>OY728156.1:2013853612-2014505612 GCA_963277665.1 Viscum album
ACAAAGAATAAAGAATAAAGAATAAAAAATAAAAAATATTTTGTATTCAATATTTAATATTTAATAAATATTTAATAAAGAAATAATAAATATAAATCATTAATAAATAATAAAAAATTATTAAATAATTAATAAATAAAGAATTATTAATAAATAATAAATAATAATAAATAATTAATAATTAATTAATAATTAATGTGTACATAAAAATTAAATAATAAATAAATAAATACATATTAAATATTAAATAAATAAATAAATTTATCAATTAGTAAAATGATAAATAGATAAATAAATAATAAATAATAGATAGATAAATAATAATTAATAATTAATAATTAAATATTAAATAAATATATAAATAAATAAAAAATAAAAAAATAAAAAAATATAATGGAAATATTTAATTATATAAATGATAAAATGTTACGATCCTCTAAAAAACCTAAAAACACTGAAATGACCCTAAATTCTGATCCATGACTTCTTTTTATGCACCACAACCAGTCGAATCGAAGTCCATGAAATGATCTTCAATTTGATGTGTTGTACATGTCAAAAGGACACTTAGATTGAAGGATTTAACAGTTTGAATTTTTAAGAAATTAGTGTTTGCAACTAAAACCATTGTTTTGGAGGTCTTATTGGCCTTTCTAGCAAAATAAAAATGGTTACAATACTTGGATATTTGTTACTAGACCCAAATGATGTAGAGATCATCACAGACTTCGATTTGATATGTGGTAGAGTCCAAATGGACACCCGGATTAAAAGATATGACCGTTTTATGTCTGAGTTCGATTTTCGAGTTTTGAAATTCGAATACATTTTATCCTTTCATAATCACTTGATTAAAATATCACTTGGTTTTATCTCACTTGATAATCTTCGATTTTCCTAGTTGGGGAGCTGAAATGGACTCCCTTATTAGAAGTTTTGGTCATTTGATGTCGAAGTCTGTTTTTCAACTTATTGAAGATTTGTTCTCTGTTTAAAAATTTTATTAACTAATAATTATAAATCTTTACTAATTGATACATTATCAATAAATCAAATTATAAATAATAAATTTTATTTTATTTTAAAAAATAAATAAATAATAATAAATAAATAAATATTTTATTTAATTTATTTCATCAATTTTGCTGCGGTTTTTTATAAAAACCGTCCATTTTTTTTAATTTAACAAAAATTTAAAAAAAAAAAAAAATTAAAAAAAATTTGTAGCAGTTTTAAAAACTGTCGCTAAATGATTGATTGAAAATATTTTAGTGGCAGTTTTGAAAACTACCATGAATAACCCACCGCTAAAACATTGTTGTCTTATTGTGTTATATGTTTTAAATTTATTTATTAATTTATAATCAATATGTACATAATTTTCAATAAAGTCATTTTATGCTTCACAAACACCCTTTCTTCAAAAATGGTTTAATTTTCTTTTTTCTATGAATATTATAATTTATTTCCATCAATTTTAAAAAATTTATTTTTAATAATTGCTGTATTATTTTAGTTAAACTTAAAATATTTATATTGGAAAGGGTTATTTGATATTTTTCTAAAATTGTTTATTTTTGGATTAATAATGCAAATTTTGATTTTTTTTTTCAAAGAATATAACTTTTATGGAATTATTATCATGTAATCACGAATTTATAAATTTTTAATCCATTTCCTATAAAAAATATATTTTATTAGAACTAAATATTGTACTTTAAAACATTGTTTTGAATTTTGGAATCCATGAATGACTTTAGTGAAAATAAGTTATATTTAGTACAAATATAAAACTATTTTGGGTCTATGAATTTAATGGAATGGTTGGAAGGTTAAATTCATTTAAAAAAAAATAAAAGGTATTAAAAATTATTATTTTTTATAATTTAAACAAATAAATTATTTGAACTAAATTGTTACGTAATTTCAAAGAGAAATTATTGTTACACCTAAATCAGTAGCATTCCTAAAAACAGTTTTTTATGCATTTTGTGTTATTATATTAAATTTAATTTATGAATCCTATATAAGTTGAATACAATAAAATGGATTTCAAATTCTTAATCAATGTGATTTTTTAGAATTCCCTATTTATTCTTGGTCATATAATTAATATATTATGGTAAAAAGTTATGTTATCACCATTAAGGTTAAAATGGGGTCAAGTGTTTTATTTATGAGATAAGGGATTAAAATTATCCAAAACTAGTATAAATGTGACTGATTTAATTTATTTTGACTATATCACATCATATATTTAAATTCATGGTTCCTTGTTTCCACATTACATGATTATGATAAATATATTATTTAACCATTTATGTAATTGCAAGTGTGTCAATTTCCTCACTTACAAAATAAAACCTACATTTATTCCTTATTCACTATGTTTGGGCCTTATAGATCATATAATAACTTCCAAAATACAATAATATATTCCTTCAACACAATCTAGATATTATTATATTTCTAACACACAATCCATTCAACGATTGAGGTATATACCAAAGTATGTTTCTCAGTGGTGTTGTGTAACTCTTAATTGAGTACATTAAATTATATTTCTTATTATAAATATATAAAATGAATGGTATAAAATATATAAAAAAATAACTTCAATATTATTAATTTATGTTATAATAAAATAATAACCACTATCCTCCTTCATTCCATCATATGGGAAATGAAAACATCACATGTTCAGATGCATGGAATACCACCCCATTAAGCGATACGTTTCATTTTTCATCACCACTTCAAATTTATGGTTATAATGATGGATTTATTGAATATATAAATGAATGTAAGATATTTATCATATTATTATATTTCTAGCACTATAAATTATTATTTAATTTTTTTTCATTCCATCAATTGAAAAGTGTTTACATCACTTGTGCGTTTATATGGACTACCATCTCTACAAAGTGATATAATTATTTTTTCATCGCCAAATTATATGAATAGTAACAAAAGAGTGTATAATTATTAAATATGATATTATTACATGATTCAAATTATGAAGATGATGGATCCAAGATCAAAGTATAAGGATCGGGACATCTGAACCAAAATATTCCTGAACAATGAACCAATTGAAACCAAAATAGTTATTTTAATATAGATTTGTTCATAGTTTATTTATAATATATTATAAGTAAATAATATATCGTACAATATATATTATTATGGTAATGAAATATATGTAAAATACATCTATATTTATCATATAGGAGGTTCAAACATGTATAAGAAAGACAATACTTGAGGTATGATATTTATGTTTCAATCTCATTTGAATTCATATGTTTTATGCTTGAATTTAAATTGAGTGAAATTATATGTTACTTATCTAATAGAACTATTTTATTTTCTTTTAATATATTTAATTATTTCATTTTAATGTTTAAGTTCTATTATCCTCTCTTTGGTATTCAAAATGGTTCAGAATTGTATTTAACAAAAGCTATCATTATTTATTTTTTTGGGTTGGGGATTATTCTCATCCATATATAATTTCTCTAAAATATTTTCAATAATCATTTTAATAAGATAAAATGAGTGTTTATGTCACTTTAACACATTTTTTACATTCAATATTTTCTCTAAAATAATCATCTTTTCTTTTTCTAATTTTTTTACTTTTTATCAAAGGTCTAAACACAGTATTTATTTTAAATAAATTTGACATGAAAATAACTTCACCCCTACATGGGTGATATATTATTTCAATATTCCATTTAAATTTTATGTATTTGGTTAAAATAATTATTTACCTAATATTTAAGATGTTTTTACATTTTAAATAATTGATTTCAGAATTAAAATGCTATTTTCCTCACGAAATATTCAGGTGATCCTTTGAAGAAATTTTTCATCAATTGTTACATCCTTTTTTGTTACATATGATTTACTAGGTATATGATCCAATACTACCATACTTATTCTTTCTTTATTACGGTTTATGATTATAACAATGATATTTTTATGAAACCTGTTTGTTTTCCATAGATTATTATTTGATGATATAGTGAATATTTTCTAATTTTACAACATACATTTTAATGAATTATGATTATGTGATAGGTGGGACCAAGATTATACATCCATACAATTCAGTGGGTAATTATATATATATATATAATGATATGATAATGATATTTTTAGATGTTATTAAAAATTTATTTTTTCACATTTTTATTTTTGAGTGTGATTTCTTATAGATTTAATGACAAGATTATTCTTGGACATGATTAGGGCTGGCTATGTTCACATTTTGATGCATGGTCATGATCTCTTTCTTTATATTCCCACAATATTATTCCTGGAAATGATAGTTAATATATATCTACAAAAGATTGTGAATTCTTATTCTTATTATTCCAAAAATACAATGTTATAAATCATGAATGATGATTACTTCTTTAAAACCCTTTTTGGTCTTGCTTTAGGATATGACTTGATTTTGGAGTTTATGATCAATGATTTTCTAGGTATTAGTATTTTACATTGATAACATGATCTTGATTATATTAGCATACCCTTATCATTATATTATTATATTATTATTGATAGTTCCCATGTTTACCCTTACCGATCATCTCATCCCATTCTTTCTTATTTTTTCCCTTTCCTAGGTTTTGATGGATGGTTATAAGTATGATATTATAAGAATATTAGTAATATGAATATCTTTGTGTGATATGTGAATGATATTTTTAGAAATTTGTCTTTTAGTTATTTAGTATCCAAAGACACTAACCTATTATGATTCATGAGATTGTGTTATTGTAAAATGTATTGAATATTCATAAAAAATGATATAATATTCATGTATGTTATACTTCAGTTTCCTCGCATCACCTAGCCTAAACCACAACCAACCACCAAAATATGGTCTAAAATACACATCCGACTACTTATTAGGAAATATCTATTAGCCAAAAAATCATAAAATGGGGTTCGAGACACTCCAATTATACTCCCGAACATTAATAAAATCCAATCAATGATACATAATAATCATCATGGTCCACCCTAAATCCTTTATGATTATATGACCCATCCTTCTTGGACAATTCCACCTTGATCTGATGGAATTTTCATCAAATTATATAATCAATACCTTATTAAATATTAATAGGCGATTTAGATGACCAGGGAGATGAATAATTCAGAGATAATTGGGAAATCATGGGATTAAAATGGACAATACATAAACATAAGATTTATCCACAATGAATGATATATCTATCCACAAAAACATGAGGAAAAAGGATTCTAGATCAAATTATAATAAATTGTCTCTCATGAATTCACCAATAGATTACATCTAGATCCATATTAGTTCAAGGGGAACTCTCGGAGGGAGGGGAGAAGGATAGAACATATGGAATAGAAAATTAAATTAATCTAAGGCATTTAAATTATAAATGGGGGTTGAATGTAAATTAAAAAAAATACACCAATTTAAGAGACCCTACAATTCCCCCAATGGAAACCCAATATAGTGCCACTTGTTGGGTAGCAGGGTCACATCCCATCTCCACAGCTACCCAGTGTAGGCTCATGATCTAACTAGTGATCCCGTCATGGTAGTTGGGATACTTTCCATCCAACTGGATAGAGAATGGCTACTTTATTAGTCCCAACTACTCTAAAATTCCTTCTCTTATCTACGATGCTTTGAGTCTCCCACTGAGCTTCTTTCAGATCTAAAGACACCTCTTAAAGATACCAAAACATGAATAGTATTAATTGAATACCCAATAATCTGAATGAACCATCCACTATAAAAAAATATTAAATTTAATCTCAAATTCATAAGATATAATGATTTGAGTTGTTACAATCTCCACATCATAGAACTTCTCAAACTTGATTAATTGGGGTAGCATGCGAATAACATCTCTCAATATTTCTGAATCATCAACCATAGGGATATTTCCACATTCCATCCATGAATTAAAACTCATTCACTAATATATGCACTTTATTATAAAATTTTAACCATTCTCACTAAGTAAAACACTAATATCCACACACAAAAACAGCAGAAACCAATCCACCCAATCATTGTCGTCAAAAATCAATACCACACTGACATTACCTATCTATCCCAATATATTATGGTGTCTCAAATGAATTCCTATTAAATCATCATAATGCTACGCACCATAGGAATCACTATATGTGACCAGATTATGATATTCCAATGACTCACATAATGTTGTATCAAATTCATCATGCCCAATCATCAACAAAAAATGGGATAAAGATAAATACCACTACATCATTCATGATTCCAAACTAAGTCAATGAGTCTCAATCAACCAAACATAACCCAAACATTTTGGCCTTTCATAAATGATTCTAGCTGATCGTTAAACATCTATTTCTTAAAAAAAATTCGATAAGAACAATGAAGTTAGATCCTACCACATTTAATTACACATGGGAACACTATCTGGTTCTATTTTGAATGACTAAGTAATAAATTAACCAAACATAACAACAAACTCTACATGTATTAAACGATCAAGTTCCTTAAGTATTAGAAGAATCATTAAATCTACATGACATACATACCAATATCAAAACCCAATATTGAAGATATTTCCCATGGTTTGTTTACCAAGAACTCACACCATCCATTATGTTTTTAGCTATGCACTAATTCACTACTGATTCAAATCACTATAGGATTATCGGAACATTATCTCGAGTATAATGACCACATATTCTCTCCACTGAGTGTCACATATTAATATTATATCAAACATTTGTTTAGGAACTAGATTAAATAGTGTACATTACACATCATCCTTCTAGATTCACTGAAACCATCCAACTGATAATATTACACACTTCCATGAGCCCTTTCTAGACGAGGGACATTAAAATGTGACCAAATTGATTATCCCCACCATAAGAGTATCCTCATAATTTTCTCATAATAAATACATTATTTTATTTGTCCCATGACTTGTTCATCACTAAAAGAATTGACTAATAACGACCAACTATTATACCCAATTTACAGGAGATACGTCATGTACTACAGGCACCTAGATTAATTAAAATGTAGTCCACAACATTTAATGACCCATTCTTAATGTGATTTATATCCTCCCACAACTTATTCATGATTTACGAGCATTGACTTAAATGAGTCTCACTCTCTCATGGAAATTTATTATCTAAAACCAGAAATCTCCATCTTGGTGGCATGACACTAAAATTAAAAACACACACCTCAGAAGAGATATAATCAATTTAGAAGATTGAATTTAATAAACAAGGATAGGTATAAATCCTTCCAATAGAAAGGATCACACCAAACTACCTTCATTAAGATCTAGATTTAGACAGTAAAAAGAGGCCATATGAGGCTGCAAGAATCTAAGAGATACCAAGTACCCACTACTATAGTCGGGCAAAATTCCAAGCCTCTATGTTTGAAATAAATAAGATAGAAATTTTCAATTTAAAATTCATACTCATTTTGAATTTGAGATAGTTTAAACATTTTAATCCCTCATAATGGTTTTATCATATGTCTAGAATTTCCTAATCCATAAGGGCCCATAAACCTTATGAATCATATAATGTAATCCACTTGACACACACCATTACATGTTCTATCTCTTTTAACCAATGACATATAGATCAACATTCCATAATTTCCTACTTATGGTGTCTGATTTAGCCTATTATGGAAAACACTGTTAGGTTAAGGCAGACACTTTAAGTATCAATTATGTTTTTAAATCCCTATAAGAAGTGTCATCACGATTAAATATAATCAAGAAACTAATAATATGTGATAGGAAAATGTAAGAAAAAATAAATGTGAAATAGAAAGATGCATGGCATATTAGTCCAATTGTTTCTATTAATGATTCATGTAGCAATGCTAATTTCCATCATATCACCAAGCCAAATAAGAAATAAATCCTAAATTAGAACTATAATAAGAACAACAACACAACACGTCCATCACCCAACAATGAAATGATATCAATAATAATAGGAAAAAATTGAATAATAGTTAATATTCTAGAAACTCATCCTTTACCCCAAACATGGGTTTACAAATCCCAAAAATGGATTATGGCCATGCTCCAAGCATTAAAAATATCCAATCTATTGTGTTCAAATATTATGTCAAGAAAGGAACCGCTCTAATACCACTTTGTAATGTCCCAATGTGGGAACCAATTAACCTGTTCGTTATGTGGTTGGGTCACATGGCCGCAAGCGCACCTCCCCATAGGATAGTGGGTGCTAACGAGAAGATAGGGTGTAAAGATGAAAAAGTGGGGAGACTATACCCTCATGTCAGAGTAGCACAAAAAATACAATCAGATATAATCAACAGTATTATAAGAACATATAAATTTAATGAATCAAAAAAATAATGTGGAAGAATCAATAGATAATCGAAGAATTGATGATTATATCAAAACCATCTAATTTAGTGCCAGATACATGGATGCATGGAAGGGTGCAACATATAAAGTAAACAAGTAGATACAATCATGCTATACAATAAAAAAAGATAAATTGGGCACAAAATACCCTAAAAAATCTATATCCTACTCCCGATCCTCTTCTCATACACTTTAACTAAAGGTAAGCATGTAAAATACCTGATGATGGGAAATTTTCCTTAAAAATACATACAGACAAATAATATTTGTGGGTACCAAATGCATCTGAAGTAAGCTGTGAGATAAAATCTTAGTAGTTTACAATGAACAGTGTATATGAGTAATCAATGCATTTCTCGTATCAAAATAGTGTGTAGGTATAATAGAATAAGAAAAATAACGGATAATAAAAAAATAACCAACCCGCTCAGGTTTCTAAGGGAGACATGGTGGCTCTACCTAAATAGGCTCATTTCTAAATAGAATGTCCAGATAGTCACTATATATATAGTAGAAGAATATATATATATATAGTATAATTATATATATGTATATTTCATCCACCAATATGAACCAATTATTTATGGACGTAAGTATCCATCTGCTTGGAATTCTAGTGCTGGCTGGACTAGGCGTAACTCATACATCTATTACCAGTCTAACAAGCCTATAAGCTCATGAAATAGGGTATGTTCCCTACATCCAAATAGATTGAGATGTTCCATGAAAGAACACATATGATGGTGAGTGAGAATTAATGGAAACAATATAATCATGTAATGTGGCATGTAAAGACCAACACCCATAAAGTATCACTTGTGTGAGACGTCTTTCTGAACATCAGATGTAAGGGAGAGGGATAAAAACATGCTCAACATCCCCTTACCATCATATCATAACCTCTATAAAGGAATACCAAAAGTATAACTATCATGGTTCATTACCTCCCATCTATTTATTTAATATAGACCATATACATAGAAGAGGAATACTCATGTTTATAAAAATAATAAGGCGTAACCTCCTATGCTACATTTTTCATCCAACCCATGTACAAATAAATGAGGTATAACCATATTTATAATTCAATACATGATGCATTAACTCTCATCTGACATGTTGTCCTTATTCTATTATATACATAGAATTTCAATTCATAATTGTTAGTTAGATTAATCATTACAAAAAATAATATTTTTACCATCCTTTATGTGACAACCATGTAATACATTTAATTCATTTAAAATAGGAAAATCCATCATGGATATTCCCTTCAATATAATTCAATCCATTCAATTAACTAAATCCATAAAATTCAATTCAAAATGCTTGAGGAACCATTTAAAAAGTTACATGGTCATTAAAGTAATTGCTGACATGGGAAATTCCAACTGTATGTTGTCCAAACACATAGGAGGTACCCTAGATTCAACAGATAAATCCATTTCAATACCATTATCATTAAAACCAATTCAAAGGCTAAATTGTATTTTGGTAAATTTGTACCGATTGTCCAAAATGGAAAATTCTACTTGGAACACCCCTTGGGTGACCATATAAGGTACGTAGAACCTCTAAGCCACCAAAAAATATCAATAAATATGTATCTAGGTACAAGAGTCAATTAGGAATGAAGGAATCAATATAATTGGGATGCCTGACAAAAACCATCTTGAGGCACAATTGTGTAATTAAAAAACAACAAAACTTTAAGGGATAATAGCATGACCACGTACCTCAAGGCTATAGATGACTCTTTCTCATTGTCAACCTCATATTTGAAGTAGTTTGGAATATATTTAAGAAATGTTCCAATTCCATGAATGTATGGAAAATGATCCTGCACGTAAGTAGCACATTGAAATAGAATATTAACATTGATATGGGTGAAGAGACTAGTGGAAGTTATCAAAAGTGATCCAATGATTTCAACCGATCAAATAGTGGACACTAGATCAAGAATTCCCTTCAAAACCTATCTTTAGGTGTTTTGAGTTAAAGGAGAAGAAGAAATGGATATAGCCACTGGAGGGATAATAAGATAAGAGAAATAATATTATTACATAAATGTAGGGAAAATAGTAAATTCACCACAATATATCAAAGCACACAGTTTATGCACACACTTTCCAAATCATGCACCAACTGTGAATGACTGTATTTATAAAAGGTGAACCTTGGATGGTCAGGTGCATGGTTTTTCCAAACTTTTGAAAACCATACAGAATGGCTCTATCCTGTAATTGTAACGGGTCGCATGATTATCCACCCTAGGCCACATGGTTTTAGACACCCCATAGGGCCCTATTTTTTTCCCATTTCAGAGCTCCGGGATTCGAACGAGACTTGGGTGCTCATGTGGACTCCTTGGCTGGATTTGACATCTATATTAGTGTCATTTAAGTAATTAATTTGAAAAACTAATCATGTGTAACTTCGTTGAAAATATGGGTCATTACAAAATAGTTTGATCAATTTTAAAAGATTGTTACATGAAAACTTACACCAGTATGAAAAAATAAAAAAGTGTTTAGTGTAAGGGGTTTTTCTAAAAAAGATGAATAAAAAGGTGAAGTGATATGTAAAAGGCACAAATGGTTTGTAAATATTATTCAAAATTTATGGAATTGAATTTGATGAAAACTTTTATTTAGTTGTAAGATTAAAAACAATATGAATCTTTCGTGTTATCATTTCTCATTAGATATATAAGATTTTCCATATGGATGCCAAGTCATATTTAATTATGATAGAGCTAAATAATGATGTTTATATTGAACAACCATGTGGATTTGTGAACATAGAATATGAAATCTGTATATTCAATTTAAATAAAGATTTTTTGGGTTATAGTACGGTCCAATAGCTTGGTATTCTATGACGGACGCATTATTAAGGAATTTTAACTTTGATAAAGGTAGAGTTGATAGTAACCTATATATAAAATAAAATCAAGAGGTTTCTCTCATTGTTATTTTTTTATGATGACATTATATTCTTATGGATTGATGAAGAAGCATGTGAGGAGTTTTTTGAGGAGATATAGAGGTTTTTTTTTGAGATTTCCAAGATATGATAAACGATGTATTTTATTTGTTAAAAAATCTATAAAAAGAAGAATTAAATTTTATTATCTCAAGATATGTATGCTAGGAAACAAATAAAGATGTTTGGAATGGAATAAATGAAGCCTATTTCTTTACATATTTGATTGAGAATTTTTTTTCAAACAATAGATATGGAAATCAGGTTGATCCTAAAGCTTTTATAATTCCATTTGTATGTTTATTATATATGAAAATTTCATGTGTAAATATAGTATATGATAATACATTGGGTGATAGGAATCAAAGTGATCTAATAGTATCTCATATTATTGTAGGAAAAATAATTATTAAAGATAATATAAGATCACTTGATTTAAAATTAAAATTTGATACCTCAAGAAATATCGATCCATTTGGTTATATAGATTTCAATTTAGTAGGATGTGTTGATGACCGAAGATCAACATTTGGTGGATTTTTCTCCATGGGAGAAAGTTGTGTTAGTTGTATAATGAAGAAGAAAAATTCTATAAATCTTATCATTATAGAAGAAAATTGTGTAGTTGTAACTCAAGATGAGACATAACTTATATAGTGAAACACATAGTTGGAAGACTTTTCTATTGAGGTAAAATTTTCTCTTATCATCAGTTGTGATAATAAATGTTCTATAAATGTCACTAATAATTTAGTGTAATATTATTATTCCAAGAACATTAATATCAAATATCAATTCCGAAAAGTGCATGTAGAAAATAAAGTATAAAATCTAGAGTGTTTTCCAAAAAATAGAGAAATTTTAGTTTATTTTCCCCAAACCATTTCCAAAGAAAAAATTTCAGATGTTGAGGTTAATCATTGGTGTATAATCATATCTTCTTCAATTATAAGTTATATAAAATTTTTACCCTCTCTCATCTTTTATTTGGATAGTGTTTACAATGAGGGAGTAATGTTGTAACATTACTCAACCCATTGTTGTATTCTTAACCTTTTTATAATGATAAGAATATATTTAGGGGGATTTTTTTAAAAGGGGTATGTTGTGATTTCATCATATTTGAACTTATTTAATTGTTTATGAATTGGATGCATGAAAATTTATTTTTTATGGTTGAATTTGTTTTTGTGGTGAATGATTATAGTGAGAAGAAAATTTTGGGAGAAAAGTCTCTTAATAGGTGTAAGAAAAGGTTTTTAGGTCACTTCCTATATAAAAAATTGTATTGTTGTTTATTCTTTTTGTTTACTACACTGAGTTCACACATGTAGGATAATAATTTTTGGATAAGGTATCTATTTATTGAGTATCAAGCTTTTTATTATTTATGTTTCATGGTTTTTGAAAAAAATCCAAAGAGGCATATTATTAAGACCAATAAGCACTGAGATGTTTTGAAGAAGTTGGAAGATGATAAGAAGAAGTTGGACTATCTTGAAGAAGGTTTCCCAAAGTAGTTGTATTTTTTATTTAAAATAAATCAATTTACATTGTTTTCGTTTCCTACAAGTGTGATAAAATGGAGTGAAACAGCTTATTTCTTTCAGTTAGATGTTATTGGTCTAAGGTGATGGGCCAATGTTTCTATGAAGAATGGTTATCCTATCATTAATATAAGTACAATAAGATAGAGTGTTTGATGAATAATATAGTGATTATTTACATTTCTTAAAGTTCCCAACACAATGACTACTAAACTATTTCATGATCCATGCCTATGAATAAAGTAGTAGTTTTGGTTCTAAGTTTTATGAAGTGTTACCACTTCATGATTTGTGAATATATTTTATGTGAGGAAAGAAGTAGAATTATAAATGGAAGTTCCAATAATTTCATTGAATGAATGCCATCATAAAATCAGTTATAATATCATCATTCTATGTCTATCATATGAATAATTTGAATTATCGATGGTTGTTTACTTATGATTAATTTCTATCCAAGGAAATTTTTTGAAGCTGTGATATGAAGTTGATATAGAATGATTGAAAAAGTGTTATTGAGTGATCAGATAGATGGTTTTAGTTGAAGACATCATATAGATGTTTTTGTATAAAGATCAGTGGTTAGGGTATGGTGTGAGAAGGAAACAATCTATATATTTTAATGAATTTCATTAAACCAAAGTATATTATAGATAAATATATTTTATATGTTCATATGAAGTTATGAATGAACATTATATGGAGTTACATAAGTTGGATGTATTTATATGAAGGTTCACCAGTTGAATACGTGTTATAATGTTGCACTAGTTCAAATGACTCTAATATGATTTTATAAAGATATAAATGTGAAAATGTTGTTTTTATCATTAAACAATTATAAAATCATGAAAGAAAATTTTGGTAATTAATAAATCATCATGAGTTTTAAATGAGTAAATTTTCACTGATACTTGATGGGAACTCATAGATTTGTGTATAATTGAAAAAAATTAAGGGAAATAGCCTTCTGAGAAATATATTGGGAATATTGAGTTAAATTTTCTAAATTATGTTTCCATGTATTCCTACATTTCTAAAGGTGTTACACCTATATAAATAGTGTTATTCCCTAGAAAAAATTGAAAATTAGAGAAATCGGAGAAAATAAATGAAAAATTTGAAATTCAATGAGAAAAACATTAAAAAGTTGTATCGGTCTAAAAAATATTAGATGAAGTCTTCCCATTAGTTGGTATTAGATGTAATGTGCAAAGAAACGGTCAAACAAACATATTGTAGATGAAATAGTTAAAAGTTACTAGATGTAGTTTTCAATTAGATAGTATCGAATTGTTAGTGTGTCAAAGTTATTAGATGAACAATGTGTCAAAATTGGTATCAGTCTATAAGAAGTAACCAAAAAAGTATACTGAATGGACATCAGACTGAGTGTAATAGATGAATATCGGAATGACTATACCAAATGGAAACCAGATGAAGTATACCAGATGAAACCGTCATAACAAAATCCACCGTACTTAAGGAAATTATTTCCTACTACTATTAAAGAATGTTAATAATAAGTACTGTATTCTTGAAAATAAAGTCAGAAGAAATTTGAAGTATAATAATGAAAATATAGTAAAGCGTGATGCTGAAGGTTCCTATATTTGTCCAGAAAAAAATATAATAACATTTACATATTCAAGGAGAACATGCACTATCAATTGAATATAGTTCCTTGAAAGAGACGGATACTCCCTACTTATAGTAAAAAAATTAGAGGATTATTTTCTAGTGGTTTGTGTTGTCTTGGACTATTTATAAAACATAATACAAAATATCTAATCTTACTGAGTAGTAAACCATGGAAATACCTATATTTCAGTCGTTGTGCTTATTTTATTATTTTTTACCTGGGTTATATCAAATTAAAAGTATGAAAATGTTATTTCATTGGAATGAAAATATAAATGGAATAGATCAATGATTCACCCCTCCCACTAATAGTGATCAAAATGATCATGATTAACCCTTTCCCTATAGTTTTTTATCCATTGAATAAGAAAGATTCACTATTTTACATAAGATATATTCCAATAAAACACCATGTAAAATGACCATTTTTAGTGTAATAATTCTATTTCGATATGAAACATCAAACCATAAACATGAATATGTGATTTATTTTGGAATCCTCTTACCTAGAAATGTTTCAAGATCAACATGGTTGGTGCTTCCAAAGTAACCCAGGTCCCATGGGATGTGGTTCTTTTATTCATAACCATGATGTAAATGTTCTTGGATTCTTCTATGATACATGTGTATTGCAATCGTCCCTTGAATCTAAAATACATAGATTCACCAATGGGGTCAATTTTTATAGATACAAAGGTTGTACCAACTTATGGATTGAATGTGATTCCACTACCATTGTTCAAAGCATTAGAAGTGGTATATTTCATCTCTCATGGATCCTCACTACATGATGGATAGAATGTATGATATTTCTATTCGGAACCAATTAATTTAATAAAAATATTTACTAGGAGGTGAATTATGTGGGGGATGAGATCCCTAATAAATTAATATTCATCTATCTCAATTGGTTTGATAATCTCCCAAGATTTGATTTATATTTATGAAAGAGATCATTATAAATTACTATTGTTCAAACACTTTCTATCCATATTTTCTTCAATAACTATTCCTAGTAAACATTGGATGTGGCATCCAAATTTAAATAATGATACTTTTATATAGCTGAATTATTTCATTCCCATTTTTATGAACTTCTATGGCATTATGAAGTCACCTACAACCTTTATCTCATCTCCTAAACTTTTAAACATCATAAATGATAATATAATAATTTCATGAGATGAAATCCAACTACACAAAAAATGAATCACTAAAATTTTTCTATGTTTAAACATGATTTATGTGTTCAAAAAAAGTGAAAACAAAGATCATTTTGATTGAAAAATTTTCTTCACATTACACTTACTCACTAATTCCCCGAAACACCATGTCAACATATCCTGGTCTCAAAAATATCACCCCTCATATTTTTTTCAACAGAGGAACATAAATCACTATCAACCTATGAATTATTAATATTGGTTCACCATTATATACTTAAGATTATACATAAGAAAACTCATTTTAGGAAATAAAACATTGAATATATAATACCATGTTTTCTATAAAACAGTTATCTCTATTCAAATTCATCAAACCTAATCTCCTTGACTCTTCATTAACGAAGTGATAGTAATTGAAAATTACATTTGGTAATGAATACATCATTATCATGATATTCATCATTAAATATATCATTAATATTGATATATATATATATATATATATATATCCAATCAACTGTTTTAAAACAAATTCCTACATGCACTTCACATGATAGTTAAAAAAGTTCATACATGCATCCTGATGGATTCATAGCTTTACCCTTCTAAAATATCGATGTAAATATATTATTCCCCTAAATTGGTTGAGCACATAACAATTTATTACACCCATTTATAGTTTTCTCTTTATTTTTATAGTAATGAATAAACATATAGTGATATTAATGTCGTCTTCTCTCCCCTTTTGAAAACATATATCTAATGAGAATGATGTGGCATATGACAAAAATACAATACCTTAGCCATTATATGTGTAAGGTTGAATACCCAACTTTAGACTGAAATTATAAATTCATTTTTAAGAAGTGTCTTTGTGAACACATCATCTATTTTCACCTTTTTATAAAATAAATTCTAACATTAATTAATTTTCTCTAACAAGATCATTAATGAATTTACATGTATATAAATGTTCTTACATAAATAATAAACTAGATTCCTTGAAAGAATGTTAAAACATTTATTATCATAAAAAAAGAAGAATCAGAAACCCTGAATTATCCATGAGGTCATATAATAGGGTCTTCATAAAAATTGATCGATTTTTTCAATTTAAAGTAGCCCCAAATACTACCTCAGTAGTTTAGAATTGGACTGAACTATTCTTCCTAGTATTCCAAAAAACACAACTCTCTGAAAGACAGAAAAATCCACGGGATATTTACCTCCTACCATCAACACAACACACCCAATATTCATTTGAGTAACCAAATAGATAATTTTTTCATTTTCTATCATATATGGAACTAAAACTTATTATACCTCTTATACACTATTGAATAACATTTCTAGAAATGTTATGGGACTCTTTAGAAGAAAAATTGAGGCATTAAATGGAGAGTAATAGAATAAAAAATATCTGGAATTGATGATCTTAAGTATATATTAATTATAATTAGTTTTTAAAATTCCCTTAGATCAACATTCTTTCAATACTAATCACTGGGCAACTTGGATCCAATTGAAATTGTTCTGGAAACAAGCTATGAATACTCTTTTAAAAACTATTATATAAGTTCTCATAATACTTATCTTGAAAAAAATATAAACTGTATTATAGGATATTGGTAAGAAAATAATGTTTGTCTTCTCCCCAAGCATGGAAATGTCATAAAGCTTCTACTCCTACTCATAAACATCTACACAAACTTATTCATAACATTGTGAAAAATTATGTCATCTACATAACAAATAAAAATAAGTGATACCACTTTTTTTATCATTAATGAAGATATTATTCTCCACCCATCTATTTTTTTAATTGAACATCTTCAAGAATGTGTCCATATTAGAATTCAATGATCTTGGGGCTTCCTCCCACCCATATAAATCTTACTTTAACATGTAGACATAATTCTCATATTATCCATGAGAAAACCACATGGTTTCTCAATATATAAATCCTTTTACCACTCAACACTAAGGAAGGTAGAAATGATATCCATTTTTAATATCATGTATTCTATTTGGGATACAATATAGTGAACTATTATATTGTTTTATACTATGAAAATGGTGTAATGGAATAATCAAAGTTTACTCCTTTAACCTGATAATAACTTTTACGCACTAATATTTCTTTATTACTCACCAAAACAACTTATACATTCATTTTTTTTCAAAATAATCATTTTTCCCAATAATATTCGTATATTTGGTATAAATAAAAAACCACTATGTATTATTAATTTTTAACCAGATCAAACTCTTCATTAATTGCATCAACCCATTCTTGTTGCCTCAAAGCTTCTCCAACATCTCTAATTTAAACTTGAGAAAATAATGAGATATGAGTTATTTTCCTAAATGTTATACTTTTTTTAAACTATATTTCTTGAAAACCTAATATTTTTTTAATATTTAATTGTCTTTTTAGACTTATATGAGATGAATGAGATCATTCCAAATCACATAAAATAGATTAATAATCTTATTTAACATGTAAATATTTGGAATTTTCTTAAAAATATAAATTTCTATATAGTATCTGATGAAAATAGAATCATCATAAATTCTGGAATTTTATTCTTGATAAGACACTTCTTATTTTTTTAATATTCCACCACCTTGACATGAATAGAGTTAGTAGTATTTTTAGTCTCTTTGTGGTTGTAGAATTTTCCTCTTCTATTAAGAAGATATATTATGAAAATTCCCTCAAATTCTCACTATTATGACTTCCTATGATTTTAATATTTTTCCATAATGAAACAATGTTTTCCAAAAAAGAAATATTCTTTAATATTTGTGTATTTTTTAATATAACTCATAAGAGAAAATATTGTAGTTTAGTATATAGAAAAATAAATTTTGGATGTTAAATACTACTCCAATAGAACACCTCGAAAATAATCTAGATGTATCCTGATCGATTAGATTTGTTCAATAAATCTCCAAAAGACATGTATTATTCCATTTAGACACACCATTTTTTAGAGTTCATATTGTGAACTGAGTTCACGTTAAATTCCAGGATTCTATAAATAAGCTTCAAACATCCTATTTCAAAAAACAATTCCATTTTTTTGTGTATATCTTCTTCAAAAGAAATCCGAAATCTCTTTTAAACCTTTTTAAAAATTATTGTCCAAATTTTAGTTAATTGAATTATTCATTATAAACCTTATACAAGTAATTATAGGGAATTCATCCATGATAGAAACAATTTTATTATCTCCTTTGGTTTCTTTATTCCTCATCAACCTACAAAAAAATAGAATGAATGTGTTCAAGTGGTTGAGTATACTTAATATTAATATTATGCACAGAATTAAAAATCATCCCCTTTTAGGATATTGATCCCATAGGATAACATTCTCTCATTAACTTAGGAATATCATATAAAATGTTTCCTTGAGTGATTCAGTTCATCTTTTTTGGCCAATATGGACAAGCCTTCGATGCTGTAAAATATTTCTTCCTTTATGCTAAGATAACACATGTTTCCAACATCAACTACATAAAATGATTTACATTTATTTCATTTCCTTCTTCACACCTTTCAACCATATTCTAGGATCATTAAAAAAACTCATTTTTCTAAAATTCATTTAATTTTTTTCATCAGAGGGTTGTGAAACACTTAAAAAATTAGGTTTTAAAACATTAACAAAAAATACATTTTCATATTTTATTTCCCAATGAAAATTGATCAAACATATTTAACCTTGAGTGGGCCATATTTTTGAACATTTATCAATCCTCCATTACAAGTTTCTATATCATTCATATGTTCTGAATAACCTATAATTTGAGAGGAACATGTGCTATCCAAAATCCCTGGATTATCCTCTTTTGTCGTTTTATGTTCCACTTCCAAAACTATGGATTTACCCTTTACTCTTTCTTATTATTTTATAGATATTTAATAATAAAACATAATTTTATCCAGAAAAGTATAATCTTGAATAATTTATTTGAATAGTGACCATGCAACCACACCATCCACAAAATTCTTCAAGAGCTTCAATCTGGTTATTTAATTTTTTTCTAAATTTATAGTATATTTTGTAAATTTCCATCCTTTATGTCGTCCCACTACAACTAAAACCTTTATTTAAATGAGTAAAATGAATATTATGATTTTATAGTTGAACCAAAACATCTTTTACATAACCCCAAAGCCTCTAAAATACAATAAAAATCCATAGAAAGTATACTTACCATGGTAATCAATGTGTTATCGTAAATTTGGTAGATATATTCTATCCAAATTTGAGACAAAAATATTGGTTTATTTTTTATAAAAGAAAATAGGTGGAGTCATGAAATATTATTCTTCAATTAATTCTTCGTCTCATCCTTTTTGTAATCACCAATAGTACCAATTTTTGACTTCATATTGGTCTTCTATGAATTTCTAGATTTCTGAGTGTAAGAAAATTTATGTATAAAAATTATCGGCATGATATTATTATAAATCAAAAAATTATCCCAACTTTTTTAGAATTATTATCACCCTAAGAGGATCATAATTATTCTTCATCACAAACATCATTCTTCTTATACAATTCACTAGTGTCGAGAATCATGTTCTAAAAATAGGACAAGTAATAGTTCAATTCTTATTTAGTTCTGAACAAACATTGTTGAATATGGTCAATATCATTTCCTTTATCAATAAATCATTATTCAAACATGAGTTTAAGTGTATTATAATGATGAATAATCTTACTTAAGTAATTAATATATTTTATATATTTGGATTATCCTTAATAAAAATAAATTTTTCAATAGTGGATAACATATTATCCCTCTTCGACTTTTTGGAATCTTTCCCCAGTTTGGAAATCATTGAGAGACACCCCTTTAATTATATATTTAGAATTAATTCCATTTTAATATATTATTATTATATATCAGAACTAATTTAATTATAATTGTCATCACTATCATTCACTTTAGAAATAATAAGTTTTTCACCAAATTCATCATGGTATGTATCAAATTCCACTTCAACTTCATAAAAAATTTCATTATTTTTACACAAGGATACGAAATTTATATTTTTGAATAATTAAGAAAGTATTCCAATTATCTTTAAAGGAAAACATTTACTTTTTAGTCATTATATATTTTTTATTGGTATAATTTCTTGGTCTTTCTTCCTCATTTTCACTTGATTCATTTTCAGTCAATATTAGACAATTTACAGCAGAATTCCCAATGTATCCACACCTGAAAACATTTATTAGAATCTTCCCATTTAACAATCCGTTAACTCTTATCATATTTCTATAATAGAGATATATCAACATATTAATATTTAAATCCATACCTTAATATGAAATTTTAAATTAATCATCAACTTTATCAAACTTCTTCTTATGCTTCCCTTTCATTCAAGCTTTAATAGAGATTTACTTTTCATACATAACCTTATTCTGGAAAATGTTATTCTTTCTCAGCTCAAAATAAATTTAAATGTTGTATGAGTCTTCAAGAGGTCATGTTTTGGGTTAATTATCCTCCAATTTAAATAAATTTACATCAAACATTTTAGGTAGGATGTGAAAGATATTTTAAACCAAAATTGAATACTCTAACTTCTAAAGAAAGACATTGATCATGCTAATAGTTGGATTATACATTTTAAATAACCCATCCAATATTTCATCATCATGTATCATGTTGTATTTATATTTTATCCTCAATATATGTTCCTTTTCTCACTTCACTTTAGGGTCTCCTTCATATATGTTCTCAAGCTTCTTCCATATGAATTTTTATATTTTGATTCCGTTTGTTTTCAAAAAGACAGTCTCTCATATAAAATATAAACAAATTATTATACCATACATAATTATCTAGGTTATATATATCCACTACTATCCTTGAAGAACCTCTATAAAATGAAAAAATCCTTCAGTCGTAGCTTCAAAAACATTATAACTGATAGATAAAAGGCATGTAAACTTATTTTACATAAATATATGATATAATTCAATATAAAATAAAGGTTTACCCTTGTAGTTAATTGAAATAAATTATCCATTACATATATTCGAATGTAACAATCACTTCTTAAACTATATAGTAACATGGAAATATAACATCTAATCATCCAATAAATTGAATGCATCCTCCCCCTTAAACCAATTGTTAATCCACTTATAATATCTTTGTGAGATCACGAAGTGTGGTGGTGAATTAGGGATATTAAAACAGTTTTATCTTTATTATTTTAACAACCCTTTACTCCTATTATAATTAGTGATATCCACTGTACAAACCATCCCACACACACCAACACAATGATCCTAGTGATTTACATGGTTCACCTCTCAAAACAGATTACTAATCATTGGGTCTATTTGGAATATATTAATACCACACTATACATTTAAATGGACTTATAGGTATATGTGAGAATGGTTTATCCTTGAAATTACATTACATGTATCCTAAAAATGTTTTATTTTATCCCACCCAAAAGTGTATCATAAACATTATGATGATAATAAATGATAGAGTGCTGTCGTGGGCGCCCTCAAATGATTAGTGTGATTTTGGGGTACTTAGGTGCAGCAGAGTGGCTGACCAAGGTCGTCTCTCAAAGGAGGAAGTGAATTAAAACAACTTTTAAGAGGTATTATAGAAACAAAATAAAAGGGAATAAAAACAATACTTGAAATTATGGGGGTGGTTGTTTATAGTTTATAAATCTAGAAGAAGTTTTCTGGAAGAAGATTGCATTTTTTTGTTTTTAATTTTGAAATGAAGTTTCGATTAGAATGACACAACAAGAAGATGTTTTTTAGAAATCTATTTTAAAAGGCGTAATTGATCTAACTCTACCTATTCAATTTATTATTAATCATTATAATTTAAATTAACATTCACTTAGTTATGATCCCTTAATTTGTTAAATCACGAACCCTACGAGAATTTACTTTACCACGAAGATTGAAGTGAATTTAACCTTAGGCTAACTTCGGAACATGCAATCGCAGCACCCTGCTTTGATTGATGTTCTAATATTAGCTTATGGTCAGTGGTAAATTAAGGAACATATCCAATCTGTAAATGAGGATGAATTGTGTTTAGGGATTATATTTGAACTCTACAAATTTATCCCGTGTGGTCTTGTATTACCGATTAAGATCGCGCTCTCACAATTTACACAAAATCCCGACCTCGAGTGTTTTTGTGTACATTGTTCAATTGCTTACTTAGTTTATTACAATTTAAAAACAAAATTCATGGATCATATTAAGTGAATTACAGTAGCTCATTGATTCAAAATAATTAAATGAAGATGGTAGAAGATAGATCGATTACTAAAAGACTACTCTTCCATGGGTGGCGTAATCATCGTAGAAGCGTTTTGCATGTGCAAAGGTTTAAAATGGGTATAACCCAATAACACTTCTACTCAAGAATTCCAGCCCAATTAGGAAGATTAATAGAATAATAAATTTAAACAAAACAGAAGAAAAGAGAAGAAATAAAAGAAGAACAAAATGTTTATTACATAAACAAAATCATTACAACATGAAGGAGAAGAAGAAGGATTCGTCGAAGGGATCCTTGCTTCAAGAGCTACCCTTATTGAAATGGTTGGAGAATTGGACTGGATCCACTTCTCCTCTTCCCTAAACTTCCCAATGCACGTCCAAACCCCTCCAAATGAGAAAAAATCCAATTTATAGAGGGGGGGGGGGAGGAGAGGTTACAAGTGGTTTCAAGTGTGAATGTGGAAATTCGGCCAAATATTTTATTCCAACTTTAACTGCCCATTGGACCACCAAAACGCGTGAATTGGACGACATTCCAGAAGGATCAAATCTGAGGATATGTGTCTTCTATCTCCTCTCCAAAGTTGGGCTCAATACAGAACTATATGAAGGAGTTACGGCCGAAATACAGAAGCTTCTCCATTCTGGCGAGCCCAGCCCAACTTTAACTTCATGGCCCAATTTCAAAAACCAACTGAACTCGTTAGCTCTAGTGTCCTGAATAAAAGTTGTATATAATTACGTTAGTAACACTGTTAAAAAATTTCAATTTGAAATAATAAATATGAAAATATTTATATTCGAAATACTACAGTGAACTATAAAGGGTAAAACTGGAATTTTCATCAAATATTCAAATGAACGATCTAATCCCAAATATTTTATAAATAAACATATTTAACACAATGTGAGGAAATTATATCATTTATTATCAATAAAATATTCAATAAAATAGTGTTTTATCAACTCCCCCACACTTACCCTTTTGCACACCTGGGCAAAACCTCATATCAAGTAAACATCAATATCAAATCAAAACCAATTTTAAAACACATATCCTTAAGATCAATCAATTTCACACCAAGAATAAAAAGATATAATGCCTCATAAAAAACCTTATTTCAAGTTCTCCATTTATATCATTCAATATATTTCCACTTCATTTATCCGCCCAAGCACAAAACACTTACCTCGCTTGAATTTTCTCTCATCACTCAAATATCAATTTTTTTTGCAATGTCTTTCTCATCCAAACTCATACAAGGGTCACCATAGGCTTGATAGATTCCTACATCACTACCCGATGTGATTCAAGGACATATTTTTATCATGAAGACTTTTCAGGGTTGTTCTGTGGCTTTCGGTTGGTAGGATTAAGATGTGAAAAACTCTGAGGCTGAATGAGGAGGGCTTGACTCTTTTGAAGCAAAATTGCATTAATCTAATTTTCACTTAAATATGGTCTTCTCATAAATCCCCATAGTATCAATTCAGCTCCATCATCATGAAAAGTCATGAAAGGTTTACACCATTCATCATTTCAGCATAAAAAATTTCAATCTTCTCAGACATGATTTTCATGAAAGCTCCAGATGGGCACAGCTTTCCACCTCAATTAGAAGCTCCAGAAAAGGCACAGCTTCACTTTTCATGAAAGCTCCAGAAAAGGCACAGCTTCACTTGTCATGAAAGCTCCAGAAAAGGCACAGCTTTCAATATAATGAATTTTTTCAGCAGCAAACACATCTCTTCATAATTTAATTTTCCACCCAAAGTATCACATAATATGGTGGCACAACACAAGACAGCTTCCCCCACACTTAAGCTCAACTAGATTATGCAATTTCACTTCAAGAGTTGGTTGGATAGGGAAAATTGGATTGTAATGTGGCTTAACCTAATAGACTGTTCATGGCTTCTAAGGGCTAAAAGGATTAAATATTCAACGTAGGCCATTATAAAAAAGGATTCTTTGAAATAGGTGCTTTAATACCAAACAAATGCCTCAATCATTTAAACATATGTACCTCAAAACCTCAAGTTTTGACAGGAATAGATCAAATTCTGGTTAAATAAAGCATGGTTTGGTTCTCTCAAGAAGTGAGGTGAATGTAAAGAATATGAAAATAATGGTTTAGAAGCCTCACATGAAAGTGATTTCAAATATAAAGACAGTGAGATTGGCATGGGATTCAAAATTCAGCGTACTTTTCATGAAATTACTAACTATTTGAACTTGAAACAAAGTCATTTCAGCATTCATTTAAGCTTAGTTTCAAGGGGTAAATTGTTTCACTTATTGATATGGATTTAAAAATGGTGATGAGAATCATTTCAGACCAAAAGTTTCAAAAACACACAGAAAATTGTAAAATAAACACACAAATTTTGAAAAACACACATTTTTTTTTGGTTTTTTTTGAACAGGAAAGCAATTGAAATTACTAAACTAAAAGGTTCCCTCCCCCACACTTAAAATATTGCATTGTCCTCAATGTGAACCTATGAGATGATATATGCACATGAAATGTAGAATTTTTAAATAGGACAAATAATATAAAAGTGAAAGGGTTAGGAACAACCTGATGTGATCAAGTGATGATGGGGTCATGCAGTGTGATAAAATCCACTGCATCAGTAGGATGTCCCTCAATGTATCTCTTCAAACGTTGCCCATTGACTGTAAATCTCCTTCCAGTGTCCTCTTGTGTGATCTCCACTGCACCATAAGGAAAAACATTGGACACAATATAAGGACCTAACCATCTGGAACGCAACTTACCAGGCATCAACTTCAGTCGTGAACTATAGAGAAGGACCTTCTCTCCAACATGAAACTCCCTTTGTTGGATCATTTTGTCATGAGCTGCTTTTGATCTTTCCTTGTAGAGCCTTGAGTTCTCATATGATGACAGTCGAATCTCCTCAAGCTCTTGAATTTGCAACTTCCTTTGAATTCCAGCTTGGGCCAAATCCATGTTACATTTCTTTATAGCCCAATATGCCCGATGCTCGACTTCCACGGGGAGATGACACACTTTCCCAAAAACAATCCGAAATGGGGATACCAATGGGGGTCTTGTATGCTGTCCTATAAGACCACAATGCATCATCCAAGCGCTTGCTCCAATCCTTCCTATTTGGCTGCACGGTTTTCTCCAAGATTTGTTTCAACTCACGATTTGAAACCTCAGCCTGGCCATTTGTTTGGGGGTGGTACGGTGTTGATGTTTTGTGATTCACCCCATACTTTCGAAGGAGGGAAGCAAAATTCCTATTTCAAAAGTGTGTCCCTTGGTCACTGATGATGGCCTTTGGTATTCCAAACCTTCAGAAAATTTGTGCTTTGACAAAGTCCACAACAACATGAGAATCGTCAGTCCTGGTGGCCTTGGCCTCCACCCATTTACTCACATAATCAACAACAACCAAAATATACAAAAAACCAAATGAACTAGGAAAAGGACCCATAAAATCAATGCCCCATACATCAAAAATCTCACAGAATAGTATGGGTTGTTTGGGCATCTCATGTCTCTTTGAAATGTTCCCAGTGTGTTGGCAACGAGAGAATGACTTACAAAACACATGGGCATCATGGAATAATCTAGGCCAATATAATCCAGAGTCCAAAACCTTCCTAGCTGTCCGTTGGGGTCCAAAGTGTCCACCACAAGCAAGTGTATGACAGAAATGAAAAACAGACTCAAACTCATGATCGGGAACACACCTCCTAATGACTTGGTCACTACACATGCACCAGAGGTACGGATCATCCCACACATAATACCTAGACTCACTTTTTAATTTTTGGACTTGATGCTTCTTCAAATTTACTGGGATTTCAGAGCCAACAATGTAATTAACTAAATCAGCATACCAAGGATGCTTACCTGAGATGGTATAGAGATGCTCATCGGGGAAAGTGTCCCAAAGTGGTACCTGGTCCAAGGTGTCACCCTCTAGTGTGTGAGTAAGCCTACTCATGTGGTCTGCCGCCAAATTCTCTGACCCCTTCTTGTCCTTTATCTCAAGGTCAAACTCTTGAAGAAGGAGCATCCAACGGATAAGTCGTGGCTTTGCATCTGGCTTCTTTAGGAGGTACCTCAAAGCTGCATGGTCAGAAAAAACAACTACTTTAGAGCCCAATAAATATGAACGGAATTTATCTAAAGCAAATATGAGAGCAAGAAACTCCTTTTCTGTGGTAGTGTAGTTTGATTGGGCTGAATCTAGTGTCCTCGATGCATAGGCGATCACATGTGAACGTCCTTCCACCCTCTGAGATAAGACAGCTCCAACCACGAAGTTGGAGGCGTCACACATAAGCTCAAAAGGAATCTCCCACCGTGGGGGCTGTATGATAGGTGGAGTGGTCAGACGTTGTTTTAGCTCATCAAATGAATTCCTGTAAGAAACATCAAACACAAAATCAGAATCCTTTTGAAGTAATCTTGACATAGGAAGAGCAATCTTACTAAAATCTTTGATGAAGCGCCGATAAAATCCTGCATTCCCTAGGAAATATCTAACATCACACACACATGAAAGATATGGTAAGGATGAAATAATGTATATCTTAGATCTATCAACCTCTATCCCATGTTTGGACACTACATGCCGTAAGACAATGCCATGCTCTACCATGAAATGACACTTTTCAAAGTTCAGGACCAGATTCCTCTCAATACAACGATTCGACACCTTTCCCAAACTCTTTAGACATTCATCAAATGAGGATCCATACACTGTAAAATCATCCATAAATACCTCCATGTAGGTCTCAATAAAATCAGAAAAAATACTCACCATGCATCTCTGGAAGGTACCTGGGGCGTTGCAATGTCCAAATGGCATCCTTCTGTAGGCAAAGGTACCGAATGGGCAGGTGAATGTCGTCTTCTCCTGGTCCTCCGGAGCTATAGGAACCTGAAAATATCCAGAAAATCCATCCAAGAAACAATAGTGTGTCTTCCCAGCTAGTCTCTCAAGCATCTGATCAATAAATGGGAGGGGGAAATGGTCCTTGCGAGCGGACTGATTTAGTTTCTTATAATCAATACACACACGCCAACTATTTTGCATCCTCATTGGAACTAACTCATCTTTCTCATTTTTAACAACAGTAACACCACTTTTCTTAGGCACAACCTGAATAGGACTTACCCACTGTGAATCTGAAATGGGAAAGATTATACCTACCTCGAGCAATTTCTCAACTTCCTTTTTATCAACTTCCAGGAGGGTGGGATTGAGTCTCTTTTTTGGTTGTCTCACCGGTTTTGCCCCATCCTCCAAGAGAATCCTATGCATGAAAATGGAGGGGCTAATACCTGATATGTCAGCCAAGGTCCACCCAATCGCCTTGATGTTCTCCCTCAAAATATTCAAAAGCTTTTCTTCATGTTCAAAAGGGAGATTGTTAGCAATGATAACAGGTAATCTCTCACCACTCAACAAGTATGAGTATTTCAGATTTGGTGGCAATGGCTTGAGTTCTAATGAAGGAGGGTGTAGTATGGATGGAGACATTGAAGGAACTGAAATATGTGAACAAAGAGCATCAGTATCAGAATATACATCATCAAAATCATAGAATAAAGCATCAAATCCATCAGCATACTCAACAACCATTTCATAATCAGAGTGAACAAGATCAAAATCAGAATTTGAATCCACATCAAAATCAAATCCAAGATAGGATTGTGTATCAGAAATATGTGCGGAAGTGCTCTTAGACATCAAACTCGAACCAATACTCATAATCTCCCTAAGCATAGGAAAATCAAATTCTATGGAGTTTTTATTTGGTGGTTCAAAATGGGAGATAACAAAAGAAGAATGATCCTCAGAGGGGTACTTCATTGAATCCATAACATTAAATATAACAACTTCATCCCCAAATTCCATGGAAAGTGTACGCTTATTGACATTTATGATAGTTTTTGAAGTTTTGAGGAAGGGCCTACCTAAGATAATGGGGGCATGAGAACTTACCTGATCATCCTCCATGTTAAGAACATAGAAATCTGCTGGAAAGATCATGTCTCTTACCCGGACAAGTACATCCTCAAGGACTCCTGCTGGATATTCCGTAGCTCTATTCACCAATTGCACCACTACTCTTGTTGGATTCAACTCACCAACCTGCAAGGAAGAGAATACAGAGTGAGGCATCACATTTATGGAAGCACCTAAATCACAAAGTGCATCAGAAAAGTGCAACTCCCCTATGGTTCATGGGATGGTGAATGTCCCTGGATCCTTGCACTTTGTTGGCAGTGCTATAGTAGGTTAAATGAGTGCTGAGACATTCCTTCCAAGGTTTATCCTCTCATTTCCCTTGATCCCTCTTCGATTGGTGCAGAGTTATTTTAAGAATTTGAAATACCTTGGGATTTTCTTAATGGCTTCAAGTAGAGGAATGTTGATCTCCACACGCTTGAATGTGTCCAAAACCTCCTTTTTCATTGCTTCTTCAGCCATATTCTTGTTTTGAACAACCCTTTTTGGAAAAGGAAGGGGTTTATGAGGAACATCATCAATCTTTTTCTTACCTTTATCTTTATCCTTGGATTCCTCCTTAGTTGGTATGGAATGCAGCTTCTCTGAAGTTGAGGTGAATCCCGGTGGAATGGTAGGTGCAGATGTATCTTTCATTATCTTCCCACTTCTCAATGTGATGGCACTAACATTCCCCTTTGGATTTTGAGTGGGTTGGGAAGGTATATTTCCAGAATTCTTACTCACAAGTTCATGGAGGGCGGTGGCAATCTGGCTCATTTGAGTCTTCAACTCCCTCAGCTCCGAACTTTGACTTTCAGCTCATTCTATTGATTAAGAACAATTTTCTTCAAAATATCATCAGTATTAGAATCTACCTTTGGTGAATGATTCCCTTGTTGCTGACTTGTTGATGTTTGAGCTTCAAATCTCCTTTGGGGTTGTTGGAAACCCTGCTGGTAAGGCGGAGGCTGCTGGAAGTTTTGTCGAAAGGGTGGCCTTTGTTGTTGTCCAGAGCCATACCTCATGTCCGACTGATCTTTCCACCCGTGGTTGTATGTTGGATCAAACTTCTTTTGGGGATATGGTTGTTGTTGTTGCTGTTGAAATGGTCTCCCAGGGAATACTGCTGCACAATCTTCTGTTTTTTTGGAGTTCTGGGCAACAGTCAGTTGGGTGGCTTGTCTCAGCGCAAATACCACAAGGCCTTGAAGGAGGGGGTAAAGATGTCTTTTGTGCCAAAGCAATTTGCGTCACCATAGTGGTCAATTCGTCCAACTTAGTATCAATCAAATGACTTTAAAGAGAATAAGGACTTACCTGATGTACTCCCTTGACATGTGGTGTACCTCTATCACCAAATTGTTGGGAGTTTTGTTCCATCTTGTCGATCAACGCACGTGCAGCTACTGGTGTCTTGTCCACCAATGCTCCTCCAGCCGCAGCATCTACCATGCTTCTCTCCATAGGTGTGAGTCCTTCATAGAAGTACTAAATGAGGAGTTGCTCACTGATTTGGTGATGTGGGTAGCTTTCACACAACTTCTTGAATCTCTCCCAGTACTCATACATTGACTCCCCTTGGGCTTGCTTGATCCCCGATATCTCTTTTCGAATGGATGTTGTCCTTGATGCTGGAAAAAATCTTTTCAAGAAAAGACGTTTCAAATCATTCCAACATGTTACATCTTCAAGTTGCAAATAATACATCCAATCTTTTGCAGCTCCATCAAGTGAGAATGGGAATTCTCTTAATTTAATTTGATTTTCAGAAACATTTATTGGTTTTAAAGTTGAGAAAACCACATTAAATTCCTTAAGGTGTTTATTGGGATCCTCACCAGATAAGCCATAAAACTTTGGAAGAAGGTGAATTAATCCAGATTTCAATTCAAAGTCTAATTCGAGATTTGGGTATGCAATACAATTTGGTTGATAGTTAATATCAGGTGCAGCCAATTCTCGAATGGTTCTATTAAGTTCATTTCCATTGTTTTCAGCCATTGGTTCCTCTTTTATGTTTGAATTTGAATATCTTCCAATTTCAATGTTTCCAGAAGAGAGGAATTCACCAACTGGTTGAATATTGAAACTTCCCATAGATTGAGAATGTCTGATTCGTGCCCTAAGGCTGCGTTCAATATCAGGGTCAAGATCTAAGAGATCTTCGGGATTAGTTCGTGTCATCGATCAAATAAAAATGAAAAAAAAGAAAGTGGACCATAGTAAAATAAAAATGAGAAGTTTGAGTTGATGGTCCAAAAAGAAGTAGAAGAAAATAAAAGAAGAAGATGAAAAGTCAGATTGGGTAAAGAAGGAAGAAATAAGAGAGGAAGAGAATAAAATGTAAAATAAAATAAATACCTCTAATTGGTTGAAATAATTACTTGCCTCCCTGGAAATGGCGCCAATTTGATAGAGCACTGTCATGGGCGTCCTCAAATGATTAGTGTGATTTTGGGGTACTTAGGTGCAGCAGAGTGGCTGACCAAGGTCGTCTCTCAAAGGAGGAAGTGAATTAAAACAACTTTTCAGAGGTATTCTAGAAACAAAATAAAAGAGAATAAAAACACTACTTGAAAGTATGGGGGTGGTTTTTTATAGTTTATAAATCTAGAAGAAGTTTGCTGGAAGAAGATTGCATTTTTTTTTTTAATTTTGAAATGAAGTTTCGATTAGAATGACACAACAAGAAGATATTTTTTTAGAAATCTATTTTAAAAGGTGTAATTGATCTAACTCTACCTATTCACTTTATTATTAATCATTGTCATTTAAATTAACATTCACTTAATTATGATCCCTTAATTTTTCAAATCACGAACCCTACGAGAATTAACTTTACCACGAAGATTGAAGTGAATTTAACCTTAGGCTAACTTCAGAACATGCAATCGCAACACCCTGCTTTGATTGATGTTCTAAGATTAGCTTATGTTCAGTGGTAAATTAAGGCACATATCCACTCTGTAAATGAGGATGAATTGTGTTTAGAAATTATATTTGAACTCTACAAATTTATCCCGTGTGGTCTTGTATTACCGATTAAGATCGCGCTCTCACAATTTACACAAAATCCCGACCTCGCGTGTTTTTGTGTACATTGTTCAATTGTTTGCTTAGATTCTTAAAATTTAAAAACACAATTCATGGATCATACTAATTGAATTACAGTAGCTCATTGATTCAAAATAATTAAATGAAGAGAGTATAAGATAGATCGATTACTAAAAGACTACTCTTCCATGGGTGGCGTAATCATCGTAGAAGCGTTTTGCATGTGCAAAGGTTTAAAATGGGTATAACCCAATAACGCTTCTACTCAAGAATTCCAGCCCAATTAGGAAGATTAATAGAATAATAAATTTAAACAAAACAGAAGAAAAGAGAAGAAATAAAAGAAGAACAAAATGTTTATTACATAAACAAAATCATTACAACATGAAGGAGAAGAAGAAGGATTCGTCGAAGGGATCCTTGCTTCAAGAGCTACCCTTATTGAAATGGTTGGAGAATTGGACTGGATCCACTTCTACTCTTCCCTAAACTTCCCAATGCACGCCCAAACCCCTCCAAATGATAAAAACTCCAATTTATAGAGGGGGGGGGGGGAGGAGAGGTTACAAGTTGTTTCAAGTGTAAATGTGGAAATTCGGCCAAATATTTTATGCCAACTTTAACTGCCCATTGGACCACCAAAACGCGTGAATTGGACGACATTCCAGAAGGATCAAATGTGAGGATATGTGTCTTCTATCTCCTCTCCAAAGTTGGGCTCAATAAAGAACCATATGAAGGAGTTACGGCCGAAATACAGAAGCTTCTCCATTCTGGCGAGCCCAGCCCAACTTTGACTTCATGGCCCAATTTCAAAAACCAACTGAACTCTTTAGCTCTAGTGTCCTGAATAAAAGTTGTATATAATTACGTTAGGAACACTGTTACAAAATTTCAATTTCAAATAATAAATATGAAAATATTTATATTCGAAATACTACAGTGAACTATAAAGGGTAAAACTGGAATTTTCATCAAATATTCAAATGAACGATCAAATCCCAAATATTTTATAAATAAACATATTTAACACAATGTGAGGAAATTATATCATTTATTATCAATAAAATATTCAATAAAATAGTGTTTTATCAACTCCCCCACACTTACCCTTTTTCACACCTGGGCAAAACCTCATATCAAGTAAACATCAATATCAAATCAAAACCAATTTTAAAACACATATCCTTAAGATCAATCAATTTCACACCAAGAATAAAAAGATATCATGCCTCATAAAAAACCTTATTTCAAGTTCTCCATTTATATCATTCAATATATTTCCACTTCATTTATCCGCCCAAGCACAAAACACTTACCTCGCTTGAATTTTCTCTCATCACTCAAATATCAATTTTTTTTTGCAATGTCTTTCTCATCCAAACTCATACAAGGGTCACCATAGGCTTGATAGATTCCTACATCACTACCCGATGTGAGTCATGGACATATGTTTATCATGAGGGATTTTCAGGGTTATTCTGTGGCTTTCGGTTGGTAGGATTAAGATGTGAAAAACTCTGAGGCTGAATGAGGAGGGCTTGACTCTTTTGAAGCAAAATTGCATTAATCTAATTTTCACTTAAATATAGTCTTCTCATCAATCCCCATAGTATGAATTCAGCTCCATCATCATGAAAAGTCATGAAAGGTTTACACCATTCATCATTTCAGCATAAAAAATTTCAATCTTCACAAACATGATTTTCTTGAAAGCTCCAGATGGGCACAACTTTCCACCTCAATTAGAAGCTCCAGAAAAGGCATAGCTTCACTTGTCATGAAAGCTCCAGAAAAGGCACAGCTTCACTTGTCATGAAAGCTCCAGAAAAGGCACAACTTTCAATATAATGAATTTCTTCAGCAGCAAACACATCTCTTCAGAATTTAATTTTCCACCCAAAGTATCACATTATATGGTGGCACAACACAAGACAGCTTCCCCCACACTTAAGCTCAACTAGATTATGCAATTTCACATCAAGAGTTGGTTGGATAGGGAAAATTGGCTTGTAATGTGGCTTAACCTAACAGGTTGTGCATGGCTTCTAAGGGTTACAAGGATTAAATATTCAAGGTAGGCCATTATAAAAAAGGATTCTTTGAAATATGGGCTTTAATACCAAACAAATGCCTCAATCATTTAAACATATGTACCTCAAACCCTCAAGTTTTGACAGGAATAGATCAAATTCTGGTTAAATCAAGCATGGTTTGGTTCTCTCAAGAAGTGAGGTGAATGTAAAGAATCTGAAAATAATGGTTTAGAAGCCTCACAGGAAAGTGATTTCAAATATAAAGACAGTGAGATTGGCATGGGATTCAAAAATCAGCGTACTTTTCATGAAATTACTAAATATTTGAACTTGAAACAAAGTCATTTCATCATTCATTTAAGCTTAGTTTCAAGGGGTAAATTGTTTCTGTAACACCCGAGACTTTTATGTTATATAAATCATCAAAGGAATCTTTTTCTACACAACACTTGCTTGGCTTGCTTTACACGCAATCGCGACCTTCCTCGATATCTTGCGTCGTACGCAATACCGAGTTTCACTAAACAACAATATGCTATTAAAACTAGCCGTTATGAATAGTAATAACCACTTTTTGAAAATTTATAAATTTTATTTTTCAAAATGGACTTCATTTTTGGACTCAGAATATCGAAATTAGCCTAGGGTGAAATTTTGGTATTTTTCTGAAAACTTTCAATTTTTGATGAATAGTGAAACCACTAAGTGGTAGGTTAAAAACTGAATTTTGCATAAAACTTAATTTTACCGCTTCTGTGAATGGAATTTCGAAAATCCGAGAGACACGGTTAATATCAAGGACTAAAATGTGGTTCAATGAGATGAAAATAATTTTTTGGTGAATAGTAACTTTTTACTTTTTTTTACCGCGGTTAATAGTAAATAGGGTAACTAAGGGTAAATATGATATTACTATTACCCTAACACATGTCCTAATTCTATAGGACAAGTGTAATTCGACCAAAAACAAACTTAGGAATAAAATATGACCATTTAGGCCCACTTGGATTAGATTAGGACATTTATTATTAATTTATTTAAAGAAGGGTTAAAATAGTTAAAATCAAAGTTTAATAAGTAAATCATTTTTAATATGGGGTTATACATAAGATAAATTCGATTGTAAATATTCATTAGAAAGCTAAAAAGATTTCCTACATGATGGTATTTTATTTGTAATTTTTAGACATCAAATAATTTAATTTATTTATGACACAAAGATGATGCAGTAATTATCTTATTAATGAAATATTGACAAAATTGATAATATAAATACCAAAATAAATGTAATTTAAGACTTTTTATGAATTAAACTAATTTTCTAGGTTACTATGATATATTATTGTTGATTTAATCAACTTGGTTCGAACATATAATTCTGTTATGACTTTCACAAAAATCATATATCAAGTAGTGTCAAAATTGACACAAAATAGTTTTTAAATCAAATATTATATTATTAATTGTTATTTTATTCCTAAAAATCTAAGGTTCGGCCAAATAACTTAGATAAGGATATATATATTAATAATAAACAATTTGGGGTTCGTTTGGCATGTTATAGTAAGTGTATTAACCATATAGTGAAAGAAAACAAAAAGACACGGTAAAAGATAAATTAATTAACTTAGAGTTAAATCTAATTGATAAGGTTAAAATAATACCCTAAACTTGTCTAAATCCTATTGGTTGATAGGATTTCTACCCATCCCCACTTTAGCTTCGAAATAAGACCCTTTGGAACCATTATAAACCGATTTTGACTTTAATATAAAATAATATTTTGAGATATTCCTAAGGTGCCCCTCTCCTCCCTTATAAAAGGGCACCTCCTCCCCCTCCTCCTCACACCAATTTGAGCACTCAAGCTCGGCCAACCCCTGCCATTTTCCCTTCTCCACTTCCCTAGAATAATCCTAGAGGTCCTGGTCTTCTTCAAAGACCAATCTTAGTTCCCTAAGTGAAGGATTCAAAGAGGCGTTTCAAAGAAGAGGTAATAACCATTATCGATATTTTCAATTTCTTTCTTCTTCAACTTCTTCTTCTTTAGTTGTTTCATGATAAAGTAATAACATCAGTATTACTTACATACTGATATGTTATTATAAATATGAAACAACCCTAATTAACTTTCTATCCATCCTACGGAAAAATGAAATCACCGCGCGTGCGTACGTACGGAATACCGTCTCCACGCCGTGGTGTAATCTATTTTCCACCATAACCTTACAAGGATGGGTATAATGGTGTAATGAGTAACTATATATGATTATTATGAAGTAATATTGATACTGAAATAATATATATATATACTCCAATACAATTCCACGATCATAGAAACGATATCATCACTCGTGCGTACGTACGGAATACCGTCTCCACGATGTGATGCGACTCGTTCTACATGATCTTCATTTAATAATGATTATATAAATGAATTGAATGAATGAATATGGTATATACTACACTAATACCATTCTGGAAATGAATTATCTATAACCTAAAGATAAGAATAAGAATTTACTCGACAAAACACGCATAAGAACAAAAAGTTATAAAGACCCGAGTAACAAGTAACAATTACTAACAAGAAGCTAATAATATGACCATATATGATATCATATAAATATGTATGATTCTGGAATAAGTCAATAACATTATTTAAACCATTATACAGGAGCTTCGGACACGTACAAAGCTAATCGGACCTAAGGTAAGGGAAAATATCACAATCTCACTTTTATCCGAGATTGTTTTTACTTTGGTAATTACTGGGGTGTATTTTATCATCCACATCCATGTTCCCTCGATATGTAATATTATTTCCTTCCTTCTACAATAGTTTATAACCAATTTTACCCTTCGGTAAGTTTTTTGTAAAAGATATGAAAGGAATCTTTTGTCGTTTTTCGTACGAGGTACTTTTTGACTTTTCCGACAAAAGTTAGAAGAATGTTTTTTTTAACTTATACGGCATGAATGGATTTTTAAAACATTATTTCCAAGAAGCTTCCTTTACAAGTTTTCAAGTTTATTTTTAATCAACTTCTTTTATTTTAAAGTTGTATGACATGTTATGAAAGGAAAAATGTTTTTGAAGAAGAAAGGATATTTTCCTCAAGAATGGAGTTCAAGTGTTTTATCAAAATTATTTTCCATCTAAGATAATAAAGGGTTCTGTTTTATCCCTGTTATTAAATTGATTTGATCATGTTGTGATGGAATTATTTTTATGAATTCCTTTATCTTATATGAATTGATTTATGATGTCATGAGGTTTCAAGAATCCCATTTTTGTTACATGTGTTATACGATGATGTATGATTTATGATTATGTGGCACACATAAGAAAGGATTCATTATAAGATGGGTGGGACCTATATCTCCCTCCAATGCATTGGGTAATGATTTTATATCTCATGAGATAGACATGGCTGGAACGGAAGGTTATTTCGGTTCAGTGATACAGGACTGAAACGAGGAGTGAACTTGGTTCAGAAAGGGACTTTGTCCACTAAGATAGTCTTGGCAATGAGTCATGACTAACAAGAAATGATTTTCCATGATTATGTGTGCATGCCACAAAGTTTCTAGTTTTATGTTTTGGGGATCTCATTTTCACTTCTATGATTTATTCCATGTTAAGATATTATGATCTCTTTTGCAGGTTTTGATTTTCAAAAAGATATGATATGATTTTTATTTCCTTTATTTGCCCTTGCTGAGCATTTGAGCACACCCTTTTATGTTTTCTTTTCCCCAGGTCAGGAAGATGGATATTAAGTAGAATATGCTAAAAGTGACCCTAGATATGATGAAATAAATGGGAGACACTGTAGAAGATTTATGAACCAGTTGTTTATGTTTCCCAGTTTCTAAAGACACTATACCTATACGGTCCTTTGTGGTTTTGTCATATGTTGTAATAAGTGTGCTTCAATTTTGAAGTATTAACAATGTATGTAAAGTATGGGTCGTTATAGTTGGTATCAGAGGAAAGGTATAGTCAACCTTTGGAAACTAGGATGTGAAAGCCTTAGTAAGAACCCTAAGGATAAGTCTAAGCATAGAACACAATCTTAGTGTTTTAGAAATGGCCTTGAATAACCTAGGATAAGACCTTAAGCATGAAAATTTTATTCTTGAATTATGTGGTTTCCTATTATAATTAGTGTTGCTCACACTATTCTTCTTGGTTTTAGTCAATGGCTGGAACCCGAAGGAACCGTGTTAATGCGGAATGCGATGGGCAATGCAATGATTGTCCCCCTGAGCAACCAAACGATATGGGAGCTGGAATGCAAAATCTTGTAGCCATGCTCACACAACTTTCTCAAGCTATGAATCATGCAGGATTTCCAAACGAACAAAGGAGGGAGCAACATTCTGTTGAATCCTTCATGAGGCATCGTCCACCTTCTTTCAGCGGGTCTACTGATCCATTAGTTGCTGAACAATGGATTAGTACTACTGAAAAGATATTTTCAGTTTTTCAATGTTTTGAGCTTGATAAAGTCATCCTAGCAGTGTATCGTTTGGAAGGAGATGCTGATCAATGGTGGAATCTTGTTAAGAATACAAGGCAAAGAGATGAAATTGAGTCCATGGAATGGGACGAGTTCAAGAACTTGTTTTTCAATAAGTACTTCCCTCGTATTCTCCGAACAAAGATGGAGAAAGAGTTCCTTGAACTGAAGCAAAGGGATGATGAATCTGTTAGTACCTATGAAGCAAATTTTACAAGAATTGCAAGGTACGCTTCTGGTATTATTATCCAACCTGAGAGTAAGATCGATCGATTCTTTAGTGGCTTAAAACCAAGTCTTCGAAGGGCGTTAGCCATAAGGGACTTCAATAGCTATGAGGAAATCGTTCGATGTGCTCTCAAAGTCGAGATGGAGATTGGAGTAACCCATCAGTCACATGGGTTTGATAAGAAGAGGAAGATGGAATTCAAAGAAAAATCTAAAGAGCACACGGAAAAGAAGATGAGCTTTTCCTTATGCTCAAAGTGTGGAAAGAAACATGGAGGGAGTTGTCTTAAAGGGACAAGTAAATGTTTTAAATGTGGAAAGGAAGGCCATCGGGCATTTGAATGCCGTAATAATGGGAAGAAGATGTCTAATGATGCAAACAAAGGAAGGGATACACAGAATGAACCTACTACACTTCAATGTTTCAAGTGCAAGGAGATGGGGCATTATGCCAATCAATGCCCAAATCCAAGGGTTGATGATGATGGTTGACGTCAACAAACTCTTAAGGCTAAAGACAAAGGAAAGTCACATGCAATTTCTATTAGCGATGTGGAGTACGATAACGAAGTGGTGAAAGGTACACTTACCATCCACTCTAAAGTAGCAAATGTTTTATTTGATTCTGGATCCACCCACTATTTTATTTCTGAAGACTTTTCTAAGGGTATCACCGTATTACCTCAACAATTAGATGTTGAGTTAGCTGTGACAACACCTAATGGCACATCAATCGCATCAAAAGTTTATAATTCTTCTCCGATCGAAGTTTGTGGGAAAGTGCTTCCTGCAAATCTTGTGATCCTTCCTTTAGTAGAATTTGATGTGATTCTTGGCATGGATTGGCTTTCTCTACATGGAGCTCATATCAATTGCCAAAGAAGGGAAGTCACATTTCATATTCCAGATCAATCTACGATCGTATATCGATGCAAGGATGAATATAACCTTCGAGTGGAAATTTCTTCCATCTTATGGGTCTTGATACCACTAAATGAAGGTTATTTATCTCAAATGGTTGGTGAGAAACTCACGATTAAGAATATGCCCATTGTACGGGAGTTTGATGATGTCTTTCCGGAGGAATTGCCGGGTCTTCCACCAAATCGTGAAGTTGAGTTTTCAATAGAACTCGTACCGGGTGCTTTGCCTATTTCAAAGACACCTTATAGAATGGCCCCAATTGAGTTGCAGGAATTGAAGAAGAAACTCCAAGAGAATCTTGATAAGGGATTCATACGCCCTAGTGCATCACCTTGGGGAGCACCTGTTCTATTTGTTAAGAAGAAAGATGGATCAATGAGACTTTGCATTGATTATCGAGAACTTAACAAGATCACTATCAAGAACAAATATCCTCTCCCACGCATTGATGACTTATTTGACCAACTACGCGGAGCTCAATACTTTTCCAAGATTGATCTTCGTTCAGGGTATCATCAATTAAGGGTCAAAAGGGAGGATATACCAAAGACGACTTTCCGTACAAGGTATGGACACTATGAATTTATAGTGATGCCATTTGGTCTTACTAATGCCCCTACTATCTTCATGGATCTAATGAATAGAGTCTTTAGAGACTATCTTGATCAATTTGTGGTAGTCTTTATAGACGATATTCTTGTCTATTCAAAGAGCAAGGAAGAGCATGAAGATCACTTGAGAATTATATTGAAGACCCTGAGAAAGGAGAAGCTTTATGCCAAATTTACCAAGTGTGAATTTTGGCTTCAAAAAGTTGCATTTTTGGGTCATGTAATCTCAAAAGAGGGGATATCTGTGGATCCAGCAAAAACAGAGGTTATCGAAAGATGGTCAAGACCAACAACAGTAACTGAGATCCGAAGTTTTCTTGGTTTGGCTGGATATTATCGACGTTTTGTAAATGATTTTTCACGATTATCTAATCCACTTACCAAGTTGACTCGAAAAGGAGTTAAGTTTGTCTGGACAGAGGAATGTGAAGAGAATTTCAAGGAGTTGAAAAGAAGGTTATCCAGTGCACCTGTGCTCACACTACCTTGTAGTGGAGAAAGGTTTGTGATCTACAGTGATGCATCCAAGAAGGGATTGGGGTGTGTTCTTATGCAAAATGATATGGTAATAGCTTATGCCTCACGACAGTTGAAAATCCATGAGCAAAATTACCCAACACATGATTTGGAGTTGGTTGCGGTAATCTTTGCATTAAAGATTTGGAGGCATTACCTTTATGGTGAAAGGTGTGATATTTATACTGATCATAAAAGTTTAAAGTATATTTTCACACAAAAGGAGCTGAATATGCGCCAAAGAAGATGGTTGGAGCTGATTAAGGATTATGACTGCTCAATCCATTACCACCCTGGGAAAGCAAACAAGGTGGCAGATGCATTAAGTCGACAAGACCATGCTAGTTTATCCATGATGAGGATCACAAAAGATCCAATATTTATGGATTTACAAAGGATGGATCTTGGAATTATAATGGAAGGGGAAAAATCTTATCTTTCTCAAATGAATGTTCAACCATCTATACATGTGAAGATTAAAGAGGCACAGAAAGAAGATGTCGAGTTACAAAAGAAGGTGAGAAATGTTCCTGAATTCAACCTTGATTGTGATGGGATAATAAAGTTCAGGAATCAGGTTTGCGTTCCTCCCATCCCCGAATTAAAGAATGAGCTGCTGGATGAGGCTCATAGTTCATCATTTTCTATTCATCCTGGAAGCACGAACATGTATAGGGACCTGAAAGAGTACTTCTGGTGGGATGGCATGAAAAGAGATGTTGCTGAATATGTCTCTCGATGCTTGGTTTGTCAACAAGTTAAAGCTGAGAGACAGAAGTCTAAGGGGATGTTACAACCATTACCCATACCCGAATGGAAATGGGAAAACATCACTATGGACTTTGTCACAGGACTTCCTAAAACATCCAAAGGAAATAATGCTATCTGGGTCATAGTTGATCGTCTTACAAAGTCTGCACACTTCATTGCTATTAGAGAGGATTTATCTCTAGATCAGCTTGCCAGGATATATGTAAAGGAAGTGGTGAGATTGCATGGAGTACCACTTTCTATTATATCTGATCGAGATCCGAGATTTACCTCGAAGTTCTGGAGAAGTCTTCAGCATACTCTGGATACAGAGTTGAGTTTCAGCACTGCTTATCATCCCCAGACAGACGGTCAGTCTGAGAGAACAATTCAAACCCTAGAAGATATGTTGAGAGCTTGCTCTATGGATTTCAAAGGAGGTTGGGATCAACACCTACCTTTGGTGGAATTTTCTTATAATAATAGCTTTCACTCCAGTATTCAGATGGCTCCTTATGAAGCTCTCTATGGAAAGAAATGCAGGACTCCAACTTGCTGGGATGAAGTTGGGGAAAGAAAGCTATTAGGACCTGATCTCGTTGATGAAATGGAAGAAAAGGTCAGATCTATTCAACAACACATAAGAGCAGCTCAGAGTCGACAGAAAAGTTATGCTGACAACCGAAGAAAAGACCCAGAGTTTGAAGTGGGTGATAAAGTGTTCTTACGAATATCTCCCTGGAAGAGGGTTATGAGATTTGGGAAGAAGGGGAAGTTGAGCCCTAGATATATCGGTCCTTTCGAAATACTGGATCGTGTTGGGAAGGTAGCTTACCGATTGGCGCTTCCACCGAATCTCTCTCAAGTTCATGATGTGTTCCATGTATCTCTCCTGAGAAAGTACATACCAGATCCTTCACATGTACTCAGCTCAGAAGTTGTACCGCTGGAGCAAGATCTTTCTTATGAAGAACAACCGATAGAGATTCTGGATCGTAGCGAAAAAGTCCTACGAAACAAGACCACTCGCTTGGTGAAAGTTTTATGGAGGAACCACCAACTTGAAGAAGCTACATGGGAGCTTGAGGATATGATGAGGGAGAAGTATCCTCATCTGTTTGTTACAAAGTGACGAATTTCGAGGGCGAAATTCTTTTTAAGGGGGGTAGAATGTAACACCCGAGACTTTTATGTTATATAAATCATCAAAGGAATCTTTTTCTACACAACACTTGCTTGGCTTGCTTTACACGCAATCGCGACCTTCCTCGATAGCTTGCGTCGTACGCAATACCGAGTTTCACTAAACAACAATATGCTATTAAAACTAGCCGTTATGAATAGTAATAACCACTTTTTGAAAATTTATAAATTTTATTTTTCAAAATGGACTTCATTTTTGGACTCAGAATATCGAAATTAGCCTAGGGTGAAATTTTGGTATTTTTCTGAAAACTTTCAATTTTTGATGAATAGTGAAACCACTAAGTGGTAGGTTAAAAACTGAATTTTGCATAAAACATAATTTTACCGCTTCTGTGAATGGAATTTCGAAAATCCGAGAGACACGGTTAATATCAAGGACTAAAATGTGGTTCAATGAGATGAAAATAATTTTTTGGTGAATAGTAACTTTTTACTTTTTTTTACCGCGGTTAATAGTAAATAGGGTAACTAAGGGTAAATATGATATTACTATTACCCTAACACATGTCCTAATTCTATTGGACAAGTGTAATTCGACCAAAAACAAACTTAGGAATAAAATATGACCATTTAGGCCCACTTGGATTAGATTAGGACATTTATTATTAATTTATTTAAAGAAGGGTTAAAATAGTTAAAATCAAAGTTTAATAAGTAAATAATTTTTAATATGGGGTTATACATAAGATAAATTCGATTTTAAATATTCATTAGAAAGCTAAAAAGATTTCCTACATGATGGTATTTTATTTGTAATTTTTAGACATCAAATAATTTAATTTATTTATGACACAAAGATGATGCAGTAATTATCTTATTAATGAAATATTGACAAAATTGATAATATAAATACCAAAATAAATGTAATTTAAGACTTTTTATGAATTACACTAATTTTCTAGGTTACTATGATATATTATTGTTGATTTAATCAACTTGGTTCGAACATATAATTCTGTTATGACTTTCAAAAAAATCATATAACAAGTAGTGTCAAAATTGACACAAAATAGTTTTTAAATCAAATATTATATTATTAATTGTTATTTTATTCCTAAAAATATAAGGTTCGGCCAAATAACTTAGATAAGGATATATATATTAATAATAAACAATTTGGGGTTCGTTTGGCATGTTATAGTAAGTGTATTAACCATATAGTGAAAGAAAACAAAAAGACACGGTAAAAGATAAATTAATTAACTTAGAGTTAAATCTAATTGATAAGGTTAAAATAATACCCTAAACTTGTCTAAATCCTATTTGTTGATAGGATTTCGACCCATCCCCACTTTAGCTTCGAAATAAGACCCTTTGGAACCATTATAAACCGATTTTGACTTTAATATAAAATAATATTTTGAGATATTCCTAAGGTGCCCCTCTCCTCCCTTATAAAAGGGCACCTCCTCCCCCTCCTCCTCACACCAATTTGAGCACTCAAGCTCGGCCAACCCCTGCCATTTTCCCTTCTCCACTTCCCTAGAATAATCCTAGAGGTCCTGGTCTTCTTCAAAGACCAATCTTAGTTCCCTAAGTGAAGGATTCAAAGAGGCGTTTCAAAGAAGAGGTAATAACCATTACCGATCTTTTCAATTTCGTTCTTCTTAAACTTCTTCTTCTTTAGTTGTTTCATGATAAAGTAATAACATCAGTATTACTTAAATACTGATATGTTATTATAAATATGAAACAACCCTAATTAACCTTCTATCCATCCTACGGAAAAATGAAATCACCGCGCGTGCGTACGTACGGAATACCGTCTCCACGCCGTGGTGTAATCTATTTTCCACCATAACCTTACAAGGATGGGTATAATGGTGTAATGAGTAACTATATATGATTATTATGAAGTAATATTGATACTGAAATAATATATATATATACTCCAATACAATTCCACGATCATAGGAACGATATCATCACTCGTGCGTACGTACGGAATACCGTCTCCACGATGTGATGCGACTCGTTCTACATGATCTTCATTTAATAATGATTATATAAATGAATTGAATGAATGAATATGGTATATACTACACTAATACCATTCTGGAAATGAATTATCTATAACCTAAAGATAATAATACGAATTTACTCGACAAAACACGCATAAGAACAAAAAGTTATAAAGACCCGAGTAACAAGTAACAATTACTAACAAGAAGCTAATAATATGACCATATATGATATCATATAAATATGTATGATTCTGGAATAAGTCAATAACATTATTTAAACCATTATACAGGAGCTTCGGACACGTACAAAGCTAATCGGACCTAAGGTAAGGGAAAATATCACAATCTCACTTTTATCCGAGATTGTTTTTACTTTGGTAATTACTGGGGTGTATTTTATCATCCACATCCATGTTCCCTCGATATGTAATATTATTTCCTTCCTTCTATAATAGTTTATAACCAATTTTACCCTTCGGTAAGTTTTTTGTAAAAGATATGAAAGGAATCTTTTGTCGTTTTTCGTACGAGGTACTTTTTGACTTTTCCGACAAAAGTTAGAAGAATGTTTTTTTTAACTTATACGGCATGAATGGATTTTTAAAACATTATTTCCAAGAAGCTTCCTTTACAAGTTTTCAAGTTTATTTTTAATCAACTTCTTTTATTTTAAAGTTGTATGACATGTTATGAAAGGAAAAATGTTTTTGAAGAAGAAAGGATATTTTCCTCAAGAATGGAGTTCAAGTGTTTTATCAAAATTATTTTCCATCTAAGATAATAAAGGGTTCTGTTTTATCCCTGTTATTAAATTGATTTGATCATGTTGTGATGGAATTATTTTTATGAATTCCTTTATCTTATATGAATTGATTTATGATGTCATGAGGTTTCAAGAATCCCATTTTTGTTACATGTGTTATATGATGATGTATGATTTATGATTATGTGGCACACATAAGAAAGGATTCATTATAAGATGGGTGGGACCTATATCTCCCTCCAATGCATTGGGTAATGATTTTATATCTCATGAGATAGACATGGATGGAACGGAAGGTTATTTCGGTTCAGTGATACAGGACTGAAACGAGGAGTGAACTTGGTTCAGAAAGGGACTTTGTCCACTAAGATAGTCTTGGCAATGAGTCATGACTAACAAGAAATGATTTTCCATGATTATGTGTGCATGCCACAAAGTTTCAAGTTTTATGTTATGGGGATCTCATTTTCACTTCTATGATTTATTCCATGTTAAGATATTATGATCTCTTTTGCAGGTTTTGATTTTCAAAAAGATATGATATGATTTTTATTTCCTTTATTTGCCCTTGCTGAGCATTTGAGCTCACCCTTTTATGTTTTCTTTTCCCCAGGTCAGGAAGATGGATATTAAGTAGAATATGCTAAAAGTGACCCTAGATATGATGAAATAAATGGGAGACACTGTAGAAGATTTATGAACCAGTTGTTTATGTTTCCCAGTTTCTAAAGACACTATACCTATACGGTCCTTTGTGGTTTTGTCATATGTTGTAATAAGTGTGCTTCAATTTTGAAGTATTAACAATGTATGTAATGTATGGGTCGTTATAGTTGGTATCAGAGGAAAGGTATAGTCAACCTTTGGAAACTAGGATATGAAAGCCTTAGTAAGAACCCTAAGGATAAGTCTAAGCATAGAACACAATCTTAGTGTTTTAGAAATGGCCTTGAATAACCTAGGATAAGACCTTAAGCATGAAAATTTTATTCTTGAATTATGTGGTTTCCTATTATAATTAGTGTTGCTCACACTATTCTTCTTGGTTTTAGTCAATGGCTGGAACCCGAAGGAACCGTGTTAATGCGGAATGCGATGGGCAATGCAATGATTGTCCCCCTGAGCAACCAAACGATATGGGAGCTGGAATGCAAAATCTTGTAGCCATGCTCACACAACTTTCTCAAGCTATGAATCATGCAGGATTTCCAAACGAACAAAGGAGGGAGCAACATTCTGTTGAATCCTTCATGAGGCATCGTCCACCTTCTTTCAGCGGGTCTACTGATCCATTAGTTGCTGAACAATGGATTAGTACTACTGAAAAGATATTTTCAGTTCTTCAATGTTCTGAGCTTGATAAAGTCATCCTAGCAGTGTATCGTTTGGAAGGAGATGCTGATCAATGGTGGAATCTTGTTAAGAATACAAGGCAAAGAGATGAAATTGAGTCCATGGAATGGGACGAGTTCAAGAACTTGTTTTTCAATAAGTACTTCCCTCGTATTCTCCGAACAAAGATGGAGAAAGAGTTCCTTGAACTGAAGCAAAGGGATGATGAATCTTTTAGTACCTATGAAGAAAATTTTACAAGACTTGCAAGGTACGCTTCTGGTATTATTATCCAACCTGAGAGTAAGATCGATCGATTCTTTAGTGGCTTAAAACCAAGTCTTCGAAGGGCCTTAGCCATAAGGGACTTCAATAGCTATGAGGAAATCGTTCGATGTGCTCTCAAAGTCGAGATGGAGATTGGAGTAACCCATCAGTCACATGGGTTTGATAAGAAGAGGAAGATGGAATTCAAAGAAAAATCTAAAGAGCACACGGAAAAGAAGATGAGCTTTTCCTTATGCTCAAAGTGTGGAAAGAAACATGGAGGGAGTTGTCTTAAAGGGACAAGTAAATGTTTTAAATGTGGAAAGGAAGGCCATCGGGCATTTGAATGCCGTAATAATGGGAAGAAGATGTCTAATGATGCAAACAAAGGAAGTGATACACAGAATGAACCTACTACACTTCAATGTTTCAAGTGCAAGGAGATGGGGCATTATGCCAATCAATGCCCAAATCCAAGGGTTGATGATGATGGTCGACGTCAACAAACTCTTAAGGCTAAAGACAAAGGAAAGTCACATGCAATTTCTATCAGCGATGTGGAGTACGATAACGATGTGGTGAAAGGTACACTTACCATCCACTCTAAAGTAGCAAATGTTTTATTTGATTCTGGATCCACCCACTCTTTTATTTCTGAAGACTTTTCTAAGGGTATCACCGTATTACCTCAACAATTAGATGTTGAGTTAGCTGTGACAACACCTAATGGCACATCAATCGCATCAAAAGTTTATAATTCTTCTCCGATCGAAGTTTGTGGGAAAGTGCTTCCTGCAAATCTTGTGATCCTTCCTTTAGTGGAATTTGATGTGATTCTTGGCATGGATTGGCTTTCTCTACATGGAGCTCATATCAATTGCCAAAGAAGGGAAGTCACATTTCATATTCCAGATCAATCTACGATCGTATATCGATGCAAGGATGAATATAACCTTCCAGTGGAAATTTCTTCCATCTTATGGGTCTTGATACCACTAAATGAAGGTTATTTATCTCAAATGGTTGGTGAGAAACTCACGATTAAGAATATGCCCATTGTACGGGAGTTTGATGATGTCTTTCCGGAGGAATTGTCGGGTCTTCCACCAAATCGTGAAGTTGAGTTTTCAATAGAACTCGTACCGGGTGCTTTGCCTATTTCAAAGACACCTTATAGAATGGCCCCAATTGAGTTGCAGGAATTGAAGAAGCAACTCCAAGAGAATCTTGATAAGGGATTCATACGCCCTAGTGCATCACCTTGGGGAGCACCTGTTCTATTTGTTAAGAAGAAAGATGGATCAATGAGACTTTGCATTGATTATCGAGAACTTAACAAGATCACTATCAAGAAAAAATATCCTCTCCCACGCATTGATGACTTATTTGACCAACTACGCGGAGCTCAATACTTTTCCAAGATTGATCTTTGTTCAGGGTATCATCAATTAAGGGTCAAAAGGGAGGATATACCAAAGACGGCTTTCCGTACAAGGTATGGAAACTATGAATTTATAGTGATGCCATTTGGTCTTACTAATGCCCCTGCTATCTTCATGGATCTAATGAATAGAGTCTTTAGAGACTATCTTGATCAATTTGTGGTAGTCTTTATAGACGATATTCTTGTCTATTCAAAGAGCAAGGAAGAGAATAAAGATCACTTGAGAATTATATTGAAGACCCTGAGAAAGGAGAAGCTTTATGCCAAATTTACCAAGTGTGAATTTTGGCTTCAAAAAGTTGCATTTTTGGGTCATATAATCTCAAAAGAGGGGATATCTGTGGATCCAGCAAAAACAGAGGTTATCGAAAGATGGTCAAGACCAACAACAGTAACTGAGATCCGAAGTTTTCTTGGTTTGGCTGGATATTATCGACGTTTTGTAAAAGATTTTTCACGATTATCTAATCCACTTACCAAGTTGACTCGAAAAGGAGTTAAGTTTGTCTGGACAGAGGAATGTGAAGAGAATTTCAAGGAGTTGAAAAGAAGGTTATCCAGTGCACCTGTGCTCACACTACCTTGTAGTGGAGAAAGGTTTATGATCTACAGTGATGCATCCAAGAAGGGATTGGGGTGTGTTCTTATGCAAAATGATATGGTAATAGCTTATGCCTCACGACAGTTGAAAATCCATGAGCAAAATTACCCAACACATGATTTGGGGTTGGCTGCGGTAATCTTTGCATTAAAGATTTGGAGGCATTACCTTTATGGTGAAAGGTGTGATATTTATACTGATCATAAAAGTTTAAAGTATATTTTCACACAAAAGGAGATGAATATGCACCAAAGAAGATGGTTGGAGCTGATTAAGGATTATGACTGCTCAATCCATTACCACCCTGGGAAAGCAAACAAGGTGGAAGATGCATTAAGTCGACAAGACCATGCTAGTTTATCCATGATGAGGATCACAAAAGATCCAATATTTATGGATTTACAAAGGATGGATCTTGGAATTATAATGGAAGGGGAAAAATCTTATCTTTCTCAAATGAATGTTCAACCATCTATACATGTGAAGATTAAAGAGGCACAGAAAGAAGATGTCGAGTTACAAAAGAAGGTGAGAAATGTTCCTGAATTCAACCTTGATTGTGATGGGATAATAAAGTTCAGGAATCGGGTTTGCGTTCCTCCCATCCCCGAATTAAAGAATGAGCTGCTGGATGAGGCTCATAGTTCATCATTTTCTATTCATCCTGGAAGCACGAAGATGTATAGGGACCTGAAAGAGTACTTCTGGTGGGATGGCATGAAAAGAGATGTTGCTGAATATGTCTCTCGATGCTTGGTTTGTCAACAAGTTAAAGCTGAGAGACAGAAGTCTAAGGGGATGTTACAACCATTACCCATACCTGAATGGAAATGGGAAAACATCACTATGGACTTTGTCACAGGACTTCCTAAAACATCCAAAGGCAATAATGCTATCTGGGTCATAGTTGATCGTCTTACAATGTCTGCACACTTCATTGCTATTAGAGAGGATTTCTCTCTAGATCAGCTTGCCAGGATATATGTAAAGGAAGTGGTGAGATTGCATGGAGTACCACTTTCTATTATATCTGATCGAGATCCGAGATTTACCTCGAAGTTCTGGAGAAGTCTTCAGCATACTCTGGATACAGAGTTGAGTTTCAGCACTGCTTATCATCCCCAGACAGACGGTCAGTCTGAGAGAACAATTCAAACCCTAGAAGATATGTTGAGATCTTGCTCTATGGATTTCAAATGAGGTTGGGATCAACACCTACCTTTGGTGGAATTTTCTTATAATAATAGCTTTCACTCTAGTATTCAGATGGATCCTTATGAAGCTCTCTATGGAAAGAAATGCAGGACTCCAACTTGCTGGGATGAAGTTGGGGAAAGAAAGCTATTAGGACCTGATCTCGTTGATGAAATGGCAGAAAAGGTCAGATCTATTCAACAACACATAAGAGCAGCTCAGAGTCGACAGAAAAGTTATGCCGACAACCGAAGAAAAGACCTAGAGTTTGAAGTGGGTGATAAAGTGTTCTTATGAATATCTCCCTGGAAGAGGGTTATGAGATTTGGGAAGAAGGGGAAGTTGAGCCCTAGATATATTGGTCCTTTCGAAATACTGGATCGTGTTAGGAAGGTAGCTTACCGATTGGCGCTTCCACCGAATCTCTCTCAAGTTCATGATGTGTTCCATGTATCTCTCCTGAGAAAGTACATACCAGATCCTTCACATGTACTCAGCTCAGAAGTTGTACCGCTGGAGCAAGATCTTTCTTATGAAGAACAGCCGATAGAGATTCTGGATCGTAGCGAAAAAGTCCTACGAAACAAGACCACTCGCTTGGTGAAAGTTTTATGGAGGAACCACCAACTTGAAGAAGCTACATGGGAGCTTGAGGATATGATGAGGGAGAAGTATCCTCATCTGTTTGTTACAAAGTGACGAATTTCGAGGGCGAAATTCTTTTTAAGGGGGGTAGAATGTAACACCCGAGACTTTTATGTTATATAAATCATCAAAGGAATCTTTTTCTACACAACACTTGCTTGGCTTGCTTTACACGCAATCGCGACCTTCCTCGATAGCTTGCGTCGTACGCAATACCGAGTTTCACTAAACAACAATATGCTATTAAAACTAGCCGTTATGAATAGTAATAACCACTTTTTGAAAATTTAAAAATTTTATTTTTCAAAATGGACTTCATTTTTGGACTCAGAATATCGAAATTAGCCTAGGGTGAAATTTTGGTATTTTTCTGAAAACTTTCAATTTTTGATGAATAGTGAAACCACTAAGTGGTAGGTTAAAAACTGAATTTTGCATAAAACTTAATTTTACCGCTTCTGTGAATGGAATTTCGAAAATCCGAGAGACACGGTTAATATCAAGGACTAAAATGTGGTTCAATGAGATGAAAATAATTTTTTGGTGAATAGTAACTTTTTACTTTTTTTTACCACGGTTAATAGTAAATAGGGTAACTAAGGGTAAATATGATATTACTATTACCCTAACACATGTCCTAATTCTATTGTACAAGTGTAATTCGACCAAAAACAATCTTAGGAATAAAATATGACCATTTAGGCCCACTTGGATTAGATTAGGACATTTATTATTAATTTATTTAAAGAAGGGTTAAAATAGTTAAAATCAAAGTTTATTAAGTAAATCATTTTTAATATGGGGTTATACATAAGATAAATTCGATTGTAAATATTCATTAGAAAGCTAAAACGATTTCCTACATGATGGTATTTTATTTGTAATTTTTAGACATCAAATAATTTAATTTATTTATGACACAAAGATGATGCAGTAATTATCTTATTAATGAAATATTGACAAAATTGATAATATAAATACCAAAATAAATGTAATTTAAGACTTTTTATGAATTACACTAATTTTCTAGGTTACTATGATATATTATTGTTGATTTAATCAACTTGGTTCGAACATATAATTCTGTTATGACTTTCACAAAAATCATATATCAAGTAGTGTCAAAATTGACACAAAATAGTTTTTAAATCAAATATTATATTATTAATTGTTATTTTATTCCTAAAAATCTAAGGTTCGGCCAAATAACTTAGATAAGGATATATATATTAATAATAAACAATTTGGGGTTCGTTTGGCATGTAATAGTAAGTGTATTAACCATATAGTGAAAGAAAACAAAAAGACACGGTAAAAGTTAAATTAATTAACTTAGAGTTAAATCTAATTGATAAGGTTAAAATAATACCCTAAACTTGTCTAAATCCTATTGGTTGATAGGATTTCGACCCATCCCCACTTTAGCTTCGAAATAAGACCCTTTGGAACCATTATAAACCGATTTTGACTTTAATATAAAATAATATTTTGAGATATTCCTAAGGTGCCCCTCTCCTCCCTTATAAAAGGGCACCTCCTCCCCCTCCTCCTCACACCAATTTGAGCACTCAAGCTCGGCCAACCCCTGCCATTTTCCCTTCTCCACTTCCCTAGAATAATCCTAGAGGTCCTGGTCTTCTTCAAAGACCAATCTTAGTTCCCTAAGTGAAGGATTCAAAGAGGCGTTTCAAAGAAGAGGTAATAACCATTACCGATCTTTTCAATTTCTTTCTTCTTCAACTTCTTCTTCTTTAGTTGTTTCATGATAAAGTAATAACATCAGTATTACTTACATACTGATATGTTATTATAAATATGAAACAACCCTAATTAACCTTCTATCCATCCTACGGAAAAATGAAATCACCGCGCGTGCGTACGTACGGAATACCGTCTCCACGCCGTGGTGTAATCTATTTTCCACCATAACCTTACAAGGATGGGTATAATGGTGTAATGAGTAACTATATATGATTATTATGAAGTAATATTGATACTGAAATAATATATATATATACTCCAATACAATTCCACGATCATAGGAACGATATCATCACTCGTGCGTACGTACGGAATACCGTCTCCACGATGTGATGCGACTCGTTCTACATGATCTTCATTTAATAATGATTATATAAATGAATTGAATGAATGAATATGGTATATAATACACTAATACCATTCTGAAAATGAATTATCTATAACCTAAAGATAAGAATAAGAATTTACTCGACAAAACACGCATAAGAACAAAAAGTTATAAAGACCCGAGTAACAAGTAACAATTACTAACAAGAAGCTAATAATATGACCATATATGATATCATATAAATATGTATGATTCTGGAATAAGTCAATAACATTATTTAAACCATTATACAGGAGCTTCGGACACGTACAAAGCTAATCAGACCTAAGGTAAGGGAAAATATCACAATCTCACTTTTATCCGAGATTGTTTTTACTTTGGTAATTACTGGGGTGTATTTTATCATCCACATCCATGTTCCCTCGATATGTAATATTATTTCCTTCCTTCTACAATAGTTTATATCCAATTTTACCCTTCGGTAAGTTTTTTGTAAAAGATATGAAAGGAATCTTTTGTCGTTTTTCGTACGAGGTACTTTTTGACTTTTCCGACAAAAGTTAGAAGAATGTTTTTTTAACTTATACGGCATGAATGGATTTTTAAAACATTATTTCCAAGAAGCTTCCTTTACAAGTTTTCAAGTTTATTTTTAATCAACTTCTTTTATTTTAAAGTTGTATGACATGTTATGAAAGGAAAAATGTTTTTGAAGAATAAAGGATATTTTCCTCAAGAATGGAGTTCAAGTGTTTTATCAAAATTATTTTCCATCTAAGATAATAAAGGGTTCTGTTTTATCCCTGTTATTAAATTGATTTGATCATGTTGTGATGGAATTATTTTTATGAATTCCTTTATCTTATATGAATTGATTTATGATGTCATGAGGTTTCAAGAATCCCATTTTTGTTACATGTGTTATACGATGATGTATGATTTATGATTATGTGGCACACATAAGAAAGGATTCATTATAAGATGGGTGGGACCTATATCTCCCTCCAATGCATTGGGTAATGATTTTATATCTCATGAGATAGACATGGCTGGAACGGAAGGTTATTTCGGTTCAGTGATACAGGACTGAAACGAGGAGTGAACTCGGTTCAGAAAGGGACTTTGTCCACTAAGATAGACTTGGCAATGAGTCATGACTAACAAGAAATGATTTTCCATGATTATGTGTGCATGCCACAAAGTTTCAAGTTTTATGTTATGGGGATCTCATTTTCACTTCTATGATTTATTCCATGTTAAGATATTATGATCTCTTTTGCAGGTTTTGATTTTCAAAAAGATATGATATGATTTTTATTTCCTTTATTTGCCCTTGCTGAGCATTTGAGCTCACCCTTTTATGTTTTCTTTTCCCCAGGTCAGGAAGATGGATATTAAGTAGAATATGCTAAAAGTGACCCTAGATATGATGAAATAAATGGGAGACACTGTAGAAGATTTATGAACCAGTTGTTTATGTTTCCCAGTTTCTAAAGACACTATACCTATACGGTCCTTTGTGGTTTTGTCATATGTTGTAATAAGTGTGCTTCAATTTTGAAGTATTAACAATGTATGTAAAGTATGGGTCGTTATAGTTTCACTTATTGATATGGATTTAAAAATGGTGATGAGAATCATTTGAGACCAAAAGTTTCAAAAACACACAGAATATTGTAAAATAAACACACAAATTTTAAAAAACACACTTTTTTTTTGTTTTTTTTGAACAGGAAAGCAATTGAAATTACTAAACTAAAAGATTCCCTCCCCCACACTTAAAATATTGCATTGTCCTCAATGTGATTCTATGAGATGATATATGCACATGAAATGTAGAATTTTTAAATAGGACAAATAATATAAAAGTGAAAGGGTTAGGAACAGCTTGATGTGATCAAGTGATGATGGGGTCATGCAGTGTGATAAAATCCACTGCATCAGTAGGATGTCCCTCAATGTATCTCTTCAAATGTTGCCCATTGACTGTAAAGCTCCTTCCAGTGTCCTCTTGTGTGATCTCCACTGCACCATAAGGAAAAACAATAGACACAATATAAGGACCTAACCATCTGGAACACAACTTACCAGGCATCAACTTCAGTCATGAACTATAGAGAAGGACTTTCTCTCGAACATGAAACTCCCTTTGTTGGATCATTTTGTCATGAGATGCTTTTGATCTTTCCTTGTAGAGCCTTGAGTTATCATATGATGACAGTCGAATCTCCTCAAGCTCTTGAATTTGCAACTTCCTTTGAATTCCAGCTTGGTCCAAATCCATGTTACATTTCTTTATAGCCCAATATGCCTGATGCTCGACTTCCACGGGGAGATGACATGCTTTACCAAAAACAATCCGAAATGGGGACATACTAATGGGGTCTTGTATGCTGTCCTATAATCCCACAATGCATCATCCAAGCGCTTGCTCCAATCCTTCCTATTTGGCTGCACGGTTTTTTCCAAGATTTGTTTCAACTCACGATTTGAAACCTCAGCCTGCCCATTTGTTTGGGGTGGTATGGTGTTGATGTTTTGTGAGTCACCCCATACTTTCGAAGGAGGGAAGCAAAATTCCTATTGCAAAAGTGTGTCCCTTGATCACTGATGATGGCCTTTGGTATTCCAAACCTGCAGAAAATCTGTGCTTTGACAAAGTCCACAACAACATGAGAATCGTCAGTCCTGGTGGCCTTGGCCTCTTCCCATTTACTCACATAATCAACAGCAACCAAAATATACAAAAATCCAAATGAACTAGGAAAAGGACCCATAAAATCAATGCCCCATACATCAAAAATATCACAGAATAGTATGGGTTGTTGGGGCATCTCATGTCTCTTTGAAATGTTCCCAGTGTGTTGGCAACGAGAGCATGACTTACAAAACACATGGGCATCATGGAATAATCTAGGCCAATATAATCCAGAGTCCAAAACCTTCCTAGCTGTTCGTTGGGGTCCAAAGTGTCCACCACAAGCAAGTGTATGACAGAAATGCAAAACAGACTCAAACTCATGATCGGGAACACACCTCCTAATGACTTGGTCACTACACATGCGCCAGAGGTACGGATCATCCCACACATAATACCTAGACTCACTTTTTAATTTTTGTACTTGATGCTTCTTAAAATTTACTGGGATTTCAGAGCCAACAATGTAATTAACTAAATCAGCATACCAAGGATGCTTACCTGAGATGGTATAGAGATGCTCATCGGGGAAAGTGTCCTGAAGTGGTACCTGGTCCAAGGTGTCACCCTCTAGTGTGTGAGTAAGCCTACTCATGTGGTCTGCCACCAAATTCTCTGACCCCTTCTTGTCCTTTATCTCAAGGTCAAACTCTTGAAGAAGGATCATCCAAAGGATAAGTCGTGGCTTTGAATCTGGCTTCTTTAGGAGGTACCTCAAAGCTGCATGGTCAGAAAAAAGAACTACTTTAGAGCCCAATAAATATGAACGGAATTTATCTAAAGCAAATATGACAGCAATAAACTCCTTTACTGTGGTAGTGTAGTTTTATTGGGCTGAATCTAGTGTCCTCTATGCATAGGTGATCACATGTGAACGTCCTTCCACCCTCTGAGATAAGACTGCTCCAACCGCGAAGTTGGAGGCGTCACACATAAGCTCAAAAGGAATCTCCCACCGTGGGGGCTGTATGATAGGTGGAGTGGTCAGACGTTGTTTTAGCTCATCAAATTAATTCCTGCAAGAAACATCAAACACAAAATCAGAATCCTTTTGAAGTAATCTTGACATAGGAAGAGCAATCTTACTAAAATCTTTGATGAAGCGCCGATAAAATCCTGCATGCCCTAGGAAAGATCTAACATCACACACACATTAAGGATATGGTAAGGATGAAATAATGTCTATCTTAGAACTATCAACCTCTATCCCATGTTTGGACACTACATGCCGTAAGACAATGCCATTCTCTACCATGAAATGACACTTTTCAAAGTTCAGGACCAGATTCCTCTCAATACAACGATTCAACACCTTTCCCAAATTCTTTAGACATTCATCAAATGAGAATCCATACACTGTAAAATCATCCATAAATACCTCCATGCAGGTCTCAATAAAATCAGAAAAAATACTCACCATGCATCTCTGGAAGGTACCTGGGGCGTTGCAATGTCCAAATGGCATCCTTCTGTAGGTAAAGGTACCAAATGGGCAGGTGAATGTCATCTTCTCCTGGTCCTCCGGAGCTATAGGAACCTGAAAATATCCAGAAAATCCATCCAAGAAACAATAGTGTGTCTTCCCAGCTAGTCTCTCAAGCATCTGATCAATAAATGGGAGGGGGAAATGGTCCTTGCGAGTGGACTGATTTAGTTTCCTATAATCCATACACACACGCCAACTATTTTGCATCCTCATTGGAACTAACTCATCTTTCTCATTTTTAACAACAGTAAAACCTCTTTTCTTAGGCACAACCTGAATAGGACGTAGCCACTGTGAATCTGAAATGGGAAAGATTATACCTGCCTCGAGAAATTTCTCAACATCCTTTTTAACAAGTTCCAGGAGGGTGGGATTGAGTCTCTTTTGTGGTTGTCTCACCGGTTTAGCCCCATCCTCCAAGAGAATCCTATGCAAGAAAATGGAGGGGCTAATACCTGATATGTCAGCCAAGGTCCACCCAATTGCCTTGATGTTCTCCCTCAAAATATTCAAAAGCTTTTCTTCATGTTCAAAAGGGATATTGTTAGCAATGATAACAGGTAATCTCTCACCACTCAACAAGTATGAGTATTTCAAATTTGGTGGCAATGGTTTGAGTTCTAATGAAGGAGGGTGTAGTATGGATGGAGACATTGAAGGAACTGAAATATGTGAACAAAGAGCATCAGTATCAGAATATACATCATCAAAATCATAGAATAAAGCATCAAATCCATCAGCATACTCAACAGCTATTTCATAATCAGAGTGAACATGATCAAAATCAGAATATGAATCCACATCAAAATCAAATCCAAGATAGGATTGTGTATCAGAAACATGTGCGGAAGTGATCTTAGACATCAAACTCGAACCAATACTCATAATCTCCCTAAGCATAGGACAATAAAATTCTATGGAGTTTTTATTTGGTGGCTCAAAATGAGAGATAAAAAAAGAAGAATGGTCCTCAGAGGGGTACTTCATGGAATCCATAACATTAAATATAACAACTTCATCCCCAAATTCCATGGAAAGTGTACCCTCATTGACATTTATGATAGTTTTTGCAGTTTTGAGGAAGGGCCTACCTATGATAATGGGGGCATGAGAACTTATGTAATCATCCTCCATGTTAAGAACATAGAAATCCGCTAGAAAGATCAGGTCTCTTACCCGGACAAGTACATCCTCAAGGACTCCTGCTGGATATGCCGTAGCTCTATTCACCAATTGCACCACTAATCTTGTTGGCTTCAACTCACCAACCTGCAAGGAAGAGAATACAGAGTGAGGCATCACATTTATGGAAGCACCTAAATAAAAAATTGCATCAGAAAAGTGCAACTCCCCTATGGTGCATGGGATGGGGAATGTCCCGGGATCCTTGCACTTTGTTGGCATTGCTAGAGTTGGTGAAATGAGTGTCGAGACATTCCTTCCAAGGTTTATCCTCTCATTTCCATTGAGCCCTCTTCGATTGGTGCAGAGTTCTTTTAAGAATTTGGCATACCTTGGGATTTTCTTAATGGCTTCAAGTAGAGGAATGTTGATCTCCACACGCTTGAATGTGTCCAAAACCTCCTTTTGCATTTCTTCTTCAGCCATCTTCTTGGTTTGAAAAACCCTGTTTGGAAAAGGAAGGGGTTTAGGAGGAACATCATCAATCTTTTTCTTACCTTTATCTTTCTCCTTGGATTGATCCTCAGTTGGTATGGAATGCGGCTTCTCTGAAGTTGAGGTGAATCCCGGTGGAATGGTAGGTGCAGATGTATCTTTCATTTTCTTCCCACTTCTCAATGTGATGGCACTAACATTCCCCTTTGGATTTTGAGTGGGTTGGGAAGGTATATTTCCAGAATTCTTACTCACAAGTTCATGGAGGGCAGTGGAAATCTGGCTCATTTGAGTCTTCAACTCCCTCAGCTCCGAACTTTGACTCTTCAGCTCATTCTGTTGATTAAGAACAATTTGCTTCAAAATATCATCAGTATTAGAATCTACCTTTGGTGAATGATTCCCTTGTTGCAAACTTGTTGATGTTTGAGCTTCAAATATCCTTTGGGGTTGTTGGAAACCCTGCTGGTAAGGCGGAGGCTGCTGGAAGTTTTGTTGAAAGGGTGGACTTTGTTGTTGTCCAGAGCCATACCACATGTCCGACTGATCCTTCCACCCTTGGTTGTATGTTGGATCAAACTTCTTTTGGAGATATGGTTGTTGTTTTTGCTGTTGAAATGGTCTCCCAGGGAACACTACTGCACAATCTTCTGTTTCTTGGAGTTATGGGCAACAGTCAGTTGGGTGGCTTGTCTCAGCGCAAATACCACAAGGCCTTGAAGGAGGGGGTAAAGATGTATTTTGTTCCAAATCAATTTGCCTCACCATAGTTGTCAATTCTTCCAACATAGTATCAATCAAATGACTTTCATGAGAATAAGGACTTACCTGATGTACTCCCCTGACATGTGGTGTACCTCTATCACCAAATTGTTGGGAGTTTTGTGCCATCTTGTCGATCAACGCACGTGCAGCTACTGGTGTCTTGTCCACCAATTCTCCTCCAGCCGCAGCATCTACCATGCTTCTCTCCATAGGTGTGAGTCCTTCATAGAAGTACTGAATGAGGAGTTGCTCACTGATTTGGTGATGTGGGAAGCTTGTACACAACTTCTTGAATCTCTCCCAGTAATCATACATTGACTCCCCTTGGGCTTACTTGATCCCAAATATCTCTTTTCGAATGGATTTTTTCCTTGATGCTGGAAAAAATCTTTGCAATAAAAGACGTTTCAAATCATTCCAACATGTTACATCTTCAGGTTGCAAATAATACATCCAATCTTTTGCAGCTCTATCAAGTGAGAATGAGAATGCTCTTAATTTAATTTGATCTTCAAAAACATTTCTTGGTTTTAAAGTTGAGAAAACCACATTAAATTCCTTAAGGTGTTTATTGGGATCCTCACCAGATAAGCCATGAAACATTGGAAGAAGGTGAATTAATCCAGATTTCAATTCAAAGTCTGATTCGAGATTTGGGTATGCAATACAATTTGGTTGATAGTTAATATCAGGTGCAACCAATTCTCGAATGGTTCTATTAAGTTCATTTCCATTGTTTTCAGCCATTGGTTCCTCTTTTATGTTTTAATTTTAATAGCTTCCAATTTCAATGTTTCCAGAAGAGAGGAATTCACCAACTGGTTGAATATTGAAACTTCCCGTAGATTGAGAATGTCTGATTCGTGCCCTAAGGTTGCGTTCAATCTCAGGGTCAAGATCTAAGAGATCATCGGGATTAGTTCGTGTCATAGATCAAATAAAAATGAAAAAAAAATGAAAGTGGACCATAGTAAAATAAAAATGAGAAGTTTGAGTTGATGGTCCAAAAAGAAGTAGAAGAAAATAAAAGAAGAAGAAGAAAAATCAGATTGGGTAAAGAAGGAAGAAAGAAGAGAGGAAGAGAATAAAATGTAAAATAAAATAAATACCTCTAATTGGTTGAAATAATTACTTTCCTCCCCGTCAACGGTGCCAATTTGATAGAGCGCTGTCGTGGGCGCCCTCAAATGATTAGTGTGATTTTGGGGTACTTAGGTGCAGCAGAGTGGCTGACCAAGGTCGTCTCTCAAAGGAGGAAGTGAATTAAAACAACTTTTCCGAGGTATTATAGAAACAAAATAAAAGGGAATAAAAACACTACTTAAAAGTATGGGGGGTGGTTTTTTATAGTTTATAAATATAGAAGAAGTTTTCTGGAAGAAGATTGCGTTTTTTTTGTTTTTAATTTTGAAATGAAGTTTCGATTTGAATGACACAACAAGAAGATGTTTTTTTAGAAATCTATTTTAAAAGGCGTAATTGATCAAACTCTACCTCTTCACTTTATTATTAATCATTATCATTTAAATTAACATTCACTTAATTATGATCCCTTAATTTGTTAAATCACGAACCCTATGAGAATTAACTTTACCATGAAGATTGAAGTGAATTTAACCTTAGGCTAACTTCAGAACATGCAATCGCAACACCCTGCTTTGATTGATGTTCTAAGATTAGCTTATTGTCAGTGGTAAATTAAGGCACATATCCACTCTGTAAATGAGGATGAATTTTGTTTAGGGATTATATTTGAACTCTACAAATTTATCCCGTGTGGTCTTGTATTACCGATTAAGATCGCGCTCTCACAATTTACACAAAATACCGACCTCGCGTGTTTTTGTGTACATTGTTCAATTGCTTGCTTAGTTTCTTAAAATTTAAAAACACAATTCATGGATCATATTAAGTTAATTACAGTAGCTCATTGATTCAAAATAATTAAATGAAGAGGTTAGAAGATAGATCGATTACTAAAAGACTACTCTTCCATGGGTGGCGTAATCATCGTAGAAGCGTTTTGCTTGTGCAAAGGTTTAAAATGGGTATAACCCAATAACGCTTCTACTCAAGAATTCAAGCCCAATTAGGAAGATTAAGAGAATAATAAATTTAAACAAAACAGGAGAAAAGAGAAGAAATAAAATAAGAACAAAGAAGTTTATTACATAAACAGAATCATTACAACATGAAGGAGAAGAAGAAGGCTTCGTCGAAAGGATCCTTGCTTCAAGATCTACCCTTATTGAAATGGTTGAAGAATTGGAGTGGATCTACTTCTCCTCTTCCCTAAACTTCCCAATGCACGTCCCAACCCCTACAAATGAGAAAAACTTCAATTTATAGAGGGGAAGGGAGGAGAGGTTACAAGTGGTTTCAAGTGTGAATGTGGAAATTCGGCCAAATATTTTATGCCAACTTGCACCGCCTATTTGACCACCAAAACGCGTGAATTGGCCGACCTTCCAGAAGGATAAAATGTGCGTCTATGTGTCTTCTATATACTCTCCACATTTGGGCTCCATACAAGCCCATATGAAGGAGGTATGGCCGAAATACATAAGCTTTTCCATTCTGGAGAGCCCATCCCAACTTTGACTTCACGGCCCAATTTCAACAACCAAATGAACTCTTTAGCTCTAGTGTCATGAATAAAAGTTGTAGATAATTAAGTTAGGAACACTGTTACAAAATTTAAATTTCAAATAATAAATATAAAAATATTTATATTTGAAATACTACAGTGAACTATAAAGGGTAAAACTGTAATTTTCATGAAATATTCAAATGAACGATCTAATCCCAAATATTTTATAAATAAACATATTTAACACAATGTGAGGAAATTATATCATTTATTATCAATAAAATATTCAATAAAATAGTGTTTTATCAATAAATATTGAGAAAACATAAAGATACATCAACCAAATATACTACTATTGAGTTTTTTTTTGTGATGAGTTATTCTTCTTCTTCATTTCCTGATAGAATGTCCCTTATTCACTATCTTTTCACATAAAATTAAGACAATCACTTCTTTAACTCTATTCCTATTATTCATCCTTTCTATATCTTTTTTATAATGTATAATAAATATCCATAAAGTTTATATCCACTTCCCATTTTTTATTATATATACTATATATATATCTTTTATTGTGGTAGTAAATATAATAAGTTCAGACAATATTTTGAATCAACAAATTCTTTTAACTGACATTCAGTTACCCATGCTTATAATTGAGGAATTTTTTAACACTAATAATCATTGATAATAATGACAAGGTTAAGGCACATTAGAGATCAATTTAATAGGGTCCTTATTCATTAATAAAGAGACACCAACTTATCCACTAAAAGTAAGAAATTTTTTCACACCATGGTGGACAATACGACATGTTGGACCCTATTTTTATCCAACTACACTAAACTTCGTGGAAAATATTCTCAAATATCTTACAACTATAGAATATTCACATAAATTCATTTAAAAGAGGTGAATTTTATTGACACTATGATATTATATATGATATGTATCTCACCATTGTATACTTCTGTTTATTTATTTCATCCATCAATCAAATCATAAAATTTTCATCAATCTTAAAAATGAACACTATAATCAGAAAAAAAACATATATCCTGTTTTTTATCTTCTTAGATAGTCACATGGTCATATATATGGAATATTAGGGATTCAATTTATTTCATAGGGAGACCACCTCAACCAAAATTCCCACAGAATATTCACTATGTTGTGGTATTGCTTGTTTTGACCCCCTGAGATCTTACTCTTATTCATTCCACCATTATGACTCCAATATCATGTAATTTCTTATTATTTTTGATATATGAAGTAGTAAATTGATAATTACTTCTGAAACAAACATTTTGAGTGATGATTTAAACTTTTCTTATGACATTAAGTTAACTTGATCTATATTGTTTCTATCTATGGCATTCGAAAAGTCCATCATTTCATATAAGACAAATTCCGAGACAAAATGCCTCAAAAAACACCATTTTTAATTGTCATAATTAATATTTTACATCATATAAGGTATCCACATCCATTTGGATTAACTACTATTATGTGGTGAAGTCACTAGAAACTTCCATCTCTTCTATTAAATATTCAATCTTCTTTAATCATTCTCTAATCATTCTACAATTTTGAAAGAATCTTCTCCAAAAATTAATCACAATAAAACAACTGATTTTAAAAACGATATATGTGTTGGAAAAGAATACAACACAAAAATCATATCAACTCCAAATAATTATTCACATTACACTTATTCAACAATTTAGTGACTCTATTTTTTCTTACATTATTATAATATCATTTTAAAGATAAACAACATAAAACAATTACACAACCAGGATCCAAATATTTATCATCTTGGGAAAACTAGGACCATACTTCACATTTACAAAATAAATCATAAACATTTTTTAATTCCTTTTCCTCTATCATCTTAGTGGTCATTGTGTTCTCCTTAGTACAACTAATCACCAGTGGATATACATAAAAGAAAAGGGTGATGTAAAAGCACAATAAAATGAATTAAAATAACATGGATCAATATAACCTTGAGAGATAATAATAATCACCGTCATAAAAAAATCACGTGATCATTATCATAATCATGAGAGGAAACATTAGATAAAGGAATGTAATGTGGAAATGTATAAAAATGAAACATTAATTTTTAGTGGTAAACTACCAAAAATAGTTCTTAATAAAGCTACAATAATGCTCACACATACTTCAATTTAACTCATGTGATTCATCACACTAACCAATGAATTTGAGTGATATAAAATTATGGGTTCACCCTTCACATCATAACATTTACATTCACAATATAATTATGGGCCAACTCATCACAACATAATATTTACAATATCATGCATGGAACATAGAAAGTATATCAATCCGGGTCATAAAATAACCCTTGGTAAGGAATGGGTTTCATTATATAAATAATACATTCATGTATACACTTTTTTATCATAAAATAAATAGATATTTATATAATTGGTATAAGGATCATCAATCATGATTAATGAAGAAACAATCTCATAGGGAGTAAAAGTTGTGTTTTTAGAAAGAGGAGTTATTTTGGAAAATTATGTGTTGTTGTCATAAAATCAGATTGAAAAATGTATATCCACATAATAAAGAGGAATGATAAATAAATTATATTTAATGAACATTAATGGAACATCCACACTGAAAATGATGTGAAGGATTAAAAACTCAAAGTAAGAGAGTTGGGTATGAAAATTCTACTTACCTTATGTCTGAAAGCCTTCTTCACTTTAATTTATTTCATAATCTAATCAAAATCATTAATTAAAAAATTAATAAAATCTTATACATTTATTTTATTTTTTATAGTTTTATTAAATTAATTTATAGCCTTTAGAAGACTTTTAGAGTTCAATTCCATTGTTTTAGAGTGTTCATTTTTTTTGGTTTTCTTGACCATTTGACTTGAATATGAGTATGGATGTTTTTGTAGAATTGGAATAATTATCCTATATTGAAATTATATGTTATTAATGAAAATAAAAAGGTATTAATGGTTATATATATCATTTGGTTAAATGTTATGATAATGAATCATTAGATAAATGTTAGTGACAATCATATAGATTTATGGCAGTTTTTCAAACATCTCAATCTACATTTGTTCTTTATTTATTATTGTGTTCATAAGTTTGTTGTACAAGATAAAAAGTATTCTTATATAAATATTAAATTATATAAAAACCCTTATATCTATTTTATGAATAACATTGAAGGTGTTAAAGTAAAATTAAAATTCATCATCCACACTGATGGTAAATTCACACATCATGGGTGATGATTTCATTTTTACAATAAGAGAGAGAGAGATATAAAGGATTTTGGTGATGGATCTTCCATTAATATGATTTGATTCATATACATAAAATATATTGAATTTATAATTTCACAACCTGTGATGGTGGGGCCCGTTCCATGACTACCCTAATCCTGCCTCCCATACACAAGGGGATGGAGACGAGCACCGAGTAGGAATATCCCACAAATGGGAGGCATTTGCCAATGTAGTTGTACACACGTACACGTCTCTAGTAAAATGATATGAAATTTAAAACACAATGTAAAAAAATGGGAATACCATTAAGATACCAACACAGAGTTCAAAAGTAGAAAAATAAAAGTAAACAAGTCTAGAATACAAGGCCAATTAAAAAGAAAAGTAAAATGGTACTAGTCCATGGAACTCATCTGTAGAAAACCATACTTGAAGGGTATGTATAGAATTTCTGTCTAAATCTGTAAATGGATAACTTTCCGGGCAAGTATATCTAAGCCCCTCCAAGCCCCGATGAACCAGGGACCCCATCAAAGCTTCAATCGTCTTCACAAGAGACGGAACTTGCGAGAAAATCCTGTGTAGGGTGTAGTAAAATAATATTTAGTAGGACACCCAAAACCACAATGGAATCCACAATGAAACGTACACCACGTAAACTAAAAAAGAAATACACATGATGAATAGTAATATCACACATGTGTAAGTCTAATTCATGAAGGGTAATTTTCAATATTAATCCGTAGAACTTCTTATATTGACGACACACAGAGTGTCGATGACTCACAAAATTTTAATGGCACAGGGAGAGACAACATCGATGTATGGAGCATCAATGGTGCATGGAGCATTAGTGTTAGCACACAAAGTGTTGATGGTGCCCAATGCATCTTGGCTAGAACACTGATCATCGAAGGTCAGTGTATAGAGCTTCGATTGGGCACAAACCATTGAGGTTTGTGCATTGAACATCAAATGTCACCGCGTGGAGCATTGAAGGTCGGTGCACGAAGAGTTGAAGGTGCACAGATCATCTAGGTCGAAACACAAAGCATTGAAGGTTCATAAATCACTTGAGTCACATATGCAACAATTCATCTAGACACCAAGCCATGTAGAAAACATGTATCATAGAAACCAAGTCATGTAGATACCATGTCTTGTAGACAGTAAGTCTCTACCGGCCACATGATTTTGTTTGTGGTGCTCTTGTCCTGGTAGAATCTACGCCTCAAGAAAGGTTTCTTGTTCCAACCTCCAAAAAAACTAAATTATAGTATCTCAGTGCTCGTCTTGATGGTCCTAACGCTGCAGACGACATGTCAAATGGACAGATCGTTTGGAAGATATGGCCAAAACAGTGAAACATGTCTGGCCTGGTCCATGTCTGGCCCGAACCTAGCCCGATTCGGCTGACCCAACCCGGTCTATATTGGCTATAAAAAAATATCCTAGCTATATTGGACTATCCCTTTGGGCCACTAGACTAGGTCCTGGTTTCATCCAGAACATCCTGCATCATGCGGGCTAGCTCAGCTCCGCTAGACGTGGCCTGCCGGGCCACACCCACCCAGGTCCACAGGGTGTCTAACCACATGGACAGTTGGTTCCTCACAAATGTGGCCAAAACATTTTTTGCAGTCGATCCATGTTTAATTCTTAATATTTTAGCCTCCCTGCTGCCATGGGGCCCCCCTTTGATGTGGGCCCACCAGACCGCATCCTCCGCAACCCGTCGCTAGCCGCCCTACTGGCAGCCATGTTTGGTCATGCCATCCACATCCTTCCTAATGTGGGCCCTCCCACTACCATAGTCCTTCATAGATGGAATGATATCACCTCCACCTATAGACTATTTTCCCTTGGCCACCACTGCTTCTACGATACTCTGTTTTTTCATGACTGGGCCATCTATGCAATCACCAGATCTCCGTCTTCACTATTGTGGCCTTCATTTCTTCTTTCCATCCCTTTGGGGGTCTACCCACATTCAATACCTCCTGAAAAATTATGTTGTGACCATGAGGTTATATCATTCAATAAAGGCAATAAAATATATAGGATAATCATAAATAATTCCCAAAGGATGAACATCAACCGTGTTAGTTTCGACATTTATTCTTTCCTTTAGAAAAAGAGAGTGAAACAATAATCATAGAGATTAATCTCCCTTCAATTCCGCAGTAAAAATTACGCATCCTGCATGCATTATGGAACAATAGATCATCCTGTTTATGGGTTAGTCCATGTTCATAATTGAATCTAAAATAAAAGAAGAAATCACAAAGATATCCACACCCTACATGGATTCTGGATCAATCGGTGACGAACGTTCATTGTTGTCAAGGATCGGTCCACAAGTGATCTCAATTTATCATCTTTTCATCATTTTTCATTCACCAACGAGAAGTTTGGCAATAATTACTTTCTCCAGAGCTTCTTGTGAATTTCCCTTTGTTTTTGAATCTAATCTTGTATCCCTGTCAAGCTGTTAAATGAAGAAAACACGATTCAGCATTTCGAATCATTATGTTGCTACATCGCCACACTGTTTTATTTATGAAAGATAATGGGATGCCCTGTCTGGGAATCGAAGCATTGATGCAATGATGTGAAGCATGAAAATAATTAAATTAACCTTTTATCAAGATTTATCCCAAAAAAATTGATTTTTTCACTTCCTTTAATATAGGAATTTACATAGATCCATCTTAATGATTGAGTGAGAACTATTTTTATGAGAAAACACAACTAAAGGAATGTTTTGATACCAACCACCTTAAAATTATTGATAAAAAAATCCGAACATATCCTTGTGTGATTGAATGTTTCTCTTTGGTTTAACACATGTTTGAGGTGGATAAGAAGTGCATAAACTTACCAATATATCCAAATCCTACTAATGAATTCACCAGAACATCGAGGTAAATCATAGATCTCACTCAAATACTATAGAATGTACAACTCCATGAAATCTCACCACTTCCTTAAATAAAAACATGGAAAGATGACCCGGATAGAAATATTCTTTGATTTCATTGTGTTGTGATAACATTATATGAAGATCAAATATAACCCAAATTACATTTTTCCCTTTAGATGTTTTTGGGAGTCTAGCAACAAAATCCATAGTAATATTTTCCCATTTCCATTCATGTATGGGAAGTGGTTATAAATACATAGATTCATCTATTTCATAGACTTAAATTTATAAAATTCTGGGAATCGGGATATATTATCTGCATATTCCTTTTCATATTTTATAACCGAAAATGTTATTTCAGATCTCTACACATCATTTTAATACAATAATTATTGATGAACTATGTGATTCATCTTACTAGTCCTTCTTTATTTATAGTATTGATATGACATGTGAGTTATTTTTATAAATTATCATTCTGTCACTATCATGGTTGATCTCAGAAACAGATATTAATTTCTCATTCAATTATACATCATCCCTATATCCCCCATTAATCGTCACATAGTTGGATGGATGAACTTTCATTTTAAAAAGATAGGATATGTCCCATATCATCAGGATTTCATGATATAACTTATGAAAATCAATATGTAGTAGATCTATTTCATTCCTTATCATAGATAATATTGCATAATCCTTTCTACTTAGAGAATCAGCCACCTTGTTTTCTTTCCCATAGAGGTAATGTATTGAATATTTGTAATTTTTGATCAACTCCAACCATCTTATGTGGTGAATATTCATATCATTTTTGTGTGAAATTATAGGTCAAACAATTATAATCTATATATATTCCACACCATTCACTGTAAATAAAATTCGTCCATATATTAAATGAAAAAACTACTACATCTATCTCTAAACCATGAGTCAGGTAAATTTTCATATGTATTTTTAATTGGAATGAGTCATATTCTATCCCCATATCATTATACATAATGACACATCCCATATCATCATTTAATGCATCACTATGGATCATATACCCCTGTTCACTATAGGGTAGTGTGAGTACTGGTTCACAGACAAACCTTCATTTTAGTTCATTGAAATTCTATTCACATTCATATATCTACAAGAACATTACCCCTACCAAGTAATCTTGGTGTGTGGATTATAAAGTTAGGATAATTATATCATAAATCATAATTAATATCTATTAAAAACAAGAAAAATAAAAATGCCATTAGACATGGTTTTTTTGGGAAATTTCTCAATTAATCAAATCATTTAATAATACATCAAAATATCCTCACATGATATTATATGACCCATAAAATAAATATTCTAAATACTAAATTCAAACATGGTAAATTTTGAATACAACTTCTTCTTCCTCAGGGTCTTCAATAAAATTCTTAAATGAACTTCATGATAATCCTATATATTTTATAATATAATAATACATTATATAATGGATATTAAAAACTTATCATGGTAAAATATAAATAATCCATTCATTAAATCCACAATGATATAAGGGACATTAGTAAGTTCAAATTGAATCACTACATATTCATAATTTCTATACATTGTATAGATTATTGTCATGGGTATATCATCCTTCTCTAAACTCAATTGATTATTAATATAAATATTTTTAATCATGTAAAAGTATAGATCACTATATAGTTCATAAAACATGTAATTAATACATAGAATAATATAATTTTTTTATAGTGATCTTCTTATATTCCAAATAATCAATGAAAAGATGCATTTACCCATCCTTCTCCTTAAAAAAAGAAATTATTCAACCAATGGTGATTCAATAGGGAATATAAATAACATATACATATTATTCTATAGTTGGTTCCTCAATTCTTGTAACTCTATAGGGGTCATTATATAAGGAGTCTATTACATTTTTTTAGCACCCGGAATAAATTCTGTTGAAAACTCAACATCAATATTTAGAGGAATACTTGTGAAATATTATATGAAGACATCAAAAAATATTATTTATAATTGGAATGTGATCTATTTTTAGCTTCTCCCCAACTATATGATATTAACACCCTTCATGTATAAGAATCAAGACATATAAGATATATGTATTTTACATTGGATATTTTTATTGATCCTCACACTAATAAACTATCATAGGCTCATTCAGAAGATTAAATGTGACTTCCCATCATATAAAATGAAAAGGGGTCCATATACAAAATCCCAATCCATTCCTATAATGAAATAAATTTCAAATAATGGTAGAATCAAAATATTTTCAGGAATAAATTTCCCAAAACTTCATTTGGAGAGGAACTATAGACATGGGATGCAACCATCATACCATTATCAGTTTCTAGTGCTAATTAAGAATATAATATTTGTGGATTTGAATTAAAATTACTTACGACTTATCCAAATATAATCATATTTATATAACTTATCCCAAATAGGGTAATTAAATAATATATCATACCTATTAGCACATCAAATTTATCATTCTATATTAAATCCATGACTAAAAGTAAATTAGTTATCATGACCATAAAACATTGTTATTAGAGTGATCAATAATAAAATCACGAAAAATAAATCATAGGATGTAAAAATAATGACACATTCTTTTTAATATATGGAACCTTAGGTTTATCCTAGAATATCCTTAGTTAATACTAAAGAATTAAGATGTTATCCTATAAATAAAACTATCCCCGTGGTGTTTATAAACTCATTCTAAACCTAATCTCCAAATATATATTAAACCTATCCTTTAATACCAACTACATAAACCCATAATTTTCATACATAAATATTTTATTTATTTTAATGAATATTAAATACATTTCAAAATACATCCTTGAGTATCGTAAAGGTTAAGTGTCTATAGGGACTAGATATATAATCTTATTATTTAATTAATTATCATTAAAATATCCCATAATGATCTTCCCACATAGTACTCTTCATGTTCATTCCATAATTAAATATTTGATCATAATGTGGGGAACTGAAATATAAGAAAGGGTGAGATTAGATGTAAAGTTATGGTAAAAATAGGAGATATAAATTTATGATCTTTTGAAATCATAGGATAAGATTAGGGGTATGATATTATGTACATAACAAGTAATGTTAAAAACCAATGTATCATGGATCATAAAGATGAGTTCTTGAATAAAAAATTATCATTTCAAAACACATCAATAAATGAGTTTGAAATAATAATAAATAAATCATGAACCAAATTTTTATGTCATAGAAGTATGGAATCATCATTGGTATAAAAACCATTTAAATAAAATCAACATGTTTCCCAATATATATTAAGCATATCGACTTGTTCTATAAAGTCGATCAAGCACATCAACCTGTTTCTCAGTGTGGATAGAGCACATAAAATTATTTATGATAGTTATCTCATGAGATATAAAAGCATTACCCTATTCTTTAGAGTGATATGTAATTCTGGGACCACATATAAAATAATTAAAATCGTACATACTTGTTTTACATGATCATAAAAAATTCATCATATAATTATATCATATCCCATACAAAAAAAGGTTTCATAAACATATCATAATTTAATAATAAAATAATCCATTTAAAATTAATTTGTTACATAAACATATCATAATAATAATCATAATTAATCCTAATAATGAAATCGTTAAATAATTTATTGGTCATGAGGGTGACAAATTCAATTCATTTCTTATACGGAAGAAAGAAACATTCCATCCAAACATTTGTAAAATAAGTAAAAAAATTACCTCATTCAAAAAGGTAAAAGATTATATTTAATAGTTATTATAGAATTTTAAACATGGGTAAATTTGACTTTAAATTATAATATTATAATATAAAAAATTTATAGAAATCATTTTAGAGAAAACATGGAAAAATCAGAAAATAGAAATTTGACCAAATAGTAAAACCTAATTTGTTTTCCTTGAAAAAAATATTTTAATATCTTTAGTAATAAATATGGGGAAAATTAAAGGAAAAAATGTATTCTCTAGAAATAACCCGAGGTGAAGAACAGGGTGATTTATCAGATATTTATCATATAATTTCATCTAAAAAAATACAAGTATAAACAATCCAGATTAAAATAATATTGAAAATAAATCCCTTACTTTGAGACTTTCCTTTCATCATATGCATTTGAAACGTTTGTTTAATAAATATATATTTATTCTTAGCATATTATGGAACCATATTCATATCTATAATTCCATTTATAATAAACATATAACATCTTATAATTTTTTTAGTAAATAATTTTTTTATTAAAATCATTTTTCTAAGTGATAACTTCATCATTTTTATGCTTGTTTTGATTCAGAAGTCCCATTCATATTAATTTGACCATGGTTTCATATTCTCAAAAAATTTAATCATGATATAAATATTAAAAATACACATTTAAATATATAGATATTTTCTACAAAAGTTAGAGATAGAATAATATATTACATCGTTCATAGAGATGGTAGGCCGTACATATGCATGAATACTATTTCCATTTTTTAAGGATGGAAAAAATAAAGGTAAATAATAATTCACCCCACCAGAATAATTATTTTTCAAATAAATAATATATATTAATTAAATATAACCTTATTACCATCTATATCAAAATAAAATGGAAAGCAAATCACATCTCTTGGTGGAGGTGGCAATCCACACTTACGCATGAACGATGCTACCATTTTACAATGGAAGTAAATGTAAGATGATAGATAAAATCTAATAATTACATAGGATTAATCATTTAACAAATATAATATATTAATATTAAATCTATAATTATAACCATCAATGATAGAGGGTGATGAAAAACGAATTATACCGCTACGAGGAGATGGTAAACCATACATACATAAAAGTGATGTCATTATTTTATGTAGAACAAAAAAGAAGTTGAAAAATATTGCCCATAATAATAATAAAATATATGTATATTAATAAAAATAGATTAATTATTTTATAATGTTTACCATATATTTATATGGGGGTGAAGTATGAAAAGAAATTATAATGCTCAGTTAGGAGTCATACCTCTTTGACGAGAAACCTCTTCTTGATTGTACCTCAACCCTTGAAGGGATGGTATTTTGGAAATAACACATGGTCTAGGATGACATGAAGTAATATATTATGATATTATATAAGGATTTGTCCAATATAGATATCTCAAAGTGGTGTAATGAAAATATATAAGGGGTGTCCTTTTAAAATTTTGGGAAATTAAACTCTTGGAAATATTAAAATATAATTAACTAAATCTCATGAAAAAATGACCCAAAATGGATATATATTAAAATAAATATATTCTAGTTTATAAATATACCCATTAAATTAAATTTAAAATTTTTTTGATTTCATTTTAAACCTTATCATTTGGTTTAACCCTTTGGTTAACCAATTTTAATCGTTACACTCATAATAACATTTTTAATATTAAAGGTTAATAATTTTAATAATATGGTAACATGTAACCCTAAATGGTTAAGGGATCAAATTTTAGGCCATTTATAATTCAAATTTTCCTCTTGAAAATATTTATATGATTTTTAAATAACAAAATGAAATATTATTTAACAAAAAGATTATTAATGTCAATTTTAACACGATTAATTTAATTTGAATTTCAAGACAACAGGATCAAACTTTTATTCAAATTAAAACCATTCACACATCTCTAATATGTTATATTAATCTATAATTTCTCGGAAAAAAAATTATTCCCCAAAATTTTGTTACTTTAAATATATTTAAATATTTTATATTTTCTCCTATTAATTTAATAAATATTGTGTTGGTGCTGCATAAGAATTTAAAATAATTATTAAATTAATAAAAATTAAAAATAATATATTATGATAAAAAATTAATTTATATTTGAAATAAATATTTATAAATATAACAAACCTCCTATCCTTATGTAAAAAATTTTAGAGTCATTAAATTCAAGAGATTGAAATTATGTATTTATTATTTTATTAAATGAATATCATGGTCATAATCAATCAAAAATGGCTCCAAGAGGACATATATTCATGAAATGGTGGAAAATGGTAGAAATAAATCCATAAAATAGGATAAAGGCATGTTTTAGAGTAATTTTAAATCTATATCCCAAATTTTAAACTATATTTTACTAGTTTTATCCTAAAAAGTTAAATACATTTATTATGTATAATATTCATATTGACCAAATATAAAAAGGGAACGTTTAAAAAATTTTGATCCTCATAATTATAAAAATGGAATATATTTTTCAAGCTTCATTTTCTATAATTTTCTTAAATATTTTTTAAAATATGTATGCAAAACATGACATAATCTATTTTTTTAAATACATATTTAAGAATAAAACTGGACAAATGTTCTTACCTCATATCTAGAAAATATATTTCATGAATTTTACAAATTTTTATTGAATATATAAAATATAAAATAAATTAAAATGATTCACCAATAGTGAGAAATTTAATTTGTTAATATAGAAATGCATTCCATGCATAAAAATATTTTCTAAGAGAAATATCCCTTTTATTTTGAAATGATACATTATTTTCATTTGTAATCCAATGATAAATAATGGATTAATTTTATACATGGTTAAACCATAAATTTTTGATTATTTAGATAGTAATATTCATACATTCTAATCTAATGGCTAGGGGATGACTATAAACTTCATTACATTTGATTTAGACTCGAGGTTTTAGGTATTGCCAGCTATCAAAGAGATTAAATTTATTAAAAAATAAATATATTGATAAATATTGGGGTGTTCTAGGTTAAATTAATTTTATGTGAATTAATAATTTAAAATTTGGGGATATTTGAATATATCACAATTTTCTCCATAAATACATCTTCTCAATATCTTGAGAGAAAAAATGATTGCAATAATATCTAGGCCATGTGTATGATAATTCACCTTATAAGGCTTTAACAACTGAGATGAATAAGAGATTACCTTTTCATTTTTCAAGATAACACATCTAATCCATTAAAAATATTAATAAATAAAGAAGAAATACCGTACATTAATATGGGGTAGCGATAACACATGTGAACTAACCATCCCATTTTTTAGTTCCTGGAAGTATTCTTCACAACCTTTATCCATATTATCTTAACTAATCATCGATTTGACATGGGTAGTGGATTATAATTCCATTAAAAAAATTTCAAAAACCTTTTACAACATCCAACCAAAAAAAGTATACTATGAATCTTAGTAAGTGTTATAGGAGAGGGCCACTCCTCTATTGCCATTATCTTGGAAGGATTGATGGAGATTTCATCACTAGTTACAAGGTTCCCCAAGAATTCAACCTGTTGTAACTAGAATTCACGTGTACTAAATTTACCAAACATATTATCCTCCCTCATATTTTTTGACATTACCCTTATATGATCTTCATACTCTTAGTGAATTTTTGAATATATTCGAATTCCATTAATAAAGACCACTAATAATTTATCAAGGTAACCCTTAATTAGATTATTTATGAAATCCGTAAATATGGAAGGAGTAGTATTCATGGAATACAGAATAACAAAAAACTCATAGTTATATTATCATTTTTAGAAGTAATCCTTTGAGATATCTTTTTTCTTTACCCTAAATTGATGATACCATGATTAGAGGTCAAACATAGAGAAGAATTTGTCCCCTCAATGTTGGTCAAACAAATCATCAATCCTCACAAGTGGGTATTTTTTCATTACTATGATCCTATTATGTTCCCTATATTTAATGCATATTCATATTGATCGGCATTTATTTTTTACAAATAGACCATGTTATCCCCATGGATACACACTTGGTTTAAAAAAACCTTTATCTAAGAGGCCTTGCAGTTGTTTATTTAATTTTTATAAGTCCACATTTTCCATTCTATAATGTGTATTTGATATTATCATGAATCCAATTATTTTTCAACTGATAACGCTACTTTCTATTTGGTGGAGGTCCAAATAACTCTTTAGAATGTACATATATTTATTCTCAAATAATGGGTAAAACTCTAATATTTATACATTGCATTATTCCTCTTATGCACTAGTTATTTATATGAATAAGGGAATATGAGGTAGTTCTTAGTAAGACTTGGGATAGGACATCTCTCCTTTGAAAAAAACGTGAGTTATCCCTTCAACATAACAAAACTCTATTGTCTTTTATAACAAATCTTGGAATTATACTTTTACTTCGAATCCATCCTATGTATTATGTTAAATTACACCATTGGAATGACCAAAAGTTTTTCAGAGAGATTTCAATAACCAAAGTTGTTAGGGTAATCCCTATATGTCATTCACTCTTGAATAGTTCATAGGAGTGTTTTAACCAATAACTCTACCACTGCCACTTCAGGAAATAAATTTTTTCTCTTTGAAAATCTGAACAAAATAAAAGAATTAGTAGAACCAAAATAAAAAAAGTACTTTATAGGTTTGAGTATATGATTGGAGTACCTTCTAAAACATAATTTGAAGCCTTGGGTTGAACCGTTGTAATTTAAAAATCATAACATTTATACCAAGTCCTCTATTTTGGTTTATATATGTTCACTCTATTATCTTCTGATTTGGATGTTGATTATTAAAATTTCCATGCTCCCCACACATGATGCATTTCATGTAATGTTTTTCTCCCACCATCTTCCCATTTTAAACAGTTTTTACATACAAAGTGTAGATACTCGAAAGATTTACGTACATGGACATAACATTACATTTGTGCAATACTTTATACATAACAAAAAATAGACACACAAGGATCGTAATAGTTTTGTGTCTTTGTAAACTCGGAAAATAATCTTCTAATCCTGGCGAAAGATCTTCAACATCTCCCATAAAGATCTTCCCCTTTTTTTATTACCTAAAACCTGTATTTATATACTGGGGAAAAGAAAACATATAAAGGGCGTGCTCAGATGCTCAGTAAGGGTAAGCATTGATAAAATAAAACAAGTCATATACATTTGAACTTTAAAACATCAACATAATGTTTAAACATTAAACTCTTAGGCAATGACATAAAACATGGTAGTACATAAGGCATGGATAATAATGAAATATTAATCATGATAAAATATCATGGGAATAAAACATGTAATTGTGGAAAATCATTAAGAACAAGTAATGTTTTCCATAGTAGCCAAGGCATTGCTTCCAAGACCATCTTAGTGGACAAAGTCCCTTACTGAATCGGGTTTACTTTTCGTTCCAGCCTATATTACTGAACCATATTTACTTTCCATTCCATCCATGTCTATCTCATGAGATATAAATTTTTACCCCATGAATTGGAGGCAGATATAGGTCCCACCAATCTCATAATGAAATAATTTTTACTTGTGCCACAACATAAACATAAATCATTCATCATAACCCAAAGAATAAAATGGGTTTCATAAACATCATCCCATCATAACATAATCCATATAAAACAAATGGATATCATTTCATCATGAGAATTATGAAACCATGTAAATCATAGATATATTATACTTAAGCATAATCATACTAAATAATGTCAACATAGATGGAAAATAGTTTTGACAAAACACTTGAAATGAATTCTTGGGGAAAATATCATTTCTTCTTCAAAAACATTTTATTTTCAAAAAATACCTTGAAATTTTAAAAGAAGAGGATTTTTTTTAAAATAATTATGAAATATTTTACAGTAATCTTAATGAAAATAATGCATTACGAATCCGTAAATATCCGTTCATGCCGTATAAGTTAAAAATAACATTCTTCTTGTACTTTTGTCAGAAAAGTCAAAAAGTACCTCGTGAAAGAATGATTCTTTACATACCCTGTAGTAAAATTCAGAAGTGGGTAAAAAGGCTTTAAACATACATGAAACCATTTTTAGAAAATAGGGACATGAATGATAAATATAACCCTAGTAAATACTTACGAATAAATAATCTTGGGTAAAAAAGAGATTGGGTAAATCCCATTGACTTATTAAATAATAATATTCATTGTTATGATATCATATATGGTTAAATTATGACTTTATATTACACGTTCGTTTGTAAATCCCATGTTAAAGCGACGTTTTGGGTAAAATCATCTTATTTGTCATACGTGTTTGGACTTGTTATTCTTGATGTTTTTATTACTTATATCATGATTTAATTACTTCTAGAATTTAAATAATCATTTATATATCATATTTATTCATTATATATCCAGCATATACATGTATTTATTAAAGAACATAACATATGGAGGTATGAAATGTAATGCACCGTTCATGGAGACGGTAAGTCGTACGTACGCATGAACGCTACTTTCATTTCTATTTATTATTTTAATGGAATAGGTATATTATAATTACATTATAATATCATATATAATATCATTAACTCTATCCTTTATACATCCCACATAAGGCATTAACGAATCACATCACTTTGGTAGTCCGCACTTTCTCAAATGAGATCATCGTATTTACCCACTATGGAAAACATAAAGGCTTGATATAATTGGGACGTAAAAAAGTATAAGGAAATCATAAACATAATATATATCATATATAAATACAGTGTCATCATAATGGCCACCATGAGAGGTGGTAGGAGAAAATCGAAGAATCATCGTTTCGTGAGGCGTTAGTTTTCTATCACAGAAACATTATGTTCTTCATCCATTAGATGAAGGTGTGTGTAAGTGTAGTTTGAATAATTCTCATAAAAACATTCTAGTATATTTAGGATACTGGTTTTGTTAAAAAATAAAGGATTAAAAAGAGTTTAGGGGTTGGAGAAGTATAATAAAAGAAAACAACTTAAGAGAATCTATTACCTTTAATTTGGGTAACTTCCATTGGTTTGAACCAAAAGAACTTCTTGAAGTGCCTTCTTCCTAATTTAAGGCTTCTATGGGGGATAGGGATGTAGGGAGCTTAGTTGGGCAGAGTTTGGAAGAGCCAAAAGGCATGAGAGGTGCATAGAAGTGGTCTCCTTTTATAACAGACAGGAGGCGCTCTTTTAGAAAGTGTGTAAATATTATTTTATTATAAACTTATATTTAGTTACAAAAGGTCCAAAAATAATTAAAGATGATGATAAGATGACTCATGGTCGAAATAAAATCATCCAATCAGAATTAAACATGTTTTGGATAATATTTTAATCATTATAATCTTATTTATTTAAATCATTTATTAATGAGGTAAATACCACATCATTATTGTGTCATAAATAATTTAATTTAATTGATGTTTAAAAATTATAAAAAAAATACCAACATGTAGAAAATATATTTAGATTTCAAATTAGTATTTATAGTTGAAAATATAATTTATATATCCCCTTATAGAAATTAATTAGTAAATGAATTTTTTAAATACAAATTATTTCTTTACATTAAATTAATTAATCTAACGTGTCATTGTCTTTCATAAGTGGCTCCATGGGGTCCCAAAATCGACCCAAGGATGCCCATGGTCGGACATTACTCGTCCAATAAGGTTTGGAAAAGTGTTAAAGTAATTTTGAATTATTATAATATTCCTTTAACCTTGAGTTACCCTATTTACTTTTAACCGTTGTAAATAAAAGTAAAAAGTTACTATTCACCAAAAATTATTTTTATCTAATTGAACCACATTTTACTCCTTGATATTAACCGTGTCTCTCATATTTTCTATATTCAACTCACTGAAGTGGTAAAATTAGGTTTTATGAACAATTGCAAAAGCTCCTAGGAGGTGGGTAAAAGATGGTGAAAAGTTCAATACAATTTTTATAAATATAAAATTATTATAAAAAGATTCCAATGAATTTCATTGAAATTATATAATTATTATGTACCTATTTTGACCTAAAATAAATTTAAACCAAATAAATAATTATTTAAATAAAAAGTCAGTTTTAACCAAAAACTCAGTGTTTTCACTATTCATCAAAAATTGAAGTTTTTTAGAAAAATAAAAAAAATTCAGCCTAAGATATATTTGATATTCCAAATTCATAAATGATGTCTATTTTTTCAAATTCAAAACATATAAGTGGAATTAATTAATTTTAAAAGTAATTCCCATTATCAAAACAAAAAACGTGTTTTTAAAAAACAATAACTATCAAACGATTGATACTGGTTTATGTCCAATTTCAAAGTGAAATTAATTCAATGACCAACATTAGATTAAATGGTAATAATATATTCTAATTACACTTTAAAACAAATTAAAAAGATAATATATCCATATAAATTATTGCAATTAAAAAAGTTGTTTTTAATTTTAATATAGTGTGTTTTTACTATTCATCAAAATATGAAAGTTATCAGAATAATATGAAAAATTTATGCAAAGTAAGTTTTTATATCCTGATTCCGAAGAAGAATTTTACATTCTCAAATTGAACTTATAGACATGTGAGAAACTAGATTTAAAGTGGGTGCACCATCAATAGGTGGCAAAACTGCTTTTTTTTAAAAAATACTTATTTTACCCGAAAAATTTATTTTATTCTCATACCATGTTCTAGAAAATATTTTAGATGAATAATGATGTTATAAAATTAAAAATTTAGTTAATAATATTCATAACGGCTAGTTCATAATAATATTATATCCATATATGGTCGCTTAGTGAAACCTGGTATTGAGTACAACACACACTATCGAGGAAAGTCACGATTGTGTGTAATGAAAACCAAGTCAAGGTTGCGTGTTGTGTAAGACTCCTTTATTGTTGCGTATAAAAAAAATACAACCATATTTCATTTATACGTTAAAAAAATTCTATACTTAAGGTTTCATAGAATAATTTCTATAAAAAGAACTTGAAATTGTGTGTATCACGAGACAAGAATAGTGTTGCGTATACTGCAAGCTAATACGGTGTTGCGTATAGTGCAAGATAATCATGGTGTAGAGTACAACACAAGGCATCAATGAAATTAAAAAGAATAATTCTCATAAAATCTCAGGTTGTTACATTCTACCCCCCTTAGAATGAATTTTGCCCTCGAATTTCATCGAGGTTATAAATGGTTTGTTACTTGAGAATTTATTTCAAAGAAACCCACATTGTAAAAAGGAATGCTAAAACTTAATTTTAAGAAGTGATGTATGAAAAATTACAGTTACCCGAATTAAATCATCACTAGGTTTCCATATAGGAGATCATAGGTGAAAATATGCATATGGAGGAGAAATCTAACCATCATGTTCTGATGCAGAGTAGTAGAGGACATGGCTATGATAAAGCCAACAGTCACAAAGCCATATATTTGTGATGATATAAGGTACCATATGATTCATCGGATATGAGAGTACTATGGCAATTGTTTTTTGTTTTCGAGATCATTTCCCTTAATTTGAATAATTTTGGAATCAAAAGAAATACTTACTTGATTTTTGTACAATCTCACCATTGTTCGTGGCTTTAACAATTTCTACTTCATCTCTTAAAGAAATGAAGTTGAATTTTTCACTCATGAAGTGTTAGCAGATCATGTGATAGAATGGTGAGTCATTCCATATGTTTCAAACAAAAGGTTAGAAAAAGTTATCAAATATACATAAGTCCATTTATGGTGAGGTTAATCATATATTATTCCAAAAATGGACTTATACATAAAATATCATACTGCTTAATAAAATAAAAATAATTTCTACTAACCAGGGACTTCTTGTAGGCCAGTGGTAGGCGATAAAGGCCTTTCGCACTTCGGTTGTGGGTTCAATTCCCACATCCTTTTCCGACGCGACGGGTTGTCACCCGTTCTGCATGTTGTCCCTTTTCTTAAACTACACTATTATAACATTCCATCAATAATATCAAAAAAATTATAGACTTAAACAATACAATCTTATGTCTAACTAAATTTATTCCACTTCTTAGGATTATTCAAAATACATATGTCCAAGATTATAGTATAGAGAAAACAATTTCTAGAAATTTCATCTACCGAGCATGTGAATACCATCATTTATCCCCGATATATCTTTTTGATCACATTCCAATCACATGAATACCTTAATCATGTATTATCTTGAAAAATGAATACCCATTGAACCTTAGTGGAAACTTGAATGTTGTAAAAAGTTAACACTTTCCACATACCAAAATTCAAAAATTTATATATACTCAAACCATGATATCACTTTGTCCTTATATTAGTCATGAGCTCATTAATACTATCAAACATATTATTTTCTCTTTATCCCTTCATTATGCGCATTTCATCTGCTTTCCAAAAATGTTTCAATCACTTTTCATTGTTACCAGTACCATATTCTTATGGAAAACCACAATTGACCAATACATAGATATTCTAATATACCATAAAAGTACCTAAACAACATTATTATTTAATACCAATACATAAACACTTCAATCCGTCCTCTTCAATGATTTTCATGGAATAAGTCCTTCCTTTATTTAGAAGTAACCTCTTAGGTCAGGGTATTGAGTTGGGTAATTTCCTTGTTCTCCACATATAAGACATTGAACTCCATAATAGTCTATTACTCTATGACCCTTTTCTCCACACAGATAACATCTTCCCCTCCATTTGAGCTATTCCTCAAGGTTCTTCTTCCCTTATTTATAAATCTCAATCTTCCTTTCTATATGGTCCTCACCATGAAAACATGCATAAAATTCCAACTTCCTCTTATTTGATGACTTAGTAATACAACTAATGTTCATCTTGTTAATCATATATCGAGATGGCTGATTCGGCATAATCACAATATCTTTCTCTCTAGGCATTATACAATTTTTCTGCTCATAGTCACCAATTTGTCCATCGGATTCAATGTTAATCGAATTCCTTCTGGTTCCCTCCATTGACTAAAACACAAAAAGAATAATGTGAGAGGAAAAAATAATACAAGGAAAATAACATAATCAAGGGGGAGTACCTTCAATATCTAACATCTTAGGTTTAATTCTAATATATTTATCGTAATTCTAGGACTATAACCTATACTTATACTTAACATTAGGGACATCCCTAGACATACCTCAGAAATATCTATAGGGATATCACTAAAGTTTTCACATCCTAGTTTCCAAAGGCTAACTAAACCTTTCTTATGATACAAACCGTAGAGACCTGAAAACTTGACGTACATATAAATTAAATTACTTTTGCGGAATACTTAATACATAACCAAAATAGACACATAAGGACCGTAATAGTTTAGTGTCTTTGGAAACTCGGAATATAATCTTCTAATCATGGTAAAATATCTTCAACATCTCCCATAAAGATCTTCCCATTTTGTTTTCTTACCTAAAACCTTTCTTTATATCCTGGGGAAAGGAAAAAATATAAAGGGTGAGCTCAAATGCTCAGTAAGGGTAAGCATGGATAAAATAAAACAAATCATATACATTTGAACTTAAAAACATGAACATAATGTTTAAACATAAAAATCTTGGGCAATGACATAAAACATTGCAGTATATAAGGAATAGATCATAAAGAAACATTAATCATGATAAAATATCAAGGGAATAAAACATATAATTGTGGAAAAACATTAAGCACATGTAATGATTTCCATAGTATCCAAGGCATTACTTCCAAGACCGTCTTAGTGGACAAAGTCCCATACTGAACTGGGTTTACTTGCCGTTCCATCCCTGTATTACTAAACTAGATTTACTTGCCGTTCCAGCCATGTCTATCTCATGAGATATAAATCTTTACCCAATGCATTGGAGGGAGATATAGGTCCCACCCATCTCATAATAAAATCATTCTTACTTGTGCCACAACATAAACATAAATTATTCTTCATACCGCAAAGAATAAAATGGGCTTCATAAACATCATCCCATCATAACATAATCAATATAAAACAAATTGATATGATTTCATCATAAGAAAAATGAAACCATGTAAATCATAGAGAATTTATACTTGAAACATAATCATACTAAATAATGTCATCTTAGATGGAAAATAGTTTTGACAAAACACTTGAAATGAATTCTTGAGGAAAATATCATTTGTTCTTAAAAAACATTTTCTTTTCCCAAAATAGCTTGAAATTTTAAAAAAAGTATTTTTATGAATAATCTTATGAAATAATTTAGGGTAAGCTTTATGAAAATAATGCATTATGAAACCGTAAAAATCTGTTAATGCCGTATAAGTTAAATATAACATTCTTCTCGTACTTTTGTCGGAAAAGTAAAATAGTAACTCATAAAAGAAAGATTCTTTAAATACCATGCAGTAAAATTCAAAAGTGGGTAAAAGGACTTTAAACATACATGAAACCATTTTTAGAAAATAGGGACATGGATGATAAATATAACCCTAGTAAATACATACGAATAAATAATCTCGGGTAAAAACGAGATTGGAAAAGTTGTCCCTTACCTTAGGTCCGATATGCTTCATACATATCCAAACCTCATGTATAATGATTTAAATAACTTCATTTAATTATTTCAGAATCATATTCATTGTTATGATAGCATATATGGTTCACTTATGACTTTATATTACCCGTTCATTTGTAAATCCCATGTTAAAGCAACGTTTTGGGTAAAATCATCTTATTTATCATACGTGTTTGGACTTGTTGTTCGTGATGTTATTATTACTTATATAATGATTTAATTACTTAAATAATACAAATAATGATTTATATATCATATATATTCATTATATATCCAGCATATACATGTATTTATAATATTACATCAAATATGGTGGTAAGAAATGAAATGCACCGTTCATGGAGACGGTAAGCCGTACGTACGCATGAACACTAATTTCATTTATATTTATTATTTTAATGGAATTGGTATATTATAATTCCAGTATAATATCATATATTATATCATTAACTCCGTCCTTTATACATCCCACATAAGGCATTAACAAACCATATCACTTTGAGGGGGTGGTAGTCTGCACTTCCTCAAATGAGTTCATCGTATTTACCCACTATAGAAAACATAATGGCTTCATATAATTGGGAAGTAAAGAAGGATAAGGAAATCATAAAAATAATATATATCATATATAAATACAGTTCCATCATAATGTCCACCATGAGAGGTGGTAGGAGAAAATCGAACAATCATCATTTCGTGAGGCGTTAGTTTTCCATCCTAGAAACATTATGTTCTTCATCCATTAGATGGAGGTGTGTGTAAGTGTATCTCGAATACTTCTAATAAAAACATACTACTATATTTAGGATACTGTTTTTGTTACAAAAGAATGGATTAAAAAGAGTTTAGATGTTGGAGAAGTAGAATAAAAGAAAACAACTTAAGAGAAAATATTACCTTTAATTTGGGTAACTTCCTTTGGTTTGAACCAAAAGGACTTATTGAAGTGCCTTCTACCTAATGTATGGCTTCTAGGGGGAGTAGAGAGATGTAGGGAGATTATATGGTCAGAGTTTGGGCGAGCCAAAAGGATTTAGAGGTGTGAAGAATTGCATAGAAGTGGTCTCCTTTTATAAGAAAGAGGAGGGGCTCTTTTGGGAAGTGTGGAAATATTATTTTATTATAAAAATATATTTGGTTTCAAAAGGTCCAAAAATAATTACAGATGAATATAAGATGACTCATGGTCGAAATAAAATCATCCAATAAGAATTGGACATTTTTTGGATAATATTTTAATCATTATAATCTTATTTATTTAAATCATTTATTAATGAGGTAAATACTGCATCATTATTGTGTGATAAAAAATTTAATTTATTTGATGTATAAAAATTATATCTAAAATATCAACATGTATTAAATAGTTTTATCATTTCAATTCATATTTATAGTCGAAACGATAATTTATATAGCTTCATATAAAAATTAATTACTAAAGGATTTTTTTTAATACCAATTTTGTCTTTACATTAAATAAATTAATCTAATGTGTCATTGTCTTTCATAAGTGGCTCCATGGGGTAAAAAATCGACCCAAGGATGCCCATGGTCTGCCATTACTCATCCAATAAGGTTTTGATAGGTGTTAAGGTAATTTTGAATTATTATAATATTCTTTTAACCTTGAATTACCCTATTTAATTTTAACCATGGTAAATAAAAGTAAAAAGTTACGATTCACCAAAAATTATTTTTATCTAATTGAATCATATTTTACTCCTTGATATTAACCATGTCTCTCAGATTTTCAAAATTCAACTCACATAAGTTGAAAATCACGTTTTATTATCAATTGCAAAAGCTCCTAGGAAGTAGGTAAAAGACGGTGAAAAGTTCAATACAATTTTTATAAATCTAAAATTATTATAAAATGATTCCAGTGAATTTCATTGAACTTATATAAGTATTATGTACCTATTTTCACCTAAAATAAATTTAAATAAAATTTATGATTATTTAAATAAAAAGTCGGTTTTAACCAAAAACTCAGTGTTTTCACTATTCATCAAAAATTGAAGTTTTTCAGAAAAATACAGAAAAATCAGCCTACACTATATTTGATATTCAGAATTAAAAAATGATGTCTATTTTAAAAAATTTAACACATAGAAGTGGCATTAATTAATTTTAAAATTAATTTCCATTATCAAAACAAATAACGTATTTTTAAGAAACAATAACTATCAAAATATTGATACTTGTTTATGTCTAATTTCAAAGTGAAATTAATTCCAATGACCAACATTGGATTAAATGGTAAAAATATATTCTAATTAAACATTAAAACCAATTAAAAAGATAATCTAGCCATATAAATAATTGTGATGAAAAAATTTCTTTTTAATTAAAATATAGCGTGTTTTTACTATTCATCAAAATATGAAAGTTATCAGAATAATATGATAAATTTATCCAAAGTAAATTTTTATGTCCTGATTCCAAAGAAGATTTTTTTTCAAATTGAACTTATATACATGTCAAAAACCATTTTTAAAGTGGGTACGCCATGAAAAGGTGGCAACACTGCATTTTTTTAAAAATAATTATTTTACCCGAAAAAGTTATTTTATTTTCATACCATGTTCTAGAAAATATGTAAGATGAATAATAATTTTATAATATTCAAAATTTAGTTAATACTATTCATAACGACTATTTCATAATAATATTATAACCATATATCTTTGTTTACTGAAACCTGGTATTGCGTACAACACACGCTATCGAGTAAAGTCACGATTGCGTGTAATGCAAGCTAAGTCAAGGTTGCATGTTGTACAAGACTCCATTGTTGTTGCGTATAACCAAATACAACCATATTTAATTTATACATTAAACAAATTCTATACTTAATGTTGCGTAGAATAATTTCTATAAAACGAACTTGAAATTGTGTGTAACATGAGCCAAGAATAGTGTTGCGTATACTGAAAGCTAATACGGTGTTGCGTATAGCACAAGATAATCTTGGTGTAGCGTACAACTCAAGACATCAATGAAATTAAAAAGAATAATTCTCATAAAATATCGGGTTGTTACATAGAGGCTTAATATATTCTTGATAATTTTGAGCTATATGTCTATCTCTTCAATAACTATATAAATTTCTACTTCTATTAAAAAAAATTACCGAATGTTTTTTCCAAAATTTGTTTCCTAAGGGATGTTTTACTTTCATCCAAATTATATTTTTTTCAAAAAAAAATGTCCATCATTCTCTTCTTGTCATTTTGTCCATGAGACCACTAGGGATTTGAAAACACTATTTTAACTTTGACTGAAAATTGGATCATCTCTTCATAACACCAAAATTATTAGATTAATATTGATTTCTATAGATGGGGTCCTAGTCCCCCAAAAAATTAATGTATCTTCCTGTCCTAATTGATGAAAAATATTTATGTGTGTCGCACAAGCCTTGTAATGTTCATCTCATAATTTTCATCCAATTCATTTTCCCTTAGTTTTAACTCATGTAATTACCTATACATATTGGTTTGGAGGGTATGAGGAAAATATTTATTGAAAAATATTATTTTATGTATTCCCATTAAAATGCTTCCCCCTAATCCCTTGGATTCGATTCCTTTATTAGTTTCCACCATTGGTCATATTCACCTGCTAAGTTATTTACTTCTAACATAACATTCTAATGCTCAAAAAAAAATTATAAAAAATATTTTCAAAAGTGATGATCCATTATTATATGATCATTGGGCCAAAGGCTTAAATAAAAATTGGTGGTCGTTTATGCGTGAAGGATCTAGCTACTAGTTGGACCTTCCATGGTGATGTTGCATTCTTTATATGGTTTAGGTTATTATTAATGAACTGTGTTAACTAATTCATCATCATCATCATGATGTTTTCAAATCCAGCTTCCCCCATATTTGGAAGGTCACGATTTCATTTTTTTATTACATCCATTGATTGCACGAATCCATCTATTTCATTACATTTGTTTTATAGATGAAGAAGAAATAAGTGAGAAATTTGATAATATTTTAAATCATATACTATTTTGAAAGTAAATAGTTATCAAAAATTGTTATAATATCATTATTCTAGGATGATATTATTCAATATTAGAAATGTTTTTATTACTTATATATACTTCATAATTGTTTTTTTATAAATGTTAATAACCATAGAATTTCCCATGAGTGTGTCAAACAAGGTGTGTAGAAAAGATTCTGTTATGAACCAGGTGATGATTGACTTATTACTCAATGTGACCCTTTTGCTATTCTTACCCCCAAATAAAACATTTCTATATTCATTTCCTCTTGTAGTATCTAGATTAGGAATTCATATCTCATAAACCAATAAATTTATACCTCACCATAAAGTATTGATTTCTTTTCTATATTTAGAGTTATCCCTAGGGTTATTATAAATGTTTTCTAGTATTAATGATTCCAAATAACTCAACCAATCTCTAATACCGACTATGAAATCCCACCTTTTTAATAAATCAATAATTTATTACATGGTACAATATCTAATAACATATATAATATTTTGATGTTTAATTTCGTGGAAATTATGAACATAATACATAAAAAAATTATTCTTCTATTGTACATGAAATGATTCTTTCTAGATTCATACTAGATTACATTTTGTTCATCTCATATCGTGATGATATACATTAAAAGAAATGGGCGATCATAAATCCTTGAAAGGGAAATAAAAGTATATATTTAATATATGATCATGAGGCATAAAAATTATGCATGATCATAAAAACATAAGGAATATCGTAATTTAATGATCACGAATCATTACATAGAAATTTTAAAACAACCTAAAAATGATACATTCATAAAAGGTCACTATGGTTTATTAATAAGGTTTAATAATACATAATTACCAAGGATATTTACCAATATATAATAAAAAATTTCATCTATAAAGAGTAATTGTTTACCCAATGCATTTTAGTTCTATCAGGATTCACCATTCATATGACTAAATCTACATGATCAACAAATATCATAAGAAAACATTTTATTTGATAACTAGTCTGAAATAATGAATGAGTTTCATGAAAAAATCATTAAATTCATAAATCCTTAAAGATATGTGCATTAAATAATTTTTAACCCATGAAAAAGAAATGTGAGTTTCATATATAGAAGTACCAAATAAGTGAATCATCATTAAATTAAGGTTATTTACTATTAATAGAAAAATGGGTTGGTCTTTCACAATATAATTATATTGCACAGAAATTAATGAAAATAAAAAGAAAGATTTTGTTAGAATAATGGCTTTAATATAAGGATTTTGGATTATGATTAATGAGAGGGTACATGAGTATCAAATTAATAGAACCTAATTTTGATAGGAATGAAAACATTTAAGTGCATGAAACCAAAATATTATTAGATGACATAACTATAAAGGAAGTACTTGAATGTAAAGGAGGAAAGTGGAATAGAATTCCCTTACCTTGGAAAGTAACTTTATAAAACGTGGAGATGGAAACCATATGACCTTATAGAAAACATTGAGGGAATTTAGAGAGAGTAAATGAGTTGAATTTCATGTTTAAGGTATTTGGAGTATAGAGGAATTGTCCATGGCACCACCCCAAAAAAGTATTTGGAGTGGAAAGTAATTGGTTGAATGGATGTGTATTTATAGTAAAATTGGAGTAATTTTTTAATAATATAAAAATATTGTTCTTTGAATTATTTATTGTGAAAGATTAAAAACCATAGGCTTACACCTAGTTTTTTCACCTGTGTTTACAAATTTAAGTCATGTTTTATAATATTTTACTCTACTAGGACCGAAATTCTTTTTAAATATTACTTTGGACTTAGATAAAAAAAATTCCGAAAAGTATAGTATTTCAAATCAAAATTTCCATTTTAGTCATTAGAATGATATTTTCATGTTTGTAAATTCATTTAAATCTATTAAAATGTATAATATTAAAAATATAATATATTTATAGCCATGAATTCTATTTAATTATTTTTACATCATTATTAAATATATATGAATCCAGAAAACATACAAGAAACCCAAATATGTATTTTTCACTAATCACTAGAAAATAATTACATTAAAAAATTCTCAGATGTTTACTCTAACCACATTTTGACATATTAATTACAAATATAATGTTTATTTAATCAAAATAATTCTACAAATACGAGAATTTTGAATTTTAAATAAAAAACATTTTATATTAAAAATAATAGTTTTTATAATGTAGATTACCTTCTAACATGTATAAAAATATCTTAAGACATTATAAAAGTATATTTTCTTATATATTTCAAAAAAAAATTTACAGACTATTTCATAAAAACAAGATTTATTTAGAATATTTTAATGCATTATAAATGTGTATTTATTTTCAGAAAATCAAATTATGTCTTATTTGTATCAAAAAATATATTTATCAAATTCATCTTATATATTCATGTTTATTTTATTTAATAAAATTATACTAAAAATGGGAGTGATGAAATAAGTATTTCATTTATGAAAAGTAAATTTCACTTTTATGATACTTTGGTATATATATATATTACCCCTTATTGCATAGGCATACACCCTAAGGGTATGGTGTGTGATGGAGGTAGTTTAATGTGGTGGCATAGTTAACAATTAAAAAATGGTGACTAATAGTAATATTGATCAATGGTTAGGTAGCAGTCATATCCCAATTGCCATTTTCCCTTTATACCCTATATATAATTTACCATTCATTAACATTTACTAATTCATTCATTGTGGTATTTAAAATTAATATTCTAATGTAAATTATATTCTAAATGTTTATTTTTATTTTGATAGTTTACATTATATGTTTAATCATTATTGTATAGTTCCATCCTATAGAGTATATCATTTCACGGTCTATATTATTTGGATCTTATATCACTGTACTAGCCCAAGTTGTATTAATTTGTATTATTACATGAAATGTAATCTTATTTTTGTAATAACATTTCTATTGAATTCCATTAGGAATAAAATATTACTTATAAAAAATAAGAGTTGTTCTATTTACAAAATAAGGAATTTTTTAGGTCGTTATAATATTGTTGACATAATCATATCATTAACGTAAACATAAAAATAATAAAAATTGTGATCACAATCCCCAATCCTGAGTGGCTGGATCCTTATCAAGATAGGAATCCTAGTGACCTGAGGTGTCAATAACATCCCATATAGAAACATGGTAGAATTATTTTACCCCTTGAATTATTTATGTGAATCAACAATCAGATCCCAGGCAACATAGGTCATCAAAATATCATAATGGTCTAAGAAGTCTCACATCAGTAACACATAAGTCCCAAAAATGGATCCTAGTATGGAACTCTAGGAAACCCTCCCAAAATATCATATCATATGATTCTCATAATCAAGATACCTAGATTAATATTGGGAAATTCACAACATACAATCATAACATCAGGCTGAAAGGTTGGGTCCTGTGGTGTACATTTGAGCATCTCTCACTACATCAAACCTAAATAAGTGAGTGTATAAATAAAATAGAGGGGTTGGTCAAATTCTAGATACCATCACCACTACCATATCCACATTGTCTAAATTTTTTTTTATGTAATTTATAATAGAACTCACTACTATATCAACCTAGGGTATCAGTTTATCTGATTAAGAAACCACTATAGACATCTCTAAATCCCAAATTTCCCCTAATTATGAACAGATTGAACCACAAGTGGTCCTAAAAATTCCTTATAGGATTTTAAAAATTAAAATGTACAATTATATGGGGATTAAGGATTAAGAAAACTTTCCTATCTCTAAGTGGAATCAACCAAATATTCACATATAAATCTGGTTCATATATGCTACACAATGATCCAATAGGACTTGAGGTTTGCAGTGACACCACCCACTCTCTTTCTCTCAACCTGTCTCCCTCCCTCCATCACTCTCTCTCCCTCTATTTTATTTATTCTATAAAAATACCCAAATCGAGTGTATGATAACACAAGATAAGGAACAAGAAAAGTAAGATGATGAAGAAGAAGAAGAAGAAGAATGGAAAAAATAGATGAAAAAGAATAGGGGCTCGGTGATTGATGTGAGTTTATGACTCTCATATGAAAACTACTCATTGAAAACTCAAATGAAGTGTCATAATATCACTTCGATGTTCTTTTAAAATATATAACCAAATAAACATTAAATATTTAAAAAATATATTTAATTAACTAAATTCTCTAATGTTCCATAGACTTAGTTTTACCTTATTTCCAAATATCATACCCCTTTCTATGATAATATCTTGATAAATACATGATCTAAAAAATGAAATTCTATATCCTTCCTTTAGTTTTAAAAATAACATATCTTTTGACTATTATATTAATTGATGTGTTTCAGTATCACATGTATCATTTATATTGTATAATTCATAATTTATAGTACCAAATATTTTCGTTCATTAATTTCATCACAACATGTTAGAGTTTTACACCGTATTTCATAGATATCGTCAAAAAGGTTCCATTTGAATACTGAAGTGGAAACTTTTTCTATAGGAAAATTCTACAAGTGGAAGATTTTTGTCCAAACATCCTTCAAAATAATAAGAGATAGCCATTAGCACGTCTTCTAATGTTTGAATTTTCCTCCCAAACTTCCCATAAGTTTGTTGATGATAGTATGTGTCAAGGTTTACACCTATATTCATATACTTTTGAAGGATACTTGAGAATGTAGAATAAAATCATGGATCTAAACCATAAAAGATTGAAAATGGTAATCCATAGAGTCTCAATAGATATTGAATATAGAGGTGTGATTAGAGCTTGAGCGAGAAATCCTCTATTATGATAATTATGTGAGTAGAATTTATCAATCTATCAATGATTACATGAATAGAATCGTTTCTCATGGATGTCTTAGGAAGACCAGCGAAAAACTCTATAGTTATTTTATCCCACTTCCATTCATTTATTGATAGTTGTTGAAATACCTCTTTGTTGAATATTCACACTTTATTCACTTGGTAACACGCTAAGAACCTCATGGTGTAATCAACAATATCACTTTTCTTATTATCCCACCAAGAATGATAATGAGTGTCACTATATATTTTAGTTCTTCTGGGATGTATAGAAAATGTAAGGATATGAGCTTCACCCATAAACTCATTTTTTATCTCTATATTAGATAGAATACATATCCTTGTACTAAATTTTAGCACACCTACTTGATTAATAATACATTTAAAAAAAATCAAAATTGTTACAACCTCTATCATATTTTTCACCAAAGGATCATCTCTTTAATCGTTCTCGATATTCTCAAGTAATGAAGGTTGATAAATAATTTGAGATAGTATTTATGATTTATGTTTCCTTATGATTCCCATTTCCAAACATACTAGGTCCTTTATTAATGGATATACTTTAATCCTAATCCTTGTGTGAACAATAGGATATTTCTTACTCAATGCATTTGTAGATTTTTTTTCTCTTCTACGGTGATGATTAATTGAAAAAAATTGTCTTTAAAAAACTATAACCATATACTTTGTCTCAAATTCTATGGAGTACTATGATTATCATCCATAAAAATTACATATTTTTAGATTAATATTCAATACAACTGAAAATCGTATGCCTAATTATTGTAAAGTATTACTGTCTTTGGAAACATGATACCCAATATTATTATTTCATGAAACATATTAAGAATCTCCCATAAATATCTTCCCACCTAGTACTCTCCATAGACATAACCAACATAATCCATTCTTCATAACTTGGGGAATGAAAAAATTAGAATCAATGAGCTTAGATACTAAGTAGGGTTAAATTTGGAGATATCAATCGATGATAATATGAAATAAAAGGCCATGAATAATGGTATGTGATCATGAAAATATCTTACAGTGTTCATACCTAGCCTATCAAGGATATTTAACTAGATTCATGGTATAATAATTTCTTATTTTAGAATGAATGAATCATAACACAAAGAAATCATCAGAAATCAATCATGAAACATAAGTTCACTTCCTAAAAGTGTCGAACAATTATAGGTATAGAAACAATTTCATATTTCACAGTTAACTACCAAGACGATATAATCATAGTAGATCAGGCATAGAAACCTATTACTAATATCCTAATAGATTAATAATCATTACATATTTCTTAACATGGATTAAGCACATCAACTTGTTTCATTTAGTGTATCAAACACATCAACATGCTTCCCATAGTTATCTCATGAGATATAAAAATTTATACCATGCATTATAGGCATACATAATATTGATCTAATCCATTACATAATGAAAACCATTCATATTTGTTCCATAATATGTTAAAAAATTCATCATACCATTATACCATAACGCATAAAATAAAATTGGTTTCATTAATATTTAATAATTTCATCATAGAATGTCCCATGGAAAATAAATGGGTTTCATAAAAATCTAATTATAATAATCATAAAATTTCTAGAGAATGAATAAATACTGTATAATTTTATCATATACCTAATAAATCCTAATTAACATCAAAGAATTTTATCATATTAAAACTCTACTATAACTTGAATACTTCTTAAGTAAAATACCCTTTTAAATTTGAAAAATATTATTCAAAATAAAAAATTTAAAAAATATTATGGAAAATATTGTCTTTGAATGTAACAATAGATACTTGAAACAGATGATTGAACGCATTGAGTGGTCATATTGGTGTAAAATTCCATTCATCTTATATATGTTGGAAGAAACTATTCCTTTCACGCATAAAAAACAAAAAACACATCATTCAAAAAATTAGAGGAATATTCATTTGAAACATTTTTATATAAAGTTAATTTTGGGTAAAAATTAATTTTAAAAATTAGAGGATAATATTAGAAATTTTTTGAACATTTTTAAGGGAAAAAGGACATTGATGAAAAAAGGGGGTTAAACTGAATAGTAAAACAAAACCAGTTTTCCTTATAAAAATCCTTTTAGATATCATGTGTAATTAAGAAGAGTAAAATGTAACAAAAACATATATTTTATTGAAATAACTATAGGAGAATAAAATTTAAGAGATTAATCTGATAAGTATCATATAATTTCCTTTATAGAAATTCAAGCATAAAAAATTATTATTGAAATAATATTGAAACATAAATCCATTGACTCAAGTATCTCTATTATTTGTTTGAATTCAATCCTCACATATAATAAATATTTATTTATTATAAATTTATTATGGAACCATAACCATATCTATTATACAAATTAAGAATAAATTATGAATTTTTTAACCTCTTGATTAACAATAAGCTATTAAAATAACTGCTCTATGTGATAACAGATTCGTTTTTTAGGAAATTGTTAGTTAAGTAGTTCAGGTCCTTATAATTTGGCCTTAGATCCATAATATCCATAATTTTAATAATTATAAAATATTATAAAAAATCATTATATAAATAGTTTGATTCATCCGCAAATTTTATATACAGAAAAATAGATTACACCAATTTTCAAGACGGTTTGATATACATATGCATGACTGTTGTTTCCATTTTCCAATAATTTAATGAAATAAAGATAAATAACGATTCATCATTATAGAATTATTGATATATCATAGATATTATTAATATTCTTCAAATAAATCCTTATTACCATCCATGTCCGAGTAAATTAAAAAAATGAAAAACCCCATTGTGTGAATGTACTAGTCCACAAGTATGCACGTGCTACATTATCGTTTTCCAAGAGATGAAAATATAAGAATCTAGATAAGATATTATAATTCAAAAACAATAATTATGTCATAAATATAACATATAAATATGAAATCGTTCATTATAACCAACTATGAAAGATGTGATGAATAATTAATTACACTTCCATTAGAGTAGGTCTTAGTCAATCTATATGAATAAATGTTTTGAAATGAAAAGAGTGAAGTGGTGTCCTTTGATAAGAGAGGGAAAGGACAAACATGGAATAAAAAAAATAAAAAAATATAATTAATTAATTATATTTAAAAATAATTTCAAATGGATTTATATTATTATAAAAATATACTAAGTTCAATATATAATTATAAAATGAAATTTAGATCGTTTTTTTCATTTTAACCCTTATCTTTTGGTTTAATCCCTTGGTTAACCAAAGTTAATCTTGATTTTTGTAATGAATTATTTAATATCAAAGGGATATAATTATAAATATATTATAAAAATTAATACTGAAAAGATATAGGGATAAAATTTAATATCATTTTTAATCATTCTTATCCTCATTAAAGATTTAATGATTTTTAAATACATTAATTATGTATTATTTGACAAATAAAATCATTGATGTTATTTTTGGAACTATTCATTTAATTTGATATTAATGAAAACCTGAAAGTAATTAAGTTTTAATATAAACCATTAACATATCTCAAATATCTTATATTAATCTATAAAATTCATAGAACACAATTATTGACTAAAAATGATTTACTTTTAGTATTCTTAATATCATTTCTGTTATTTTTATATTAATATAAAAAAAATATGTGTGTGTGTGTTAAATAAGAATTTATTGTTAATATTTAATCACTAAAAATAAAAAATAAATTACCCTGATAAAAAAATATATTTAAAATAAACATTTATAACTGAACTTATTATATTTTTATACTTATGTAATTTTTTTGATATATTAATGTTATTAGAGTGAAATTTTGTATTTATTCTTTTCTTAAACCAATATAAAGATTATGATCAAATAAATATGAAACCAAGTGGGTATATATTAAATAATTAGATGGATATGAATAAAATACATCCATCCAATAGTATAAAAGAATATTTTAAATGAATTTTAAATTCTTATACTAACGTTTAAACCTTATTTTACCCATTTTATCCTTACTGAGGTGACAAATATTTATAATGGTTACTATTCATATTCAAAAAAATAAAAGGGACCTATTTACAAATTTGATCTGTTAAATTCCAAATATGGAATCCATTTTTCAAGATTCAATATTAATTAGTGGAAAATTTTCATTTTAAAATAAGTGCACAAAACCCTATGAAAATATTATTTTAGAAAAATAATTTTTAAGCATTAACATTGATATATATCATTATATAATTCATAGAAAAAATATTAGGTTAATGTTAATTTATTTATTAAATAATTCATATAATTTTCTTAAATCATTCACCAACAGTGTTCAATTTAGTTTATTAAGATAAAAATACTTTGCATGCATAAAATTATTTTTTTGGAAGAAAAAAAATATATTTACCTTTCAAATTATTATTTTTTCATTTTTAAATCAATTTATATCTAATAAATTGATTTTATACAGATGTAAAACATAACTATTTGATAGTTTAGATATTATAATTCAAACCCACTAATGTAATGGTCAGGAAATAACTTTGTACTTCATTACCATTCATTTAGACTCACGGTTGCATGTATCAAAATCTATCAATGAAATTATGTTTATTTAAAGAGAAATTTTTCATAAAATCATGGGGTGTGAAATTCTACCCCCATAAAATGAGTTTCATCCATAAAATACCATCACTCTAATAAAAATAGTTGGGGATATCTATGTTTCATCACATCCTCAGTTAATTAGCTTATCCTAATTTATGGTTTCTTTAAAAAAATATAGACCTGGGGAGTAGTCAAGTTTCCTAGAACATTATCTCTATGATCTTGAATCACCCCTAGTTTTTCCTCATCTGAATGATATTTCTCCCATTATATGAACATAAAGTTTAGTATGTGTGGAGTATTATGTATGTACATCCTTATGGGAGATATATATATCTCATCATGAACTTTAGATACATTCGTTGGAAGTCCCAAATGATAAGTTATCAACCTAATACGATCAAGTATTTCAAAGGAATAAATATATATGGGGTTCGAATTTCCGTTATTTCTATATCAAGAAACCTTCTTCAAATGATATATTTATAGTAATACCTTTTCACGAACTTCAAACTCCAAATCATACTGATTTTTTTCAGAATAACGTTTCTATCGACTCTAGGTTGCTCTAATGTGTGGTGGAGTGGCTATGATCTTCTTTTCCATTTCCATAATTAGGTCAGTTTAGAATATCTAAATTTTTCAAGCTTTTTCCCAAAAAATTTTATTTTTTCACTTCCTTTAATATAGGTATTTACATAGATCCATCTTAATGATTGAGTGAGAACTATTTTTATGAGAAAACTCAACTAGAATAATGTTTTGATACCAACCACCTTAAAATTATTGATAAAAAAATCCCAACATATCCTTGTGGGATTGAATGGTTCTCTTTGGTTGAAGACATGCTAGAAGTGGATAAGAAGTGCATAAACATAACCATATATCCAAATCCTACTAATGAATTCACCAGAACATCAAGGTAAATCATAGATCTCACTCAAATACTATAGAATGTGGAACTCCATGAAATCTCACAACTTCCTTAAATAAAAACATAGAACGATTACCAGGATAGAAATATTCTTTAATTTCATTGTGTTGTGATATAATTATATGAAGATCAACTATAACCCAAATAACATTTTCCCTTTATATGTTTTTTGGTGTCTAACAACAAAATCCACTGTAATATTTTCCCATTTCCATTCATGTATGGGAAGTGGTTATAAATACCTAGATTCTTCTATTTCATAGACTTAAATTTATAAAATACTCGGAATCGAGATATATTATCTGCATATTCCTTTTCATATTTTATAACCAAAAATGTTATTTCAGATCTATACACATCATTTTAATACATGATTTATTGATGAACTATGTGATTCATCTAACTATTCCTTCATTAATTATAGTATTGATATGACATGTGATCTACTTTTATAACTTATCATTCCATCACTATCATGGTTGAACTCAGAAACAGATATTAATTTCTTAATCAATTCTACATCTTCCATATATCCCTCATTAATCCTCATATAGATGGGTGGTTGAACTTTCATTTAAAAAAGATAGAATATGTCCCATTTCCTTATGATTTCATGATATAAATTATGAAAATAAATATGTAGTAGATCTATTTCATTCCTTATCATATATAATCTTGCATAATCCTTTCTACTTAAAGAATCAGCCACCTTGTTTTCTTTCCCATGGAGGTAATGTATTGAATATTTGTAATCTTTGATCAACTCCAACCATCTTATCTGGTGCATATTCATATCATTTTTTTGTGAAAATATACGTCAAACTTTGATAATCGATATATATTTCACACCATTCACCGTAAATATAATTCCTCCATATATTAAATGAAAAACCTAATACATCTAGATCCAAACCATGAGTCAGGTAAATTTTCTTATGTATTTTTAATTGGAATGAGTCATATTCTATCCCCATATCATTATACATAAGGACACATCGCATCCCATTATTTAATGCATCACTATGGATCATATACCCCTCTTCACTATAGGGTAGTGTGAGCACTAGTTCACTAAAAAACCTTCATTTTAGTTCACTGAAATTCTATTCACATTCATATATCTACAAGAACTTTACCCCTACCAAGTAATCTTGGTGAGTGGATTATAAAGTTAGGAGAATTATATCATAAAGCATAATTAATATCTATTAAAAACAATAAAAATAAAAATTCCATTAGACATGGTTGTTCTGGGCCAATTCTCAATTAATCAAATCGTTTAATAATCCAACAAAACATCCTCACATGAGATTAAAATATAAATACTCCATTCATTAAATCCACAATTATATAAGGGCTATTAAAAACTTATCATGGTAAAATATAAATAATCCATTCATTAAATCCACAATGATATATGGGACATTAGTAAGTTTAAATTGAATCACTACATATTCATAATTTCCATACATTATGCAGATTATTTTCATGGGTATATCATCATTCTCTAAACTCAATTGATTATTAATATAAATATTTTTTATCATGTAAAAGTATAGATCACTATATAGTTCTTCAAACAAGTAATTGATATGGATAATAAGATACTTTTTCCTTATAGTGATCTTCTTATGTTCCTAGTAATCAATGAAAACATGCATTTACCCATCTTTCTCCTTAGAAAAAAACAAATTATTCAACCAATGGTGATGCAAAACGGAATATAAATAACATATACATATTATTCTATAGTTAGTTCCTCAATTCTTGTAACTCTATAGGGGTCATTATATAAGGATTCTATTAAATTTTTTTAGCTCCTGGAATAAATTCTGTTGAAAACTCAACTTCCAGATTTAGAGGAATACTTGTGAAATATTATAGGAAAACATCAAAAAATATTATTTATAATAGGAATGTGATCAATTTTTAGCTTCTCTCAAACCATATGATATTAATACCCTTCATGGATAGAAATTAAGACATATAATATATATGTATTTTACATTGGATATTTGTATTGATTCTGACACTAATAAACAATCATATGCTCATTCAGAAGATGAAATGTGACTTCCCATCCTATAAAATGAAAAGGGATCCATATAAAGAACCCCAATCCATGCCTAGAATGAAATAAAATTCATATAATGGTATAATCACAATATTTTCCGGAATAAATTTCCAAAAACTTCATTTGGAGAGGAACTTCAGATATGGGATGCAACCATCATAACATTATCAGTTTCCAAATCTAATTAAACATCTAATATTTGAGGATTTGAATTAATATTACTTATGACTTATCCAAATATAATGAAATTTATATAACATATCCCAAATAAGGTACTTAAATATTTTATCATACCTATTAACACATCAAATTTATCATTCTATATTAAATCCATGACTAAAATTAAATTAGTTATCATGACCATAAAACATTGTTATTAGAGTGATCAATAATAAAATCATGAAAACTAAATCATAGGATGTTGAAATAATGACACTTTCTTCTCAATATGTGGAACCTTAGGTTTATACTAGGATATCTTTAGCCATAACTAAAACATTAAGATGTTATCCTATAAATAAAATTATCCCCATGGTGTTTATAAAATCATTCTAAACCTAATCTCCAAATATATATTAAACCTATCCTTTAATACCATCTACATAAACCCATAATTTTCATTCATAAATATTATATTTATTTTAATGAACATTAAATACATTTCAAAATACATCCCTGAGTACTATAAAGGTTAAGTGTCTATGGGGACTAGATACATAATCTTCTTATTTGATGCATTATCATTAAAATCCCCCATAATTATCTTCCCACATAGTACTCTTCATATTCATTCCATAATTAAATATTTGATCATAATGTGGGGAAATGAAATATAAGAAAGGGTGAGATTAAATGTAAAGTTATGGTAAACATAGGAGATATAAATTTATGATCATTTGAAATCATAGGATAAGATTAAGGTTATGATATTATGTACATAACAAATAATGTTCAAAACCAATGTATCATGGATCATAAAGATGAGTTTTAGAAGAAAACATTATCATTTAAAAACACATCAATCAGTGAGTTTGAAATAATAATAAATCAATCATGAACCAAATTTTTAGGTCAAAGATGTATGGAATCATCATTGGTATAAAAAGTATTTAAATAAAACCAACTTGTTTCCCAATATATATGAAGCATATCGACTTGTTTTTTATAGTCGATCAAGCACATCAAGTTGTTTCTCAATGTGGATAGAGCAAATAAAATTATTTATGAAAGTTATCTCATGAGATATAAGAGCATTACCCTATTCTTTATAGTTATATTTAATTCTGGGAACACATATAAAATAATTAACATCGTACATACTTGTTTTACATGATCATAATACATTCATCATATAATCATATCATATCCCATGCAAAAAAGGATTCATAAACATATCATAATTTAATAATAACATAATCCATTAAAAATTAACCGGTTACATAAACATATCATAATCATAATCATAATTAATCCTGATAAAGAAATCCTTAAATAATTTAGTGGTCATGAGGGTGAGAAATTCCATTCATTTCTTATATGAAAGAAGGAAACATTCCATCCACACTTTTGTAAAATAAGTAAAAAATTACCTCATTAAAAAAAGGTAGAAGATTATATTTAATAATTATTATAGAAAGTTAATCATGGGTAAATTTCACTTTAAATAGTAATATTATAATATAAAAAATTTATAGAAAACATTTTAGAGAAAACATGGAGAACTGAAAAAATAGAAATTTGACAGAATAATAAAACCGAATTTGTTTTCCTTGACAAAAATATTTCAATATCTTTAGTAATAAATATGGGAAAATTTAAAGGAAAAAATGTATTCACAAGAAATAACCCGAGGTGGAGAATAAAGAGATTTATCATATATTTATCATATAATTTCATCTAAAAAAATAAAAGCATAAACAATCCAGATTAAAATAATATTGAAAAATAAATCCCTTACTTTGAGACTTTCCTTTCATCGTATGCATTTGAATCTTTTGTTTAATAAATATATATTTATTATAAGCATATTATTGAACCATATTCATATCTATAATTCTATTTATAACAAAAATATAACATATTATCATTTTTTTATTAATATTTTTTTTATTAAAATCACTTTTCTAAGTGATAACATCATTATTTTTACGCATGTTTTGATTCGGTAGTCCCATTCATATTAATTTGACTATGGTTTCATATTCTCAAAAATTTTAATCATGATATAAATATTAAAAATACTCATTTAAATATATAGATATTTTCCACAAAAGTTAGAGATAGAATAATATATTACATCGTTCACAGAGATGGTAGGCCATACATATGCATGAATACTCTTTCCATTTTTTAGGGAAGGAAAAAAGAAAGGTAAATAATAATTTTCCCTACCAGAATAATTGTTTTTCAAATAAATCTTATATATTAATTAAATATAACCTTATTACCATATATATCAAAATAAAATGGAAAGCGAATCACATCTCTTGGTGGATGTGGCAATCCACACTTACGCATGAACAATGCTACCGTTTTACAATGGAATTAAATGTAATATGTTAGATAACATCTAATAATTACATAGGATTAATCATTTAACAAATATAATATATAAATATTAAATCTATTATTATAACCATCAATGATAGAGGGTGATGAAAAAATGAATTACACCGCTACGAGGAGATGGTAAACCATACATACATAAAAGTGATGTCATAATTTTATGTAGAACAAAAAAGAAGTTGAAAATTATTTCACATAATAATAATAAAATATATGTATATTAATAATACTAGATTAATTATTTAATAATGTTTACCATATATTTATATGGGGGTGAAGTATGAATAGAAATTATAATGCTCAGTTAGGAGTTATATCTCTTTGATGAGAAACCTCCTCTAGATTGTACCTCAACCCTTTAAGGGATGGTATTTTGGAAATAACACATGCTCTAGGATGACATGAAGTAATATATAATGATATTATATAATGATTTGTCCAATATAGATATCTCAAAGTGGTGTAATAAAAATAGATAAGGGGTGTCCTTTTATAATTTAGGGAAATGAAACTCTTGGAAATATTAAAATATAATTAAGTAAATCTCAAGAAAAAATGACCCAAAATGGATATATATTAAAATAAATATATTATAGTTTATAAATATACCCATTAAATTAAATTTAAAATTATTTTGATTTCATTTTAAACCTTATCATTTGTTTTAACCCCTTGGTTAACCAATTTTAATTGTTACCCTCATAATAACATTTTTAATATTAAAGGTTAATAATTTTAATAATACGGTAACATGTAACCCATAAGTGGTTAAGGGATCAAATTTTAGACCATTTATAATTCAAATTTTCCTCTTGAAAATATTTCTATGATTTTTAAATAACAATATGGAATATTATTTAACAAAAATATTATTAATGTCAATTTTGACATGATTAATTTAATTTTAATTTCAAGACAACATGATCAAACTTTTATTCAAATTAAAACCATTCACACATCTCCAATATGTTATATTAATCTATAATGCCTTGGAAAAAAATTATTCCACAAAATTGTGTTACATTAAATATATTTAAATCTTTTATTTTTTTTCTTATTAATTTAATAAATATTGTGTTGGTGCTGGATAAGATTTTAAACTAATTATTAAATTAATAAAAATTAAAAATAATAAATTATGATAAAAAATTAATTTATATTTGAAATAAATATTTATAAACATAATCAAAATCCTATCCTTATGTAAAAAATTTAAAGTCATTAAAGTCAAGAGATTGACATTATGTATTTATTATTTTATTAAATCAATATCATGGTCATAATCAATCCAAAATGGCTCCAAGAGGACATATATTCATGAAATGGTGGAAAATGGTAGAAATAAATCCATAAAATAGGATAAAGCCATGTTTTAGAGGAATTTTAAATCTATATCCCATTGTTTTAACTATATTTTACTAGTTTTATCCTAACAAAGGTAAATACATTTATTATGTATAATATTCATATTGACCAAATATAAAAAGGGAACGTTTAAAAAAATTTGATCCTCATAATTAAAAAAATGGAATATATTTTTAAAGCTTCATTTTCTATATGTTTCTTAAATATTTTTTAAAATTTGTAAGAAAAACAGACGTAATCTATTTTTTTTAAATACATTTTTAAGAATAAAACTGGACATATGTTCTTACCTCATATCTAGAAAAAATATTACATGAAGTTTAAAAATTCTTATTGAATATATAAAATATAAAATAAATTAAAATGATTCACAAATAGTGATAAATTTAATTTATTAATATAGAAATGCATTCCATGCATAAAAATATTTTCTAAGAGAAATATCCCTTTTATTTTGAAATGATACATTATTTTCATTTGTAATCCAATGATAAATAATGGATTAATTTTATACATGGGTAAACCATAAATTTTTCATTATTTAGATAGTAATATTCATACATTCTAATCTAATGGCTAGGGGATAATTATAAACTTCATTACATTTGATTTAGACTTGAGGTTTCATGTATTGCAAGCTATCAAAGAGGTTAAATTTTTAAAAAAATAAATATATTGATAAATATTGGGGTGTTCCATGTTAAAATAATTTTATGTGAATAAATAATTTAAAATTTGGGGATATTTGAATATATCACAATTTTCTCCGTAAATACATCTTCTCAATATCTTGAGAGAAAAAATGATTACAATAATCTCTATGTCATGTGAATGATAATTCACCTCATAAGGCTTTAACAACTGAGATGAATAAGAGATTACCTTTTCATTTTTCATGATAACACATCTAATACATTTAAAATATTAATCAATAAAGAAGAAATACCCTACATTAATATGGGGCAGCGATAACACATGTGAACTAACCATCCCATTTTTTATTTCCTGGAATTATTCTGCACAATCCATTATCCATATTATCTTAACGAATCATCGAGTTGACTTGGTTAGTGGATTATAATTCCATCAAAAGAAATTCAAAAACCTTTTACAACATCTGACCAAAAAAGGTAAACTATGAATCTCAGATACTATTATAGGAGAGGGCCACTGTTCCGTTGCCATTATCTTGGAAGGATCGATGAAGATTTCTTCACTAGTTACAAGGTTCTCCAAGAATTCAACCTGTTGTAACTAGAATTCACATGTACTAAATTTACCAAACCTATTATCCTCCCTCATATTTATTAACATTAACCTTATATAATCTTCATACTCTTAGTGAATTTTTGAATGTATTCGAATTCCATTAATAAAGACCACTAATAATTGATCAAGGTAGCCCTTAATTAGAATATTTATGAAATCCATAAATATAAAAGGAGTCGTATTCATGGAATACGAAATAACAAAAAACTCATAATTATCTTATCATTTTTAGAAGGAATCCTTTGGGATATCTTTTTTCTTTACCCTAAAGTAATGATACCATGATTAGAGGTCAAACTTAGAGAAGAATTTATCCCCTCAATATTGGTCAAACAAATCATCAATCCTCACAAATGGGTATTTTTTATTACTATGATCCCATTATGTTCTCTATATTTAATGCATATCCATATTTATCTGCATTTAGTTTTCACAAATAGACCATGTTGTACCCATGGATACACACTTGGTCTGAAAAAACCGTTATCTAAGAGGCATTGCAGTTATTTATTTAATTTTTATAAGTCCACATTTTCCATTAAATAATGTGTATTTGATATTATCATGGATGCAATTATTTTTCAACCGATAACGCTACGTTATATTTGGTGGAGGTCTAAATAACTCTTTAGAATGTACATTAATTTATTCTCAAATAATGGGTAAAACTATAATATTTATACATTACATTATTCCTCTTCTGCACTAGTTATTTATATAAATAAGGGAATATGAGGTAGTTCTCAGTAATACTTGGGCTAGGATATCTTTCTATTCAAAACAAACGTGAGTTATCCCTTCAACATAACAAAACACTAATGCATTTTATAAAAAATCTTGGAATTATACTTTTACATCGAATCCATCCTATGTATTATGTTAAATTACACCATTGGAATGACCATAAGTTTTTCAGAGATATTTCAATCACCAAAGTTGTTAGGGTAATCCCTATATGTCATTCACTCTTGAATAGTTCGTAGGAGTGTTTTAACCAATAGCTCTACCACTGCCACTTCCGGAAATAAATTTTTGCTCTTTGAAAATCTGAATAAAATAAAAGAATTAGTAGAACCGAAAAAAGTACTTTCTAGCTTTGAGTATATCATTGGAGTACCTGCTAGAACATAATTTTAAGCCTTGGGTTCAACCGTTGTAATTTAAAAATCATAACATTTATACCATGACCTCTATTGTGGTTTATATATGTTCACTCTATTATCTTCTGATTTGGATGTTTATTAGTAAAATTTCCATGCTCCCCACACTTGATGCATTTCATGGAAGGTTTTTCTCACACCATCTTCCCATTTTAAATGGTTTTTACATATAGAGTGTAGAGACCTGAAATCTTGACGTACATGGACATTACATTACTTCTGTGGAATACTTAATACATAACAAAAACAGACACATAATGACCGTAATAGTTTAGTGTCTTTGGAAACATGGAATATACTCTTCTAATCATGGTGAAAGATCATCAACATATCCTATAATGATCTTCCCCTTTTTTTCATACCTAAATACTTTATTTATATCCTAGTGAAAAAAACATATAAAGGGTGAGCTCAAATGCTCAGTAAGGGTAGTCATGGATAAAATAAAACAAATCATATACATTTTAACTTAAAAACATCAACATAATGTTTAAACATCAAAATCATGGGCATTGACATAAAACATGGCAGTACAAAAGGCATAGATCATAAAAAAACATTAATCATGATAAAATAGCATGGGAATAAAACATGTAATTGTGGAAAATCATTAAGCACATGTAATGATTTCCATAGTAGCCAAGGCATTGCTGCCAAGACCATTTAGTGGACAAATTCTGTTACTAAATCGGGTTTACTTGTCGTTCCAGCCCTGTATTACTGAATTGGATTTACATGTCATTCCAGCCGAGTCTATCTCATGAGATATAAATCTTTACCTAATGCATTTTAGGGAGAAATAGGTCCCACCAATCTCACAATGAAATCATTCTAACTTGTGTCGCAACATAAACATAAATCATTCATCATAACCCAAATAATAAAATGGGTTTCATAAACATCAACCCATCATAACATAATCCATATAAAACAAATGGATATCATTTCATCATAAGAAAAATGAAACCATGTAAATCATAGAGACATTATACTTGAAACATAATCATACAAAATAATGTCAACTTAGATGGAAAATTGTTTTGACAAAACACTTGAAATGAATTCTTGAGGAAAATATCCTTTCTTCTTTAAATTTTTTTTATTTTCACAAAATACATTGAAATTTTAAAAGAAAAGTATTTTTTTGAAAATAATTATGAAATATTTTAGAGTAAGATTATTGAAAATAATGCAATATGAAACCGTAAAAATCCGTTCATGCCATATAAGTAAAAAATAACATTCTTCTCGTACTTTTATCGAAAAAGTCAAAAAGTACCTCATGAAAGAATGATTATTTACATACCATGTAGTAAAATTCAAAAGTGGGTAAAAGGAAATTAAACATACATGAAACCATTTTTAGAAAATAGGGACATGGATGATAAATATAACCCCATTAAATACTTATGAATAAATAATCTCAGGTAAAAATGAGATCGGAAAAGTTGTCCCTTACCTTAGGTCTGATACGCTTCATACATATCCAAACCTCTTATATAACGATTTAAATAATTTAATTGACTTATTAAAGAATCATATTAATTTTTATGATATCATATATGGTTCACTTATGACTTTATATTACACGTTCTTTTGTAAATCCCATGTTAAAGCAACGTTTTGGGTAAAATCATCTTATTTATCGTACGTGTTTGGACTTGTTGTTCTTGATGTTTTTATTACATATATCATGATTTACTTACTTCCAGAATGTAAATAATGATTTATATATCTTATATATTCATTATATATCCAGCAAATACATGTATTTATAATAGTACATAACCTATGGAGGTAGTAAATGTAATGCACCGTTCATTGAGATGGTAAGCCGTACGTACGCATGAATGCTACTTTCATTTAAATTTATTATTTTAATGGAATAGTTATATTATAATTACAGTATAATATCATATGTAATATCATTAACTCCATCCTTTATACATCCCACATAAGGCATTAACGAATCTCATCACTTTGAGGGGGCGGTAGTCCGCACTTCCTCAAATGAGATCAACGTATTTACCCACTATGGAAAACATAAAGGATTGATATAATTGGGATTTAAAGAAGAATAAATAAATCATAAACATAATATATATCATATATAAATACAGTTCCATCATAATGGCCACCAAGAGAGGTGGTAGGAGAAAATCGAACAATCATTGTTTCGTGAGGCGTTAGTTTGCCATCACAGAAATATTATGTTCTTCATCCATTAGATGATGGTGTGTGTAAGTGTTGTTTGAATCCTTCTCATAAAAACATCCTAGTATATTTAGGATACTGGTTTTGTTACAAAATAAAGGATTAAAAAGAGTTTATGGGTTGTAGAAGTAGAATAAAAGAAAACAACTTAAGAGAAACTATTACCTTTAATTTGGGTTACTTCCTTTGGTTTGAACCAAAAGGACTTCTTTAAGTGCCTTATGCCTAATGTAAGGCTTATAGGGGGAGGATAGGGATTATGGGAGCTTATTGGGGCAGAGTTTGGACGAGCCAAAAGGCTTGAGAGGTGCATAGAAGTGGTCTCCTTTTATAAGGGACATGAGGCACTTTTTTGGAAAGTGTGTAAATATTATTTTATTATAAACATATCTTCAGTTTCAAAAGGTCCCAAAATAATTAAATAAAAAGATAAGATGACTCATGGTCGAAATAAAATCATACAATCAGAATTCGACATGTTTTGGATAATATTTTAATCATTATAATCTTATTTATTTAAATCGTTTATTAATGAGGTAAATACTACATCAATATTGTGTCATAAATAATTTAATTTAGTTGATTTTAAAAATTATAAAAAAATACCAACATGTAGGAAATATTTTTATCTTTCAAATTAATATTTATAGTTGAAAATATAATTTATATATCCTCTAATAAAAATTAATTACTAAAGGATTTGCCTTAATACCAATTTTATCTTTACATTAAATTAATTATTCTAATGTGTCATTGTCTTTAATAAATGGCCCCATGGGGTCCCAAAATCTACCCAAATATTCCCATGGTCGTCCATTACTCGTCCAAATTTTTTTGAACAAGTCTTAAGGTAATTTTGAAATATTATAATATTCTTTTAACCTTGAATTACCCTATTTACTTTTAACCGTGGAAAATAAAAGTTAAATGTTACTATTCACCAAAAATTCTTTTTAACTAATTGAACCAAATTTTAATCCTTGATAATAACCATGTCTCTTGGATTTTCGAAATTTAAGTCATTGAAGTGGTAAAATTATGTTTTCAGAACAATTGCAAAAGCTCCTAGGAGGTGGGTAAAAGATAGTGAAAAGTTCAATACAATTTTTATAAATTTAAATTATTATATAATGATTCCAATTAATTTCATTGATCTTATATAAGTATTATGTACCTATTTTGACCTAAAATAAATTTAAATCAAATAAATTATTATTTAAATAAAAAGTCAGTTTTAACCAAAAACTGAGTGTTTTCACTATTCATCAAAAATTGATCTTTTCAGAAAAATACAAAAAATTCAGCCTAAGATATATTTGATATTCTGAATTCAAAAATGATTTTTATTTTATCAAATTCAAAACATAGTAGTGGCATTAATTAATTTTAAAAGTAATTCCCATTATCAAAATAAATAACGTGTTTTTAAGAAACAATAACTATCAAAAGATTGATACTTGTTTATGTCCAATTTCAAAGTGAAATTAATTCCAATTACCAAAATTAGATTAAATGGTAAAAATATATTCTAATTACAATTTAAATCCAATTAAAAATATAATCTATCCATATAAATTATTGTGATGAAAAAAGTCATTTTTAATTAAAATATAGCGTGTTTTTACTGTTCATCAAAATATGAAAGTTTTTAGAATAATATGAAAAATTTATGCACATTAAATTTTTATATCCTGATTGCAAAGAAGAATTTTAATTTTTCAATTTGAACTTATGTAGATGTCAAAAACTAGATTTTATGTGGGTGCGCCATCAAAAGGTGGCAAAAATGATTTTTTTGAAAAATACTTATTTTACCCGAAAAATTTATTTTGTTCTCATACAATGTTCTAGAAAATATTTAAGATGAATAATATTATTATAAAATTAAAAATTAAGTTAATAATATTCATAATGGATTGTTAATAATAATATTATAACCATATATGGTTGTTTAGTGAAACCTGGTATTGCGTACAACACACGCTATCGAGGAAAATCACCATTGCGTGTAATGCAAGCCAAGTCAGGGTTGCGTGTTGTGCAAGACTCATTTGTTGTTGCGTATAAAAAAAATACAACCATATTTAATTTATAAATTAAAAAAATTCTATACTTAATGTTGCGTAGAATAATTTCTATAAAATGAACTTGAAATTGTGTGTATCATGAGCCAAGAACAGTGTTGCGTATACTACAAGCTAATACGGTGTTGCGTATAGCGCAAGATAATCTTGGTGTAGCGTACAACAGAATACATTAATGAAATTAAAAATAATAATTCTCATAAAATCTCAGGTTGTTACATTCTACCCCCCTTAGAATGAATTTTGCCCTCGAAATTCGTCGGGGTTATAAATGGTTTGTTACTTGAGAATTTCTTTCATAGAAACCCAAATCGTAAAAAGGAATGCTAAAACTTAATTTTAAAAAGTTATGTATGAAACATAATAGTTACCCAAATTATCTCTTCACTAGGTTTCCATATAGGAGATCATATGTGAAAATATGGATATGGAAGAAAAATATAACCATCATGTTTTGATGGAGAGTGGTTGAGGACATGGCTATGATAAGGCCAATAGTCACAAAGCCATAAATTTGTGATGATATAAGGTACCATCTGATTCATAGGATATGAGAGTACAAGGACAAATGTTTTTTGTTTTCAAGATAATTTCCCTAAATTTGAAAAATTTTTGAATCAAAAGAAATACTTACTTGATTTTTGTACAATCTCACCATTGTTCGTGCGTTAAACAATTTACACTCTATCTCTTAAGGAAATGAAGTTGAATTTTTCATTCATTAAGTGTTAGAAGATCATGTGACAGAATGATGAGTCATTCCATCTGTTTCAAACAAAAGGTTAGAAAAATTTATCAAATATACATAAGTCCATCTATGATGAGGTTAATCGTATATGATTCCAAAAATGGACTTATACATCAACTATCATACTGCTTAATAAAATAAAACTAATTTATACTAACCAGGGATATCATGTAGGCCAGTGGTAGGCGATAAAGGCATGTCACACTTCAGTTATGGGTTCGATTGCCAGAGCCTTGTCTGACGCTATGGGTTGTCGCCCATTTTACATGTTGTACCTTTTCTTAAACTACACTATTATAACATTTCATCAATAATATCAAAAAAAAATTCTAGCCTTAAACAATACTATCTTATGTATAACTAAATTTATTCCAATATTTAGGTTTATTCAAAATACATCTGTCCAAGCTTATAGTATAAAGAAAAAAATTACTAGAAATTTCATCTACCGAGCATGTGAATACCATAATTTATCCCCGATATATCTTGTTGATCACATTCCAATCATGTGAATTCCATAATCATGTATTCTTTTGAAAAATGAATACCCATTAAACCTTAGTAAAAACATGAATGCTGTAAAAAGTTAACTCTTTCCACATACAAAAATCCAAAAATTTATATAAACTCAAACCATGATATCACTTTGTCCTTATATTAGTCATGATCTCATGAATACTATCAAACATATTATTTTCTCATTATCCCTTCATTATGCGGATTTCATCTACTTTCCAAAAATATTTCAATCACTTTTCATGGTTACCAGTACTATATTCTTATTGAAAACCACAATTGACCAATACATAGATATTCTAATATACCATAAAAGTACCTCAACAACATTATTCCTTAATACCGCTACATAAACACTTCAATCCATCCTCTTCAATGATTGTCATGGAATAAGTCCTTCCTTGATTTCGAAGTACCTCTTAGGTCAGGGCATTGAGTTTGGTATTGTCCATGTTCTCCACATATAAGACACTGAACTCTATAACAGTCTGTTAATCTATGACCCTTTTCTCCACATAGATAACATCTTCCCCTATATTTGAGGTATTCCTCAAGGTTCTTCTTCCATTCTTTAGAAATCTCAATCTTCCTTTCTCGATGTTCCTCACCATGTGAACATGCATAAAATTACATCTTCATCTTATTTTATGGATTAGGAAAATAACTAAAGTTCATCTTGTTAATCATATATCAAGATGACTGATTCGGCATAATCACAATATCTTTATCTCTAGGCATTACACAATTTTTCTTCTCATAGTCACCAATTTGTCCATCAGATTCAATGTTAATTGAATTCCTTATGGTTCCCTCCATTAACTAAAACACAAAAAGAATATTGTTAGAGGAAAAACTCAAACAAGGAAAATAACATAATCAAGGGGGATTACCTTCTATATCTAACATCTTAGGTTTAATTCTAATATCGTTACCATAATTCTAGGACTATAACCTATACTTATACTTAACCTTAGGGACATCCCTAGACATACCTTAGAAATATCTCTAAGGATCTCACAAAAGTTTTCGCATCCTAGTTTCAAAAGGATAGAAAACCATTCCTCTGATACCAACTGTAGAGACCCGAAAGCTTGACGTACATGGACATTATATTACTTTTTCGGAATACTTAATACATAACAAAAATACACACACAAGGACCGTAATAGTTTAGTGTCTTTGGAAACTTGAAATATAATCTTCTAATCATGGTAAATGATCTTCAACATCTCCCATAAAGATCTTCCCCTTTTTTTCTTACCTAAAACCTTTCTTTATATCATGGGGAAATGAAAACATATAAAGGGTGAGCTCAAATTCTCAATAAGGGTATGCATGGATATAAGAAAACAAGTCATATACATTTGAACTTAAAAACATGAACATAATGTTTAAACATAAAAATCATGGGCAATGACATAAAACATGTCAGTACATAAGGCATAGATTATAAAGAAACATTAATCATGATAAAATATAATGTTAATAATACATGTAAATGTGGAAAAACATTAATCACATGTAATTATTTCCATAGTAGCCAAGGCATTACTGCCAAGACCATTTTAGTGGACAAAGTCCCTTACTGAACTGGGTTTACTTGCCATTCTAGCCCTGTATTACTGAACCAGATTTACTTTCCGTTCCATCCATGTCTATCTCATGATATATAAATCTTTACCCAATGCATTGGAGGGAGATATAGGTCCCACCCATCTCATAATAAAATCATTTTTACTTGTGCCACAACATAAACATAAATCATTCATCATACCCCAAATAATAAAATGGGTTTCATAAACATCATCCCATCATAACATAATCCCTATAAAATAAATGGATATCATTTCATAATAAGAAAAATGAAACCATTTAAATCATAGAGACATTATACTTGAAACATAATCATACTAAATAATGTCATCTTATATGGAAAATAGTTTTGACAAAACACTTGAAATGAATTCTTGAGGAAAATATCCTTTCCCCTTCAAAAACACTTTCTTTTCGCAAAATAACATGCAATTTAAAAAAAAGGATTTTTTTGAAAATACTTATTAAATATTTTAGAGTAAGATTTATGAAAATAAAGAATTATGAAACCGTAAAAATCCATTCATGCCGTATAAGTTAAAAATAACATTCTTCTCGTACTTTTGTTGGAAAAGTCAAAAAGTACCTCATAAAAGAAAGATTTTGTACATAACATGTAGTAAAATTAAAAAGTGGGTAAAAGGACTTTAAAAATACATGAAACCATATTTATAAAATAGGGACATAGATGATAAATATAACCCCAGTAAATACATACGAATAAATAATCTCGGGTAAAAACAAGATTGGAAAAGTTGTCCCTTACCATAGGTCCGATATGCTTCGTACGTATCCGAACCTCCTGTATAATGATTTAAATAATTTCATTTACTTATTATAGAATCATGTTCGTTGTTATGATATCATATATGGTTCACTTATGACATTATATTACCCGTTCTTTTGTAAATCCCATGTTAAAGCAACGTTTTGGGTAAAATCATATTATTTATCGTACGTGTTTGGACTTGTTGTTCTTGATGTTATTATTAATTATATCATGATTTACTTACTTCTAGAATATAAATCATGATTTATATATCATATATATTCATTATATATCCAGCATATACATGTATTTATAATAGTACATAACATATGGTGGTATGAAAGGAAATGCACGGTTCATGGAGACGGTAAGCCGTACGTACGCATGAACGCTACTTTTATTTCTATTTATTATTTTAATGGAATAGGTATATTATAATTCCAGTATAATATCATATATAATATCATCAACTCCATCCTTTATACATCTGACATAAGGCATTAACAAACCCCATCACTTTGAGGGGGCGGTAGTCCGCACTTCCTCAAATGAGATCATCGTATTTACCCACTATGGAAAACATAATGGCCTGATATAATTGGGAAGTAAAGAATCATAAGGAAATCATAAACATAATATATATCATATATAAATACAGTTCCATCATAATGGCCACCATGAGAGGTGGTAGGAGAAAATCGAACAATCATCTTTTAATGAGGCATTAGTTTGCCATCCCAGAAACATTATGTTCTTCATCCATTCGATGGAGGTGTGTGTAAGTGTAGTTAGAATCCTTCTCATAAAAACATACTTGTATATTTAGGATACTATTTTTGTTACAAAAGAAAGGATTAAAAAGAGTTTAGGGGTTGGAGAAGTAGAATAAAAGAAAACAACTTAAGAGAAACTATTACCTTTAATTTGGGTAACTTCCATCGGTTTGAACCAAAAGGACTTCTTGAAGTTACTTATGACTAATGTAAGGCTTATAGGGGTAGGAGAGGAATTTAGGGAGCTTATTTGGGCAGATTTTGGATGATCCAAAAGGCTTGAGAGGTGTGAGTAATTGCATAGAAGTGGCCTCCTTTTATAAGGGAGAGGAGGGGCTCTTATGGAAAGTGTGGAAATATTATTTTATTATAAACTTATCTTTGGTTTAAAAAAATCCCAAAATGATTAAAGATGAAGATAAGATGACTGATGGTCGAAATAAAATCATCCAATCAGAATTTGACATGTTTTGGATAATATTTAATCATTATAATCTTATTTATTTAAATCATTTATTAATGAGGTAAATAATGCATCATTATTGTGTCATAAATAATTTACTTTATTTGATGTTGAAAAATAATATAAAAACTACCAACATGTAGGAAATAGTTTTAGATTTCAAATTCATATTTATAGTAGAAAATATAATTTATATAGCCCCTTATAAAAATTAATTACTAAAGGATTTTTGTAAATACTAATTTTGTATTTACATTAAATTAATTAATCTAATGTGTCATTGTCTTCCATAAGTGGCTCCATGGGGTCCCAAAATCGACCCAAGGATGCCCATGGTCGGCCATTACTCATAAAATTAGGTTTTGACAGGTGTTAAGGTAATTTTTAATTATTATAATATTCATTTAACCTTGAATTACCCTATTTACTTTTAACCGTGATAAATAAAAGTAAAAAGTTACTATTCACCAAAAATTATTTTTATCTAATTGAACCACATTTTACTCCTTGATATTAACCATGTTTATCAGATTTTAGAAATTCAATTCACAGAAGTGGTAAAATTATGTTTTATGAACAATTGCAAAAGCTCCTAGGAGGTGGGTAAAAGACGGTGAAAAATTCAATACAATTTTTATAAATCTAAAATTATTATAAAATGATTCAAATGAATTTCATTAAACTTATATAAGTATTATGTAACTATTTTGACCTAAAATAAATTTAAATCAAATATATTATTATTTAAATAAAATGTCAGTTTTAACCAAAAACTCAGTGTATTCACTATTCATCAAAAATTGAAGTTTTTCAAAAAAATATAGAAAATCCAGACTAAGCTATATTTGATATTCCGAATTCAAAAATGATGTCTATTTTCACAAATTCAAAACATAGAAGTGGAATTAATTAATTTGAAAAGTATTTTCTGTTATCAAAACAAATACCGTGTTTTTAAGAAACATTAACGATCAAAAGATTTATACTTGTTTATGTCCAATTTCAAAGTGAAATTAATTCCAATGACCAAAATTGTATTAAATGGAAAAATTATATTCAAATTACACTTTAAAAACAATTTAAAATATAATCAGGCCATATAAATTACTGCGATGAAAAAAAAATTTAATTAAAATATAGCGTGTTTTTACTATTCATCAAAATATGAAAGTTATCAGAATAATATGAAAAATTTATCCAAAGTAAAGTTTTATGTCTTGATTCCAAAGAATAATTTTATTTTGTCAAATTTAACTTATATACACATCAAAAACTAGATTTAATGTGGGTGCGCCATCAAAAGATGGAAAAACTACATTTATTTTGAAAAATACTTATTTTACCCGAAAAATTTATTTTGTTCTCATACCATGTTCTAGAAAATATGTAAGATGAATAATATTGTTATAAAATTCAAAATTTAGTTAATAAAATTCATAACGGCTAGTTCATAATAATATTATAACCATATATCGTTGTTTAGTGAAACCTGGTATTGTGTACAACACATGATATCGAGGAAAGTCGCGATTGTGTGTAATGCAAGCCAAGTCAGGGTTGCGTGTTGTGAAAGACTCCTTTGTTGTTGCATATAACAAAAATACGACCATATTTCATTTATACATTAAAAAAAGACTATATTTAATGTTTCATAGATTAATTTCTATAAAACAAACTTGAAATTGTGTGTAACATGAGCCAAGAATAGTGTTGTGTATACCGCAAGCTAATACGGTGTTGCGTATAGCGCAAGATAATATTGGTGTAGCGTACAACACAATACATCAATGAGATTAAAAAGAATAATTCTCATAAAATCTCATGTTGTTACATAGAGGCTTAATATATTCTTGATAATTTTGAGCTATATGTCTATATCTTCAATAATTATATAAATTTCTACATCCATTAAAAAAAATTACTGAATTTTTTTCCTAAATTTTTTCCTAAGGGATGTTTTACTTTCATCCAAATTATATTTTTTTCAAATAAAAATTGTCCATCATTCTCTTCTTTTCATTTTTTTCATGAGACCACTAGGGATCTGAAAACTCGATTTCAACTTTGACTGAAAATTGGATCATCACTTCATAACACCAAAATTACTTGATTAATATTGATTTTGATAAATGGGGTCCTAGTCCCCCAAATAATTAATGTATATTCTTGTCATAATTGATGAAAAATATTGAGATCTGTCGCACAAGCCTTGTAATGTTCATCTTATAATTTTCATCCAATTCATTTTCCCTTAGTTTTAACTCATGGAATTACCTCTGCGTATTGGTTTGGAGGGTATGAAGAAAATATTTATTGAAAAATATTTTTTATTTATTCCCATTACAATTCTTCCCCCTTATCTCATGGATTCGAGTCCTTTATCAGTTTCCACCATTGGTCATATTCTCCCGCTAAGTTATTTAATTCTAACATAACATTTTAATGCTAAAAAATGTGTATAAAAAAATATTTTCAATATTTATGATTCATTGTTCTATGATCAGTGGGTCAAAGGCTTCACTAAAAATAGGTGGTCATTTAAGAATGAACGATCTAGCTACTAGATAGACCTTCCATGGTGATGTTTCATTCTTTATATGTTTTAGGTTATTATTAATGAACTGTGTTAACTAATTCATCATCATCATCATGATGTTTTCAAATCCAGCTACCCCCATATTTGGAAGGTCACGATTTCATTTTTTTATTACATCCATTGATTGCACGAGTCCATCTATTTCATTCCATTTGTTTTATAGATGAAGAAAAAATAAGTGAGAAATTTGATAATATTTTAAATCATATAATAATTTAAAAGTAAATAGTTATCAAAAAATGTTATAATATCATGATATTATTCAATATTAGAAATGTTTTTATTATTTATATATACTTCAGAATTGGTTTTTATAAATGTGAATAACCATATAATTTCTTATGAGTGTATCAAAAAGGGTGTGTAGAAAAGATTCTTTTATGAACCAGGTGATGATTGACTTATTACTCAATGTGACCCATTTTGTGTTCTTACCCCCAAATAAAACATTTCTAGAATCATTTCCTCTTGTAGTATCTAGATTAGGAATTCATATCTCATAAACCAATCAATTTATACCTCACCATAATTTATTGATTTATTTTCTATATTTAGAGTTATCCCTAGGGTTATTATTAATGTTTTCTAGTACTAATGTTTCCAAATAACTCAACCAATATCTAATACCAACTATGAAATCCCACCTTTTTAATAAATAAATAATTAATTACATGGTACAATATCGAATAACATAAATAATATTTTGATGTTTAATTTCATGGAAATTATGAACATAATACATAAAAAAATTATTCTTATAATACACATGAAATGATTCTTTATAGATTCATACTAGATTACATTACGTTCATCTCATATCGTGAGGATATACATTAAATGAAATGGGTGATCATAAATCCTAGAAAGAGAAATAAAAGTATATATTTAATATATGATCATGAGGCATAAAAAATATGCATGATCAGAAAAACATAAGGAATATCTTAATTTAATGATCATGAATCATTACATATAAATTTTATAACAACCTAAAAATTATACATTCATATAATGTCACTATGGTTTATTAATAAGGTGTAATAATACATAATTACCAAGGATATTCACCAATATATAATAAAAAATGTCATCTATAGAGAGTAATTGTTTACCCAATGTATTTTAGTTCTATTAGGATTCACCCTTCATATGACTAAATCTACATGATCAAAAAATATCATAAGAAAAAAATTTCTTTGATAACTAGTCTGAAATAATGAATGAGTTTCATGAAAAAATCATTAAAGTCATAAATCCTTAAAGATATGTGCATGAAATAATTTTTAACCCATGAAAAAGAATTGTGAGTTTCATATATAGAAGTACCAAATAAGTGACTCATCATTAAATTAGGGTTATTTCCTATTAATAGAGAAATGGGTCAGTTTTTCACAATATAATTATATTGCACAGAAATGAATGAAATGAAAAAGAAAGATTTTGATAGAATAATGGATTTAACAGAAGGATTTAGGATTATGATTAATGATAGGGTACATGAGTATCTCATTAATATAACCTAATTTGGATAGGAATGAAAAAATTTAAGTGCATGAAACCACAATATTATTTGATGACATAACTATAAATGAAGTACTTGAATGTAAAGGAGGAAAGTGGAATAGAATTCCCTTACCTTGGAAAGTAACTTAATAAAACCTGGAGATGGAAACCATAGAACCTTATAGACAACATTTAGGGACTTTAGAGAGAGTAAATGAGTTTAATTTCATGTTTAAGGGATTTGGAGTGTAGAGTAATTGTCCATGGAACCACCCCAAAAAAGGATTTGTAGTGGAAAGTAATCGGTTGAATGGATGGGTATTTATAGAAAAATTGGAGTAATTTTTTAATAATTTCAAAATATTGGTCTTATAATTTTTTATTGTGAAAGATAAAAAACCATAAGCTTACACCTGGTTTTTTCACTTGTAATTAAAAATTTAAGTGATGTTTTATAATATTTTACTCTACTAGGACCAAAATTCGTTTTAAATATTTCTTTGGACTTGGATAATAAAATTTTCCAAAAAATATAGTATTTCAAATAAAAATTTCCATTTTAGTCAATAGAATGATATTTATAGGTTTGTAAATTCATTTAAATCTATTAAAACGTATTATATTAAAAATATAATATATTTATAGCCATGAATTCTATTTAATTATTTTTACATCATTATTAAATATATATGAATCTACAAAACATACAAGAAACCCAAATATGTATTTTTCACTAATCACTATAAAATAATTACATTAGAAAATTCTCAGATGTTTACTCTAACCACATTTTGACATATTAATTTCAAATATAATGTTGATTTGATCAAAATAAATCTACAAATATGAGAATTTTGAATTTTAAATAAAAAACCTTTTTAATTAAAAATAATAGTTTTTATAATGTAGATTACCTTCTAACATGTATAAAAATATCTTAAGAAATTATAAAAGTATATTTTCATATATATTTCAAAAAATTGTTTTTACAGACTATTTCATAAAAACAAATTTTATTTAGAATATTTTAATACATTATAAATGTGTATTTATTTTCTTAAAATTAAATTATGTTTTATTTGTATCAAAAAATATATTTATCAAATTCATCTTATATATTCATGTTTATTTTATTTAATAAAATTATACTAAAAATGTAAGTGATGAAATAAGTATTTCATTTAAAAAAAGTAAATTTCATGTTTATGATACTGTGGTATATTTATATATATACATATATTACCCCTTATTGCATAGGCATACACCCAAAGGGTATGGTCTGTGATGGTGGTAGTTTAATGTGGTGTCATAGTTAACAATTAAAAAATGGTGACTAATAGTAATATTGACCAATGGTCCCGTAGTAGTCATATCCCAATTGGCACTTTTCCCTTTATACACTATATATACTTTACTATTCATTAAAATTTACTAATTCATTCCTTGTGGTATTTAAAATTAATATTCTAATGTAAATTATATTCTAAATGTTTATTTTAATTTTTACAATTTACATTATATGTTTAATCATTCTTGTATAGTTCTATCCTATGGAGTATATTATATAACGGTCTATATTATTTGGCTCTTATACCACTGTACTAGCCCTAGTTGTATTAATTGGTAATATTACATGAAATGTAATATTATTTTTGTAATAAAATTTCTATTGAATTACATTATGAATAAAATATTCCTTATAGAAAATAAGAGTTGTTCTATTTACAAAATAAAGAATTTTTTAGGTCTTTATAATATTGTTGACATAGTCATATCATTATCGTAAACATAAATGTAATAAAAATTGTGATCACAATCCCCAATCCTGAGTGGCTAGATCCTAATCAAGATAGGAATCCTAGTGACCTGAGGTATCCATAACATCCCATATAGAAACATGGTAGAATTACATTACCCCTTGAATTATTTATGTGAATCAACAATCAGATCGCAGGAAACATAGGTCATCCCAATATCATAATGGTCTAAGAAGTCTCACATCAGTAACACATAAGTCCCAAAAATGGATCCTAGTATGGACCTCTAGGAAACCCTCCCAAAACATCATATCCTATGATTCTCATAATCCAGATACCTAGATTAATATTGTGAAATTCACACCATACAATCATTACATCAGGATGAATGGTTGGGTCATGTGGTGTACATTTGGGTATCTCTCACTACATCAAACCTAAATAAGTGAGTGTATAAAGAAAATAGAGGGGTTGGTCAAATTCCAAATACCATCACCACTACCGTATCCACATTGTCTAAATTTTTTTTATTTAATATATAATAGAACTCACTACTATATCAACCTAGGGTATCAGTTTATCTGATTAGGAAACCACTATAGACATCTCAAAATCCCAACTTTCCCCTAATTATGAACAGATTAAACCACAAGTGGTCCTAAAAATTCCTAATGGGATTTTAAAAATTAAAAGGTACAATTATATGGGGAATAATGATTATAAAAACTATCCTATCTCTAAGTGGAATCAACCAAATCTTCACATATAAATCTGGTTCATATCTGCCACACAATGATCCAATAGGACTTGTGGTTTGCAGTGACACCACCCACTCTCTTTCTCTCAACCTATCTCCCTTTCTCAATCACTCTCTCTTCCTATATATTATTTATGCTATAAAATTACCCAAATGGAGTGTATGAGAACACAAGATAAGGAACAAGAAAAGGAAAAAGAATAAGAAGAAGAAGAATGAAAAAAGAGATGAAAAAGAATAGGGTCTCGGTGATTGATGTGGGTTTATGACTCTTATATGAAAACCACTAATTGAAAACTCAACTACAGTGTCATAATCTCACTTCGATGTTCTTTTAAAATATATAACCAAATAAACATTAAATATTTAAAAAATATATTTAACTAACTAAATCTTAAATATTCTACCAAAATATAAACGACTCGAAATTCCTTTAAACATCATTCCAATGGAAAAAAACCTATTCCTGGAATAAAAATGTAATCATAAAAATTATCTCATATCACCTTTGATGATTAAATGAAAATTTTACCAATTATAAGAATTGAAAATCAAAAATTTCAAATATCCTCGAATTTTTAGAACACATTAAAACACAAGGTTTTATATTGTTCCCACCATAGTACTTCTTGTCCCTGAGATATCTTAGTGGAAAAATAGTAGCCACGATTTCACTCCATGAACTGGAAGAATCAAAGCCATCAAATCTATCTAATGAATAGTATAATAGTGTCTAAAAATCTCCCCACATAGGAGAAATACCACTGTAATCGATCTAATACTCTACACCATCAGTGTATTCTTATCATCCCTCACAACTAAATTTAAAGCTACATGGACCACAGTTCATCTAAAACCAAAATCAATGAACGAACATTGAAAAATCTATCAAAATTGAGTAAAAACATGATTACCTTTCCCAACCATCTCTGGCATAGTAGGAATGGAAACTGTTGAGCTCAAAAAACCACATAAAATGAGTGTCACATCCTCCAATGGTCGATGGTTTACACTTCACTATAAGGATTTCTTTAATCCATTTCTTGAGTATAGACCTAAAAAGCTCCATTATGGCCACAGTAGTTGAGTTTCCTCTATACCCAATCAAAATAATAGACATGAAAATGGTACATCTGAAACTGCATATAATCTATGATACCATGCCATAAATATTATGGATTTATCATAATATGGAAGGCAAGCATCCACTCCGCAACTCAAATAAAAGAAATTCACAATGAAACTATCATAGGATATCATTCTCACACAATACATAAACCAATAATTTTATCTAATTATCTTAAAATATTGATCATGATCCTAAAATAGGTTATTTATAAATTTATGATCACCCTTGACACTCCTCAAAAAATAGGCATAACACATATGAAAATTGTAACAAATGATTGTCCTCTATCAGATTCCATTCCAAGTCATGATTTCCCATCCAAGCTATTCCACACACAATAGAAATTATCTAAAAATAGATTTATGAACACAATCAATCCTTACCTTGAATGAATAACTTGATACCAATGCACTCTCAGTTCCCACATTCCCAAACCATTGAACAAAAAGTGCTTACAATGTAAATGATGAACAAAGAATAACCATGCCTATAAAAAAATTTGATTACACCTTATGTGAATTGATATTAAAATAAATCATGTACCCATGATTCCCACCTCAAAGGTACCCACAATCCTAGGCTATCACCTCTTACTAGTTTCCGTTCACCATAAAAAACATTGACTCACTAATAACTGAGTCATATATCAATGACGCTATGTCTCCCACCAAGACCAAATATAGGGCTCCAATATAGGTCCCAAACCATTGTTTAGTACTAACTACACCCCTATCAAACACCACAAAACATCTCATGGGCTAGCTAACCAATAATTTGTACCTCGTAACCCATTATATCAAAATTTCCCATTCCAAAAATCATCATCCCACTAGGGCACAAATTCTCAGTGAGCATCTACCTATGAGACTTATCCCTTGAGAATCTTGGTTCGATCAGTCAACACCACCATAGAACACAACATCATTCAAGATAATCTCATCAAAATAAAATCACAACCACTAATTCAATTATGTTTAAATATAATAAAATACATATGATAGAAAACCATATTGTTTCTTACAATAACTTTATATGACTGAACCGAGAAATTAAAATACACTAGGGGTTTTCACAAAGGTATTATGTGTCTCACTAACCTAATAGGGCCCCATTATATCCATTCACTGAGTGACCATTTCAAAATCACTAACAAGTGTATCACTATGGATCCATGATCCATTCCATTAGATGTAAATATATATACATTTCATCTTTATTGAGTAGGATTCAACTATGCAATTGTATAGAAAAATACCGCATGAGAATTTCAAAACACTTCAAATAACTATGCCTCATTTAGTGTCAAAATCACTCGAGAATTTCTCTACATATCATTTCAGTTCTACATATTTGGTCATGATTCATTAGGAAAATCTGTCCTCTATGGTCCAAGACCCAAATCGAAAGTAACTAGATTCTTTCCAACTAACCAGTACGCAAAAAAGTAGAAATTAAAAAACTCAAATTACATGTGAATCACCTGAGTTGAAAATCGTATCAACCACAGAAAAACACACCCAAAACATCAATATCATCCCTAGAAACATAAACTTTGTACTAAAAAAGGTGTAAATGAAGCACAAACCCGGTATCCACAATAAGCTATAAAACATTCCGATATCTTATAACTACCAAGACTAAAATAGTAAGTAGAAATAATAAAATAAAACACTAAAAACCCATTATAATGCCTAATTATGGAGTCCACTCGATTGGTGACCCAACCTAGTTTGCTAGAAGACCTCAAGAATTCCCCCCATATGTTAGACGGTGTGGACTAAGAGTGGGGGTGTAATTTTGTACTGTTAGGAGACTATAACCCTATATTAGAGGGGAAAATAAAATTAAAACAACCAAAATTCATAAAAATTAGAGTAAATAAAAATAATAACTAATTATAATCATGATATAATATAATAAAATTATTGATACAGAGTCAAATGATCATGCTCACATTCAAGAATTGTCACCCAATAAGACAATCACATATACATGATTACTAATGATAATAAATACCCTAAGATTTACTTCCATCACCGAACCATTCTACATACCCAGTCTCTAAAACCTTGTTGATTTTATCTACCAATATTTGAACACTCTCCAAGAGTGGATTTTCTCGATCATACAACACTAGGACTTTTCCAAATCCAACATGAATATATACTCAACCAAAAAGTTGAAATAAGGTCTGAATGCACACTGAGGTTCGTGTACATGGGATGGTAAATTAATATTAGTAGGAAGCTAAAATATGTAGACTTATAACATGCTTCTATAAGTGAATGATCATGATATATTCTTACCCAAGAAATTAAATATCTCAAATAAATCAAATAAACAAAGTCACCCACATTCCTTGGGTATGGAACCTCGATTGAACATAACTACTTCGACCAGTGCTAGTGTGCCTATGAGAATATCACGATATCATTCTAATAATATAATCACTGGATCATTGGGATTAACCTAGGAATCCATAATTTTCAAGTTCAAATGACCAATAAATTGTAACGCCCCGACCCCAGCCACCCAGAGTCGGTGCATTACTTCGTAACATTGGCATGATCACAAAAGATCAAGTCTCGAAAGACCGATTAGTTTAGTAGCCTTGGAAACACTAGATACATTCATAATTCTTTCATTACATCAAAAATTAAACAAACTACAATAACATGGTCTTCATAGTCCACACTCATATCCTCTTTTGACAATCCCTGCAAGTCATTCATAAAATACTTCTTCACATCCTGGAAAATATTAAAACATTGAAAGGGGTGAGCTCAGATGCTCAGTAAGGATAACAATATTGCGGAAGCTTTCGTAAATAAACATAAACATTTAAGGCAATGTATAACTAAAACAAAAGCCTTTTAAACTTGAACTTCAACATAATATGGAAAAAGTAAAATGAGATAATTCCATTCACTTCTTCACATGGATATTCTACTGGCCGAATAATCACACGCAATATCAATAACCACTTTCATAATGAGGGAATGTATAATGCCGGACATTCTGAAACATTTTGTCAAGGCCTCAGCCAAGACATCTAAAATGATTAAGGCCTCGGCCAAAACCATAAATCAAATTGGGAAAGGGCCTCGGCCAATTCCACGTCTAGTTGTCTCATGAGACCTACCGATGCATCGAGGAGCTATAGCGGGCTCCACCCGTCACTTATTAAGTCCAATACATTCCTCATATGAATAGGTTTAAACATATCATAAACCATAACATAATCGTATCACATAAAACATGCATAAAGGAAACAAAACATTTCCACATTTCAATCACAAGATATCAATACAACACATTGATATAATAAAAACGCTTTCAAAACCATTTTCAATACCAAAATAAAAGAAAGTTAAAACTTTGTATTTATTTTTAATTAAAAAGAAGATGGCTTGTATAGGAAGCCGAAACTCAAATAATGGTCACGGCGGCGGAGAAGTCGTTGTCGCCGCATAAGTACAGAAAGAAAAACATTCCCTTTTTGTCGTTTAGTAAAACGCTTCGTATAAAAAGATTCCTTTTGAATAAACATAAAATTAAAAGGGGTTTATACACCGTATAAAAGAAAGTTGTGTATAAAATAAAATATGCCTCAACGAAAGAAGATTGAGACGAAGTCGCATACAAAGATAATTTTTTAAAATAAAATAGATATATTATGTGTATTCACTATAGGTACACATAAACAAAGAAAAAATACAAAATAATACATAATAATATCATGACATAATTTGAAAGTAGGAGATTAACCCAAAGAATGGAAGTTGGGTTAGGAAATTCCCTTACCTTGTGTCCGACTTGACTCAACCGTTCTTTAACCTCCTGAATAATAAACTAGAGTTAATTCCTATTTACTTAAGAACCGTTTTCATGTTCATTATTCCTTTTATATCCCTTATTACCATTTTATGATCATTATGTAATTATTTAAGTTAATAACGATCGTTTTGTCGATCTTAGGTACTTGAGTCAACAATAAACTTCTTATAATTACAAGTTGTCCATGTGGTGAAATATCCATTACATCCAGAATTATATTCATGATTTAGATATCATATATATCATATATATCCAGTATATACATTCATTCATAATATTACGTAACATTTAGAGGTAAGAAATGAAATGCACCGTTCATGGAGACGGTAAGCCGTACGTACGCATGAACGCTACTTTCATTTCTATTTCATATTAAATGTAATGAAATCATAATTATATAAAGGTATAATATAGTTCCAGTATAATATCATATATAATATCATTTACTCCATCCTTTATACATACCACATATGGCATTAACGATTCACATCACTTTGAGGGGGCGGTAGTCCGCACTTCCTAAAATGAAATTATCGCATTTTACCCATAATGGAAATCATAAAGTATGCCATAAATGATAAATACAGAAGCATAAGTAAAACATAAACATAATATATATCATATATAAAAATAGTGACATCATAATGGCCACCTTTGAAGGTGTTAAATGAGTGTTGAACAATCATCGTTTCGTGAGGCAGAAATTCTCCATCCACAGAAACCGTATGTTCATTAACCATTAGATGTAGGTGTGTGTAAGTTTAGCTCAAATCCTTCTTATAACAACATCCTAGTATATTGAGGATACTGGTTTTGTTACAAAAGAAATGAATAAAAAGAGTTTAGGGGTTGGAGAAGAAAAATAAAACAAAACAACATTAGAAAAGACATTACCTCAAAATCGGGTAACTCTTTTTGATTTGAACCAAAGGCTTCCTTGGGAAGAGTTCTGCCCAAAGTGAGGCTTCTAGGATTAAGGGAGGAATGTTGGGAGAGTATTTGGGCAGAGTTTGGCCGAGCCAAATGGCTTGAAAGTGTAAATGTGGTGGGAGAGGTGGGGGCCTTTTATAAGTGGAGAGGAGGGGCACTTTTGGAAAGATTGAAATGTTACATTATTTCACAATGCTTTTCGGATTCCAAAGGTCCCACACTTATATAATTAGAGGATAAGGTGATAAGGTTTCGAAATATCTTCATCCAATAGGCTTTGGAAAAGTGTAAGCCTTGGATTTTTCATTATCTTCTCATTTTTTTTAAATCGTTAAGTAATGAGGTCATCACTGCATCATCATGATGTCATAAATAATTTAATTTATTTAATGTCTAAAAATTATAAAAAAAATACTATGATGTAGGAAATCGTTTTAGATTTCTAATTAATATTTATAATCAAAATTTGGACTAGTGTAACCCCACTTTAAAATTGTTTTAGTAAAACATTTTATGTTTGTGTCATTTTTTACTTTAACATTAAATAAAAGGTGTTTATGTCATTTTCTAACTAAAGTGGCTCCATGGGGTCCCCAAGTTGACCCATGGGTTGTCTTGGTCGGCCATGACTCATCCAATAGGAGTAGGACAAGTTTCATGCTCATCTCATATTATTAAAACATTATTTGTACCTTAAACTACACTAATTACCTCTAATCGCGATTAAGAACTTAAAAGTTACTATTCACCAAAAATTATTTTGATCTCATTGAACCACATTTTACTTCTTAATGACAACCATGTATGTAGGATTTTTTAAAATCAAATCACAGAAGTGGTAATATTTCATTTAAACGAAAAATCAGTTATTTAACAACCACTTAGTGGTTTCACTATTCATCAAAAATTGAAGTTTTTCAGAATAAGGCCAAAATTTCACCCTAAGCTATAATTGATATTCCGAATTCAAAAATGATGTCTATTTTACAAAATTCCAAACATATAAGTTGTATTAATTAATTTTATAATTAATTCCCGCTGTTACAACAAATATCGTGTTTTTAAGAAACAATTTATATCAAAAGATTGGCAATTGTTTATGTCGAATTTCAATGTAAAATTAATTCTAATGACCACCATTGGATAAAATGATAAAAATATATTCCAATTATACTTTAAAACCACTAAATAGTATAATTTATCACTATTAATTATTTTTATTAAAAAAGTTGTTTTAAGTATTTTTCACTATTCATAAAAATTTGGAAGTTCTCAGAAAATTACAAAAAATTCAACATAGGCTAATTTCAATATTAGGAATACAAAAATGAAGTCCATTTTGAAATATAAAATTTCTATAAATTTAAAAGGTGGTTATTACAATTCATAACGGCTACTTTGAATAGTTGCGGTGTGTTAGAACTCGAACTTGCGTACAATGCAAGCTATTGCATTATTGAATGAGAAGCGTATCGTGGAAGCTCGGGGTGTTACATTCTCCCCTCCTTCAATAAATTGCGTCCTCGCAATTTGAAATTTTTCTTTGATAATAAAAGGTTGAAAATAGAAAATACCTTTGTGGAAAACCCACATCGGAAATAAGGTTAATAAATATATAACATTAAAAGAAAGCAGGATAAGTACAAAGGTCACCCGATATAGCCCATTCTAGGATTCTATGAAAATATGGATATGGAAGAAAAACAAACCATCAAGGTCTGATGGAGAGTTTTAGAAAACAGGATTAGGAGAAAGTTTAACCATAAGAAAATCACAAACTTGTGATTGGTTAAACGGTCATTGAATCCCCAGTTGGAAAAGTTAACCGACAAAATTTTTGTTTTAAGTTACCTTTTATAATGTTGAGGAATTTATTTATGAGATTTACTAAGAACGTAAGGGAATATACATACTTGTTATGTATACTTTCATTCGTTAATAAATTTTTACCACAAACCCAACTTTTACTCCAAATGGTAACAGAACTCAAAAATATTCTATTTATCCTAATTGTATAAGGTTCCAAATGTTAACACATACCATTTAGATTAGTAAAACGATTTTGTAATAACCAGGGACTTGTTGTAGGCTAGTGGTAGGAAATAAAGGCTTGTCGCACTATGGTTGTGGGTTCGATTCCTGCAGCTGTGTCCGACGCGACAGGTTATTCCCCACCCTGCAGGTTGTCCTTTTCCTAAAAATATAGTACTATACTATTCCAAAAATAATCTTCATAAATGTTTTAACCTTAAACAATACTATCCAAAGTTCAACTTAATCCACTCCAACCTTTATAGTTATCCAAAATACCTTCATCCAGACTTTCTCTAAAAGGTCTCTAAATTCCAAAATCAATTGTAACATCAGATTCCCCAAACAAAGAAAAGTTTCTCTTATTGTCACATACTAAAAATATGATTACCTTAATCATATTAAAACCTTACTGAAATCAAAAAGTACTGCAGTACAATCCATATATATATATTACATTATTCTTATAACCAGAATATAATCCTTGAGTCCAAAAGCACCAATACATTAATTATTCTGCTTCAACTGTAGTCACAACATAAGATTGGCCTTGATCCCTTGGCCTTTTCTGAGGTAAGTTTCCCTGACGCTTAGGACATTCATTTGCATAATGACCCATTTCTCTACAATTGTAGCATTCAACTTTAATAGCCTCTTTCTTTCCCTTGCAATCACGAGCCTGGTGACCCTTTTCTCCACATTTATAACAAACTCCCATTCCTTTTAGACAAGTACCAGGGTGATTCTTCCCACAATTATCACATAATGGAAAATCCTTCTTTCCCTTTTTCCCTTTATCTGTCTCTTGTTCCACCGTTCTCTTTTTCTCTTGCTTTACTTTGTTGTCATAAGACTTAGAGAATTCCTTTTCTGTCTTGATAGCACATGAGACAATATCTTCGTATGATGAGAAGGATTGTGATACTAATGCCCGACGGAGAAATGGTTTTAACCCATCAAAGAAACGATCAATCTTACTCCTTGGGTTACGTATATAATCGGCAGCATGCCTCGCTAACCTTGTAAAGTTAGCCTCATACTTTGCGACATTCTCATCCTCCTTCTGCATCAGACTCAGAAATTGCCTTTCCATATCGGCTCGATGGTCACGAGGAAAGTATTTTTCTAAGAAAAGCTCTTTGAACTCCCTCCATTCCATATTTGATACTTCATCATCTTCCTTTGTGTTTTGAATCAGCGACCACCACTGATCGGCATCTCCAGTGAGGCGGTAAACTGCCATGACAACCTTCTCCCTTTCACTACTCCCCAAGGCATGGAATATTTTCTCTAAGGAATTTATCCATTGCTCAGCTACTATAGGATTTGTACTCCCATTAAAGGTTGGTGGTTGTTGCCTCATGAAACGATCTAGCATTGATCCTCCAGGTTGCGGATCAGGGTGCTCCATACGAGTAAGGTTATTATTCATAACCTGAGTGAGTTGTCCCAGTATGGTAATAAGTTGATCAGAACCAGTTGTATCTCCAGATCCACAATAATTATCTTGATCAGGAGGGCAATCCCTACACGGAGTTCGTGCATTGATACGGTTTCCGTTCCTTCCACTAGGCGCCATTTCTAAACAATGGCATAAACTAGATTAGTTTATGAATCAAAATACATAATTCCATACTTGTAAAACACTTTACATAAATTGAACTATTTATGGATATAATCCATAATCATAAAAAGAAATGTTTTCTTTGAGAAAGTATATACTCATAACCCTTCATAGTGGTTTGTAAATAAAATTAGAATTATCCTAATCATATCCCCCGGGAGTGTCGTAACCAAGAGTGCAGCAAGACCCATTGTCGTGCACCAGTTCCCGTTCGAGTCTAGCTCAAAGCGGTGTTTTCGGGTTTTACCCCTAGGTACATTTGTGCCAGAGCCGCCTCTACTTGCTCGTATCCAGACAAGGATGTATTGCTCGGAAAACTCACAAAATCTCTACAATAACAAAATTCTAGGAAGTTCTTCTATACTAATCCTCAAAGTCTATCTTCGGGCTATGTGCTCTAATCAGAGTTTATCTAAATCTAGCTTCCAAGGTTAGTACTAAACTGCCTCTGATACCAACTGTAACGCCCCGACCCCAGCCACCCAGAGTCGGTGCATTACTTCGTAACATTGGCATGATCACAAAAGATCAAGTCTCGAAAGACCGATTAGTTTAGTAGCATTGGAAACACTAGATACATTCATAATTCTTTCATTACATCAAAAATTAAACAAACTACAATAACATGGTCTTCATAGTCCACACTCATATCCTCTTTTGACAATCCCTGCAAGTCATTCATAAAATACTTCTTCACATCCTGGAAAATATTAAAACATTGAAAGGGGTGAGCTCAGATGCTCAGTAAGGATAACAATATTGCGGAAGCTTTCGTAAATAAACATAAACATTTAAGGCAATGTATAACTAAAACAAAAGCCTTTTAAACTTGAACTTCAACATAATATGGAAAAAGTAAAATGAGATAATGCCATTCACTTCTTCACATGGATATTCTACTGGCCGAATAATCACATGCAATATCAATAACCACTTTCATAATGAGGGAATGTATAATGCCGGACATTCTGAAACATTTTGTCAAGGCCTCGGCCAAGACATCTAAAATGATTAAGGCCTCGGCCAAAACCATAAATCAAATTGGGAAAGGGCCTCGGCCAATTCCACGTCTAGTTGTCTCATGAGACCTACCGATGCATCGAGGAGCTATAGCGGGCTCCACCCGTCACTTATTAAGTCCAATACATTCCCCATATGAATAGGTTTAAACATATCATAAACCATAACATAATCGTATCACATAAAACATGCATAAAGGAAACATAACATTTCCACATTTCAATCACAAGATATCAATACAACACATTGATATAATAAAAACGCTTTCAAAACCATTTTCAATACCAAAATAAAAGAAAGTTAAAACTTTGTATTTATTTTTAATTAAAAAGAAGATGGCTTGTATAGGAAGCCGAAACTCAAATAATGGTCACGGCGGCGGAGAAGTCGTTGTCGCCGCATAAGTACGGAAAGAAAAACATTCCCTTTTTGTCGTTTAGTAAAACGCTTCGTATAAAAAGATTCCTTTTGAATAAACATAAAATTCAAAGGGGTTTATACACCGTATAAAAGAAAGTTGTGTATAAAATAAAATATGCCTCAACGAAAGGAGATTGAGACGAAGTCCCATAAAAAGATAATTTTTTAAAATAAAATAGATATATTATGTGTATTCACTATAGGTACACATAAACAAAGAAAAAATACAAAATAATACAAAATAATATCATGACATAATTTGAAAGTAGGAGATTAACCCAAAGAATGGAAGTTGGGTTAGGAAATTCCCTTACCTTGTGCCCGAATTGACTCAACCGTTCTTTAACCTCCTGAATAATAAACTAGAGTTAATTCCTATTTACTTAAGAACCTTTTTCATGTTCATTATTCCTTTTATATCCCTTATTACCATTTTATGAACATTATGTAATTATTTAAGTTAATAACGATCGTTTTGTCGATCTTAGGTACTTGAGTCAACAATAAACTTCTTATAATTACAAGTTGTCCATGTGGTGAAATATCCATTACATCCAGAATTATATTCATGATTTAGATATCATATATATCATATATATCCAGTATATACATTCATTCATAATATTACGTAACATTTAGAGGTAAGAAATGAAATGCACCGTTCATGGAGACGGTAAGCCGTACGTACGCATGAACGCTACTTTCATTTCTATTTCGTATTAAATGTAATGAAATCATAATTATATAAAGGTATAATATAGTTCCAGTATAATATCATATATAATATCATTTACTCCATCCTTTATACATCCCACATATGGCATTAACGATTCACATCACTTTGAGGGGGCGGTAGTCCGCACTTCCTAAAATGAAATTATCGCATTTTACCCATAATGGAAATCATAAAGTATGCCATAAATGATAAATACAGAAGCATAAGTAAAACATAAACATATTATATATCATATATAAAAATAGTGACATCATAATGGCCACCTTTGAAGGTGTTAAATGAGTGTTGAACAATCATCGTTTCGTGAGGCAGAAATTCGCCATCCACAGAAACCGTATGTTCTTTAACCATTAGATGTAGGTGTGTGTAAGTGTAGCTCAAATACTTCTTATAACAACATCCTAGTATATTGAGGATACTGGTGTTGTTACAAAAGAAATGAATAAAAAGAGTTTAGGGGTTGGAGAAGAAAAATAAAACAAAACAACATTAGAAAAGACATTACCTCAAAATCGGGTAACTCTTTTTGATTTGAACCAAAGGCTTCCTTGGGAAGAGTTCTTCCCAAAGTGAGGCTTCTAGGAGTAAGGGAGGAATGTTGGGAGAGTATTTGGGCAGAGTTTGGCCGAGCCAAATGGCTTGAATGTGTAAATGTGGTGGGAGAGGTGGGGGCCTTTTATAAGTGGAGAGGAGGGGCACTTTTGGAAAGATTGAAATGTTACATTATTTCACAATGCTTTTCGGATTCCAAAGGTCCCACACTTATATAATTAGAGGCTAAGGTGATAAGGTTTCGAAATATATTCATCCAATTGTCTTTGGACAAGTTTAAGCCTTGGATTTTGCATTATCTTCTCATTTTATTTAAATCGTTAAGTAATGAGGTCATCACTGCATCATCATGATGTCATTAATAATTTAATTTATTTAATGTCTAAAAATTATAAAAAAAATACTATGATGTAGGAAATCGTTTTATCTTTCTAATGAATATTTATAATAAAAATTTGGACTTGTGTAACCCCACTTAAAAATTGTTTTAGTAAAACATTTTATGTTTGTGTCATTTTTTACTTTAACATTAAATAAAAGGTGTTTATGTCATTTTCTAACTAAAGTGGCTCCATGGGGTCCCCAAGTTGACCCATGGGTTGTCTTGGTCGGCCATGACTCATCCAATAGGAGTAGGACAAGTGTCATGCTCATCTCATATTATTAAAACATTATTTGTACCTTAAACTACACTAATTACCTCTAATCGCGATTAAGAACTTAAAAGTTACTATTCACCAAAAAATTATTTTGATCTCATTGAACCACATTTTACTTCTTAATGACAACCATGTATGTCGGATTTTTGAAAATCAAATCACAGAAGTGGTAATATTTCATTTAAACGAAAAATCAGTTATTTAACAACCACTTAGTGGTTTCACTATTCATCAAAAATTGAAGTTTTTCAGAATAAGGCCAAAATTTCACCCTAAGCTATAATTGATATTCCGAATTCAAAAATGATGTCTATTTTACAAAATTCCAAACATATAAGTTGTATTAATTAATTTTATAATTAATTCCCGATGTTACAACAAATAGCGTGTTTTTAAGAAACAATTTATATCAAAAGATTGGCAATTGTTTATGTCGAATTTCAATGTCAAATTAATTCTAATGACCACCATTGGATAAAATGATAAAAATATATTCCAATTATACTTTAAAACCACTAAATAGTATAATTTATCACTATTAATTATTTTTATTAAAATAGTTGTTTTAAGTATTTTTCACTATTCATAAAAATTTGGAAGTTCTCAGAAAATTACAAAAAATTCAACATAGGCTAATTTCAATATTAGGAATACAAAAATGAAGTCCATTTTGAAATATAAAATTTCTATAAATTTAAAAGGTGGTTATTACTATTCATAACGGCTACTTTGATTAGTTGCGGTGTGTTAGAACTCGAACTTGCGTACAATGCAAGCTATTGCATTATTGAATGAGAAGCGTATCGTGGAAGCTCGGGGTGTTACATAAATCATCATGAACATATCTATGACAAAATCATAGGAATAATATGAATTCTTCCAAACACAAGGTGTAATGAATGGATTGTTGTTGATTCCTATGTATCCCAAAAAATGATGAAGTCAAATATATCCCACAAGTCATCATTCCATACAACAAGATCCAACAAATCACAATAAAGAAAATAAAAAATCATTAGGAATAAGTGTTTGAATCTTTGGACTAACATAGGGATATCATAATCCCAAGAATAAAAATAACAAAACATGTGATAAAAATCCCCAACACTGAGTGACTATGTCAAAGAAAAGATAGGAATCTTAAGGACCCAAGGATTCTGGGGCTTTAAATAATGACTTGAGATTGATTCCCAATGTCCCAAACATTATTTACATTGCTTAATGGCTAGATACCAGGTAGCACTGGTCATCCACAATGACTTTATTTCTCAAGATATCTCATTTTATAACCAAATAAGGCCAAAAGATAGACCCCCGAAACAACCAATGGGAATACCCAACCAAAAATAATATCCAACGAGGCTCATAATCTGTATCTCTAAGAGCATCTTTGGGAATCCAAAATATACCATCCTCACATCTAGCCCAAATGTCAGGTCTGAGGAATCACATCTAGGCATTTTTCACTATAAAAATTTAAATAAGTAAATACATAAATAAGTGAAGTGTTATCCAAAAAATAAAACCAATAAACACTTTGATATACCCTAAGAATCATAGGTTCAATATGATTTATAAGGTGTCACCCACTAAAATATCAAAATAAAATCACATTCACACACTCAGGGTCATCTTACAGAGGTAAACCAACCAGTATTCCCTAGTTCAACACAGTAGTGCAGACCTCCCAATCAGGATCCTCGAGCTGAATAAATAAGTGGATGCATCCCTCTTGGTATCCTTAAAATAAAAACATTTGTTGATTCATCACTCTTGGTATCCTCTAGGTCAGAAAAAAGGTGGAGTCATCCCTATAGGGATCCTCGGTCAAAGAATAGTCTCTTAGAGAAAATCCCATATCTCAAGGGTAACACATACCACAACCAAATATCTAACATCTCATGGAATCATAGGAAAAAATGGAAAACATCAAACGGTTGGTGAAATCACTCATATCCCCTCTCCAAGTCACTTTAGGTTTTCCTAAACACTAAACCTATAATTCACCATTATTCGAATCCCCGTACATGTAACCATTGAATATCCCTTTCTATCAAAAAATGAAGATATTAGAAAATTCATGCCACACCCACAAACCATTCTCATGATCCTCATTAGTGTCTAATCCCATATCTATATCAAGAGACCATATGACACAATTACTAGAGGAGTAACCTGTCCATCCTAGATATGTCACCTAGAATCACCTCTTAGAATTCTTCAAAATCCCCAAGGAATCCACCATCTCATTTTATATTGAAAAAATATATAATGAACTCTATTTAAATATAATTCTGTCTCCAGGGTGAAACAACACCCAAACCCTTCAAATGTGTAACAATGGAGCAATACAAATCGCGTACCTTGAGTAATCCTTGAGTACTCCATAATATCACCCTAGAAATGTACATGAACATGGATTGGGTAGACATGTGGTATGGATTTGTACTACTACATGTCCAAAGAACACATGGTGTTTGTCCATGTACAACTACACCATCCAGGAACATAGGGGTATTTTCATGTACTATTACACAATCAAGTCCCCCTTAAATGGGGTGAGTTCCCATGTTCCCTAACATATGGTTATGTCATACTACATGATGTGTATTCAGAGTACATAGAATATAATATAAAAAACCAGCTTCCCCAAATAGGGAGAACACATGGAATTTTTTCTTAAAACCACACACTGTGTTATTGGGTTTCGAGATCGAGAAACCCCTATGGATGTCCATAGATCCCATTTCCCCAACATAGTATAGATCAACCCCTTTTTGATACTCAACAGTCGTAACAAGTATTCAAAAATCAAAAATGACACAAATCTGGGTATTGAGGATTAAAACACAAAAAAATGGGCACAAATATGGGTAGAATATGATAAATATTATCAGTAATCATGCTTTACAGACGCCACATGATAATCCAACATAACCCATGATCCATGTTAGAACAACCCACTCCATATCCCAATACCCCTATAATTTCTTTCTCTCTCTCTCTCTCAAACATGATAAATAAACTTCACCAGGTAATGCCTAAGAATATAATGGAAGATAGTTGAAATGAAAACAAAATTCAAAAGAAAATGAAGAAAAAATAAAAAGAAAAAGAAAAGGGAAAGGGGCTCAGGCACGACCCCCAACTTGATTTTATGCCCCTAACAAGAAAACCCATCATTATAAACTGTACTAAAGAGTATGAAAATCAATCTGATTCTCTATTCAAAATATACTAAATAATGAATTAATGTGAATAAATTTATATTTAATTAATTAAATAATAGATAATATTACAATATTTGAACAACTCATAATTCCACCAATCTCATCTCTTTTGTATAAAACCATATCATTATACTAATAGAGGGGACATTCAAATTATTCTTGAATCATCTCTAAGGTGAAAATGTCCATTTTACCCCTCATAGTAATTTAAAAGAGAGAGAATTAGAATTTATGCTCACTTTCACAACCCAAAAATTATAAGATATTACTAGTATAGAACTATATATCCCAATAATTCCCACTCAAATTTTCACTATACATAAAACTAAAATACACAACGCCTTTAATATACCCCAAAATTCCCTTCACCACTTGGAAGTGTATTTTTTAGGATTACATTGGTTCCTAATGGCTTCTAAAGTGTCACAAACCATTTCAGGTCCTATCAATGTTAATTGTAAAATCATCCTAATGATATACACATATCCCAGGGAATTGATCATTTTTTCATCAACATCCATTGACAATTTACTCCAGGTAGAAACTAGTGCTTCCATTACATTGAATCCTATATTCCAAATTTTTTTAGAAATTCTTAAGAATATTTATATTAATAAAAAAATGTGACAACCGATCCATGTATCACCAATATGCCAAGGAAAAATAAAAACTCTCCAAATATTAACATTTCAAACTCGCACCTCATGTATTCAACAAACTAATTATACTATGTTTCATTCAATCGACCAAATATTTTTTCTTCAACATATAATTCAACCATCATCCTTTCATTAATATCTCTATTTATATAGAAGTTATGAACAACTCAACCATGTTGGAAACTTGTATTTTTCATGTATTTATCTTGTCTTGAATATTTTTCTCTTGTTTCTTACATTATCCCATACATCGCATTCTTCTTTTAACAATTTTTTCCATCTTCATTAATAATAATTCAATCTAGATGCTCAATAAAAACCTATTTTTCAAGTAATCTATTTTAAATATCTAATTTTTTGTCTATATATAATGCCTTTAATTCCCTATGCACTGTTATTTCCCAGAATAGAATAATTTTTCCAATATAGCCACAAAATAAAATGTCTCAGATACATTGATACCTTAAATCTAAAAGCCTCCATTTAAAAAACTCAGGTTTTATTTTTAATAAAATTTATGTAATTATTCTGTTTTTTAAAAAAAATCATTCAACCCTATTTATTTTCTGAACTAATAAGACTAAAAGAATCTATAGTATATGATTCTTATCAAAATTCTCAATCTATTCATGCATTTATAGAATAAATTTAAAAATTTAGTCATTTTTTAACACATCAGCTTATACTGTGATTAGAGTGATGTTTACTATAGAGACTTCATTATCCTCATTTTTATAGATGGTTATGGTCACTAATGATATTCAGATTCTAAATTTTATCTTAGGTTTTATGATTCTGCACAGTGACTTCTCTAAATTTATCATAATAATATCAGTGTTTTTTTAAATATCACTATTAAAAACTTGTTATTTCTTTAAGTTACTAAATTTTTCATCACCCTCTTTTAGAACCTGATCTACTTTATTACTATTGTTTCTAGTAAAGTTCTTATATATTGACATCTTAGAATTCAATAATCATATGAATCCATTTTTTGAAACACTTATATTCCATTCTCTTAGACAAGGGGCTAATAAAAACCCTTATTCTATAGAATATTTAGACTTTATATATTACTCGTTATTAAGAATAACTAACTTACTATTGAATATTCAAAAGTATTTTTCAGTTTCTTTCAATATGATATCTCATATAGAGTAATTACTTCTCCTAGATGAAATAATACCCTATTTAAAATATAGACAAATTCAATGAAAAATTCCATCCAAAAAACTATAGATCTTTGTAAATAAGAATCCTTTAATCAATATTGTTTATTTTTAATTTTATCCTCAAAACCACACCATTTTTTGGAGAGTTCTCATTGCTAAAATACAATTTAGTATTCCATGATTCTCAAGATATTTCGTAACATAGATATTATTAACCTCCATGACACTGTCATTTAATAATTTTTGAATCCTTTGAATGAGAAGAATTTCCTCCATTTTGATACTGAATAAATCAATTTAATACCTTAGACTTGGTGGTTATGACCATCACCCATACCATCCCTATGTAATAATGAATAAACAACACATGTTATATCTTAAAATTAATGAATCATAGATATATAAACCTATAAAAATAAACATGTACCAAATAAATCATCCTTGATGAATTATGGTCTTTAGAATTATATATAATTTAAATAATATACCTTTTTAAAGAAACATCACTTTTGTATGTATGATTGTGTGCTTATATAGGTTCATTATGAGATCCATTATAATCTAGTATATCTTATAGGTATTTTTGAAATATGTGTACAAGCCCCTTATTCCACCATTTATTTTCTTCTTTATTAGAAAGAAAGCACATACATTCTTCTCCACTAATATGGTATATATTCTACTTTCTCAACTTATATTTTATTATTACATCACCATTAATTTTATTTATGATAGATTTTTTCTTGGTAAAATTAAATCTATGTCTCGATCCATACAACCGACTTAAAATAATAAATTTATGACCAATTCCACCAACCACCACGACATCCTCACATATTATGACTTTTCCCAAAAACATGGTTCCATATTTTAATTATTTTAAAACCTTTTTTATTTTAAAATTTATAAAATATTACTTATCATATGTGATACCTATGATTATATTTTCTTCATCATATGGATAGTACATATACTATCAATAATATAATAACTACTATGATCTGATACCCTTTAGAAAATCTCTTCAATCATTACCATTTGAAACTTTTCTTTTTGATCAATTTCTTTATCTTCATATATAGTTATGACTTGTATATTTAATATTTATCTAAATAAGATCTAAAAACTTCATCTTTTATTGATAAAAAATTGTTTTCATTTTTAGTCTTCTTTATGATTCCTTGAGAAGATAAATACGTTCCCCCTAAGACAATCATAGGGACATTACATTACATCTTTAATCATAAATACCAAACCAAATATCCATATCCTCCACACAAGAAACAATATATATTTAAATCATGCATCAAATGTTATTTTTTTCACAAATAACTTTATTACTCTTATATCTTCGATGACATCTTGGATTTTGAAACCACATTTTGAGAGCACCCTATTTTTCCAAAATATTAATGCATGATTTTTTTGGTGTATTTTTATGTGTCCTTACTATAACACACAAAGTTTTTGGGGTTCTATGAGTGTTTTGATTATGAGTCACACCTAATTATCCTTTAAGTTATGAGTGGTTTATTGTATCATGGAATCAACCATCCCTGCCTTATACTTCCAATCAAGCCCCATACCGGTTTTTATAATATGATGTGTTTTTTTATTATGTATCAAACCCATTATTGAATTGTTAGACATCCATGCATCTCTTTTACCTACTTAATTGTATGTTCAACACGATTTCCCTATATCATACTGGGAGTCAAGGAAATTTTGGGATATTGTATTTTTCACAAAAATGTGAAAACATTTCCCTCAAGATTTATTAAATTATTGACTAATTACTTCACTATCATAGTCAAATAATCAAAAACCCTTGTATTCTTTTTAATGAAGATCTTGTACTAAAAATAATTATCCATTCACTCCAAAAATTTATATGTGAAAATTTTCATTTCCACCATCAACACATAATTCTATTATTCATTATAATTCATGTGGAGTTTGGCATCATAAACTACACTATTTAATTTAGTTATTTTGGATCTCAGAACATCTATATATTCAATAGTATCTTCTAAATCTTCTTAGAGAACAACTCTACATTTTACATCCCCTTATTCATCACCACTATCTTCCATTATTTATGTATAGTCTACAAGATCAATGAGAACATACTATTTGATGTGTTTAAATTCCACAATTTCTTATTCCCATATTTATGTTAATATATTATCCTCTTGTGATTGAAGAAACTTTTTCATAAATAAGTCATTCTTCATACTCATCCTACATCTTACATTAGTTGAAAATTTCTTCATTTAGACCTAATCATCTTTAACATCATCATTAAACTTCATGGAACATATTTATTGATTGTTCCAAACCTTCCTATATTGAATGCATGAAAGTGGATGTTTCCCATTGAACTATCATATTTCTTCATTCATTTTTGTGGAATGGAATTACATGACTTCATTAAACAATTTTTTCCTAATAAACCTTAATAATGATATTTTTTAAATCCTTGAATTACTTATCTTGACATCCCATTTTTTCAAAGCATCTTTTTCATTATTAATCATCACATATGAAACAATATGACAATCAAGAAAATCTATATTTAACTCTTTTTAATCATTATCATCATGGTCAATGTCTTTTGGATTAAATGGATGTGAAAATCGCCCCAAGATGTTCTTAATTATCTCCAAATCATTGATAGTTTCTCCAATAAATTTTTATCCTCCACAATAACAATTATTTGATCAAATAATGCATCAAGATATTTTCCATGTGTAAAATCCAGTCACCAAACGTCTTCCATAGAATCTGCAAACTTTCTCAATTTACGATTTATTTTCCAATATATATATTAATCAAATTTCCCCACATATCATGTGGGTATTTATATGGAATAAACATAATATATATTATGTTGTATAATGTTCCCCTTAATGTATTCATTCCTCTATATAGAGACCCGAGGGATTGTTTAGGGATACTGGGGGAGTTCAATCTATAAACCCAACTTTTACTGAGTTTTCTGCTCTTTCCAATTAGTCCCTATTAGTCTCAAACCTATAACTAGGTTAAGAAGAGTAGATATAAGATTGATTCCCAATAGTCATATAAAAAAGTAATGATCAACATGTAGTTGTTCCATATATTTTATTATCATTAAATTAATGGTGACTAAAAGTGATATACAATTAAAAAAATTCAATCATGTACCATCCACTACCAAGATTAACCATTTATTATACTTGAAACACTAGTTATACAATGATATTGTTTATAATAGAACCACTAGTTCTTAAATATTCATTCTAATAAATTTTTTTATGAATATGTACCAATAATCTTAAGGATTTCACTATATTAAATAAGTAAATATATCCTTCTAAAAAATATATATCTTCACTATATAAATTAATATCAATGGTATTGGATTATTTTAATTATTTATATATCATTTCACTGTCGAAATTAGAAACAATAATTGAATAAAAAATAATCCACACTGCATTCTACCTTGGTTATCTAATGATTTGGAAGATAATCCTTATATTAATAAAGTGAATAATATTAATTTAATGTGTTTAAGATATTCACACAACTTATTTAGTAATATGTTATTAAATAAAACACTTTAATAACGTCAACATAATCTTCATAAATTCTCATATAGATATCATAAGAATATCTCAATGGTACATCTTACATTAATTTCATGGATTTCATCATCAAACAACCTCAAACATGTGATATTGTTACTATTTTATTCAAATTTATCAGTTATTCATTCTTTGAATTACAGGGGTTCTAAAATTTCCTCTTCTTGAATTCTCAACATAATATATGCATGGTTCACAATCATTGCACTTTTAATTTTTTTTATCTTTATTATTTTATATGACTTATTTTGGTAACCATGTTATTTTATATATACAATATATTCCTCATGAAAACTACTATCATCCCTCTTGAAATCCTAAAAGGGTTTTTACATAATAGTTCTCTAAACCAAATGTATGTCATTTAAGTTCTTCCTCACACACAATTGTGGGTTTCGTGAAACTATAAGAATAAGAGGATTTCTTCTATTATTTACATTATCTAAGTTGATTAATTAACATTCACGAGGATTCAAAAAACCATTTCATCATGAAAATGATTAGTAATTTATAAGATCAAGTGTATTCAAATATTATTTTTGAAATATTGATATGATTCATAGAATCACCTCTTACTTGTGTGTCAAATCAAGGATCATGGGATTCCTTTTTCATCAAGAATGTAGTAATCCTCATCAGATAATATCTTCCTGAAACATGAGTATCATGAATTTCTTCTTACCTTCAAACAAATATAAGTGATAAGATACTCATTTTCGTTAAGGTAAAAATGATCTAAAAAATAAAGTGTGATAGAAATTAGGTTCTAACATAGGGAATAAATATTTCTATGAGGGTTAAGAATTCCTTGGTTGTAATTTCCCACATTCATATGATCAAAAATAATGTTTCAATAATGATTAATAAAAATATTTTTTAAGACTTTGTATCTTTGAATTCTTGAAGATATCTACTTTTAAATCATTTTTCATGTATATTTATTTCATATCATATGACCCCATGAAAGATTGTATCTCAAATTTTTGATGATGTATAAGGTGCATGGGATGATAAGAACATGCTCTTTTATTCATTATAATCATTAATGAATGTATGAAGTTGGATACTCGGGCCACCTCTTGCAACATCATTTTGTAATCGACATTGTAAACTAATTAAAATAATTTCATAAATACAAGATGATGATTGAATGCATGGAAGCACATAATCTTGATTATAAAATATCAATCATACATTCATCATAATAGAGTAGATGTTGCGACATGAAAAGATATCATGTACAATGGTGTTGAGAAATTTAGGTTATGACTTTTATTCTAACCCATATGTGAGACATGGAAACCCAAATTTACCTTTACACGGGTTTCCCAGTTACCCTTATGCAGTTTGGGTTACCCTTATGCAGGTCTCCAGATATCCTTATGTAGTTTGGGTTACCATTACACAAGTACCCTTACATAGGAAAATACCCTTACATGGATGAGTATTTACCCTCACACGAGTCCTTATATACCCTTATTCATGAAAATTTACCCTTCCCTAGTGTAGTAGTATATACACACATAAGTAAATATACCCTTATATAGCCTGTGAAAATTATTTAGTACCATTACAAAACTGCTTGAGTACCACTAGAGAACAATATGAGTACCTTTACACAGTACTCAATATAACCTTACATAGCCTCCAAGTCCATTATGTAGTCTTCAACTACCCATATGTGAGATTGTTTCTACCTTTATTCGAGATGGTTATTACCCATACATTAGATGCCTACACCCTTAAGTAGGTATTTAATTTCAAATTTTAGCTTTACTTAAGTAACCAATTTAATTTAAAAATACCTCGAGACATTCCTAATCAATCATAAGGTCTTACACATGTGAAGAATAAAATAAAATTATCAATATAATAATTCAGTCACATATATAATTTTCTTGGAAATAAATTTTATCTTCTAAAAATCCTTTTCCATAATATTCAAAAAAAATTCTTGAAAAGAATATTTTTCATGTCCTTTAAAAAAAAGTTATCATGAAAAAATAATATTTTCGTTGGATTCGTAAAAAAATATACTTCAACCAATTAATGGATGACATAACTTGTTGAAAAAATTCTGCTAATCAAAAATTAATCAGGAAGTATCATAAGAATTAATGTTTTGTTGGATAATCTTCAGATATAACAAGGATAATTTTCTTACCAAATAACTTCTAATGAATGCCTAAAAATCTTCCAAGAATCATAACTTACCTTATTTAATATTTCCAAAATTCATTCCAGCTTTATCCTGCCATGATTAATCACTAATAACAAATGAATGAATAATACATTGATAATGATTCCTTTTTATATATGGACAAAAAATAATACCACACTCATCAACCATCCATATGGGCTTTTCAATCTCCCCCGATGTATTTATTGTAAACACCATTACCTTATATAAAATCAATGTCTATTCTCTCCCTTTAATGAAAATAAATGTTGTGGGTTCCTCTAGTCAACATGCAATGATATGAATAATACCACATGTGTCCATAGTAATTTTCATTTATCCATTCATCTATAAGTATATATGGTCTAACCCGGTATAGAAAGAAGGGGTGAATTAACCAATACATAAATTCGATCTATTAACTAATTCAACATGTTGTAATACTTCCAAATTTTTCATTCTTGGGTAAGTATTACCAAATTTCCCTCCAAGAAATATGTACACTACATATAACTCAACAAAGACATTAAAATTTCATGTGAAAAAATAATTTACTCCCCCTTTTTGTGATCTTACCCATCCACCAACACTACCCCTATTTTAAAATATTTGATATAATCAAGAAAGTATGAAAAATATAATTAGGTTACATCCATTTTCTACTTCTATAGAGATAAACAGATCTTTAGGATATTCATGGAATTAACCTTTATAGATTTTTTTTATCTTTTATACATCTCAAAGGGGTTCACTCCCAACATTTTACTTGGTGGATAGTTTCATAAGATAGTATACAAGATGCTCATATGGATGATCCATCATTCTGAAATAGTTATATAATATTTATATTTTTAATTATCATTTCAATTTATTATCTTCTCTATATTTCCTCTAGTTCTCCTCCTGATAATGGAATTCACATTCAATTACTTGCAATGTAAGCACACCGATACAACAAAAGAAGTATGGGAATATGGTGTAAAAGTTATGAGATTCATATTAAGTGGAACAATGATGATTATATTCTCTCAACCAAATTATTATTTTCCTTGTATCTTTGATGTTTCTAGTACTTTTCATCATTTTGTATATTTTACATTTCACATTCTAAGATTTCTTATTAAATATTAAATATTTACTTTCATTCACATTCATATTGTGTTGATTATTTATCATTATATCTTATAATAGTAAAATAGATCCCCCAGATTCTCATTTATCTATATTCAACATCTCTTCATGATTAGAGAGAAGAGTCATACAATTTATTTCCTTATGCCCAGACTACTCACACATTCTTCAATATATTTTTTAAACACTTGAGATTTCATTTTCTGACAACCACTCATAAAATTCAACATCTTGTTCTTATGGAACAACATATTCCATTTTCATTTTCTCTAACTAGTTCATGATTTTAAACTTTTATAATTTCATTAGCATTATGTATGTGATCCAGCTAAATAATTCCGAATTCACTCTTTCCATATTCTAATTTGGATATTCCACATGGTTGTTTTAATTGATTTGAGTTACCATTCTTGGGTAACATTTTAAAACATTCTTCAAGAATGGATCAATACTATTTTCATATTTTTATCCAATATTGATTCTCTTCAAGATTTTAACATGATTCCATTTATTTTAATTCCCATGGGATATTTTTTGGGGTCCATGGTATTACCTCTATTTTCATAATAAAATAATTTGTTCATTATTAACATATATCTTTTGTAATCCTTCTATTATATATTATTTGGAGTGGTTTGTTTAGTTCTTTTTATCGATATAACACCCACTTTCACTTTTTTATCTCCCATGGAATCTTGTTCTAATTTTTTCTAACCTATTTTTGTATTGGTTATAGTCTTATATTCATATTAATATATGAATTCTACATGAATGGTTCATACATTAACTCTTTATTAATGTAACTAAATATGATGTAGTAATTTTTATCTATATTTCATGTGTATATTTTATAGTATTTTAACGTGTTGAATGCAATATTTAAATGATTAATATTTTCCAAATATTCCTTACTTTTACTTGTTTGGGGTTTATGTCATGATTCATTAGAAAATTCAAACTGATGAAAAATGACACTTCACACCGCGAGTAACGCAAAGTGGCACGACACCATATTTTTGAGGATGTAGTAGAGTTGCAAAAACTGGTGCATGAAATTAAATTTCGTGTATCATATTTAAATGATGTCTATTTTTTGGATGAGTTTTTGGAAGAGATACATCGAAATTCATTACCCTTATAAATTAAAAGAGTACACATCATGTATTCCATTTACATATCATGTATATTGTCGGGATGAGATTCAAATGAACATATTTGGCATATCTTTGATATTTTACAAAATAAATGAAATGGGACCCATGTTGGACCACATATAGACCAATTATTAATGATCCTCACTAACACAAGAGTCCATATATAGCCTATAATAGTATATCTATTCTACTCCTATTGAAGGATTTGTGGGAGACCAAATCTTGGACTAAGAAGTTGCATTGTCCAAGACCCACATCGAGTTCATCTCTATTTTCTTTATAAATTCTTTTTCTTTTCTCCTTACCTATATTACTCTCATAACTAGGATGAGGTGGTAAACCATCATAGTTTTACGGTTTTTTAATATAATGGGGAAGGTTCATTTGATAAATTTTATATTATTTTATTCATGTATTTAGTTTGCTGCAATTTAAAATTCAACTTTCAATCCCTTTCCTTTACATTTATTAGGATAATTGATAATTGAATATTAATAGAACCCTAAAATTTTGAAACTTAAATCCATAATAAAGGAAATACTATATTAAACTTTAGGGGAAATATTTTTTAAATACAATATCGAGAAAAACATGTTTAGTGAAACCCTAAATTACAATACCATGGGAAATAGGGTATTGCCGCATTATTGAGGGGATACCAAGAACATTGGATTCTCCTCATCTCAACACCAATACCAAACAATAATTAATCAACCTATTTTATTAAATCCATTTCCACCATAACCCTAAAATTAAAAAACCCTGGTGCACATTTAAAAAAATAATTGCAACAAATAAATATTATTTTCTTTCTTGTTTTGTTTTAAATCATTCAAACCAATATTTCCTCACCTCTTTATTCAAAATTATTATAATAAAATATTTTGAAAATAAAATTAATTTAATTTAATCAACTATGTGGATTTATTTATACCTACATATTAACTAAATTTTAATAAATAAAGTATCTTTGTTTAGTTTTTATAATTTTATATTTTTTACAAACCAATAGGGAATTAATGATTCCATATTGTCCTATTATACTCATAGAAATATCCATATAATTTGAATATTATATAGTGTAATGATTCATTCTATTCTATGGAATATGTTACTATTTAGCAGGTTTCTTCATTTCTTCATGTCCAATCAGACTGATATTAGTATTTATATAGCCTTCATACATTTTCATGTTTTTTCAGAAAACATTATCTTAATATAAAAAAATCTAAATACATCAAAAATTATCCATGAAATATCTCTTTTTTTTCTAGTTGTAAATGATTGATTAGTTTTAAAAACTTATTGTTTCTATATTTTAGTTTCCTTATTTGGAGAATTGTTTTGTCTTTTGTTTTTCTTGATATTTCTAGTATCCACTCATGGTGTTTTGGATTATGTTATCCATTTTTAGCTACCCATATCATCAAATGTTTTATCTTTGAACATTCACTAGAAAATGATAGTTCATTGGTTGAAAAAGATAACTAGATTATGTGTTACCTTCATCCATTATTTTGTAGAAGGTTGGTAAAGAGATGATTTTGAGATCATACTTCCACCAATACAAGACTCATGACACTCATCAATAGTTTTTATGAAAAAATATATTTCTAAGGATTGAACGTCTTCATATTTTTTTGGTGGAAGGATTCTTCTAAGTATATTAAAAAGATACAACATGCATCCCCTTAAAATATATAAATTTAACCACAATTTCATGTCATTTCATGTGGAGGGAAACACTATTTTTTGACTGATTTCATCATTACATCCCAATCACACATAATTTTTCTAATCTAATCTTCATGTTTTCTATTAACATCACCATTGATTATTTTTTTATGAATCTTTTAATTATTCTAAATTGACACATTAGAAAATTATAATGTGGCTCTTCTATAGTACGGATATTATTAATATAATGTTCTTGAAACCTATTATTTTCTTCCAATAAAATATCATGTTATTTAACCATATAAATTCTTCCATTCAAGCCAAGCATATTTTACATTCATGGAATTATTGAAAAATGTTTCAAGTTTATTGATTACTTCACCAAAAACATGTATAATCATGATTCTCTCTTAAACATTCCATTGAAATTATTCATCAAATAATGAAATGTTTTCATTGAAAAGAGCCATAGATTCTTCCTTTCTTTAAGAAGGTCCATGAGATCATTGTACCTTATTAATTTCTTATATAGTGAATCATATAATTTCTAAATTTCCTCCTAAATCTGTTCTTTTTTCATTAAGATGCTCATTGAAAAAACATTATTTATATAATCACCTCATCAAGAGAAATATATATTAATAATTTAAATTTATAGTATATGTATAATAATTTTTTGATAGAATCGTCTTAGTTAGAGCCTCTTTAACATGATATAGTCTCTTTAAAAGTATCATTATAAATAGATTTGAAAAGGGGGAACTAATCCTTATATTATTTCATTATAATTTTCCAAAATCAATTTACTTCCCTCTTTTTCTATTTTTTAGAGTCTTTGTGGAGACCTTCATGTACTCTTCAATTAGAGGGGAGAGTACTTCATCCATTATAGAAACTTCTGAATCAAATCCATGTATTCATTTTATATAAATCATTTCAATTCAATTTTGTTTTAAAAAATTAATCAAATCATAGTAATACCAAACCTTGAATACCACTTATTGAGTATAGATGGATAATGAAGTGATACTAATAATGGAGGGGATGAATTTTTTTACCCAAATTTTACCAATTTTTTTATTATTTTCATTTAGCCCCTCTTACACATGATCTTATTACCCATTTAAGTGGAATGGGTCAAATATGATACATCAACAATCTTATACCTATACAATACTAATATTAAAAGAAACAATAGTAAAGATAAATTTTTTCAAGGTTTGATCATGATATGAGAACCTACTCCTTGACATGATCAACATTTAGTTGTTTCTAGTATTTTCATATCACAAAAATTTTAGTGATTATAAGTGTTGTGAAATTTGAAAAAAAAATTTAGACATGTATCACCAATTACCAAAATATGGGATGGATTATACTACCACCACTAATTCTTCAATGAAGGTGATTATAATAGAATAACCACTTATGAAATTTTTCTTCTAGGAATATTTATTAATGATCACTTGATTAGATAAAATATTTCTCACTTTATCCAATTGAATAAGATATTTATCTTGAAACAAAAAAATTCAATAACAAAAGTAATATCAAAGGTATTGTATGCCTTTCTGTCCAGTGATATCATCTCACCATTAGAATTATTATCACTAATTGAATTTAGAGTAATCCATGTTTCAATATTTATTAAAGATAAAATTCTATTAGACTTATTCATCCATATAAGGACCCATCCTTAAACATTAAATAGAAGAGGAACTCTTACGAGTCTAGGTTTTGAAGATTTAAATACATTATTACAATTCATTTGAGTTTAAACAAAATAAAATAAAGAAAACAAGGACACAACATGTTCTAACTCTGTAAGTGAAGTGAACACCTTCGGAAAAATCTTCTGGACATGTGAAAAATAATAAAAACAATGGGTGAGTAATATATATTCCCAGTAAGGGTTTTATAAACAATAGATAAATCCTTTTTAAAATAAATATTTCAAAATACTTTTAAAAAATACCATTTTGAAAACATTATTTGAAATTTCTTTGGGCTTAAAAATACTGGATCTATTTAGAAAATAAATATTTTCAAAATAGATTAAACATAATCTTGTGTTTTTTTGAAATAAATACACAAGATTCTAGAAAAAAACACTATTTTTGGGAAACTTGAATAGTTTAAGGTTCTCTGGGTTGACCCACTTAGAGAAGGATGGATTCACTCCCAAATGACCTTCCATATTTAAAACAATAAAAAACCAAATTTTCTGGAAATTATTTTAATTATTCTTTACTTATGTATATATCTTCACTGAAGTTTTTAATTTTGAAAACAGAACACTGAATTAAATTAAGCATTAAAAGATAAATAATTGTGTACATATGAATATATATATATGGATGTAAATGAACTTTCATAACTATTGTGAATTTGGTTACAAAAAACCCATACTATAAACTTTTTCATAAATTTTCTACACATTCCATCCCTTTTTCATGAAATACATTCTCTATAATTGAATGTAATAATTAATTATGTTATAAAATTGTAAAAGGAAAATTTAAAATAAAATATTATTAATACGATCCTTGTACTTATTAATTACAGAACTAATCCTTAAAATGTAAATTAAAACATGAAGATATTAAAAATTCAACGAGTCTCAATGTAATCCACAACACATGACCATGCATATGTGCAAACAAAATTCCCATAATGTTGATAAAACGTGATGAAATGTTTTGTACATTTTTTTAGTAACATGATGATAAATTGAAAATAAAATTATAAACTTGATAAGTCAATTTCATATGGCGATATATATATATATAAATATGTGTATATTTATGTATGTATATATATGTGAGTTACTTTCATTTTATATTATATACACATATATACATCTATATCACCCATTACCTCAATGAAATTAGTCATTAATACTTAAAAATACTTCTATATATTCACGAATGACGAACATAAAATCAATTACATACATATACACACACATATGTACAATGAATTTAAATTCTAAATATGTCAATTTGAGAATCACTTGTGTATAAACATGGATTTGAGATAAATATAAAAAATCAGAATTATAAATTCTTTAATTAAAGGTTTTAAAATAAAGGCAATCACTTGAAATAAATTTTAGCAGAAAAATAAATATTTAATCCCTTACGCAAACTTAAATTAAACATGAAAATAATTATGTACAATTAAGTTAGGAACACTAATATTGATATATATAATTTCCCTTACCATAATTCCTCAATGTTTTAAAACTGAAATACATGTTGATTATTTATTGAAGAAACCCATAAATAAATATGGAGAAAGTAAATTTCCGTTAAAAAAATTTGTTCTGAAGCATAAATATAGTAAGTAGAACAATTCATGTGTTTTCACCATTATAAACACACACACACGCACATATATATACATATGAAGATAATCTCATCACTCAAAGAATTTAAGTTAAGGACTACAATTACTTTTTAACAGACCCTTATGGAAATTAATTAGATTATAAAGAACATAAATTACCAAAATCATCATATAATCCCTTACCTATAACACAAACAAGCAGAAGAACTTCTTAATCTACGAACTACCACAGAACATCAAATAGTTTTTTCCCCTAAGAAAAAATGAAAACCTACTTATGGATTTTATACCCATATTATACAGGGTGATATAAATATATATCAATAACTATCTTGCATTGCAATATGATAGAAATAAATATGTAGATCAGACAATACGATTATACAGCTAGAAAGGTATGTAAATTGTTATATTCAAAAAGTTTCTTAAATAGAATCATCTGAAACAGAAACTTATTGACATATTCATTTAAAAAAATAGAACATAGACAAGAATATTGAAATCTTCCATCAAAATTGATTGTCTAAAATAAAGAGGTAAAGAAGATAGAAAATGATCAAGAAAATGACATAAGTTCAGTGTATACCAAAACGAAAGGCAAATTGTTCTTAATCCAAAATAAAATAGTTTATAGAGACCGGTCCACAAACATTCACGCACAGCAAAAATTAGAACCTAAAGAAGAAAACCCAAGCCTACCTCACCTAGATCTAGAACAAATGAAACAGTAACCTCGATCAGACTGGTTGACATTGCCTGGACTCAGTCCTCCTCATCCATGGTTGGATTCCTCGCACCGGTATCGACACCCTCAATGAACCCAACCCCCTCCATGAAATGAGATCCACAAATAAAACCTCTACTCATATGAAGATGACTGGTCGCGACCTCGGATTCTCCAAGCCTGATCGACACCTCCAGCCTCGGCCCAATAATGAAGGGTACAGACCTCGACTCCCACAGTAGTGTGATCCCGATGCCTAAACATAAAAGTGGATCCCCTAAACACCAATTTTGATTCTTTTTATTATATAATTATTAGGATTATTATAATATATTTATATAATTTTTTATAATTTTTTTTTAAAAATATCTTAATTTAAAACTATTAATTATAATTTTATTAATATTAAACCACAATTTTATAAAATTTAATGCAATCATAATTTATTATTTAAATCTAATAATTAATAATTAATAATTTATATATATATTTCATATTTTCAAAAATATATAAAACCCTCATAATTATTCCTATTATAGTATAAATATTTGTTTGCATAAATTAAAATACTTCATTGTTTTACAAAATAATGTCATTAAAATATTTGATATTATTATTATAACATATAATACTTTAAAATAATAATTTTAACAGACATGTATAATCTTAATATAAATTTATAAATTTTAAATATTTTTAGTTTTATATTCATAAGTTTATATAATTCAAAAATAATATACACATACATATTATATTTTGATAATAAAAAAAATTAACGATTTTCATATATAATTATCATTTAGAATATTCTATTAAATAATTTTTTTGATAAAAGTAAATTATATTTAATAAAAGTTGTTATTCAAATATTTTTTTAAAATTAAAGTAATACTTAATTTTAGAATAATTTTAAAAACATTTATTTTTTTAAAACATTTAATATAAATTATAATTCCAAATAAAACCATATTAATTTTTTTAAATTATAAATACATCCATTTAATTAAATATATTTATAATAAAATAGGTTTAAATTTATTAGGCTGTTACATTATCCTTCCTTAAAATAATTGTGTCCCCACAATTCACTTTGTCATACTAAAACCAATTCTTAATTTCCATCTATAGAATTAAGAAAACTTAGACTACTATACTTCTAACCTCTACCTCTTAGACGACAAAATCTAACATCCATAGTTTTCTAGATCCTCCTCCAATGGCTCAAAGGCCTCCATTTTTTATTGATTTTGATAATCCACCTTTCAAGGGGTGAGGTGGAACCCCTACAAGGCCCGAAGATATAAGTATTACATGGCCCATAGGCCTTTAGAAGAATTCATTGCCTTTAGGATTCAAACATTACATACATCCCAGACTAAATACTTAGAACTGCTCCTCCCTAGCATCTTAATTGTGAAATCAGCTCTCCACCTTTGAATGAATGTTCGACTAGGCATTCCCGTGCATGCACAGGCTTTTCCCGATGGCAGGTGCCATACCCTCTCATTCTTGCAATCCGTTTAACTTCTGCTGTGGTGAAACCTCCATGCTCATTCTCCTTGTAGATCTTGTACCTTGTAGGTTGTCTGGTTTTCATCTGTACTTAAGGTGGCACAAAGGACTTGAGGTGGCCCAAAGGTCGTACTGACCCGAAGGCCTGGGTGGCCCGAAGGCTTTACAGGACCCAGGGATTAAATCGGTGGCCCAAAGGCCCAAACGGGGGCATATTTTCGTCTTCTACAGTGCCTGCTATAGTTCCCACTACAGTAGTAACTACAATATTGCACAGTACCTGCTACAGTGCTGCTACAGTGCCTACTACAGTACTGCTACATTACAGGAAATTCTGCCTCCACCTGGATTTGATCCCTGGTCACTTGGATGCACTTACGGAGTCCTTACCAACCACGATAAGGCTCATGTGCTCTAGAGTTTTCTATAACATTCCATTAATACCAATTATAAGTACACATCCTTAAACAATACATATCAGAGGACCTTTTACCGGTCTATGTTCTAAAGAATTAAATACATGCTTAAAATTTATTAGAGTGGCAAGAAAATAAAATAATGTGAACAAGGAAATGGCGTGCACTAACTCTATAATTGAAGCGAATAGCTTTAGAAAACTCTTCTAGACAATTGAAAAATAATTAAAACAAGGGTTTATCATTAAATATGCCCAGTAAGGGGATTAAAAACAATTGATAAATCCTTTTTAAAATATATATTTAAAAATTATTTCAAAAAATTCACTTTTTAAAGCATTATTTAAAATTACATATGGATTAAAAATACTAGATCATTTTAGAAAATTCATACATTGAAATTTGCTTAAAAATAATTCATTGTTTTTCGGAAATTAATTTACATATCTCATAAAAAACACTATTATGAGGCAAATTGAATCATTAAAGTTTGTCTGGGCCTACCCACTTAGTGAAAGACGAGTTCACTCCCCAATGACCTTCCATATTTACAATGATGAAGCATAAAATCTTCTGGAAAATGTTTTAATCTTGATTTACCTATGTATATATTTCACCAGAGTTTTTAATTATGAAAACATAATTCCACATTAAATTACACATTACAAAATATATTAGTTTGTACATATGAATATATATATATATATATGGATGTATATGAACTTTTATAACCCTTGAGAGTTTTTTTACAACCCAAACCCCTACTATAAACCATTGCATAAATTGTCCAAATATTCCATAATTTTTTCGTGAAATACATTTTCTATAATTTAAAGTAATAATTAAATATGTTATAAATTTTTAAAGGGAACATTTAAAATAAAATATTATCAATGTGATACATGTACTTATTAATTAAAGAGCTGTGACTTACAATTTAAATTAAAACATGAAATTATTATAAATGTAATGGGTGACAATGTAATTCACAACACATGGCCATGTATATGTGCAAACACGATGCCCATAATGTTGATAAAACATGATGATGATTTATGTACATTTTTTCTAGAATCATGATGATAAATTGACAGTAAAATTACAAACATGATAAATCAATTTCATATGTCAATATATATATATATATATATGAGTTTATATTTATACATGTATATATATTTGAATTATTTGAATTTTATATTATATACTCATATATACATCTATAGCACCCATATACATTACTTCAATGAAATTAGTAATTAATACTAATAAATACTTATATATATTCATGTTTGATGAACTTGAAATCAAGTAAAAATATATATATATATATATTCTGAATTTAAATTCAAAATATCTAAATTTGGGAATCACTTGTATATAAACATAGATTTGAGATAAATATAAAAAATAGAAATTTTAAATTCTAGAATTGAAGGTTTTAAAATAAAGGTAATCACATAAAATAAATTTATTCACAAAAATAAATATTGAATCCCTTACAAAAACATAAATCAAACATGAAAATAATTATGTACAATTAAGACATGAACACTAAGATTGATATATATAATCTCCTTAATAAAATTTATCAATGTTTAAAAACCGCAATACATGTTGATATAGTTTTAATGAAACCCATAAATAAACATGGAAGAAGTAAATTTCCCCCACATAATTTTCTTTTTAAAAATAAATTTAGTAAATAGAATTATACATATGTTTACACCATTATAAACATATATATATATATATATATAAACTAATGTTGATAATCTCATCACTCAAAGAATTATGGTCATGGATTGCAATTAATTTTTAACACACACTTACAGAAATTAAGCAGATTATAAAGAACATAAAATTATAAAATAGTCATATAATATATAACCTGAAACACAGACACGCAAAATAACATCTTATGATATATGTTCCCATTGAACATCAAATTGGTTTTTTCCACAAAGAAAGAACGCACACCCACTTATGGATTTTATATCCATATTTTACAGGGTGATATAAATATATATAAAAACTACCATGCATTGAAATATGATAGAGAAAATTATGTAAATAAGCAGATATAATTATAGATCTATAAAGGTATGTAAATTTTTATATTCAAAAATTTGCTTAAGAATATTCATCCAAACTAGCAAGTGATTGACATATTCCTTTAAAAAAGTAAGACATAGACAAGAAAATCGACTTCTTACATCTAAATTGGTTGTTCAAAATCAAAAGGTAAAGAAGATAGAAAATGATCAAGAAAATGACATAAGGTTAGTGTATACCAAAATGAATGACAAGCTATTCTTAATCCAAAATAAAATAGTTTACAGAGACTGGTCCCCAAACATTCACACCGAGGAAAAATCCAACCGAAAGGAAGAAAACCAAATCATGTCTCGCTGAGATTTGGAACAAAAAAAACCCTAAGCTCTATTGGACCAGTTGTCATCGCCTAGACTTGGTTTTCCTCATCTCTGGTCAGACACCTCACACAGGTCTCGACACGCTAGATGAACCTGACCCCCATCATGGAATGATATACACAACCAAGACCTCGACTCATATGAAGATGATTGGTCGTGGCCTCAACTATTCCCTGCCTATGTGATGCCTCCGGCCTCAGCACAATGATGAAGGCTATAGACCTCAACTCCCACAACAGTATGATCTTGATGCCTAACCCTAAAAGTGAATTCACTAGACACCCATTTTTATTCTTTTTAATTATATCATTATTAAGATTATTATAATATATTTATAATATTTTATAATGTTTATAAAAATATTCTAATTTAAAACTAATATTTATAATTATATTAAACACAAACCACAAATTTATAAAAGTTATTCCAATCATAATTTATAATTTAAATCTAATAATTAATAATTATTACTTTATATATATATATATATTTCAAAAATATATAAACCCTTATAATTATTCCTATAATAGTTTAAATATTTGTTTGCATAGATTAAAATAGTGAAGTTCTTTGCAATATAATTCCATTAAAATATTTGATATTATTATTACAACATATAATAATTTAAAATATAAATTTTAAGAGACTTGTATAATATCAATAAAAAATTATAATTTTCTTATAGTATTATTTTTATATTCAAAAGTTTATATAATTCAAAAAAATATACATATACATATTATATTTTGAAAATCCATAAAAAATTAACTATTTTCATATATAATTATCATTTTCAAAATTATGTTAAATAATAATTTTGATAAAAGTAAATTCTATTTAATATAAGTATTTATTATAATATTTTTAAACAAAGTAAATAATATTTATTTTTAGAATAAATTAAAAAAAATTACTTTTATTAAAAAATTTAATTTCAATTATTATTTTAAATAAAACCATATTAAAAATGATTAAATTATAAATAAATCCATTTAATAAAATATTTTTATAATAAACTTGGATTAAATTTTCTGGGCTCTTACAATCCAAAACCATAGCACACATGTTCTTGTTATTATTTTATATTCACTTTATGAATTTTTCAGGTCAGATTTCATTTATATGGGTTCTCCAATTGTTCTCTTCTTAAATTCTCAACATAATTCTTACATGGTGCATGATCATTTCAGATATACATTTTTTATCTCTATTAATCTATATTAATTCTATTTTTAACCATGATGTTTTATGAATGAATTGTCTTCCTTATGAAAACCATTGACTTCCCACATGTAAATATGAATGGATATTAGTTTTATAGTTATATAATACACTTGTATGTCACATAAAACAATGTTTAGGATTAACATAAAACTTATAATTGAGATCCGTTAATGTACGAGAAAGTTTTCACACACACCAAAATCTAAAAATTCAGAATGGGTGAGGATTTTGACCCACTCTAATTTTTCAATATGTTTTAATCTCCACACCATAACATATCTCATCCACGAGCTATAAAAAATTTAAAATGGTACTGAACATACCCATCCCATTAAAAAGACATCGATCTATTTTAGTAAAAAGGGTTCATTTCAACTACCTTATGGGAATCCACACCTTTGGAAATCCATACCCCGATCGCATCCTGACCCAAAGATCATTGAAATATTATGGTCTATGAGGTATCCATGTTTCACATGAAAACTATATGGTCCTACATCTCATCAAATTCTCAAATTAGACATAGTTCCTTGCACATCAATAAATTACTAGATCTAAAAAAATCTTAGATGCCTACACGCCTCAGGTAACTCACATCCACTTGATTCCCTGATGAAATCACACCTTAAAAGGTACGCTTCCAACGATGCTCACTTATAAATTCTGGGCCCATGAATCTCATGAATATATAAATATATATATATATATATAATTAATCAAAGCCTAACACTACCTACTAACCAAAATATGTTTAGTATATAAACATATTTAATGCACCTCATGCACCCAAAATAGATAAGCCTCAAAATTCTATGAAAAAACCTTGAAAAGAGCACCTTGATCATGCCCATGGTGTACCTCTTTCCATCATCGACTCGCCGACATTCTCTAACCTTCGAAGCTCTATGAAATTGACCTAGACTAAATCCATACTAGCTAAAGACTAACCTTTCGATGGTGTTTTTCTAGCCAAATACCACTCACCCCTCTACTGGGTCCCACTATCTTTGCCACGTCCTCTATGTGTAGGTGAAACTTGGATACCTTCACTAAGTACCACTTATAGTCCGATTTCAAACCCCTAAGTCTACCTCAGTCATTGATTGCTGACTATTCGAGAGGGATTCCTACAGAACCTCTTGAGATTCTCAACTTATCCACTTGGAAAAATCTCCTTGGGTGGCCACTCATACTGAGCTCAAACATGTCCTATCAACCAACACTAGAATCATACCTTTAAAGACCCATCCTAAGGACAATTGGTTGAGTCATTATCTTGAATTCCCTATTGGAACATATATTGAAATCACTTCAAGATATCTGAATCATCGCCACTGAAATCACACAATTTCATCACCCAGATTGATTAAGACCTATCCATCAAATTTTTATCAGTTAAGAGTTCCTAATTCACTACCTTGTAGAATTAAGGAATCCTAAAGATGTTCACGAAAAACTTAAGGGTGTGCCAAAACCATCATTGAAATGCCTCACCCTTGAGGATTCATCAATCACCATTCCAATTGTGATATGAGAAAACTAGGGGAATGATGTTTCATAGTCCATGAAAAAAAATTCACCCTTTTGTAGGCTCAAGAACTCTTGATCACTCTCCACCCTCAACATCTCCGGGAAGAAGTGCGTGAAGAAAATGGCCTCAAAGTCCTTCCAGGATAGTCCCTCTTGTATTCTTTCCTAAATCTACACATTCCACCAGTGATTTTACATAAATATAAGCATGTGGGACTCCAGCTTCACCCTCTACCTTAGAGGGGTCTCATGATTCGTGACAATCATCTGCATCAATTTTATCTATTACCTAGTATCCCGTGGACCACCCTTTCCTTGAAATAGTAGTGGGTTATAAGTATAGAAATCCCACGTAAAATATTACATCCATAGATCAACTCAATAAACTCCCCTATAAATCCCATGGATGAAACATATCAGGATCAATCTGAGCTACTCTTCAATCCACATCCCAAATTCAGTCAAATATTTTAGCTTCCACGCCTACATTGGATCTGGTACCAGAGCCTATACATAAGGCGCATGATTTTCCTAACCCTTCGAGGCCTCAACCGGCACATTCTCTTACAGAACCACATCCTTTCTTGCCTAGTGCTCAATAATGTGCTATACAGGCTGTAACCCACTAAATACCATTACATGGCTAGATATCCCAGATAAAATATATACATTTATATAACAATGATAGGGAATGAAGTAAAAGGCAACATCAACTCAATTCCCTTACTCTCCACCATTACAACCATGTCACACAACACCCCAGCCTCATAGAATCATTACCTTACCATAAAAGGTTTATGTATCACATAAACCTTGGTCATCCCAAATCCTAATGAACCATGTAGTCTCAATCTGATGACCACGTCACCCAACCCAGTGATCAACATCACCAAAAATCAGCGTACCTTCCTTCGCCTTTAAGATCCATAACCATATGTATATATACCACATATCACAATAAATTTTATATCATATGAAGAAATATATTTAAATCATCCTATATTCCTTTCAAAATCATAAACATTCATAACAATCACCTCTTTCCGTACTAGGACAAGGGTCAAATTCTCCTCCTTTGTCATTCCAGGCCATGTTTAACTTGTAATAATCGGTAAAAATCACATTCAAGAGTTCCACCAAAGGTAGAAATAATATTAAATTTAAAACAATAAATAACAGAAGTGAAATTATCACCTCTAGTAACATACTATGTTCCCCGTGCATGGGGCTATCAGAACCCAAAATTGAGTTCTAAACCTAGTTCTGACAACCTTTTATTCTCTAATCTACCATAGAAAAAATAGTAAAACCAGTATAAAAGAAAATCATACTGATATCATTAGTATCTAGACTAATGTTGTTACTAATTCCTAGTTAAGAATTCCTCTAATACCATTTGTATCACCATAGACTGAATTCCACATTCAAATAGTTTTCTAGGTTGAAGTACTACTAGCCTTAGGTGCGACTCCTTATACATAAATGTCTATCGACTAGAAGTGAGGGTGTAAATGGTTGATTGTGGGGAGACTATACCCTTTAATGAAGTTGATATAAAAATGGAACACACACACACACATACATATAGAATTCAAATAGAAATAATGAGAGAATCTAGACAATTAAACAACCCAAGGAAGAATCAAAACAATAAAAAGAAACAATAGAAATTTAAATAAATATCATCATCAGAAAAATATAAACAACTCAAGCATTCCATTTACAGATAATAAACATAACAAGTATCCATTAAAAGTCATATATATCAATAAATAGGAGGGTTGGTGATGATTGACCACTATATATATATGTATACAATAAGCATGCCCAAATAAAAGGAAAAAAAATGAAACTCCAACTGATAGTGGGACCTCAAGGTCCCTTATCATGCATCCATGGTAACTCAGCAGTAGGTTCCAGCTCTAGAGCCCAGAAAATTTCCTAAACAAAAAAAATCCTAAATTCTACATGTGTCCTGAAGGTCCGGTGTATTGTGTGAGAATGAGTCTCAGTATCCCACCACCATAGTGTGCATACCATACATTTTTCATTAAGAAAGTGTGTAATAAAAATAAAGAAAGATGAGAGAATAATAATTTAATAATTTTATGATTCTCTGGTGCTCAATTGCCACCAGGAATTTATTACCTACCTCATCCAATGGTGGAAAAGTATAGATTAGAGGATCTATATCCTATAGTCCAAGGAATCTCTTAATATGAAATATCCCGGCTGAAAAGTCACCCAGAACCTCATTCCATCAACCATGTAACTGATGTCCTGAAGTCATTCCTAAACATATATAAAACACGTCCCAAATACCCATTCCTGGAAGCACCTATTGAATCAATTCCCAACATCCAGAGGTAAAATTATATATTCCCTAAAATGAAAACCACCATCGTCTCAACAACTGACATCCCAAGTCATAGTGATACCTATCCTCGTACGTTATCATGGATCAACGACCACAATCATGATGAGCCTCAACCCCCAACCAACAAACTCTTTTCTATAAACATATGGATCCTCACCATCTACATTTATTTCTATGGCATTCATCCCCAACCATTTAATTAAGCCCCAACTACCAGGGGACTCTACCCACACAATTTTTCAAAAACCACCTCATAACTAGGTCAACCTATGTTCACACAACTCCAAATGACACTTTGTCCAACAAGGGTGAAAAAAAATCACCAAATATAATCTTAAAACCCCAATTTGGAACCTTGTGACACTACGAACATGTTTCTAAAACTAATGTCCATCCCATCCCATTTATCCCGTTCAATTCCTGTAGCCTGACGACGTTGCCACCTCAATTTGATGATTGAGTTTCCAAACTGATGAACAACATTACCCAATTTATTCAGTACAATCCAATATCGATGTTCACATCAACTAAAAATATATATATCCAATGGTATATCAATCCTCGACCAAATCCCCTCATGATACCATTTATCTCACAATAAATTATACAAATAATTAAATTTAATTTAATTAAAATAGATCAATTAAAATAAATAAAACACCCCTACAAAATCCACAAATGTCCTATGGAAATTGACACGAAATCATATTAACAAAAATGGTTTTGGAATTACCAACAACATCATCAATGATCAAATAAATTAATAGAATAAAACCAACAATTCAATTATGTCTCAATAGGTCAACAAAATAGTGTTCTAAAGGTCGCACCACCAAAACTACCACAAACCCACAAATAAAATGAAGCACCACTTACCTCATAGTCGTTAGTATAAGATCATCCAATCTTAGCCACTATGTCATAGTGATTTGGATGAAATCAATATTTTAGTTGAATGCCATGAAAATAGGGAAAATTACTCGCATAGATTTAGCAATATCTAAGGCATGGGAAAAAGAAAAGAGAACCCTAAAGTTGGAGATCCTTAACAATACCGATATAGAAATGAAAACATCTTTAAGAACATAGTTTAGATGAAGGATAGGTATAAATACCTTGTAGAGAAAAAAAATTGAGTAGATATCCTTGTTGTGTGCGACCCACGAAATAGAACAGAGGAAGGAATTAGATTTATTGAAGGAATGGAATTTGGGTAATTTCCCTATGGTAATGAGCCACATGGTTATCCCATATTGTTAGACAAACTAGGTGGAAAATGTGCGGATAGTTTTACATAAGAACCAAGCCGTACATGGTTATCCCACATGGTTTGGCCTAACCGTGTGCAAACCATGAGTGTTGAGGGTACTGCCCAAATGTCACTAATAGTGTAACTAGCAAAAGATTCTCCAAAACATGTGCTAACTATCAAGATTTTATATGATAAAAAATATAGATGTCCATATAGCCATGTACCCCATCCCACATGATTTTCCACAAACCATGTTCAGTGAAAATTATGGCTACATGGTTTCCACTAGGAGGATGCATGGTTAGATTTAACAGTGTGCCTTATCATAAACATCACAAAAACAGGGCCTTCGGGCCTCTAATGAACTTGAAACCCATCAAGACAACCAATTCATTTTCCAAACCTCTTAACCCATCTAAAAAATGGTTTATGACAAATGGGAAACATATAATTTACATCCTTTAAAGTAAATTTTTTTCCCACCGACTAAACTCCAAAATTTCAAAACAAACTAGGATTTAGACCTGATCCAAATACTTGATACATTAAAAAACCATAGTAAATGACCACACATTAATAAGGAATCGTGATAAAACGACTGATGTGTAATTTATTTCCTTTATGCCTACACAAAATGTCTATTTGATGTGCAGTGTTGTCAGAATTACTCAGTAAACACTTCTTAAAGTCACAAAAGTCTTTAAAAACTTGTATAAATGGGGTAAACAATAGAAAAATGACAATTAATTTCTCTAAAATAATATGATAAAGACTATATATTGAATTGTGAAATGTAGGAACTGATATCACATCATTTGGAGTTACGGTTTTCTGGGGATGTTCGTAAATCCATTTTTAGTATTTTAAACACTAAAAAATATGTGGAATGCTAAAAACCATATAAAAACCTCATATTGAAAGAAAATCATTGAAAAACTACATATGAGTTATTATAGAGGTTTATTGATAGAAAACATGTCAATATAAAGTGTCGTGTGGTTGGAATTACTTGGTAAACACTTCTTAAAGATACAAAAGCCATTAAAAAGTTGTGTGAGGGGGGGGTCAAAACCTTGAAAATAATGTCAGATTGCCCTGAAATTAGAGTAAAATGACCATAGATTGAATTTTGAAAGGTATCAATCGACATAACATCATCCCAAGAAATAATTTTTCTAGGATAATCATAATCGAGTTTTTAGTGTTTTAAATCACAAAAATATGCACGGAATGGTCAAATTTGTACTAAACAACCTCAAATTGACGTAGAATCATGGTAAAACCACTGTGTTATTTTTTAAGATTTGTAAACATAGACCAAATTTTATTCATAGATGTTGTGTGTTATAAATGACATGGTAAATTTCACTTAAAGGCACAAAAACCCACAAAACATTTTTCGGGGGTCAAAATAAGGAAAATGATGTCAGATAGTCTTGAAGTTAAAGGACCATGACCATATTTTGAATTTTCAAATGTAGGAACAAACAAAAGATCATTATGAGCCTCAGTTTTTTTATATGTCATTAAAATCATTTTTAGTGTTTGAAAACACTAAACCGTGGGAGGAATAGTTAAAACCATAGAAAATGACATAATGTTGATGTGGGATCCTCAGAAAAGAACATATGTGTTATTTTTCATGTTTACTAATTGAAAATACTTCACTATGATGTGCGGTGTGGTCAGAATGACTTAGAAAACACATTTTAAAGGTTCAAAAGCCTTAAAAACATGTGTCTGGGGCACATCATTTAGAGTTACGGGTTTCCTGGTATTGAAAAGAATGCAGTTTTAGTGTTTTAATACCCTAAATATTTCATTGAACTTTCAAAACCATATAGAGACCTCATATTAATGTGGAATAATGGAACAACCACAAATGTGTTATTTTTATGTGTAAACATAGACAACCCATTAATTTTATGAGCGGTGTGGTCAGAATGACTCTGTAAACACTTGTTATAGGTATAAAATCCATTTAAAACATATATACGGGGTATAACTAGGAATATTATGTCATACTTCCCTACAGTTTTAGGATAATTACCGTATATTGAATTCTGAAATATAGGAACCGACAAGACATCATTTTGAGTTACGGTTTCCTTGAGATGGACGTGAACGTGTTTTTAGTGTTTTAAAACACTAAAACATGCATTGAAAGATTATAACATTATTAAAAACCATAATATTGACATGAAATCATTGAAATAACTCCAATGTATTATTTTTTATATATATGAATAAGAAATACAACAATATGACATGCGGTGTGGTTAGAATGACTCAATAAACACTTCTTAAAGGTACAAAATCCATTAAAAACATGTGTTTTGAGGTCAAAAATAGGAAAATAGTATAATATTTCCTTGAAATAAATGTAAAATGACCATATATTTAATTTTTAGTTATATGATCTAACAACATGTCAATCTGAGTTACGTTTTTCTCGGGATGACCGTAAAAGCATTTTTATTGTTTTAAAACAGTAACACATGAAGGGAATGGTCCAAACAAAAGAGAACGATATCATATTGGCATGAAATTATTAGAAGACCACTGTTTTGTTATATCTAAAATATAGGAAATGTTGTGATATCAAATTCTTCAAAAAAATTATTAACTAAATATCGAGCACATCGTACGTCAATTTAAATATTAATATGAATAGATACTTATCTCATTCAATTTTCATGTGTTGAATCATATCTTAAATAGGTATGTTTATATTATCAATTTTTTATATTAATTTTTATGTTTAAAATTATTCTGTGTTATTAAAAAAAATTATGTATAACATGTGGAATATATACAGTGTCATTTCCCTTTCACCTTTTAATTCATAAATATTCTAGTTTTCATTGTAGGTGATAGATGCTGGTATTAGGTAAGAGGATGACAATTCTTATCCATGACATTCTTCAGAAGGCGGTCATGATGGTTCATAGTTTCTGTGGTATGTTAATATTTTATGAATTATTAAACTGTAATTATTTTTTTATCTTTTATTTCATTTTTCATTTTTGTTATAGTTGATGAGATGATATGGAAGAAGATAGACGTAATAGAGGCCGTGATGTGGATTTATATTGGGATGGGTTGTTGTTGTACATATTTTATGTGTATATATTTGATGACTGTGGTATTGTTTGACTGAGAATGATGTTATGCTGACTTTGGATGTTTTTATGTGTCACTGTGGATATATGAAGTTTTCCTGGTGGGTTTATCATACATTTAGGTTTTAGTTTATTGCTTGTCTGTTTTTTTATATTTAGGGTTTTTTGTTAAATATTTTACCAAAAAATAAAATTGTAATATTTAGCGGTGGATTTTTGTAATTACTGTTAATTATATTAATTAAAATTTTCTTTATTGGTGGTTACCCATAACCGCTGCTACAATAAAATTTCACTAATATTTTGAGTGGTGTTCAATTTCATTTTATTTAATTTTCCCCATTGTATTTAAAAAAAACACATGGTACAAAAAAATCACCGATGAATGCTCCATAAATGACACATACCAAAACCACTGTGAAATTTTAGAAACCTCTGCTAAATGACTAGTAAATGTGTAATACACAACAGTTTTGGTAAAAATGACTATATTATTAGTCAACATTTTGAACTACCACTAGTTCACAAAATAATTGAAGCTAATTCCCTTTTTTACAGTGTGACATGTCCTTCCTAAGAAGTTTTCCACAAAGGATGTGGTGTCAACCTTCATTTTGGATTCGAAGATATGATATGAGGTGATGTAAGAGAGACTCTTCTTTCAGCAATGCATAACAATTATTGGTTTATTTTCTTCCCTTGGTCCATTCTAATGAGGGTCTGGTGCAACACTATGTTCTAGTCATAGAGGGTGAACCCTCTACGGCTTCATGTTGATTAGCATAATGGGGGTGACACTACCACCAATCTACCCATCAATAGAACACAAAACTTTCTTTAATAAAGCTCAAAAGTGATGTTGTCCTCATCATTGTTCAAGGGGGTCCCCTTTATAAGTTCAAAAAATGAACTAATAAAGGTACCTTTTAAGAGTACTAAAAAACACTGATAAATGTAAACAAAATTATTTTTGTAAAAAAACATTTACCCTGTAAATTAAAAATTCATATGTTGGAAACCACCACATTTTTTAGTGGTCTACCCCCCAAACAACTTTAACATTGATATCCTCTCACTTCATCAGTAGTCGATGATCCCCCCTCCCAAAATGCTCGAACCACCTACTTCACTCAACCATGCACACACCCTAGCCATGTTTTGAACCTAAGACCAGCCCTCCATGGATCTGCACCTTTGTAACTCCTCTATATTGTTTTCTTTGGTATTTAATGACATATATATATATATATAATTATATATATATATATTTAAATACATATATATAATATGTTTGTCTGTGTGTGTTTATAAATACATACACATAGTTGTATATGTTTATATATATGTGTGTGCATATAAATATAAATATTTATAATTATATTTATTTACATATATTTTAAATTGATATTTATATACATATTTCAGAATATACATATAAGGAACCGGCCTTAAACATTTCTTAATATTGAATTAAATGAATCATTCACATTGAGGATCTTTTCAGGTTTAGAGTTTTAGAGAATTATAACATAACTACTACATCTCAAAAGATTACAAAGTAGACACTTTTAATAAGTTTCCATAGAATAAAAAAACTCTTAAAAAGAAACATGTCTAGTTCCAAGTTTTATATAGCATGACTTTCCCTTGATCCCATCCTTGACCCTATTCCACATTAGGTCCTGTGAAAAACATTTCAAAAAAACATGGGGTGAGCATAGTGAGCTCAGTAAGGGATACGCAAAGAATGAAAACGGTTAGTTTATCAAAACAACAAGTAAACCATGTATACTTTATCAAAGTAATACTTTTCACCTTTATGAAGTAGTAAAAACTCTTCACTGAATAAAAGATAATTACTTAACCTGTTGTAACCAAAAGATTACCATAAAACCCCTAAAAAGATCATATAACATATAAAGGTAACTTGGGACATAAACATACTTAAGTGGAGTAACCATACGGTCGACTTCCACACATATCACTTAATGTAATAGCCATATGGCCAACTTCCATACATACTTAATGGAATAGCCATAAGGCCGACTTCCATACCCAATGCATTGGAGGTTATAACATAACCACCCGTCCTGGTATTCACAGCACCACCCGTCATATGGTTTATCACGTAACCACCCGTCAAATGTCCAAGTACCAATATAAAATCATAAAACATAAAACAAATATAAAAGAATGATAACATTTCCACATTTCAATCACAATATATCATTTAAATATATTGACATAATAGAATCCTTTATCAAAACCATTTTCAATACCAAAATATAGAAAAGAGTATATGGTATTTATTCTATTTTAAAAACATTACGGCTTGTTGAGGAAGCCAAAGACCAAATAATACTCGCGGCGGCGGAAAAGGTCGTTGTCACCGCGTACATTTAAAAAAACATTCTTTTTTTTCGTTTAGTAAAATGTTTCGTAGAAAAAGATTCCTTTTGTATAAAAGTAAAAGTCAAAGGGGTTTATACACCGTATAAAAGAAAGTTGTGTAAAAAACGAAATATGCCTCAATGAAAGGAGATTGAGATGAAGTACCTTACAAAGATAATTTTTTTTTAAATAAAATAGATCTATTTTGTGTATTCACTATAAGTATAAATAAATAAAGTAAAAATACAATATAGGACATAATAATATCATGAAATAATTTGAAAGTAGGAGATTAACCCAAATAATGGAAATTGGGTTAAGAAGTTCCCTTACCTCGGGTCCGACTTGACTCGATCATTCTTTTAAATCCTGAATAATAAACTTGAGTTAATTTCTAATTTCTTAGGAACCTTTTTCAAGATTATTATTCCTTTTATATCATTTATTTCCATGTTATAAACATTATGTAATCATTAAGTTTGTAATGTTTGTTTTGTCGATATTTGGTTCTTAAGTCGAAAGTGGACTTCTTACAATTACATGTTGTTCGTGTGGTAAAGGGTTATTTATATGGAAAATGACATTCCTGATTTGGATATTATATATATTATATATATCCATCATATACATGTATTTATAATATTACATAATCATTTAGAGGTAAGAAATGAAATGCACCGTTCTTGGAGACGGTAAGCTGTACGTACGCATGATCGCTACTTTCATTTCTTTGTCATATTAATGGAATTAAAACTAAATGAGAGGTATGTATATTTTAATTCCAGAATTATATTAATCATTTAGATGTATAATTCATCATATATATCCATTATATACATGTACTTATAATAGTACATTACATTTGGGGATAAGAAATGAAATGCACCATTCATGGAGAAGGTAAGTCGTACGTACGCATGAACGCTACTTTCATTTCTATCTCATACTTTAATGGAAAGAAATAATAATTATATAGAGGTATATTATAATTCCAGTATATCATAATATATAATAACTTTAAATCCATCCTTTATACATCCCACATATGGCATTAACGAATCAAATCACTTTGAGGGGGCGATAGTCCACACTTCCTTAAATGAAGATATCGCCTTTACCCATAATGGAAACCATAATGATATGCCCAAAATGAAAAATACATAAGCTTAAGTAAAACATAAACATATTATATATCATATATAAATATAGTGTCATCTTAATGGCCACCTTTGAAGGTGTTAAAATAATGTTGAACAATCATCGTTAGGGAGGCCGAAATTCGCCATCGACGGAAACAGTACGTTCATTAACCATTAGATGTAGGTGTGTGTAAGTGTAGATTGAATCCTTATTATAACAACATCCTAGTATATGGATGATACTGGAGTTGTTACAAAAGAAATTAATAAAAAGAGTTTAGGGGGTTGGAGAAGCAAAATAAAACAAAAGGACTCAAAAGAAGACATTACCTTAAAATTGGGTAACTCCCTTTGGTTTGAGATAAAAGGCTTCCTTGGGAAGACTTCTGGCCACATTGAGGATTCAAGGAGTAAGAGAGGGAATTGGAGAGTCAAAATGGGTAGGGTTTGGCTGAGCCAAAGTCTTTGTAAGTGTGGGAAAAGAGGTAGAGTTGGGGGCCTTTTATAAGAGGAGAGGAGGGACACTCTTGGAAAGTAAAGATAAGTTACTTTATTTTAAAAAGCGTTTCGGATTCAAAAGGTCCCAAATTTATATAATTCGAGGTTAAGGTGATAAGGGTTATAAATCCACCCATCCAATAGGTTTTTGACATGTTTAGGTCATAGATTTTACATAATCATTTCATTTTATTTAAATCCTTTATTAATGAGGTAATCGCTGCATCATCATGATGTCATAAATAATTTAATTTATTTAAAGTCTAAAAACTATAAAAAAACCACGATGATGTAGGAAATATTTTTATCTTTCTAATGAATATTTATATTCAAAAATCGGACTTGTATAACCCCATGTCAAAATTGATTTAGTAAAACATCTCATGTTTGTGTCATTTTTATTTTAACATTAAATAAAAAGTTATTTATGTCATTTCCCAACCAATGTGGCTCCATGGGGTCCCCAAGCCGACCCATGGATTTTTTTGGTCAGACATGACACATCCAATAAGGGTAGGACATGTGTCAAGGTATTTTCATTTTATTATAATATCATTTTTCCTTAAATTGCACTAATTACCTCTAATCGCGATTAAGAACTTAAAAGTTACTATTCAACAAAAAAATATTTCAATCTCATTGAACCACATTTTACATCTTTATAACAACCATGTATGTCAGATTTTTGAAATTCAAAACACAGAAGTGGTAAAATTTCATTTAAACGAAAAATTAGTTTTTATAAGTACCACTTAGTGGTTTCACTATTAATCAAAAATTGATGTTTTTCAGAAAAATACCAAAACTTCACCCTAAGATATATTTGATATTCCGAATTAGAAAATGAATTCCATTTTACAAAATTCACAACATATAAGTTTCATTAATTAATCTAATAATTAATTCCCGCTGTCAGAGCAAATAGCGTGTTTTTATGAAACAATAAGTATCAAAAGATTGACACTAGTTTAAGTCCGCTTTCAAAGTGAAATTAATTCCAACGACCACTATTGGATTTAATGGTAAAAATATATTCTAATTTCACTTTAAAACCAATACAAAATATAATCTAATCATCTTAAAAAATTAGATTAAAAAGAGGTTTTGAATTAAAATACAACATTTTACACTATTCATTAAAAAATGAACTTTATCGGAAAGATACCAAAAATTTACACAAAGTAAATTTTGATGTCCCGAATCTAAAGAAGAGTTTTATTTGGTCCAATAGAATGTATAAGAGTGAACAAAACTATATTTAATGACGATTCGCCATCAAAAGGCGATAAGTGAACCTTTAGTGAAAATTAGTGCACATTTGCCTAAAATTGAATTCTTTTCATATTTTAAGACTTTATCCTTTATTAGATAAATGTAAAAACATTTAACAAACATATATAATCATATTTTAGTTATTTCTATCCATTCCCGCCAGTACAACAACTATGTGTTAACAAACATTTAAAATAATATTATTTTATTACTAGTGTGCAACGTAAGTTCTCAAAGGAACTAATCATTGCGTATCAGGTACGCTATCGATCATAGAAACCCCTTTAAAGTAAAATTAATATTTAATTCGTAAATATTAATAAATATGAAAATTATTTATTCTTTATTTACCTGGGATGTTACATCCTTCCCCCCTTTTCGGAATTGCGTCCTCACAATTTTATTCACTTATCAAAATAAGTGGGGGTATTTATCCCTCATAGCATTTTCAGATTCCCACGTTGCCTATTCAACCATATGGGTTTTCCACAAAACCTTTACCTGGTGGATTACCGTATTTAGTAACACTTTCTCCTTGTGGTCAAGAATCTGGACCGGTTGTTCCTCATAAGAGAGATTCTCTTCCAACTGAACTACCTCTGGGCACAAAACATGAGATGGATCTGGCATATACTTTCTCAGCATTGAAACATGAAAAACATTTTGTACCTAAGATAAACTCGGATGTAAAGCCACTTGGTAAGAAACTAATCCAACTTTCTCCAAAATTTCATATGGTCCAATAAACCTTGGACTCAGCTTTCCTTTCTTAACAAATCTCATCACACTTTTCCAAGGAAAAACCTTGAGAAAAACATGATCACCTACCTCAAAAGATAGATCCTTCCTCCGGTTATCTGCATAACTCTTCTGCCTGCTCTGAGCTGTTCTCATGTGCTTCTGAATCAACTGAACTTTTTTTGCCATCTCTTCTACCAATTATGGTCCCATCAGCTTCCTTTCACCCACTTCATCCCAAAATGCTGGAGTTCGACACCGCTTCCCATATAATGCCTCAAATGGTTCCATCTGTATACTGGAATGAAAACTATTATTATAATAAAACTCAAAGAAAGAAAGATGATGGTCCCAACTTCCCTGATAATCCATCGAACAATCTCGTAGCATATCCTCCAAGGTATGAAGTGTTCATTCTAACTGCCCATCTGATTGAGGATGAAAATCTGTACTAAAATTTAATTCAGTACCCAACGACTTCTGAAGGCCTTTCCAAAAGTTAGAAGTAAACCTGAGATCATGATCAGACAAAATGGGGAGAGGAACTCCATGGAACCTGACTATCTCTTTAAGATACAAACGGGAAAGTTGATCTAGGGAAAAAGTATCTCGTATAGCAAGTAAATGAGCAGATTTAGTCAAGCGATCAACAATAACCCAGATTGCATTATTACCTCGAGATGTCCTCGGTAATCCCACAACAAAGTCCATGGATATGTTTTCCCATTTCCACTCTGGCATTGGTAAAGGCTGAAGCATCCCTTTTGGTAACTGCCACTCTGCTTTAACCTGCTGACAAGTTAGACACTTCACAGTAAAATCAGCAATATCCCTTTTCATTCCATCCCACCAGTAATACTCCCGCAGATCTCTGTACATCTTAGTAATGCCAGGATGAACTGAAAACGGGGAACTATGAGCCTCACATAACAACTCATTCTTCAACTGTGAATCACAATTCACACATAATCTCTTCCAAAATCTATAAACACAATAATTATCAATGTTGAATTCATGCTACTTACCTTTCTGAACCAGCTCTACCTTTTTCTGCAACTCACTGTCTTCCCTCTGTGCTTGCTTAATTCTGTCTGATAGAGAAGATTTCACTGATACATGAAACAAAACATAAGGACATCCTGCACCAACAACTTCTATGCCAATGTTCATCAAATCCTTAACCAAAGGATCAAGTTCCAAACGCAACATCGTTAATGAAGCATTACTTTTTCGACTCAAAGCATCAGCAACTTTATTGTCTTTTCCCAGATGGTAGTGAATTGTACAATAATAATCCTTGATTAATTCCAGCCATCTCCTCTGTCTCATGTTCAATTATTTCTGAGTGAATATATACTTTAAACTTTTGTGATTAGTATATATTTCACACTTTACTCCATACAAATGATGCCTCCAAATTTTTAAAGAAAAGACAACAGCAGATAATTCCAAATCATCTGTAGGGTAATTTACCTCATGAGTTTTCAACTGACGTGAAGCATAAGCAATGACCTGATCATTCTGCATTAGGGCAAAACCAAGTCCCTTCAATGAAGCATCACTGTATATAACAAACTCACCATTCCTGGAAGGAAGTGCCAAAACTGGATCATTCACCAATCTTCTTTTTAACTCCTGAAAACAATCATCACATTATTTTTTCCAGATAAACCTAACACCCTTATGAGTTAGCTTTTTCATTGGACTAGATAACTATGAAAACTTTTAAACAAACCTTCGGTAGTAACCTGCCAAACCAAGAAAACTACGGATCTCGGTTACATTTGTGGATCTTTGCCATTCTTCAACAACTTTTGTTTTAGCAGGATCAACAGTTATTCCATCTTTTGAAACAATGTGAACCAAGAAAGAAATTTTTTGTAACCAAAACTCACACTTGATGAATTTTCCATATAGTTTTTTTCTTTTAAGGTTTGCAAGATAACCCTTAAATGACTTTCATGCTCCTCTTTACTTTTAGAAAACACCAAAATATCATCAAGAAAAACAACCAACAATTTTCACCTGAGTCAACTGAGCCATCACTGCAACAAACTGTTTAGTTCTGATTCTAACCATCTCAGGATACTGATTTGAATGGTCATTTCTCTCTATATGCCTTCCCAAAAAAGCTGTTCTGTTTCCTCTATGAAAACCCATTCTTAACAAACATGTCTCTGATGAAGCAACATGGTAATATTCAAATGCAATATCATTTCAATCATACCATAAATTAACTTAGAATTTAACACTTTTCTAACTCCTAAAGTTATCTAAACCTCCCTCTGATACCAACTATAAGGCCTCGACCTTAAACATTTCTTAATATTGAATTAAATGAATAATTCACATTGAGGATCTTTTCAGGTTTAGAGTTTTAGAGAATTAGAACATAACTACTACATCTCAAAAGATTACAAAGTAGACACTTCTAATAAGTTTACATAGAATAAAAAAACTCTTAAATAGAAACATGTCTAGTTCCAAGTTTTATATAGCATGACTTTCCCTTGATCCCATCCTTGAACCTATTCCACATTAGGTCCTGTGAAAAATATTTCAAAAAAACATGGGGTGAGCATAAAGAGCTCAGTAAGGGATACGCAAAGAATGAAAACGGTTAGTTAATCAAAACAACATGTAAACCATGTATACTTTATCAATGTAATACTTTTCACCTTTATGAAGTATTAAAAACTCTTCACTGAATAAAAGATTATTACTTACCCTGTTGTAACCAAAAGATTACCATAAAACCCATAAAAATATCACATAACATATAAAGGTAACTTGGGACATAAACATACTTAAGTGGAGTAACCATACGGTCTACTTCCACACATATCACTTAATGGAATAGCTATACAGCCAACTTTCATACATACTTAATGGAATAGCCATATGGCCGACTTCCATACCCAATGCATTGGATGTTATAACGTAACCACCCGTCCTGGTATTCACGGCACCACCCGTCATATGGTTTATCACGTAACCACATGTCAAATGTCCAAGTACCAATATAAAATCATAAAACATAAAACCAATATAAAGGAATGATAACATTTCCATATTTCAATCACAATATATCATTTAAATATATTGACATAATATAATCCTTTATCAAAACCATTTTCAATACCAAAATACAGAAAAGAGTATATGGTATTAATTTTATTTTAAAAACATTATGGCCTGTTAAGGAAGCCAAAGACCAAATAATACTCGTGGCGGTAGAAAAGGTCGTTGTCACCGCGTACGTTAAAAAAACATTCCTTTTTGTTGTTTAGTAAAACGCTTCGTAGAAAAAGATTCATTTTGTATAAAAGTAAAAGTCAAAGGGGTTTATACACCGTATAAAATAAAGTTGTGTATAAAACGAAATATACCTCAATGAAAGGAGATTGAGACAAAGTCCCTTACAAAGATAATTTTATTTAAATAAAATAGATCTATTATGTGTATTAATTATAAGTACACATAAATAAAGTACAAATAGAAGATATGACATAATAATATCATGAAATAATTTGAAAGTTGGAGATTAACCCAAAGAATGGAAATTGGGTTAAGAAGTTCCCTTACCTCAGGTCCGACTTGACTCGATCGTTCTTTAACGTCCTGAATAATAAACTTGAGTTAATTTCTACTTGCTTAAGAACCTTTTTCAAGATTATTATTACTTTTATATCACTTATTTCCATGTTATAAACATTATGTAATCATTAAGTTAATAATGTTTGTTTTGTCGATATTTGGTTCTTAAGTCAAAAGTGGACTTCTTACAATTACATGTTGTTCGTGTGGTCAAGGGTTATTTATATCCAAAATAACATTCCTGGTTTGGATATCATATATATCATATATATCCATCATATACATGTATTTATAATATTACATAATCATTTAGAGGTAAGAAATTAAATGCACCATTCATGGAGACGGTAAGCCATACGTACGCATGAACGCTACTTTCATTTCTTTGTCATATTAATGGAATTAAAAATAAATGAGAGGTATTTATATTTTAATTCCAGAATTATATTCATCATTTAGATGTATCATTCATCATATATATAAATTATATACATGTAGTTATAATAGTACATTACATTTTTGGATAAGAAATGAAATGCACCGTTCATGGAGACGGTAAGCCGTACGTACGCATGAACGCTACTTTAATTTCTATCTCATACTTTAATGGAAAGAAATAATAATGATATAGAGGTATATTATAATTCCAGTGTAACATAATATATAATAACTTTAAATCCATCCTTTATACATCCCACATATGGCATTAACGAATCAAATCACTTTGAGGGGGCGGTAGTCCCCACTTCCTTAAATGAAGATATCGCGTTTACCCATAATGGAAACCATAAAGATATGCCCAAAATGAAAAATTCATAAGCTTAAGGAAAACATAAACATATTATATATCATATATAAATATAGTGTCATCTTAATGGCCATCTTTGAAGGTGTTAAAAGAATGTTGAACAATCATCGTTTCGGGAGGCCGGAATTCACCATCCACAGAAACAGTATGTTCTTTAACCATTTGATGTAGGTGTGTGTAAGTGTAGCTCGAATAATTCTTATAAAAACATCCTAGTATATTTATGATACTGGAGTTGTTACAAAAGAAATTAATAAAAAGAGTTTAGGGGGTTGGAGAAGCAAAATAAAACAAAATGACTCAAAAGAAGACATTACCTTAAAATTGGGTAACTCCCTTTGGTTTGAGCTCAAAGGCTTCCTTGAGAAGAATTCTGCCAAAAGTGAGGCTTCAAGGAGTAATATAGGGAAGTGTAGAGTCAAAATGGGCAGGGTTTGGCCGATCCAAAGGATTTGTATGTGTGGGTAAAGAGGTAGAGTTGGGGGCCTTTTATAAGAGGAGAGGAGGGGCACTCTTGGAAGGTAAAGATAAGTTACTTTATTTTAAAACGAGTTTTGGATTAAAAAGGTACCACATTGATATAATTCAAGGGTAAGGTGATAAGGGTTCTAAATACAACCATTCAATAGGTTTTGGACATGTGTAGGTCATAGATTTTACATTATCATTTCATTTTATTTAAATCCTTTATTAATGAGGTAATCATTGCATCATCATGATGTCATAAATAATTTAATTTATATAAATTATAAAAATTATAAAAAAAATACTATGATGTAGGAAATTGTTTTAGCTTTCTAATTAATATTTATAGTCAAAAATCAGACTTGTATAACCCCACGTAATAATTGTTTTAGTAAAACATCTCATGTTTGTGTCAGTTTTACTTTAACATTAAATAAAAAATTATTTATGTCATTTCCCAACCAAAGTGGCTCCATGGGGTCCCAAAGTTGACCCATGGCTTTTATTGGTTGGACATGACACATCCAATAAGGGTAGGACATGTGTCAATGGATTTTCATTTTATTATAATATCATTTTTTCCTTAAATTGCACTAATTACCTCTATTCGCGATTAAGAACTTAAAAGTCACTATTCACCAAAAAAAATTTTAATCTCATTGAACCACATTTCACTTCTTAATAACAACCATGTATGTCAGATTTTTGAAATTCAAAACACAGAAGTGGTAAAATTTCATTTAAACAAAAAAATCAGTTTTTATAAGTACCACTTAGTGGTTTCACTATTCATCAAAAATTGAAGTTTTTCAGAAAAATACCAAAACATTACCCTATGCTATATTTGATAGTCTGAATTCAAAAATGAAGTACATTTTACAAAATTCACAACATATAAGTTTCATTAATTAATTTAATAATTAATTCCTGCTGTCAGAGCAAATAGCGTATTTTTATGAAATAATAAGTATCAAAAGATTGACACTAGTTTAAGTCCGATTTGAATGTGAAATTAATTCCAACGACCACTATTGGATTTAATGGTAAAAATATATTCTAATTTCACTTTAAAACCAATTCAAAATATAATCTAATCATCTTAAAAAATTAGATTAAAAAGAGGTTTTGAATTAAAATACAACATTTTACACTATTCATTATAAAATGAAGTTTATCAGAAAGATACCAAAAATTTACACAAAGTAAATTTTGATGTCCCGATTTTAAAGAAGAGTTTTATTTGGTCCAATAGAATGTATAAGAGTGAACAAAACTACATTTAATGACGGTTCTCCATCAAAAGGCGATAAGTGAACCTTTAGTGAAAATTAGGGCATATTTGCCTAAAATTGAATTCTTTTCTTATTTTAAGCCTTTATCCATTATTAGATAAATGTAAAAACATTTAACAAACATATAAAATCATATTTTAGTTATTTATATCCATTCCCTCCAGTACAACGGCTACGTGTTAACTAGCATTTAAAATAATATTAATTTATTACTAGTGTGCAACGTAAGTTTTCAAAGGAACTCATCGTTGCGTATCGGGTACGATATCGATCATAGCAACCCCTTTAAAGTAAAATTAATATTTGATTCGTAAATATTAATAAATTTGAAATTTCTTTATTCTTTATTTACCTGGGACGTTACAATACAGGCAAATATATATATTTTTTGTGAATACTTGCACAAAAATATAATTTAATATATACACACATTATATATACATCAATATTTTAAGTATATAAATATCCATATATTTTTATTTTTAAAAAATAGAGATCATTTTTGTATAGATAGGGTTTATATATATATAAATATTTTTTATTTGTAATTAAGTTTTTTTATTTATTTATAAAATTATATTTTTATGTGTGAATATATACAAATATGTAAGCAAATGTATAAATTTAAATTTAAATAAAAATAAATTGTGAAAACCTTGATGGAATTTCATTACCATATTATCCATATGACAGTAATTCCACAAAATGAATTCAGACCCCACTAAAAATAGAAAAAATGATTCCCTTAAAGAGGGATGAAATTCCACTGAATGTGAAAAAGATTGTCAAACCCCAACTAAAAACATAGTTTTGGAGTTTGTCAGGGCCTTTTTGGCCCAAAACATTGTTATCTGGGGTTCCTTATGGTAACCAGTTTATAGTGATCATGGTAGGTTTTCATTTGATATTGGTTAGAGCCCAACCAGACACCTGTATCAAATGTTATGTTTGTTTGATGTTTATGTCAGGTTTTTAACTTATCCTAGACCATTCATTAATTCATTAAATATTTATGTCATACAACTTTTATTAAATAGCTATTACTGGATAATAATTAAAAAATTATTATTTAATAATAGTTTTAATTATTTTTTATGCAATTTTAGCAAATATATTATATATTAACGACAAATTACTATTTATCTTTTTGAAAATATATTTAAAAATATAAATTATTTTTATGTCAATATAAATATATTTATATGTAAATATATTAATTTTAATGATTTTTTTTTATTTTTTAAATGAAATAATCCTTTTACAAGGGTTAAAAAAAGCAGTGATAAAGGGTAACCTTTATTAGTACTAAAAAACGGACTGATAAATGGGGAACGCATATCAATGATAAAAAAGCACTGATAAAGAAGTACTTTTATCTGTTCTTTTTTAGAACTGATAAAAGGTACTTTAATCGGCACTTTTTTAACTAAAAAACTTCCCCCTTTATTACAATTTTCTCTTTACTGCTAGTTAAGGGTCGAGCTCACTAAAGACGAATATGTGGTATTATATGTTCCCTTTATCTAGAGGGAGTTGTCTCAGTATTCTTTAACTATACCCATAATATTTTTAGAGCATGTGTCCCTATGGGATGCCTGGAAAAATCCTTATTTCGTTTTTGTTTTCTTATATGGGTTTTTGGAATTGGTGTGATGGGCGCTTATCCCCTATTTAGGAAGAAGTTTCCAATTGGGTATGGTGTCCCCCAGTGTGCCCTAGGTGTTGACCCCCAATCCTATTATTGAGATATGATCAGTCCAATGAGTTTTAGTCCGATCGGTTGAGTATCTTGGGTGAACCCTCTTAGTTTCATTTTTGTTGATACCTCATGAGTGTGACCTCTTGGATAAATAACTTTAGTGTCAGTTTAGCTCTTGGAGTGTGTTCTCCTAGATGAGCATTGTATGGAACCTTGGAGAAGTAATCCTAGGATGGATTTATAGTTGAGATCTAACATGAGGTTGTTTGTCTAATATGAGTATATATGGATTTTTATTTGTAAGTATCATATTATGATGGATATATCTTGTGATGAGATGACTACTCTTGATGATATTTTTTTGGTTATTTTGGGGTGTCTTATTAGGTATTAGTTTACTCATACATGCATTGAATTTTCCCATGTTTTTTATTTCTTATGAAGACGATGAACCTTTTTCAAATTCCTTGGTGGACTAGGGGAAGATGTAGATATATTCGGATAGAAATACTGAGGTGTATACCCATGTTTTATATGATATCACTCCCCCCTTGTGTAGGCAGAACATTACTTTTGAGTTTTGTTTGGGCTGGTTTTTTCCCTTTTACACTTTTCTGTAATTTTTTTATACGATGGTTGTGGGATTATAGATGTATATTTTAATTGTTTTTAGTAGTTTTATATTATATAATTGTATAGTATATGAGATGTATGTCTATGTATAGGTACTTAATGCTAATACCTCATATTTTTGTGATATTCTTTCTTGCATTTAGTCACCATCCCCTGCCTTATTGGAGGTGGGCTTAGAGTAGTTGGGTCTCGGGCCTCGTATGGATGGGTGTGGAAATAATGGTATTAGAGTAGTACAAAACCTATAGTTTTATGACACATCTTGAGTTCAGGATTAGATTTTGGTGTTTCTTTTTTATCACTGTGATATTTTGTTTGGGAAATAGTAAAAAAGTATTAAAGTGATTTGAGATTGGATCCCTAGCCAAGGTGTCCAGTGCTTGTACAGTGGTTGAAGTATCCATTCCTTAGAACCTTGATAACATTATTGATGACTCATTATATGTGTACACTGGTTGTGGAGGAAACATTGGCACATTCATTATATATGAATGGGTTGTATTTTCCATATACTTCTTGAGTCTACTTCATAGATATAATCATTGACAATGATAAATCTGGATAATATTCAATACACCTCTAGGGTGATAGAAATGTTGGATTTTGAGATGATGTCACAATGACCACTAGATGAGTGTTGAGGTTTCATTTTAAGAACCCACTCATGATGTTTATTTCTCCAGGTGGGAACCAAGCAGTGTTACCTCTTATTTAGCAGCACAAGGATCATTTTATGGATCCTGTAGACAATAATAAATTTGTTGAGTAGTGGATGTATCTTATAGGAAAACATGATGGTACATTCATGATTGTATTGTTTTATAATTTCTAGTGACGTGTATAGTTGAGGTTCCATGAAGAGATAGATCCACTAATGGTAGAGGTTTGACTCGATGCATTGGTCTATGTTTTTTATTTGTGTGGATCCTAACCAATTAGATGGTTGAACTTCTGGTCCATATCCTCCAAAGAGAAATAGTTGGATATGGTTTTATCAGAAGTTGAAACACATATTCTGAGTGTGCATCATGAATTACAACGTTTGAGATCTCTCCAGTGACGTGGTGGGATAGATGCCCTTCTCGGGTGGTGGAGGAATTACGCGAACCTTTGGTGTGAATATCCCACATTGATGATATCCCTCTCTGATGGTGGTCTAGGTGGTGAGACTTCTCTAGGTTGATGTGGGGTGTAGATAGAACCCATGTGTTGGTAATTCTTGACATGAATTTGTAAAATCAATAAAGTGGGACAATTCCCCCTCCGAGCGGCATTCTAAACAATATATCCAGAATTGTGCAGGTGAGTAAGTGCCTCCCAATGTAGATAGTTTCGAGGTGTGTTGGAATAATTTCTAAAAATTGTGTGTTTTTTGTTGTTTTATGTGCTAAGGTATTGGATCAAGCCCTAGTTTTGGTTAATCAGGGGAACAAGGAAAGAATGAATTTTGAATGGTAGAATCTCATTGATGTTTCAAGTGTGGTGCAAGGTATGATGTTTATCCTCACTGTAGCAGTTGTAGTTTTCACATGGTTCATGAGACACTTATCCCTAAGTGTATCCCTTATTCAATAACGAGTGATACATTTTTTCCCTTTTTTGTTTGACCATTGTGTTGGATGTTATTATAGATAAGATCAGTGATTTAATGCTTCTACCCACGGTGCGACCTGACTCTCGGAGGAGGTAGAGAGCCTCATGGGTAATTTCATCATAGTGGTGATGAGAAACTATGATGTTTTACTTAGTATGTATCGGTTTCATACCGTTCATTCACTGATGTTACTTTTTATGGGAGTGGTTATGATTCTTGTTTATTAGGATAATATTTTCCTCCTTTTATTTGGATTGATCCCTAAAAAGGGAAGGATGAGCTCATTCACAAGAGGTTATAGACTCTTTCATATCATATTGGATAATATTACCCTTGGAGAAGAGGATTTGATGAGTATTTAGTTTCCTATGATGGTAAATTATGAGGCCTTACATCTTGAGGATTTGTTAGGTTGACCTCCCCATCGACGGTTTTTTCAAAATTGAAATGCACCAAGGATGACCAGATATCTTCGCTAGCTTATTAGATGGCCTATTATAGCTTTAAGATCTAGGGTGCAGTTAGAGGTGTGTGCAGAGAAGGGGATTCACGAGACCTAGTGTGTTTTCCTTGAAATCAATGTATTGTTATTTTAAGAGGTAAATGATAGATTAGGGTTTGGTTTGGATTACTTCTACTTGAACTAAGTGTTGTGAGAAACAGTATCCACTCCCAAATGTCATTGAGTTATTTAACCAGTTGTTTAGGGAAAAATGGTTGTCAGAGTTTGAACTCAGGATCTTTTATCACCAGCTTTGAGTTTGACCTATCGATCTACCAAGGATGACTTCCTAGATCAACTATTGTTGATTTGAGTTTTTGGTGATACCCTTTGTCCTGTTGAACACCCCCAAAAATATTGCATAACTTATAAGATGGATACATAATCATTCATGGATACTTAATCATTCATGGATATTATCATGATAGTTTTTTATGGTAATCTCATGTCCTAAGCATCAAAGTTGGATCATGTGAGATATTGGAGGGTGGTGATAGTGATGGATGTATGGGGTGTAGTTCATCCAAGGGGGTAAGAGGACTGCTCGATAAATTTCAAGACCCATAAGTGGACAGATGACATATTATTTTATAGTAATAAAGAAACAGAGTCTTAGACAGTGTGTAAACTCATCTCCACAGATGTTATTCCCTTTATTCTCTATCTTCTATGTTGGATTACTGAGGTGGTGTACCTCTTAACACTACGACCATAGTAGGTTTGGATCTTTTATATTCTCTATAGGTCTCAAATAAGGAGGTATTTTGAAAATTCATTATATAATATTGATCAGTGTAGGCTAATCCATGATAGTTGAGTATTATTTTTTATGTTAATGGTGATGTTGAGGACCTGTAGGAGAAATAACCATTTTGGGAACATGTTTTCCTTGGGTGAGTGTTTTTTTATAGCACATTGAATCATTATGAGAGTTCATTGGCGTAGGACACCCAGTTAGGAGCTTAGTATCCCCACCATTTTTTTATTTTGTGGTTTTAAGGGATGAAAATACTTGATGGAGTGAATAATATTGTTTTCCAGTTTCTTCTATGTAATACTTTGGAGTATTTAGAGAAATGTTTCTAGAGTGAGTCACTAAGGAGACATGATATTCTAATGTTGGGTGTACCTAGAATTATTTTTTGAAATATATTAAATATGTTTAATATCACAAACATGTTGTTTTCCTAAAAAAAATATTAATAACATCAAAAAGGAGTAATGTACTGATAATATTATGGTGATTTTGTTTTTATAATGTGAGTTTTACCCTAGACAAAACATTAACTTTCTTAGTGTCAGACGTTTGTGAAGGGTTGTCACATGAATAAATAATACATTTACTAATAAATTGATTTAATTTTATTTGATGATGCAGTGACCATATAATCTTATTTATAAACCCTAATATAAAAAAATTTAGGGTTTGCCTCATAATATTGTTATTTTAGAGGAACAAGTGGAGGATATTATGTGGACAGACACTGATGGATTAGTCATTTTCAATCGATGTGGCAATGGAAATCAAGGATCTTGAAAATGACAATGAAGGGAGACCATTATTTATAAAAGATTGATCCAAATCGAGGTAGGTTGTCTAATTTTTGATTTTATCAACTTTAAAACCATGATAAGAATGTGAATTAATAATTTTCCAATTAATTCACGGATTGATCTCAGTTGGCTTTTCCAACACATTATTTCTCTTCCAAGATCTAGGAATTTGAGGATTATTTATTCTTTTTGGTTATTTTTAATTTGATAAACCATATTTTTTGGGTTTCATAGATGTTGTAAAAACTACAATAGTTATATATTGAGTTTTTCATTGCGTTATGTGCATATCTACCTCTATTCTTGGTGTTCCTCAATGAAAATCAGTTGACCGGTGATTCGATGATATCCACGTGCACCGATCACTGTGATTTCTTTTGTTGGCATAAAGGATCATGTTCACATGTTTGGGACATGGATTTAGAAATGATTGTGGGGTCACGATAATGGATTTGGTAATGATAGATCAAAGGTTGTGCGAGGTTTAGTGGGCAGTGCGGTCATGTGTGTGGTGATTGTTAGCTGTGTGTGGTAAGGGGAGGTAATTTGTGCATCAATTCAACCCAAGTTATTCATTTATGGAATTTTTTATCAATAATATTGATATTAATAATAAAAATTTAAAAAATAAATGATGAATAATGGGCTTGATTGAGTAATTTTTTGTAGTTGGTAGATGAGAGAGGAGTAGCGTGGAAATATCCTCCCACTCATATTAGTATGGTGGTATTTATTATGATGATGATAATAATTTTAAAATAAAGTATAACAAAAAAATGAGATTGCATAGATGTGTTGTTTATGAGGCAAGGAGGTAAAAAATGGTTTCTTAAAATTATGATTGGATAGATAATGTCTTATCGTCATGTCATATAATAATTTTTTTTTAATATTATTATAATTTCTAATATTATTATTATCATTAAACATTATTTCTGATGTAACTCATTCATGTAGTGTTGGATTGGTGAGATGTAAGTGGCATTGAACCACGAATTCAAGAAATCAATTTCATGAACAATGATTCAAATTTAATTTGGGCTCATAGAGTGGGTCCAAAATGATCCAATTATTATTATTATTATATTGTTGTGGTTGTTGTTGTAGAATCTTGTATCTAACGTATCTTCCCCATATGTTGTTATATTAATATACTGTTTGCATCATCATGACAACAATATTGAGGAATAAATTTTGAGACCATTATAGGCTGTTTAATCCAGAAAAGAGGCTGAGGACCACGAAACACTACTCTTGGGTTATAATGTGAAATGTGACTTTTTTACTGGGTGTATGTTTGGGGAAAGTAAAAAGACTCTCCTGGTTATTTACCCATGAGGATCTCTGTGGTTTGATATGTTGTTCCATTCATGGTAGTTTGTAGTGAAATATAAAGGGATTTACATTTAATCATGTTAGACTGATAACAAAATTCATGTTCACATCAAGATTTTTCCATACTCAGACGAGACCACTTGAGTATTCCACCATGAGCAGTGTTTGACATAGAATATCGCAATGAAATTCATTTTGTCATTAATGATAATATGTGAGCTGATGTTCATGAGATGCTTCATTCATTGATTTTTTACTAGTACCAGTTTATTGTATTCCCTTGGTCCATTTCAATAAGAGTTTATTGTATAATTCTATTCTCATCATAGAGAGTGACCCCTATATAGCATCATGTTGATCAACATAGTATGGGCTAGTTACCTTATTTGGGATCCAGTTGTCTAAGTCCACATTGACTATACCCCTTAGTAGCAAAGAGCATGTATCCCTCTGAGAGGCCTTGAGAGATCCTCATTTCCATCATGTTTCCTTATATGGGGTTGTTGTAATTAGAATGAAAAGATTAACATAGATACTTTTCCCGTATCTTAGAGGATGTTTCTAGTATGTTCTATTGTCACCCTAGTGAGCCTTGTTAATTGACCCCCTATCTCTTTATCAAGGTATGATCTTTCTGATGTGGTGTAGTCTGATCGAGTGTTTATCTTGGATGAACCCTATCAGTTTTTTTGTCTTGATTCCTAACAAGGATGACCTCCAAGATGAGTTTCATTAGCTTTAGTGTGGATCGTCGAGTGTGTTCTCATGGATGGGTGTTTTATTTAATGTTTGAGTAGAAATCCAAGATGAATTTATAGTTAATATCTTACAATGATGCTATGTGACTACTATCTGTATATCTAAATTCATATTTGTATTTCCCATATTATGATTGAAATATCATGTTTTTATATTACTACTCTTGACACTTTCTATTTGGTTATTTCGGCGTGTCCTACATGGTATTGTTATAATCACCCCAACACGGGTTGTAACCACACATGTCATGTATTATGCAGACGACATAACATTTTTGGTGTCCTTGGTGGACTAGGAGTAGGTTGTTCTCGATTTGGCTAGACTTGCTGAGGTGTATACTTGTGTTTTATTTTACAGCAATCCCTCCTTCTGAGAAGGTGGGACATTACTTTCTAGTTTTTTGGGCTTGTATTTTTCTCTTTTTACACTTTTTAGTACTTTTTATCATACAATGGTTTTGCGATTATAGATGTTTTCATGGATTATTTTCATATGTTTTTTATTTCAGAAATATATAGGCCTGGAGATGTGTGTGTGAAAATAGGGACTTATGGCTAATGCCTCCCATGTGTGTGATATGACTTCTTTGTGATAGTTGTAATCCCCTAGCCTATTGGAGGTGGTCATGGGGTAGCTGCATCATAGGTCCCATCAAGTGAGTTCATGATAATACATGATCTTTGTAAACATGGATTTATATTTACAAATTTCACCCAATTACCCTTACACCAAACGATTTACCCTTACATGTGTTGGGTCCACTACGTTGAATACCCTAAGTAGTGGGGTGAATCAAGGGATGACATTTTAAAATTACATCCCCTCTAGATATTGGTTCTTCATTAAACAAAACAATCTTCTCTCTCATTCCCAATGAAAAGTATGATTAAAAATTAAATCATTCATGGGACACGGCAATTTTTAATTGGATCACCCTCACTGGGCCATGGAGTATACAACAGCGGTGTGATGACGTACCAAATTCACTAAGCCTCTCTATCAATAATGAGTACAATGTTTGGGATAGATCTTCTATTCCCAGTCTTACTACTTTTACAAGATTTAGGGTCTTCTCAATGCATTCCCAAAGGTTATTCCCTATGCCTCCTTCTCTAGATCACTTCCGGCAGAAAGGGTCACCATATTACTCTTCTTTAGCTCATTTCCCTATGCAATGAATACACTCACACATTATATACTAGTAGGTTGAATACGATTTATGGACATATAAGTCCCTTAAATTCCATGAATTCCTACAACCTTATCTTTAAGTAGATAATCCGTTTAATTCCATTTTTTCACCTTGCAGAAGAATTAAGCTTTTCCACATTCTATTAGGTTAGTAGAAATTACAATCACTAACTAATATAGGGAATTATTAAACCATATTGAGAAAATCATGAACCACTTTGTTCCTCCAAGTACTATGTTGCAGGTTTGCTATGCGGACCACCTCTTATGCATACTGTTGCCGCTTCTACAAACATCCCTTTGTTTGTGGACTGCCTCTTCCTTCACTGTCATGTACCACCTCTATGTACTGACTCCAAAGACCTCCTATGCGAACCACCATATGTTTGTGAACCATTATTTTTTCAAATACTTCCTCTTCATACTTCATCTTCCTTCTCCACAAACCGTGTTATTTTCGGGATATAGTTTCTTGCAAAAACCATCTGTGAAATTTCTTCCACGCGAACCACTTCAGCCTTCACAAAATAATCCCTCTTGAACTTACTTCAAACTTCTCCAAATTCCTTATACAAAATATGTTATCTAATAATATCCCCATTTTCATAATCAACGAGATTAGAGTTCCTTATATATGTACTGATATTTGCAAAATCCATTATTCCAATATTTTCAAAATCATTGATTCAATGCTGCCTTCATCGTATACCACTCTATTCACTACAAAACAGAACTATTCCATGAACAATTTGTTCATACATAGTCTGGGTACTACATTTTCTCTTACGTAGTGTCATTCTCTTCCACCATCCCACAAACCGTCACAGGTTCCGAATACGGTACCCCATTCTCCAGAAACCTTTATTGCAAAACATTTTAAGTTCTGTAAACAGCTCCCAGGTGCTGTTCCCGCTTCCTGTTATGCGGCCATCAATCATTCTCGAACATGGTATTCAGACCATGTTTCTAGGTATGCAGTTCCCTTATTTATTTTCTTTCTTCATAGTTCATCAAACTTTTTTACTTCTATGAGAAAATCCTTCCATTAACAGCATCGAACTCCTGATCTTGATATCCAAAAAATCAGAAAACGTTGGGAAATTATGCCCCATTAAAAACTTATCTACAGAAAACACCAACCATAAAAATTAAAGTATATATTGATTTTTCAAGAAAAACAATAACACCCAAAACATACCAAGAGGAAACATTGAGGGATTGGTTCCCAACAAATTCACCTTTTCATTTGTTGATAATTCTTCTCATAAAAATTATTCACATTTTGATTCCTTGTTAAGGATCCATCCTTCTACAACCATCATTTTCTCCAGGCGATTAAGATTGTGATCCCAGATTTACTCAACACATACTCTAAGACCACATGAGCCATTCTTGGTGTGAGAATCAATAGTATAATGAAATGTTCATCAATTAATCACTTCATTTCTGACACCAAATCTTGAAACCAATCAGCTTATTTCATCCAGAAACTTAGTTGTCGTGATATGTAATCTTTGATTTACCACTTATAGAATCATTAGATTTAATACTCCCCCTATGTCAGGGATTCATATCACCTTTAACATCATCTACCTCTATCTCACAGATCTACTAAATAGATTCTACCCATGTCTTTTCTCACATGTAATAGTCACACTAATCCCCCATTGTCAAAGAACCCGAAGGGAACATTAGGATTGTATGAAATAGGTTAAAGAACATATATCATGAAATTATAGAAAAAAAATCATATATTAAAGAGAGGGGGGATCCCACATCCACAATTTTTCAAGTGCATGGTTTCAAATGGACTCCTGGAGACAATTGATTCCTTTCACATGATTCTTTGGGTAGGGCCTTTGTATGAATATCGAAAAATAATTGTTCTATAGGCACATACTCCAACTTTAAAATACCATAGTCCACATTCTCATTGATAAAATGATTATTCATTTCAATGTGATTTGTCCTTGTGTGATGCACAATATTTTTTCTAAGAGTTAGAGCACATTAATTATCACAATGGATTCTGATTGTAGATTTCACTTCAACTCCCATATCATCAAGATTCTACATCATCCACTAAAGAGGCATGAAATATTGAGTAGTCTCTATATATTAATCTTCTATGATACTCAATGAAATGAAATATTGTTTCTTTCGTAACCATGAAATACATAATCCTCCAAGATAAGAAGCACCTATTGATGTTTATTTCATATCATCTACTGATCTAGCCCAATCTACATCAGCATATCCCAATAACTCTTACTGAGATCTTTCATTATACATTAAATCAAAATCCATTGTGCCATTGATATACCAAATTATTATTTTCACTGCAACATTGTAGATATCCTTAGGATTTCATTGATATCTCACTGATTGGAATGAGGAAAATACAACCTCAGGAATTGTCACTGTCAGGTACAGAATACTTCCAATGATTTTCTTATATTATGTAATATTAAATATCTTTCCTTTATCATAGCTTGAATGATTCAATCAGGTAGAAACCGAAGTCTTCATATCTTTGGAATTATCAATTCCAGACATTTTCCAAAAAAATCCTTAGAATATATCGATTGAGAAATCAAAGTTCCAATATATGATTTTGTTACACTTTAAAAAAGGAAAACTGTCAATTCACCAATCATTGACATTTAAACTCACATTTCTTGAATTCAAAAAAATTGTTGGCATTGTGCTTAATCTGATCCACCAATGAATTTTCATTAATATAAACCAGAATCATCATCCATTAAATACTTCCAATGTTGAAATATATATTTTAATCAACTTCACCACACTGAAAACTGAGAATCTTCAAAAATTGGTGAATCCTTGAATACTTTACTCCTGGTTCTAGCTTCAAACCATATAAATCTTTCTTTTGCAGAAAATTTATGTTCTAATAATCATGAATGAGAAAACCATTTGGATGCTCAATGTATACTTCTTCTTATATTACTTCATCCAAAAATACTTACTTAACATCCATCTTGAAAACATTGAGCATTCTTTGCAGTGTTGTGGCGAAGAATAATATGATTATCTCTAGGCCCACAACATGTGAAAATGTTTCATCAACGTATATACCCTCAACCCGAGAGTACCCTTTTCACACAATTTGTTCTTTGTTTCTAATCATAACACCATCTTTACTCAAAATGTTGGAAAAGAACCATTTTTTACAAAGGATGTTATTGAATTCTAGTATCAAAACAATCTCCCATGTTTGAATTTTCAATTTTTTCAAGCTCTTTATTCATAGATTGAACTCAGTTATCATCTCCAATAACTTCATAAAATCATTATTTTATACCTGTGATAAATATGACGCTTTTCTAGAGTCTTCATTCTCATAATCTTCACTGGTGTTGTCTGATCACCAATTATGATCTACTTTTCAATTTCATCTCTTCTCACTAGTCTTTGAGAAGGCACTGATTTATTCTCATCATCTGAGTCTTCTTCTGAATCAATCTCTAGATCTAGATAATCTCCTCACCCTCTCATCTCGTCATTGCTAACCTCATGTGTCTGATCATGTATTTGCTGAAAATTCTTTCCATTATCTATTATATTCACTTCATGTCTGTAAACTATAATTCCATGTAAGTTATTGAAGCATTTATATGCTTTCCTCTTCTTTGAGTATACAATAAATATCCCTTCATCCCCATGAGATTCAAGCATCATGTGTTTTTATTTATTGAGAATTAACCATTTACTTCTGAAAAATCAAAAGTGCATCAATGATAGATTATTTCCATACCAGAAATCATATGGGTTCTTATCCTTTTTCAGAAAAAGTAATTCTTTACTTGAATTATACACTACTGTTATCACTTCTTCTCTCAAATTTTCTCCTGAAGGTATTTATCATTGAACAATGTTCTGGCCATCTTATTGACAATATGATTTCATCTATCAACTACTTTATTTTGGTATGAAGTTATTACAGCTAAAATTTTATTCCATATCCCATTTTTCATGAGAAAATCCACCTATTGTCTATTTGGGAACATTGTTCCACTATCAATTCGAATTGTCATGATTTTCTTACCAAACATATTTTCACATTCCCATCGATATCTTGTAATGGAACTGAACACTTCATATTTGTGGGTGATTATTGAAACCCATACCATTCTTCTATAATGATTGAGGAAGAGAACATAATACCTCCTCCCATCAATAGCCCTTGGTGAAATTGTCCCACACACATCAATATTCACTCAATCAAGAAATATTGTTAACTTTTTTCCCTTTGGCTTATATGTCTTTTTAATGACCATTCCTTGTTGGAATCCATTGTATTTATGAGTACAATAATGTGATAATCTAGGAAGATTTAGATCAGTATCATATTTCACCAGATCTTCAAAGAAGTTTCACTTATGTGGCAAAGATTCTTATGTAATAACTTGTTTTCTTCATCCATGGATAAAAAGAACATATCATCTTCTCTACTCATGAGGTAGTGATTGGATTTTGTACAATTTACTTACAACAGAACAACACCATCCATTTCTTGGATGATTAGTAATTTCATGGTAAAACTTATGGAATGATCTGAGTCACATAACTGACTAACACTAAACAAGTTTTGACTAAGCCCATCAATATCCAAGGCATATTCTTGTCTCATGTCTTTTTCAATGAACATGTATTTTCATGAATCAAAATTTGTTAGGCCCTAATCATTTCCAAATCCTACGATACATTCTTTATCGTACCAGATTCTAGTTACTAGATCCTTATTTGTTTTCATATGGGAAGTGGATGCACATTCAATAATCCATATCTCAGTGTGATCTGATGCCCTGAATACAATTTTTGCAACCACTTCCTACTCATCCCTATTACTTTTTACCCAAGTCCTTGACTTTATACCAAACATAAAATAATAGTCTCGATCTTCCTCATTATATGATATACTAGCATTAACTTGTAGTGTCGTAAATTTTGTTTTAATTTTTAGCTCTCTTGATGATACATTTGGATACATATTATGAGAAAATTATGTCTGACTCGGGACAATCCTCTTTAATGTTGATGTGTAATACCTTTCTATATGTATGAGTCCTTCAAACATGAAACAATGACCATCAAATGAAGTCCTTGCATATTACGCTCTATACGACCACCTATGTTGGTCTTGTTCCCATTGGTACCACTTTACTATGGAACATACATTTTTAGAGTGTATCATCTTACCACAACAACAATAACTTTTATGAGGTACATTATTGTGTGGTAATGATGAACCACGAGTTGTGCCTTGGGTTCTTAGAATCTTCAGATTCTTCTTTGTACCCTAATAAAATATCAATCTTGGAGTGGGTGGTTCTGGTCTGACATGAACCATAAATACATTTTTTTAGATCAATCCCCATAACAACCTTATCATTCAGAGTTTATTATTTCTTCTATTCTGTTAGACCACTCAAATCAAATTTCATCTTCTCTATTACAAGTATGATCTTATTTCTTGATGTCGAACTTAGATTTAATAATTTATCATAATATTTAACTATTTTTCTCCGACCGATGACATCCTCTTCTAGTTCGTTGATACGTTTTATTTGATCTTTTTTTTATTAATCAAACTATCAATTTTTTTTTCTATTATTCAATTTTGAGTTTTTACTCGACTAACTTTTCTAATCATTCTAACATTTAAGGCGTTAGATTTTAGGTTTTTATATTGATCTTATAATTGTTTTCTTTATATTGTTGTATGTAGATTTTGTCATCATGAACAACATTATTATATTGCTTTGTTTTGTTTCTCAAAAAATCAATCTCCTCAAGGGAACCTTCTAATTCAACCTGAAGATCAACGCATCCTTCAATTTCTCATTCTTCATTGATAAAAAATTTCCAAAAACATCCACCAAAGCATCTACTTTATGATCCTTGTAGTCCTCCAACTCTTATGCCTCAGATTCTCTTGAAATTTTAACTTCTTTTTAAATCAAATTCGTCTTTTTTAATAACATTCTTTATTACTTATCATACCTTTATCACTTGACAAATACTTCTTTTGGGGAATTTCATCATTAAATTCATTATCATCATCATACTCCTTAAGACACTTAACTAATAAATTCACAATCATTCTGCATTGAAAACATGAAAATGAATGTTTACTAGTGAACTTCACTTTTTCCCCTTTGTAGATTTGAGGAGAGAAATGACATGATATCATCCAAATTTTCCTCCTTAGGACTATCATCAATAAAAATATTCTTAATGGACATGAATTATACTTCTTTGGAATTCCCTTTTTCCACTGCATCGTTATCATTGCTTCTCATTTTATGTGGTATAGGGGTAATGTGTAGGTAATACAGTGTCAACTCTTTTGGGTCATTGTCTTCCAATACTAAAAATATTAGATTAATCCATGGTTGATGTATCATCAAGATAAATTTCACAATAATTATATCATCAATGACTTCTTGAAGACCCTACATGTCTTCCAGAATAACATTTACTAATAAAAGAATGAATCAACAATCTCATTGGGGTTCATTCTGATATCCTCATACATGTTCCACAGAACCTGCAGCTTTTCTTCTAAAACATTTGTGTCTCCATCAAAAATGTTCAACAATTTTTCCCACACAAAATGTGATGTTTTACAGGATATCACCTTTGTATAAATTTCATTTTATAGGTCTCTCCCTAAATCATTGATTCCTTTATCATCATTATCCAATTCCTTAATTTCATCTTCTGAGAAAGCACCACTATTGATATCAGCTGATATTCCGTACATAACTGTTGTGAAAACATCCATTATTAATGATCGAAAGTATTGCTACATCCAATAATTCCATTGTTGAAAATTATTTCTTTCAAAGATTGGAATTAATTAATGATGGACCTCCCCTATTTATTATTCTAAGAGAGAATCAATAAATTTCATCATTTTTCTACAATACCAATAGGTTGGTCCACTAGGACGAATAACCAAATAGGGAGGTGAATCAGGGTATGAAAAAAAAAATTTGATTCCTCTTCAGATATTGTTTTATCATTAAAAAACCTATTTTCTCTCATTCCCATTGAATAGTATGAATAAAATTTAAAGCATTCATGATACACATCAATTTTTACTTGTTTTACCCTCACAGGGATACATCCAAGGAGAATACAATGGCGTAGTGCTGTGTACCAAATTCACCAAGGATTGTGGCCAATAATTAGTACAATGTTCAGGATAGATATTTTATGCCCATTATCACTACCTTTATAAAAATTAGAGTATTCTCACTGCATTCCCAAGGGTCACTCCCTTTGCCTCTTTCTCTGGCATACTATTAGTTGAAAGGGTCATCATCTTCCTCTTCCTTCGCTCCCTACTATTGGAAAGTAATCCAATAATAGTTTATAAACTTTTAGGTTGAGAACAGTTTATGTACATATAGGTCCTTTAATTTTACTGAATTCCTACATCTTCAAATTTATTTATATGTTCTATTGAAGTCCCTTTTTACCATGCAGTAGAATTCCACTTTTTCAATGTACTACTAGGTTAGTGGAAATTATATCTGCACACTGATTTAGGTCTTTTATATACCTCTTTGAGAAAACCGTGAACCACCATGTTCCACCACATAGTGTGTAGCGGTATTTCCATGTAAAGTGCATGTTCCATGTATCATTGTCGCTTCTATGAACCGTCCTCTATTCGTGGACTGCCTCTTCCTTCGCTGTCATGTACCGCCTGCACGTACTGACTCCGCGTACCGACTCCGTGAACCTCCTATATGAACCAATATATGTACACAAATTGTTCCCTATTCATAGAATATATTCTCTTAATGTGTATTCATCCTCCACATACCAAATTTATTGGAGGATATAGTTTCCCACAAAAACCATAGGCATAATTTCCTTCGCACGAACCACTTGAGCCTTCACAGAATTTTCCCTCACGAACTTCCTTCGGACATTGCCAAATTATCAAAGAAAAATTTGTTCTCTAATAATATTTCCCTATTCCCAATCGGTTGGATTAGTGCTCCATATATACGCAAGGATATCCACAAAATACAGTAATCCATGATTTACCAAATCATTGATTCGACACCACCTTCACCACATACCACTTCTACCACCGTGAACAACAAAACTTCCAAGAACTCTTTTTCATACATGGTCTACATACTAAATTTTATCCTATGTGAAACCATTTTATTCCTCCATCACATAAACCATCATTCCTTCCACATACCGCACACCCTTAACTGCAAACTGTCACTGTGAACCATTTTCAGTTCTGTGAACCGCTCCCGTGTACCGAAGCAACTGCCTGGAATGCAGCCATGAACCATTACCAAACAAGTTATGTGGATAATTTTCTATGGTATATGGTTGTATTTATTTTTCTAACATTATTCTAATTTATTCATACTGTTTACTCAAATAAGGAAATCCATCTTTTTCCAACATCAAACTCCCGATATAGAGACCCATAAATTTGGAAAACACTAGGACACTACGCCACATTAAAAAACTATCTTCGAAAAACACCAACCGTACTCATTCATGAACATCTTCATTTTTCAACAAAAACAACCACATACAAACCATATCAAGAGGACACATTGAGAGATTTTATCCCTACAACATGGGTCGCCAGATACCCATATGTAACACCCTGACCCCAGTTACCCAGAGTCAGTGCATTATTACGTAACATTGGCATGATCACAAAAGATAAAGTCTCAAAAGACCGATTAGTTTAGTATACTTGGAAACACTAGATACATTCATAAATGAGAAATTACATCATAAAGTGAAAAATAACAATAACATAGTCTCCATAGTCCACACTCATATCCCCTTCAGACTATCCGAGTTGGTCCGTCATAAAATATTTCTTCACATCTTGGGAAAAATAAATCATAGAAATGGGTGAGATCAGATGCTCAGTAAGGATAAAAATATAGCGGAAACTCTAATAAATAAACATAAACATTTGAGGAAATGTATAACTAAAACAAAATCCTTTTAAACTTGAACTTTAGCATAATATGTTAAAAGTAAAATGAAATAATTCCATTTACTTACTCACATGGATATTCTACTAGTTCAATAATCACATGCAATATCAATAACCACTTTCATAATGATGGAATGCATAATTCCAGACTATCATAACCATGTATCCAAGGCCTCATGCCAATACTACAAATATGATTTTGTCAAGGCCTCGTGCCAAGACACTAGTTTGTCTCATGAGACTTACTGATACATCGAGGAGTTATAGCGGGCTCCACCCATCACTTATTAATTCCAATGCATTCCTCTTATGAACAGGTTTAAACATATCATAAACCATACATAATCGTATCACATAAAAATGCATAAAGGAAACATAACATTTCCACATTTTAATCAAAAGATATCAATACAACACATTGATATAATAAAAACATTATCAAAACCATTTTCAATATCGAAATATAAAAAAATTAAAACATGGTATTTATTTCTCATTTAAAAAAAAATTGTCTTGTAGGGGAAGCCGAAACTCCAATAATGGTCACGGCGGCGAATAAGTCATTATCGCCTCATACGTACTGAAAAAAAACATTCCCTTTTGTCATTTAGTAAAATGCTTCATATAAAAAAGATTCTTTTTGAATAAACGTAAAAGTAAAAGGGGTTTATACACCATATAAATGAATGTTTTGTATAAAACAAAATATTCCTCAATTAATGGAGATCGAGATGAAGTCCCTTACCTCGTGTCCGACTTGACTTGATGTTTCTTTTACCTCCTAAAAAATAGGTAACTCTTATTGATTTGAGCCAAAGGCTTCCTTGGGAAGACTTATTCCCAAAGTGAGGCTTCTAGGAGTAAGAGATGGATGTTGAGATATTATTTGGGCAGAGGTTGGCCGAGCCAAATGGCTTTGATGTTGTCAATAAGGTGGTAGAGGGGGGGGGGCTTTTATAAGAGGAGAGGAGGGGCACTCTTGGAATGTCATCAAATGTTACATTATTATGAAGTGATTTTCAAATTTCAAAGGGCCCACAATTATATATTTCGAGGATACGGTGATAAGGGATCGAAATCTACTCATCCAATAGGTTTTTGACAAGTGTAAGTGTAGAGACCCGAAGCTTAACGTACTTGGAAATTACATTACATTTGTGGAATACTTAGTACATAACAAAAAACACACACACAAGGATCGTAATAGTTTAGTGTCTTTGGAAACTCGAAATATAATCTTCTAATCGTGGTGAATGATCTTCAAAATCTCCCATAAAGATCTTCCTTTTTTTTACCTAAAACATTTCTTTATATCCTGGGGAAAAGAAAACATAAAATGGTGAGCTCAAATGCTCAGTAAGGGTAAACAAAAGAAATATCAATCACATCATATACATAAGCACATAACTTTTGGAAATCTTAACCTGCAAAAGAGATCATAATTTCATAACATGGGGTAAATCATGGAAGTGAAATGTAATCACAATAATCATAACTTAAAACATGAAACTTTGTGGCATTCACACATAATCATAGAGAATCATTTCTTGTTAGTCAAGACTCATTTCCAAGACTATCTTAGTGGACAAAGTCCCTTTCTGAATCGAGTAACCCTCGTTTCAGTCCTGTTTCACTGAACCGGTATAACCTATCGTTCCAGCCCTGTCTATCTCATGAGATATAAAATCTTTACCCAATGCATTTGAGGGAGATATAGGTCCCACCCATCTTATAATGAATCCTTTCTTATGTGTGCCACATAATCATAAACCATACATCAAAGCGTAACCCATGTAATAAAAATGGGATTCTTAAACAACATGACATCATAAAACAATTCATATAAGATAAAGGAATTCATAAAAATATTTCCATCACAACATAATCAAATCCATGTAATAATAGGGATAAAAATAGAACCCTTTTTATTATCTTAGATGGAAAATAATTTTGATAAAATACTTGAACTTCATTCTTGAGGAAAATATCCTTTATACTTCGAAAACACTTTTCCTTTCTTAACATGTCATACAATTTTAAACTAAAAGAAGTTGATTAAAAATAAACATGAAAACTTATAAAGGAATATTCTTCGAAACAATGTTTTAAAAATCTATTCATGCCGTATAAGTTAAAAAAACATTCTTCGTACTTTTGTCGGAAAAGTCAAAAAGTACCTCGTACGAAAAATGACAAAATATTCCTTTCATATCTTTTACAAAAACATACCAAAGGGTGAAATTGGATATAAACTATTTTAGAAGGATGGAAATAATATTACACATTGAGGGAAAATGGATGTGGATAATAAAATACACCCCAGTAATTACCAAAATAAAAACAATCTCGGATAAAAGTGAGATTGTGATATTTCCCTTACCTTAGGTCCGATTTGCTTTGTACGTGTCCGAAGCTCCTGTATAATGGTTTAAATAATTTCATTGACTTATTGAATCATATTCATTGTTATGATATAATATATGGTTCACTTAGGACATTATATTACCCGTTCTTTTGTAAATTCCATGTTAAAGAAGCGTTTTGGGTAAAATCGTTTCTTTTATCGTAGGTGTTTTGACTTGTTGTTCTTGACATTATTATTACTTATATCATGATTTACTTACTTCCAGAATATAAAATATGATTTATATATAATATATATTCAGTATATATATATATATATATAATAGATAGAGAAATGAAATGAAAAACACTGTTCATGGAGACGGTAGTCCGTACGTACGCATGAACGCTGTTTTCCTTTCCTTATTGTCTTGAATGGAAGTAAGTAGATGACATAAATATATATATATAAATAAATCCAGTAGCTTTATAATGTGATATATTTCATTATTATTTCTTATATATACTTTATAATCATTCTTAAATGGTTAACATGGAGAATGAATCTCATCGCGTCGTGGAGACGGTAGTCCGTACGTACGCACGAGCGATGATATCATTTCCATAAATATTGAATTGAATTGGAGTGGATTATAAAATATATCAGAATCAATATGATGTTGTAATAACTATGTATAGTTATTCTTTACACCATTATACCCATCCATGTAAGGTGGTGGTGGAAAATAGATTACACCACGGCGTGGAGACTGTATTCCGTACGTACGCACGCGCGGTGATTTCTTTTTCCGTAGGATGGATAGATGGTGAAATAGGGTTGTTTCATACTTATAATAACATATCAGTAAATCAGTGATACTGATGTTATTACTTAATAATTAAACAACCTAAGAAGAAGAAGTGGAAGTAGAAATAAAGATGAAAGAATTGGTAACGGTAATTACCTCTTCTTTGAAGCGCCTTTTGGAGACCTCCTCTTAGGGAACTAAAATTGGTCTTTGAGGAAGACCAGAACCTCTAGGATGTTTCTAGGGAAGTGGATAAGAGATTTTGTCAGGGGTTGGCCGAGATTGAGTTCTCAAATTGGTGTGAGGATGAGGGGGAGGAGGTGTCCTTTTATAAGGGAGGAGAGGGGAACCTTAGGAATACCTCAAAATATTATTTTATATTAATGTCAAAATCGGATTATAATGGTTCCAAAGGGTCTTATTTCGAAGCTAAAGTGGGTATGGGTAGAAATCCTATCAACCAATAGGATTTAGACAAGTTTAGGGTATTATTTTAACCTTATCAATTATATTTAACTCTAAGTTAAATAATTTAACTTTTACCGTGTCTTTTTGTTTTCTTTCACTATATGGTTAATACACTTACTATAACATGCCAAACGAACCCAAAATTGTTTATTATTAATATATATATCCTTATCTAAGTCATTTTTCCGAACCTTAGATTTTTAGTAATAAAATAAAAATTAATAATATAATACTTGATTTAAAAACTATTTTGTGTCAATTTTGACACTATTTGATATATGATTTTTGTGAAAGTCATAACAGAATTATATGTTCGAACCAAGTTGATTAAATCAACACTAATATATCATAGTAACCTAGAAAATTTGTGGAATTCATAAAAAGTCTCAAATTACATTCATTTGATCATTTATAACATCAATTATGTTAATATTTCCTTAAAAGGGTAATTACTGCATCATCGTTGTGTCATAAATAAATTAATTAATTTAAAGTCTAAAAATTATAAATAAAATATCATTATGTAGGAAATATTTTTAGCTTTATAATTAATATTTATAGTCGAATTTATCTTATGTATAACCCCATATTAAAAATTATTTACTTATTAAACTTTGATTTTAACTATTTTAACCCTTCTTTAAATCAATTAATAATAAATGTCCTAATCTAAGCCAAGTGGGCCTAAATAGTCATATTTTATTCCTAAGTTTGTTTTTGGTTGAATTAAACTTATCCAATAGAATTAGGACATGTGTTAGGATAATAGTAATATCTTTTTTACCCTTAGTTACCCTATTTACTATTAATCGCGGTAAAAAAAAGTAAAAAGTTACTATTCACCAAAAAATTATTTTTATCTCATTGAACCATATTTTACTTACTGATATCAACCGTGTCTGTCGGATTTTAGAAATTTCATTCACAGAAGCGGTAAAATTAATTTTTATGCAAAATTCAGTTTTTAACCTACCACTTAGTGGTTTCACTATTCATCAAAAATTGAAAGTTTTCAGAAAAATACCAAAATTTCACCCTAGGATAATTTCGATATTCCGAATCCAAAAATGAAGTCCATTTTGAAAAATAAAATTTATAAAATTTCAAAGAGTGGTTATTATTTTTCATAACAGCTAGTTTTAATAATATTTTAATAGCATATCGTTGTTTAGTGAAACTCGGTATTGCGTACGATGCAAGCTATCGAGGAAGGTCGTGATTGCGTGTAATGCAAGGCAAGTCAAGGATGCGTGTTGTGCAAGATCCTTTTGGTGTAGCGTACAACACAAGACATTAGTGAAATAAAAAAGAATATTTTTCATAAAATCTCGGGCTGTTACATTCTACCCCCCTTAAAATGAATTTCGCCCTCGAAATTCGTCAGGGTTATAAATGGTTTACTATTCGAAAGTTTCTTTAATATAAACCCACATCGTAAAAAGGAATACCAAAACTTGGCTTTAAAAACTAAAGTATGAAATGTAACGATTACCCAAATAAACTAATCACTGGGTTTCCACATAGGTGAAAATATGGATATGGAAGAGAAATCTAACCATCATGTTCTGATGGAGAGTGGTAGAGAACATGGCTATGGAAAATCCAGTAATCACAAATCCATAAATTTGTGACGATCTAAGGTACCATCTGATTCATCAGGTATAAGATCACTAGGAAAACATTTTTGGTTTTCAAGATCATTTCCCTAAAGTTGAAAATTTGAATTAGAATAAATACTTTCTTTATTTTGGTACAATCTCACTGTTGTTCATGCCTTGAACAATTTCCACTTCATCTCTTAAATAAATGAAGTTGAATTTTTTATTCATGATGTGTTAGTATGACAGTTCATTCCATCTGTCTCAAACAAAAGGTTAGCAAAAATTATAAGTCGATCTATAGTGAGATTAATCACATATGGTTCCTAAAATGGACTTATACTTCATATATCATACTGCTTAATATAATAAAACTAGTTTCTACTAAACAGGGACTTCCTGTAGGCCAGTGGTAGGCGATAAAGGCCAGTCGCACTTCGGTTGTGGGTTCGATTCCCACAGCCTTGTTCGAAGCGATGGGTTGTCGCCCGTCCTGTAGGTTGTCCTTTTTCTAAAACTATATTACTATAACATCCCATCAATAATATAATGACCCATACTTTACATACATTGTTAATACATCGAAATTGAAGCACACTTATTACAACATATGACAAAACCACAAAGGACCGTATAGGTATAGTGTCTTTAGAAACTGGGAAACATAAACAACTGGTTCATAAATCTTCTACAGTGTCTCCCATTTATTTCATCATATCTAGGGTCCCTTTTAGCATATTCTACTTAATATCCATCTTCCTGACCTGGGGAAAAGAAAACATAAAAGGGTGAGCTCAAATGCTCAGCAAGGGCAAATAAAGGAAATAAAAATCATATCATATCTTTATGAAAATCAAAACCGGAAAAAGAGATCATAATATCTTAACATGGAATAAATCATAGAAGTGAAAATGAGATCCCCATAATCATAACATAAAACTTGAAACTTTGTGGCATTCACACATAATCATGGAAAATCATTTCTTGTTAGTCATGACTCATTGCCAAGACTATCTTAGTGGACAAAGTCCCTTTCTGAACCGAGTTCACTCCTCGTTTCAGTCCTGTATCACTGAAACGAAATAACCTTCCGTTCTAGCCATGTCTATCTCATGAGATATAAAGTCTTTACCCAATGCATTGGAGGGAGATATAGGTCCCACCCATCTTATAATGAATCCTTTCTTATGTGTGCCACATAGTCATAAAACATACATCATCGCATAACACAAGTAACAAAAATGGGATTCTTGAAACATCATGACATCAGAAATCAATTCATATAAGATAAAGGAATTCATAAAAATAATTCCATCACAACATGATCAAATCAATGTAATAATAGGGATAAAAATATAACCCTTTATTATCTTAGATGGAAAATAATTTTGATAAAACACTTGAACTCCATTCTTGAGGAAAATATCCTTTCTTCTTCAAAAACATTTTTCCTTTCATAACATGTCATACAACTTTAAAATAAAAGAAGTTGATTAAAAATAAACTTGAAAACTTGTAAAGGAAGCTTCTTTGAAGTAATGTTTTAAAAATCCACTCATGCCGTATAAGTTAAAAAAAACATTCTTCGAACTTTTGTCGGAAAAGTAAAAAAGTACCTCGTACGGAAAAATGACAAAAGATTCCTTTCATATTCTTTACTAAAAACTCACCTAAGGGTAAAATTGGATTTAAACAATTTTAGGTGGATGGAAATAATATTACATATTGATAAAACATGGATGTGGATGATAAAATACACCCCAGTAAATACTTACGAATAAACAATCTCGGATAAAAATGAGATTGTGATATTTCCCTTACCTTAGGTCCGATTTGCTTTGTTCGTGTCCGAAGCTCCTGTATAATGGTTTAAATAATGTTATTGACTTATTCCAGAATCATACATATTGATATGATGTCATATATGGTCATATTATTAGCTTCTTGTTAGTAATATTTCATTGTTACTTGTTACTCGGGTCTTTATAACTTTTTGTTCTTATGCGTGTTTTGTTGGATAAATTCTTATTCTTATCTTTAGGTTATAGATAATTCATTTCCAGAATGGTATTAGTGTAGTATATACCATATTTATTCATTCAATTCATTTATATAATCATTATGAAATGAAGATCATGTAGAACGAGTCGCATCACATCGTGGAGACGGTATTCCGTACGTACGCACGAGTGATGATATCATTCCTATGATCGTGGAATTGTATTGGAGTATATATATATATATTATTTCAGTATCAATATTACTTAATAATAATAATATATAGTTACTCATTACACCATTATACCCATCCTTGTAAGGTGATGGTGGAAAATAGATTACACCACGGCGTGGAGACGGTATTCCGTACGTACGCACGCGCGGTGATTTCATTTTTCCGTAGGATGGATAGAAGGTGAATTAGGGTTGTTTCATATTTATAATAACATATCAGTATGTAAGTAATACTGATGTTATTACTTTATCATGAAACAACTAAAGAAGAAGAAGTTGAAGAAGAAAGAAATTGAAAAGATCGGTAATGGATATTACCTCTTCTTTGGAACGCCTCTTTGAATCCTCCACTTACGGAACTAAGATTGGTCTTTGGAGAAGACCAGGACCTCTAGGATTATTCTAGGGAAGTGGATAGGAGAAAATGACATGGGTTGGCCGAGCTTGAGTGCTCAAATTGGTGTGAGGAGGAGGGGGAGGAGGTGCCCTTTTATAAGGGAGGAGAGGGGCACCTTAGGAATATCTCAAAATATTATTTTATATTAAAGTCAAAATCGGTTTATAATGGTTCCAAAGGGTCTTATTTCGAAGCTAAAGTGGGGATGGGTCGAAATACTATCAACCAATAGGATTTAGACAAGTTTAGGGTATTATTTTAACCTTATCAATTAGATTTAACTCTAAGTTAATTAATTTAACTTTTACCGTGTCTTTTTGTTTTCTTTCTCTATATGGTTAATACACTTACTATAACATGCCAAACGAACCCCAAATTGTTTATTATTAATATATATATCCTTATTTAAGTCATTTGGCCGAACCTTATATTTTTAGGAATAAAATAACAATTAATAATATAATATTTGATTTAAAAACTATTTTGTGTAAATTTTGACACTATTTGATATATGATTTTTGTGAAAGTCATAACAGAATTATATGTTCAAACCAAGTAGATTAAATCAACATTAATATATCATAGTAACCTATAAAATTAGTGGAATTCATAAAAAGTCTTAAATTACATTTATTTGTGTATTTATATTATCAATTTTGTCAATATTTCATTAATAAGATAATTACTGCATCATCTTTGTGTTATAAATAAATTAAATTATTTGATGTCTAAAATTTACAAATAAAATACCATCATGTAGGAAATCTTTTTAGATTTCTAATGAATTTTCAAAATCGAATTTATCTTATGTATAACCCCATATTAAAAATGATTTACTTATTAAACTTTGATTTTAACTATTTTAACCCTTCTTTAAATAAATTAATAATAAATGTCCTAATCTAATCCAAGTGGGCCTAAATGGTCATATTTTATTCCTAAGTTTGTTTTTGGTCGAATTACACTTGTCCAATAGAATTAGGACATGTGTTAGGGTAATATTAATATCATATTTACCCTTAGTTACCCTATTTACTATTAACCGCGGTAAAAAAAGTAAAAAGTTACTATTCACCAAAAAATTATTTTTATCTCATTGAACCACATTTTACTTACTAATATCAACCGTGTCTGTCGGATTTTCGAAATTCCATTCACAGAAGCGGTAAAATTAAGTTTTATGCAAAATTCAGTTTTTAACCTACCACTTAGTGGTTTCACTATTCATCAAAAATTGAAAGTTTTCAGAAAAATACCAAAATTTCACCCTAGGCTAATTTCGATATTCTGAGTCCAAAAATGAAGTCCATTTTGAAAAATAAAATTTATAAAATTTCAAAAAGTGGTTATTACTATTCATAGCATATTGTTGTTTAGTGAAACTCGGTATTGCGTACGACGCAAGCTATCGAGGAAGGTCGCGATTGCGTGTAAAGCAAGCCAAGCAAGTGTTGTGTAGAAAAAGATCCCTTTGATGATTTATATAACATAAAAGTCTCGGGTGTTACATTCTACCCCCCTTAAAAAGAATTTCTCCCTCGAAATTCATCACTTTGCAACAAACAGATGAGGATACTTCTCCCTCATCATATCCTCAAGCTCCCATGTAGCTTCTTCAAGTTGGTGGTTTCTCCATAAAACTTTCACCAAGAGAGTGGTCTTGTTTCGTAGGACTTTTTCGCTACGATCCAGAATCTCAATTGGCTGTTCTTCATAAGAAAGATCTTGCTCCAGCGGTACAACTTCTGAGCTGAGTACATGTGAAGGATCTGGTATGTACTTTCTCAGGAGAGATACATGGAACACATCGTGAACTTGAGAGAGATTCGGTGGAAGCGCCAATCGGTAAGCTACCTTCCCAACACGATCCAGTATTTCAAAAGGACTGATATATCTAGGGCTCAACTTCCCCTTCTTTCCAAATCTCATAACCCTCTTCCAGGGAGATATTCGTAAGAACACTTTATCGCCCACTTCAAACTCTAGGTCTTTTCTTCGGTTGTCGGCATAACTTTTCTGTCGACTCTGAGATGCTCTTATGTGTTGTTGAATAGATCTGACCTTCTCTGCCATTTCATCAACGAGATCAGGTCCTAATAGCTTTCTTTCCCCAACTTCATCCCAGTAAGTTGGAGTCCTGCATTTCTTTCCATAGAGAGCTTCATAAGGAGCCATCTGAATACTGGAGTGAAAGCTATTATTATAAGAAAATTCCACCAAAGGTAGGTGTTGATCCCAACCTCCTTTGAAATCCATAGAGAAAGCTCTCAACATATCTTCTAGGGTTTGAATTGTTCACTCAGACTGACCGTCTGTCTGGGGATGATAAGCAGTGCTGAAACTCAACTCTGTATCCAGAGTATGCTGAAGACTTCGCCAGAACTTCGAGGTAAATCTCGGATCTCGATCAGATATAATAGAAAGTGGTACTCCATGCAATCTTACCACTTCCTTTATATATATCCTGGCAAGCTGATCTAGAGAGAAATCCTCTCTAATAGCAATGAAGTGTGCAGACTTTGTAAGACGATCAACTATGACCCAGATAGCATTATTGCCTTTGGATGTTTTAGGAAGTCCTGTGACAAAGTCCATAGTGATGTTTTCCCATTTCCATTCGGGTATGGGTAATGGTTGTAACATCCCCTTAGACTTCTGTCTCTCAGCTTTAACTTGTTGACAAACCAAGCATCGAGAGACATATTCAGCAACATCTCTTTTCATGCCATCCCACCAGAAGTACTCTTTCAGGTCCCTATACATCTTCGTGCTTCCAGGATGAATAGAGAATGAAGAACTATGAGCCTCATCCAGCAGCTCTTTCTTTAATTCGGGGATGGGAGGAACGCAAACCCGATTCCTGAACTTTATTATCCCATCACAATCAAGGTTGAATTCAGGAACATTTCTCACCTTCTTTTGTAACTCGACATCTTCTTTCTGTGCCTCTTTAATCTTCACATGTATAGATGGTTGAACATTCATTTGAGAAAGATAAGATTTTTCCCCTTCCATTATAATTCCAAGATCCATCCTTTGTAAATCCATAAATATTAGATCTTTTGTGATCCTCATCATGGATAAACTAGCATGGTCTTGTCGACTTAATGCATCTGCCACCTTGTTTGCTTTCCCAGGGTGGTAATGGATTGAGCAGTCATAATCCTTAATCAGCTCCAACCATCTTCTTTGACGCATATTCAACTCCTTTTGTGTGAAAATATACTTTAAACTTTTATGATCAGTATAAATATCACACCTTTCACCATAAAGGTAATGCCTCCAAATCTTTAATGCAAAGATTACCACAGCCAACTCCAAATCATGTGTTGGGTAATTTTGCTCATGGATTTTCAACTGTCGTGAGGCATAAGCTATCACCATATCATTTTGCATAAGAACACACCCCAATCCCTTCTTGGATGCATCACTGTAGATCACAAACCTTTCTCCACTACAAGGCAGTGTGAGCACAGGTGCACTGGATAACCTTCTTTTCAACTCCTTGAAATTCTCTTCACATTCCTCTGTCCAGACAAACATAACTCCCTTCCGAGTCAACTTGGTGATTGGATTAGATAATCGTGAAAAATCTTTTACAAAACGTCGATAATATCCAGCCAAACCAAGAAAACTTCAGATCTCAGTTACTGTTGTTGGTCTTGACCATCTTTCGATAACCTCTATTTTTACTGGATCCACAGATATCCCCTCTTTTGAGATTTTGTGACCCAAAAATGCAACTTTTTGAAGCCAAAATTCACACTTGGTAAATTTGGCATAAAGCTTCTCCTTTCTCAGGGTCTTCAATATAATTCTCAAGTGATCTTCATGCTCTTCCTTGCTCTTTGAATAGACAAGAATATCGTCTATAAAGACTACCACAAATTGATCAAGATAGTCTCTAAAGACTCTATTCATTAGATCCATGAAGATAGCAGGGGCATTAGTAAGACCAAATGGCATCACTATAAATTCATAGTGTCCATACCTTGTACGGAAAGCCGTCTTTGGTATATCCTCCCTTTTTACCCTTAATTGATGATACCCTGAACGAAGATCAATCTTGGAAAAGTATTGAGCTCCGCGTAGTTGGTCAAATAAGTCATCAATGCATGGGAGAGGATATTTGTTCTTGATAGTGATCTTGTTAAGTTCTCGATAATCAATGGAGAGTCTCATTGATCCATCTTTCTTCTTAACAAATAGAACAGGTGCTCCCCAAGGTGACGCACTAGGGCGTATGAATCCCTTATCAAGATTATCTTGGAGTTGCTTCTTCAATTCCTGCAACTCAATTGGGGCCATTCTAAAAGGTGTCTTTGAAATAGGCAAAGCACCCGGTACGAGTTCTATTGAAAACTCAACTTCACGATTTGTTGGAAGACCCGGTAATTCCTCCGGAAAGACATCATCAAACTCCCGTACAATGGGCATATTCTTAATCGTGAGTTTCTCACCAACTATTTGAGATAAATAACCTTCATTTAGTGGAATCAATACCCATAAGATGGAAGAAATTTCCACTAGAAGGTTATGTTCATCCTTGCATTGATAGACGATCGTAGATTGATCTGGAATATGAAATGTGACTTCCCTTCTTTGGCAATTGATATGAGCTCTATGTAGAGAAAGCCAATCCATGCCAAGAATCACATCAAATTCCACTAAAGGAAGGATCACAAGATTTCCAGGAAGCACTTTCCCACAAACATCGATCGGAGAAGAATTATAAACTTCTGATGCGATTGATGTGCCATTTGGTGTTGTCACAGCTAACTCAACATCTAATTGTTGAGGTAATACGGTGATACCCTTAGAAAATTTTTCAGAAATAAAAGAGTGGGTGGATCCAGAATCAAATAAAACATTTGCTACTTTAGAGTGGATGGTATGTGTACCTTTCACCACATCGTTATCGTACTCCACATCGCTGATAGAAATTGCATGTGACTTTCCTTTGTCTTTAGCCTTATGAGTTTGTTGACGTCGACCATCATCATCAACCCTTGGATTTGGGCATTGATTGGCATAATGCCCCATCTCCTTGCACTTGAAACATTGAAGTGTAGTAGGTTCATTCTGTGTATCCCTTCCTTTTTTTGCATCATTAGACATCTTCTTCCCATTATCACGACATTCAAATGCCCGATGACCTTCCTTTCCACATTTAAAACATTTACTTGTCCCTTTAAGACAACTACCTCCATGTTTCTTTCCACACTTTGAGCATAAGGGAATGTTCATCTTCTTTTCCGTGTGCTATTTAGATTTTTCTTTGAATTCCATCTTCCTCTTCTTATCAAACCCATGTGACTGATGGGTTACTCCAATCTCCATCTCGACTTTGAGAGCACATCGAACGATTTCCTTGTAGCTATTGAAGTCCCTTATGGATAACGCCCTTCGAAGACTTGGTTTTAAGCCACTAAAGAATCGATCGATCTTACTCTCAGGTTGGATAATAATACCAGAAGCGTACCTTGCAAGTCTTGTAAAATTTTCTTCATAGGTACCAACAGATTCATCATCCCTTTGCTTCAGTTCAAGAAACTCTTTCTCCATCTTTGTTCGGAGAAAAATAAGTTCTTGAACTCGTCACATTCCATAGACTCAATTTCATCCCTTTGCCTCGTATTCTTAACAAGATTCCACCATTGATCAGCATCTCCTTCCAAACGATACACTGCTAGGATGACTTTATCATGTTCAGAACATTGAAGAACTGAAAATATCTTTTCAGTAGTACTAATCCATTGTTCAACAACTAATGGATCAGTAGACCCGCTGAAAGATGGTGGACGCTGCCTCATGAAGGATTCAACAGAATGTTGCTCCCTCTTTTGTTCGTTTGGAAATCCTGCATGATTCATAGCTTGAGAAAGTTGTGTGAGCATGGCTACAAGATTTTTCAGTCCAGCTCCCATATCGGTTGGTTGCTCAGGGGGACAATCATTGCATTGCCCATCGCATTCCGCATTAACACGGTTCCTTCGGGTTCCAGCCATTGACTAAAACCAAGAAGAATAGTGTGAGCAACACTAATTATAATAGGAAACCACATAATTCAAGAAAAAAAAATTTCATGCTTATGGTCTTATCCTAGGTTATTCATGGCCATTTCTAAGATTGTGTTCTATGCTTAGACTTATCCTTAGGGTTCTTACTAAGGCTTTCATGTCCTAGTTTCCAAAGGTTGACTATACCTTTCCTCTGATACCAACTATAACGACCCATACTTTACATACATTGTTAATACATCGAAATTTAAGCACACTTATTACAACATATGACAAAACCACAAAGGACCGTATAGGTATAGTGTCTTTAGAAACTGGGAAACATAAACAACTGGTTCATAAATCTTCTACAGTGTCTCCCATTTATTTCATCATATCTAGGGTCCCTTTTAGCATATTCTACTTAATATCCATCTTCCTGACCTGGGGAAAAGAAAACATAAAAGGGTGAGCTCAAATGCTCAGCAAGGGAAAATAAAGGAAATAAAAATCATATCATATCTTTATGAAAATCAAAACCTGCAAAAGAGATCATAATATCTTAACATGGAATAAATCATAGAAGTGAAAATGAGATCCCCATAATCATAACATAAAACTTGAAACTTTGTGGCATGCACACATAATCATGGAAAATCATTTCTTGTTAGTCATGACTCATTGCCAAGACTATCTTAGTGGACAAAGTCCCTTTCTAAACCGAGTTCACTCCTCGTTTCAGTCCTATATCACTGAACCGAAATAACCTTCCGTTCCACCCATGTCTATCTCATGAGATATAAAGTCTTTACCCAATGCATTGGAGGGATATATAGGTCCCACCCATCTTATAAGGAATCCTTTCTTATGTGTGCCACATAGTCATAAAACATACATCATCGCATAACACAAGTAACAAAAATGGGATTCTTGAAACATCATGACATCATAAATCAATTCATATAAGATAAAGGAATTCATAAAAATAATTCCATCACAACATGATCAAATCAATGTAATAATAGGGATAAAAATATAACCCTTTATTATCTTAGATGGAAAATAATTTTGATAAAACACTTGAACTCCATTCTTGAGGAAAATATCCTTTCTTCTTCAAAAACATTTTTCCTTTCATAACATGTCATACAACTTTAAATTAAAAGAAGTTGATTAAAAATAAACTTGAAAACTTGTAAAGGAAGCTTCTTTGAAGTAATGTTTTAAAAATCCACTCATGCCGTATAAGATAAAAAAAACATTCTTCGTACTTTTGTTGGAAAAGTCAAAAAGTACCTCGTATGGAAAAATGACAAAAGATTCCTTTCATATTCTTTACTAAAAACTCACCTAAGGGTAAAATTGGATTTAAACAATTTTAGGTGGATGGAAATAATATTACATATTGATAAAACATGGATGTGGATGATAAAATACACCCCAGTAAATACTTACGAATAAACAATCTCAGATAAAAATGAGATTGTGATATTTCCCTTACCTTAGGTCCGATTTGCTTTGTTCGTGTCCGAAGCTCCTGTATAATGGTTTAAATAATGTTATTGACTTATTCCAGAATCATAAATATTGATATGATATCATATATGGTCATATTATTAGCTTCTTGTTAGTAATATTTCATTGTTACTTGTTACTCGGGTCTTTATAACTTTTTGTTCTTATGCGTGTTTTGTTGGATAAATTCTTATTCTTATCTTTAGGTTATAGATAATTCATTTCCAGAATGGTATTAGTGTAGTATATAACATATTCATTCATTCAATTCATTTATATAATCATTATGAAATGAAGATCATGTAGAACGAGTCGCATCACATCGTGGAGACGGTATTCCGTACGTACGCACGAGTGATGATATCGTTCCTATGATCGTGGAATTGTATTGGAGTATATATATATATATATATTATTTCAGTATCAATATTACTTAATAATAATCATATATAGTTACTCATTACACCATTATACCCATCCTTGTAAGGTGATGGTGGAAAATAGATTACACCACGGCGTGGAGACGGTATTCCGTACGTACGCATGCGCGGTGATTTCATTTTTCCGTAGGATGGATAGAAGGTGAATTAGGTTTGTTTCATATTTATAATAACATATCAGTATGTAAGTAATACTGATGTTATTACTTTATCATGAAACAACTAAAGAAGAAGTTGAAGAAGAAAGAAATTGAAAAGATCGGTAATGGATATTACCTCTTCTTTGGAACGCCTCTTTGAATCCTCCACTTAAGGAACTAAGATTGGTCTTTGGAGAAGACCAGGACCTCTAGGATTATTCTAGGGAAGTGGATAGGAGAAAATGACAGGGGTTGGCCTAGCTTGAGTGCTCAAATTGGTGTGAGGAGGAGGGGGAGGAGGTGCCCTTTTATAAGGGAGGAGAGGGGGACCTTAGGAATATCTCAAAATATTATTTTATATTAAAGTCAAAATCGGTTTATAATGGTTCCAAAGGGTCTTATTTCGAATCTAAAGTGGGGATGGGTCGAAATCCAATCAACCAATAGGATTTAGACAAGTTTAGGGTATTATTTTAACCTTATCAATTAGATTTAACTCTAAGTTAATTAATTTAACTTTTACCGTGTCTTTTTGTTTTCATTCTCTATATGGTTAATACACTTACTATAACATGCCAAAAGAACCCCAAATTGTTTATTATTAATATATATATATCCTTATATAAGTCATTTGGCCGAACCTTAGATTTTTAGGAATAAAATAACAATTAATAATATAATATTTGATTGAAAAACTATTTTGTGTCAATTTTGACACTATTTGATATATGATTTTTGTGAAAGTCATAACAGAATTATATGTTCGAACCAAGTTGATTAAATCAACATTAATATATCATAGTAACCTATAAAATTAGTTTAATTCATAAAAAGTCTTAAATTACATTTATTTTGGTATTTATATTATCAATTTTGTCAATATTTCATTAATAAGATAATTACTGCATCATCTTTGTGTTATAAATAAATTAAATTATTTGATGTCTAAAAATTACAAATAAAATACCATCATGTAGGAAATATTTTTATATTTCTAATGAATATTTACAATCGAATTTATCTTATGTATAACCCCATATTAAAAATGATTTACTTATTAAACATTGATTTTAACTATTTTAACCCTTCTTTAAATAAATTAATAATAAATGTCCTAATCTAATCCAAGTGGGCCTAAATGGTCATATTTTATTCCTAAGTTTGTTTTTGGTCGAATTACACTTGTCCAATAGAATTAGGACATGTGTTAGGGTAATATTAATATCTTATTTACCCTTAGTTACCCTATTTACTATTAACCGCGGTAAAAAAAGTAAAACGTTACTATTCACCAAAAAATTATTTTTATCTCATTGAACCACATTTTACTTACTAATATCAACCGTGTCTGTCGGATTTTTGAAATTCCATTCACAGAAGCGGTAAAATTATGTTTTATGCAAAATTCAGTTTTTAACCTACCACTTAGTGGTTTCACTATTCATCAAAAATTGAATGTTTTCAGAAAAATACCAAAATTTCACCCTAGGCTAATTTCGATATTCTGAGTCAAAAAATGAAGTCCATTTTGAAAAATAAAATTTATAAAATTTCAAAAAGTGGTTATTACTATTCATAGCATATTGTTGTTTAGTGAAACTCGGTATTGCGTACGACGCAAGCTATCGAGGAAGGTCGCGATTGCGTGTAAAGCAATCCAAGCAAGTGTTGTGTAGAAAAAGATCCCTTTGATGATTTATATAACATAAAAGTCTCGGGTGTTACAAATAATATCGAAAAAACTTATATCCTTAAACAATACTAACTTATGTCCAACATAATCCATTCCAATCTTTAGGCTTATCCATAATACTATAGTCCACTCTCATAATATAGTGAAAACGATTACCAGAGATTTAATACCATCGTTGATCCCCATATATCATAAGATATATCTTCTTGGTCACATTCCAAACATTCAAAGGCCTTAATCTTGTACTCTCTTGAATACCCATTGAACCTTATTGAAAACATGAATTCTATTAAAAGTTAACTCTTTCCACATACCAAAATCCTAAAAATTCTATATACTCAAACCATGATATCACTTAGTCCTTATATCAATCATGAGCTCATGAATACTATCAAACATTTAATTTTCTCCTTATCCCTTCATTATGCGCATATCACCTACATTCCAAAAATATCTGAATAACCTTTCATGGATACTGGTAACATTAATCAGACAACAGTGTAACAATCCTTACATGTCTCTTTATTCTACAGTACCATGAGATTACTTATACAACATTACACATGATAAACATGTAATCATTCCACTACATTCTTAAACCATTGACCGAGCTTCAACAATTCTTTCATCTCACATATCATTTGTAGTCTCTTCATCATCATCCACATAAATACTTCCCATACGACCATACTGATTATCTTCATGAAACTTTCCCTTAGGGCATTGGTTTGCATAATGCCCGCACATTCCACATTTAAAACAATTCACCATTGTTGATGTCGTAGCAATACCATTATCCTCATCCATGTTGTTAACTAAACCTTTTCCTTTGCATTTACTTGCTTTGTGTCCTTCTTTTCCACACCCAAAGCATCTTCCAGTTCCTTTGAAACATTCTCCTTGATGCCTTTTCCCACATGATTTACATAGGGTAAATTGAACTTTCTTTCCTCTATGATCATCATGAAACTCCATCTTTCTCTTATTAGCCGAGTATGGAAACTTACCAAATTTTACTTTATTGATCATATTATGAGATTGCTGATTCGGCATAACAATGATGTTTGGACTTCCAAATCCCATTTCATTATGAAGAATATCATTCCATTGTCCATCATATCCTCCATTATCGTGAATCATCTTGTTTCCAGCCATTTTCTAAAACCCAAAAAAAAAATAGTGTGAGAGGCAAAAATCATACTAGAGAAAACAACATAATAAAGGGGGAGTACCTTCAATATCTAACATCTTAGGTTTAATTCTATGATCGTTAGCGTAGTTCTAGTACTATAACCTATACGTATACTTAACCTTAGGGACATCCCTAGACATACCGTAGAAATATCTCTAGGGATCTCACTAACGTTTTCGCATCCTAGTTTCAAAAGGTTGACTAAACCTTTCCTCGGATACCAACTGTAGAGACCCAAAGCTTAACGTACATGGACATTACATTACATTTGCGGAATACTTAGTACATAACAAAAAAAACACACACAAGGATCGTAATAGTTTAGTGTCTTCGGAAACTCGGAATATAATCTTCTAATCGTGGTGAAAGATCTTCAAAATCTCCCATAAAGATCTTCCTTTTTTTACCTAAAACCTTTCTTTATATCCTGGGCAAAAGAAAAACATAAAAGGGTGAGCTCAAATTCTCAGTAAGGGTAAACAAAATAAATATCAATCACATCATATACATAAGCACATAACTTTTGGAAATCTTAACATGCAAAAGAGATCATAATTTCATAACATGGGGTAAATCATGGCAGTGAAATGTAATCACAATAATCATAACTTAAAACATGAAACTTTGTGGCATTCACACATAATCATAGAGAATCATTTCTTGTTAGTCAAGAATCATTGTCAAGACTATCTTAGTGGACAAAGTCCCTTTCTGAATCGAGTAACCCTCGTTTCAGTCTTGTTTCACTGAACCGGTATAAACTACCGTTCCAGCCCTGTCTATCTCAGGAGATATAAAATCTTTACCCAATGCATTGGAGGGAGATATAGGTCCCACCCATCTTATAATGAATCCTTTCTTATGTGTGCCACATAATCATAAACCATACATCATAGCGTAACCCATGTAATAAAAATGGGATTTTGAAACAACATGACATCATAAAACAATTCATATAAGATAAAGGAATTCATAAAAATATTTCCATCACAACATAATCAAATCCATGTAATAATAGGGATAAAAATAGAACCCTTTTTATTATCTTAGATGGAAAATAATTTTGATAAAATACTTGAACTTCATTCTTGAGGAAAATATCCTTTCTACTTCGAAAATACTTTTACTTTCTTAACATGTCATACAATTTTAAACTAAAAGAAGTTGATTAAAAATAAACATGAAAACTTATAAAGGAAGATTCTTGGAAACAATGTTTTAAAAATCCATTCATGCCGTATAAGTTAAAAAAACATTCTTCGTACTTTTGTCGGAAAAGTCAAAAAGTACCTCGTATGAAAAATGACAATAGATTCCTTTCATATCTTTTACAAAGACATACCGAAGGGTAAAATTGGATATAAACTATTATAGAAGTATGGAAATAATATTACACATTGAGGGAAAATGGATGTGGATAATAAAATACACCCCAGTAATTACCAAAGTAAAAACAATCTCGGATAAAAGTGAGATTGTGATATTTCCCTTACCTTAGGTCCGATTTGCTTTGTACGTGTCCGAAGCTCCTGTATAATGGTTTAAATAATGTCATTGACTTATTAAATAATCATATTCATTGTTATGATAACATATATGGTTCACTTATGACATTATATTACCCGTTCTTTTGTAAATTCCATGTTAAAGAAGCGTTTTGGGTAAAATCGTTTCTTTTATCGTAGGTGTTTTGACTTGTTGTTCTTGACATTATTATTACTTATATCATGATTTACTTACTTCCAGAATATAAAATATGATTTATATATCATATATATTCAGTATATATATATATATAATAGATAGATAAATGAAATGAAAAACGACGTTCATGGAGACGGTAGTCCGTACGTACGCATGAACGCTGTTTTCCTTTCCTTATTGTCTTGAATGGAAGTAAGTAGATGAAATACATATATATATATATACATAAATCCAGTAGCTTTATAATGTCATATATTTCATTATTATTTCTTATATATACTTTATAATCATTCTTAAATGGTTGACATGGAGAATGAATCTCATCGCGTCGTGGAGACGGTAGTCCGTACGTACGCACGAGAGATGATATCATTTCCATAAATATTGAATTGAATTGGAGTGGATTATACAATATATCAGAATTAAAATGATGTTGTAATAACTATGTATAGTTATTCTTTACACCATTATACCCATCCATGTAAGGTGGTGGTGGAAAATAGATTACACCACGGCGTGGAGACGGTATTCCGTACGTACGCACGCGCGGTGATTTCTTTTTCCGTAGGATGGATAGATGGTGAAATAGGGTTGTTTCATACATATAATAACATATCAGTATATGAGTGATACGGATGTTATTACTTCATAATGAAACAACCTAAGAAGAAGTAGTGGAAGAAGAAATAAAGATGAAAGAATTGGTAACGGTAATTACCTCTTCTTTGAAGCGCCTTTTGGAGACCTCCTCTTAGGGAACTAAAATTGGTCTTTGAGAAAGACCAGAACCTCTAGGATGTTTCTAGGGAAGTTGAGAAGAGATTTTGGCCGGGTTTGGCCGATATTGAGTGCTCAAATTGGTGTGAGGAGGAGGGGGAGGAGGTGTCCTTTTATAAGGGAGGAGAGGGGCACCTTAGGAATACCTCAAAATATAATTTTATATTAATGTCAAAATCGGTTTATAATGGTTCCAAAGGGTCTTATTTCGAAGCTAAAGTGGGGATGGGTCGAAATCCTATCAACCAATTGGATTTAGACAAGTTTAGGGTATTATTTTAACCTTATCAATTAGATTTAACTCTAAGTTAAATAATTTAACTTTTACCGTGACTTTTTGTTTTCTTTCACTATATGGTTAATACACTTACTATAACATGCCAAACGAACCCCAAATTGTTTATTATTAATATATATATCCTTATCTAAGTCATTTGGCCGAACCCTAGATTTTTAGGAATAAAATAACAATTAATAATATAATATTTGATTTAAAAACTATTTTGTGTCAATTTTGACACTATTTGATATATGATTTTTATGAAAGTCATAACAGAATTATATGTTCAAACCAAGTTGATTAAATCAACACTAATATATTATAGTAACCTAGAAAATTAGTGGAATTCATAAAAAGTCTCAAATTACATTCATTTGAGCATTTATAACATCAATTATGTTAATATTTCCTGAAAAGGCTAATTACTGCATCATCGTTCTGTCATAAATAAATTAATTTATTTAAAGTCTAAAAATTATAAATAAAATATCATTATGTAGGAAACATTTTTATATTTCTAATGAATATTTATAGTCAAATTTATCTTATGTATAACCCCATATTAAAAATAATTTACTTATTAAACTTTGATTTTAACTATTTTAACCCTTCTTTAAATAAATTAATAATAAATGTCCTAATCTAACCCAAGTGGGCCTAAATGGTCATATTTTATTCATAAGTTTGTTTTTGGTCGAATTAAACTTATACAATAGAATTAGGACATGTGTTAGGGTAATAGTAATATCTTTTTTACCCTTAGTTACCCTATTTACTATTAACCGCAGTAAAAAAAAGTAAAAAGTTACTATTCACCAAAAAATTATTTTTATCTCATTGAACCACATTTTACTTACTGATATCAACCGTGTCTGTTGGATTTTCGAAATTCCATTCACAGAAGCGGTAAAATTAAGTTTTATGCAAAATTCAGTTTTTAACCTACCACTTAGTGGTTTCACTATTCATCGAAAATTGAAAGTTTTCAGAAAAATACCAAAATTTCACCCTAGGCTAATTTCAGTATTCCGAATCCAAAAATGAAGTCCATTTTGAAAAATAAAATTTATTAAATTTCAAAAATTGGTTATTATTATTCATAACGGCTAGTTTTAATAATATTTTAATAGCATATCGTTGTTTAGTGAAACTCGGTATTGCGTACGACGCAAGCTATCGAGGAAGGTCGCGATTGCGTGTAATGCAAGGCAAGTCAAGGATGCGTGTTGTGCAAGCTCCTTTTGGTGTAGTGTAAAACACAAGACATTAGTGAAATAAAAAAGAATATTTTTCATAAAATCTCGGGCTGTTACAGTAAGTCTTAGAGTTTACATTATCTTTTCATTTTATTTAAATCGTTAATTAATGAGGTAACCATTGCATCATCTTGGTGTTATAAAACATTTAATTTATTTAATGTCTAAAAATTATATAAAAACTACCATGATGTAGGAAATAGTTTTATCTTTCCAAGGAATATTTATATTCTAGAAGTTATCCAATATAACCCCATGTAATAATTGTTTCAGTAAAACAACACATGTTTGTGAGAATTTTATTTTTACTTTAAATAAAAAGTTATTAATGTCATTTTCTTACCCAAGTTGATCCATGGGTTCCCCATGTTGACCCATGTATTTTCTTAGTCTTCCATGACTCATAAAATAAGGGTAGGACAAGTGTAAAGGTAATTTAATATTATTATAACATTATATTTACCTTAAATTACACTAATTACCTTTAATCACGATTAATAAAACTTAAATGTTACTGTTCACCAAAAATTGTTTTCATCCCATTGAACCAAATTTTACTTGATAATTACAACCATGTATGTCATATTTTTGAAATTCTGTTCATAGAAGTGGTAAAGTTTCATTTAAACAAAAATTTAGTTTTTTAACTACCACTTAGTCGTTTCACTATTCATCAAAAATTGAAGTTTTTCAGAAAAATACCAAAAATTCACCCTAAGATATATTTGATATTACTAATTCAAAAATTATGTCTATTTTTCAAAACTCAAAACATATAAGTTGAATTAATTAATTTAATAATTAATTCTCTCTGTCACAACAAATAGCGCGTTTTTAAGAAACAACATATATCAGAATATTGACAATTGTTTCTGTCCAATTTCAAAGTGAAATTAATTCTAATGATCACCATTGGATAAAATGGTAAAAATATATTCTAATTATACATTAAAACCACTGAATAGTATAATTTATCACTATAAATTATTTTTAATAAAAAATTTGTTTTTAAGCATTTTTTATATTCATAGAAAATAGGATGTTCTTAGAAAATTACAAAAAATTCAACTTAGGATAATTTCGATATTCTGAATAAAAAAATGAAGTCCATTTTGAAATATAAAATTTAGATAATTTCAAAATGTGGGTATTACTGTTCAAAACAACTACTTTGATTGTTCGCGGTGTGTTAGAACCTAGAACTTGCGTACAATGCAAGCTGTTGCATTATTGAAAGAGAAGCATACTATGGATGCTTGGGGTGTTACATTCTCCCCTCCTTCAATAAAGTGCATCCTTGTAATTTGAAAATGTTCTTCGAAAATAATAGTTTAAAATAGAAAATACCTTTGTGGAAAACCCACATTGGGAATAGTGTTAGTAAAAATATAACTATAAAACAAAGAAAGAGAAATAAAAAGGTCACCTAAGATAGCCTATACTAGGATTCTATGAAAAAATGGATATGGAGAAAAAAAAACATCAAGGTCCGATGGAGAGTTTTAGAAAACAGGATTAGGGGAAATTTTACTTTAAGAAAATCACAAACATATGATTGGTTAAATGGTCATTGATTCCCCAGTAGGAAAAGTTAACCGACAATGTTTTTGTTTTAAATTACCTTTCATAAAGATGAGGAATTAATTTTACAGATTTACAAAAGAACGTAAGGAAATATACTTACTTTTCATGTAGAATTTCATTCTTCAATAAATTTTTACCACAAACCTATCTTTCACTCTAAAAGGTAATATAATTCAAAAATATTATATTTATCCTAATCGTACTAGGTTCCAAATATTAACACATACCATTTAGATAAGGAAATATATTTTTTATTAACCAAGGACTTCCTGTAGGCTAGTGATAGATAATAAAGGCCTGTCACACTATGGTTGTGGGTTTCATTCCTGCAGCTTTGTCCGACGCGACGGGTTATCCCTCGACCTGCATGTTGTCGTTTTCCTAAAACTATATAATTATAATATTCCAAAAATAATCTTCATAAATGTTTTAACCTTAAACCAAACTATCCAAAGTTAAACTTAATCCATTCCATCCTTTATATTTATCCAAAATACCTTTATCCAGACTTTCTATAAAAGGTCTCTAAATTCCAAAATCAATTGTAACATCAGATTCCCCCAAAAAGTAGAGTTTCTCTTATTGACACATTCGAAAAATATTATTACCTTCATCATATTAAAACCTTAATGAAAAAAACAAGTACTGCAGTACAATCCTTATATATATCACATTATTTTTATAACCAGAATATAATCCTTGAGTGCAAAAGCACCAATACATTAATTATTCCACTTCAACTGTAGTTACAGCCTAAGATTTGCCTTGATCTCTTAGCCTTTTCTGATGTAAGTTTCCCTGACGCTTAGGACATTCATTTTCATAATGCTCCATTTGTCTACAATTGTAGCATTCGTCATTTATATCCTCTTTCTTTCCCTTGCAATCACGAGCCTGATGACCTTTTTCTCCACATTTATAACAAACTCTCATTCCTTTTAGGCAAGTACCAGTGTGATTTTTCCCACAATTATCACATAAGGGAAAACCCTTATTTCCCCTTTTCCCTTTATCTATCCCTTGTTCCACCATTATTTTCTTCTCTTGCTTTACATTGTTGTCATAAGACTTGAGTGAGTTGTCCCAGTATGGTGATAAGTTGATCAACACTAGTTGTATCACCAGCTCTACTATAATTAACTTGAGTATGAGGGAAATCCCTACAAGGAGTGCATGCATTGATATGGTTTCCATTCCTTACACTAGGCACCATTTCTAAACAATGGCATAAACTAGATCAGTTTATGAATAAAAATACATAATCCATACATGTAAAACACTTAACATAAATTGAACAGTTTATGGATATAATCCATAATAATAAATATGTTTTCTTTGAAAAATATATTATCATAAACCCTTAATAATGGTTTGTAAAGAAAATTAGAATTATCCTAAGAATATACCCCAGGAGTATCGTAACCAAGAGTGTAGAAAGGCTCGTTGTCGTGCACCGGTTCCCGTTCGAGTCTAGCTAAAAGAGGTGTTTTCGGGTTTTACCCCTAGGTACATCTGTGCCAGAGCCGCCTCTAACTTCTAATATCCAGAAAGTGATGTATTTGTCGGAAAAATCAACATATCTCTATAATACCAAAATTCTAGGAAGTTATTCTATACTAATCCTCAAAGTCTATCTTAGGGATATGTGCTCTAAAAAGAGTTTTTCAAAATCTAGCTTCCTAGGTTAGTACTAAACTGCCTCTGATGCAAACTGTAACGCCCCGACCCTTGTTACCCAGAGTCAGTGAATTATTACGTAACATTGGTATGATCACAAAAAATCAATTCTCTAAATAACGATTAGTTTAGTAGCCTTGGAAACACTATATACATTCATAAATGTTACATTACATCATAAAGTGAAAAATCACAATAACATAGTATCCATAGTCCACACTCATATCCCCTTCAAACTATCCCTGTAAGTCAGTCATAAAATATTTCTTCACATCCTGGGAAAAATAAAACATAGAAAGGGGTGAGCTCAGATGCTCAGTAAGGATAACAATATAGCTGAAACTTTCATAAATAAACCTAAACATTTAAGTCAATGTATAACTAAAACAAAATCCTTTAAAACATGAACTTTAGCATAATATGGAAAAATTAAAATGAAATAATGCCATTTACTTACTCACATGGATATTCTACTAGTCGAATAATCACGTGAAATATCAATAACCACTTTCATAATGATGGAATGCATAATGCCAGACTATCATTACCACGTAGCCAAGGCCTCATGACAAGACTAAAAATAATATTTTGTCAAGGCCTCGTGCCAAGACACTATTTTGTCTCATGAGACCTACCGATGCATAGAGGATCTATAGCGGGCTCCACCCGTCACTTATTCAGTCTAATTAATTCCTCATATGAACAGATTTAAACATATCATTAACCATAACATAATCGTATCACATAAAACATGCATAAAGAAAACATAACATTTCCACATTTCAATCAAAAGATATCAATGCAACACATTGATATAATAAAAACATTATCAAAACCATTTTCATTAACAAAATAAATGAAAATTAAAACTTGGTATTTATTTCGTATTTTAAAAAAAGTTATGGCTTGTAGGGGAAGTCGAAACTCAAATAATGGTCATGGCGGTGAAGAAGTCATTGTCGCCGCATACGTACGACAAAAAAACATTCCCTTTTGGCGTTTAGTCAAACAATTTGTATAAAAATGATTCCTTTTGAATAAACATAAAAGTAAAAGGGGTTTATACACCTTATGAAAGAAAGTTGTGTATAAAAAAAATATGCATCAATGAAAGGAGATTGAGAAGAAGTACCTTACCTCATGTCCGACTTGACTCGATCGTTCTTTGACCTCCTTAAAATCGGGTAACTCTTTTTGATTTGAGCCAAAGGATTCCTTGGGAAGACTTGTTCCAAAAGTGAGGCTTATTGGAGTAAGAGAGGGAAGTTGAGATATTGTTTGGGCAGAGTTTGGCCTATCCAAATGGCTTTGAAGGTGTGAATAAGGTGGTAGAGGCGGGGGCCTTTTATAAGAGGAGAGGAGGGGCACTCTTGGAATGTCATGAAATGTTACATTATTATGAAGTGCTTTTCGTATTTCAAAGGTCCCAAAATTATATATTTCGAGGATAAAGTGATAAGGGTTCGAAATCTACTCATCCAATAGGTTTTTGACAAGTATAAGTCTTAGATTTTACATTATCTTTTCATTTTATTTTAATCGTTAATTAATGAGGTAATCGCTACATCATCATGGTGTTATAAAAAATTTAAAATATTTAATGTCTAAAAATTATAAAAAAAATACCATGATGTAGGAAATCGTTTTATATTTCCAATGAATATTTATAGTCGAAAATTTATCCTATATAACCCCATGTAATAATTTTTTTAGTAAAACAACACATGTTTGTGACAATTTTATTTTTACTTTAAATAAAACGTTATTAATGTCATTTTCATAAACAAGTGGCTCCATGGGGTCCCCAAGATAACCCATCGATTTTCTTGGTTGGTCATGACTCATCCAATAAGCTTAGGACAAGTGTAAAGGTAATTTCATATTATTATAACATTATATTTACCTTAAATTACACTAATTACCTTTAATCGCGATTAATAAAACTTAAATGTTACTATTCACCAAAAACGATGTTTATCCCATTGAACAACATTTTACTTTCTAATGACAACAATTTATGTATGATTTTTAAATTTCAATTCACAGAAGTGGAAAAGTTTCATTTAAACAAAAAATTAGTTTGTAACTACCACATAATGGTTTCACTATTCATCCAAAATAGAAGTTTTTCAGAAAAATACCAAAAATTCACCCTATGATATTTTTGATATTAATAATTCAATAATGATGTCTATTTTACAAAATTCAAAACATATAAGTTGAATTAATTAATTTAATAATCAATTCCCGCTATCACAACAAATAGCGTGTTTTTAAGAAATAATATATATCAAAAGATTGACAATTGTTTATGTCCAATTTCAAAAGTGAAATTAATTATAATGACCACCAATGGATAAAATGGTAAAAATATATTCTAATTATAATTTAAAACCACTCAATAGTATAATTTATCACTATAAAATATTTTGAATAAAAAAAGCTGTTTTTAAGTATTTGTTCTATTCATAGAAAATTGTAAGTTCTCAGAAAATTAAAAAAAATTCAACATAGGATTATTTAGAAATTCCAAATACAAAAATGAAGTCCATTTTGAAATATAAAATTTATATAATGTCAAAAAGTGGGTATTACTATTCATAACGGCTACTTTGATTGGTCGTGGTGTGTTAGAACCTTGAACTTGCATACAATGCAAACTATTGCATTATTGAAAGAGAAGCGTATTGTGGAAGCTTGGGGTGTTACACCATACATATGTTGGGTTACCTTTACTAAGGTACCAATATATATCACAATAAACTTATGTGCCAAGGGATTTACCCTTATGATAGTCTAATTATTCAATTAGATAAGTAAATGTACCATTAAAAACATAGAAGTGTACCCTTCTATAGTTAAATGTACCTTGAAATAGCCTATGAAAATCAGTTAGTATCTTTAGGAACCCGCTTGAGTACCATTATACAACAATTAGTTTACCTTTTCATAGCACTCAATGTTATTGTAAATAGCCTTCAAGACATGTACATAGCCTTCTACTACCCATATGTGAGCTTATCTATACCTTTAAACAAGATGGATTTTACCCTTAAGTAAGCTTCCTATACCATTATTTATGTAATTATCATCCAATTTTTCCTTTACATAAGTATCCAATTTAACATAAAAACCCTTATGGTCATACATAATCAATCCCAAAGCCTTATAAAAGAATAAATAATAAAAATACTCATAAAAATAAAATATTGTTTTTATATATATATTTGGAATTCAATAATAAATTAAAAAATTATTTTCTTAAAATCATCAAAAAAATCTAATGAAAATTTGATTTTACATGGCCTTCAAAAAACATTCTTCATGAAAATAAATAATATTCTCATGGAATCTTATAAAACCACTCTTCATCTAATTATGATATTGACTCAATTGTTTAAAACATTTTTATAATTCAATATTCAATAATACATATCTTATGAATTAATGAAATGTTCAAAAATTTCACAATATAACATGAAGAATTTTATTAAGAGATGATATCCATTGAATCCGAAACTATCCTCCAAAAATCATCACCAGCCTTATTTAGTATTTCACAAATTATTTTCATCATTCTCATTCCATAATTAATCAATAATCACCTAGGACCTGACATAAAATTCATTTTTTTATTTGTTTACAAAAATATGCCTTTAAGATCACCTATTATCACATCAAACATTTACTTTGAATCCTTATTCAATATTAATAAATATTAAAACTATACTCATCAACCATCCACATGAGATTTTCACTCTGATGTTTCCATCCAGTTCCCTTTTTACTTCTTATGATAAATCTGGCCCTTCTATATTGGAAAAAATTCAATGAATAAAATTTGTATAAACATCCATGACTAATTACTGGATGTATATATATTTTATTATTTTATATTTTAAAATTAATTCCCTAAAACATTAGAATCACTTTTTAATTTACTTCTTCTATTGCATCCACATAATATATAGTTCCAATGACTTGAACCATTAGCTCTCATGCCTCTTTTTGTCCCCAGGAATGGTAAATACCTCAAGAGGGGGTGGGATGTATATTGAAATGTCTATTTAATTTAAATGACCCTAAAATTGACCTTTTTCTTATACTAATAGAAAAACAAATTCCCTCAAAACATATATGGAGTGATAAATAATGTAAATTGGGACATAATAAATTTTTACTTGGTCCACTCACATTGGGATAATCCACATAGCATAAAATAAAAGTGTGCCAATGTACCAGAGTAACTATACACGTTTTTTGTACAATTTTTTTGTGTGAACTCATGGTCACTCATTTTTAACTACTAATCCTTTTTAGAGAAAACAATTCTCAATAAATCAAGGAAACATATTATTTATAATTTGGGAACTCAATACTCTCTCTACATAAGTGTACTAACTATTCCTTCCTATGATTACTTTGATGTGATCAATTAACTTGGGTCACACTATAATTGGTGTGTCATGAATATGTTCTGCCATACAAGTCATGAAGTCTGCAGTTCCATATAAAATTTGGGCAATTTTTTTTGTGATTAGTGTTAACACCTTATTGTGTATGAAATATGTTTACATCTATTATTTTTTTTATATTCCTTGGTCATGAAATTTCTTTTTCTTGCATAATAGATGGTACCATAACATTATTTTGTTTAATAAATATGTTCACATAATTATTATATGAAAATAAAAATCTATTATTTCCCTAAGCTGTTATATCGTATTAATGATATGATTATGAGCCTCTTTATACGTGGAACCAATCCATTGCAACATCATTCATTCATGAAACTCCCCTCTATGTGGTGAATTTCTGTCATTAATAGTTCATGACTCAATGTTCATGTTGTGTTCATAGAAGTAATCTTTCAAGAGAGAATACCTACTTGTTCAATAATCCCACCTTTTCATTAAAACTCTATGAACTATTATCAAACATAATTAAAAATATTCCCCGTCCTTTCCTTCTGGAATAAACCATGCTATTCACTACTTTGGAATATATTTCATAAAAATATAATGAATCTAAAAAGTAAACATGGGGTACCTTTTCAATAATTAACCACCTATAGAGTTAACCTATAATAATATCTTTCAAGAATCAATTTAAATGGATCCATTTGAGGAACTTCATTGTATGCCAAATATTTTCTATTATGATTGAAATAGATCGAAGAATACTCATCGATTGGTCATAGAATAATGCTATAAACTATACAGTGAGAGAAATTAGTCTTCTAGAAGACGATGAATGTGAAAATTATCCTAATGTCTTACACTATTCCTCATCATCAAATCCTATTATATTAGGTCAGTGATAATTTATTTCATTGATTAACACCTCAATTGGGACATCAATGAATGTGAAAGAACGAGAATATTACTCTACATTCATCGAACCCTTATTGATCATGGAGCATGTTATAGTGGTGGATATAGGTTATCCGTATTACCTCAATTTAGTTCAATGAATCATTATTTTCATGTCTCATTACCATGGAAGTGTGTTCCTGGTCATACTCATGTAGCATAGTTTCAAAACATAGATTTAAAGACAGATTGTTCCTTTATAGAATAACCTATTTATATCATTGTCCAGATTGAGAAAAACATACAAGGAAAGGTAATTCCCTTGAAATAAAAAATATGGATTCATTAATAACATTATTAGGATACTTGGTTATGTGAATATGATATGAAGACTTAGATATCAAACATTTTCCATTTAAAAGCTTACTAAATCTGCTCAGGGACAAAAAGAACATTAGTGGGGAGGTTGTAAGGATCCATTTCCTTTATAGTTAGTTATTTCATTAATTTAATACAATTTATTTCTTTTTTGGGTCTATTGTGGACCAATAAGAGGAATTATAGGATATTAGATGGAGGAATAGATAAAGGGGAGGTTTGTAGATTTTTATATGGAACCACAATATTGGTGGACCAGTACTGAGCATCCAATGGATTGGGGTGGGCTGTAGTTGTTTTGTTACTACAACCAGGTACCTGGTGGGTCCGTACTGGGTAACCAGTAACATGAAGATATGTATTTTAATTTAATGGAGAAATATCTTTTTACCCATAAGATCACATTTCTTAAATCTCTTTAGTTAGGATTTCTCCTTCATTTAGTGTCTATAGAAACCCTCATGAGATCCTATTTTACTTCTCATCGTTCTCCTTTACAACAATCATCAATATTTAATCAGATTCATCCTTAAATACCTTTAAGAGTTTATTATGGTCAAATATATGTAATGGATGATACCTATCACTAAATTCATGCTATATTAAAATTAGTTTAATACTCTCTCAACCTCACCTTCTTCTAGATTTTCGAACTAAAATCATCGTTGGAGTATTATTCCTCTACATTTTAATATGAGGATTTTTTTTCTAATATTAGGGTAAGGATAATTTTGGTTATGTCAAATTTATGATTTTAAAATATGGAAGTGACCTAAATTTGCCCCTGCTCTTTCTTTGGTTTCTAAAATTAGTTGGGGGTGGAATAATGAACATCCACACATATAGTGCTTCACATATACTCAAGCCATGATGGGTGACTTATATTATATCTCTCATATTAGAAAAATGTTACAATTAAAATATAATGGTGTAGAGTGGGGGATGAACATATAATCATTTTAATTGAAAAATATAATACAAATAATTTTATAATAAAAAGTGGAATTTGTTTTCCAATGTTTTTTCATGAAGAACCATTCCTTGAATGTAATTTTTTATTCCATTGTATTATAATGATGTGAAAACCAATATATATGTTACATTACATGTTCTATATTGATTGATCCATGGATATGGGATAACCTATGTTGGTATATATGATATATCTTATTTAATTTCTAGATTTAGATAAGTGAAATTTTAACATATTTTATGCTTCAGTCTTATTCCATTATATATACTTGCTCGAATTTTTATTTGGTAGATATATTCCCATGTTTTGATGTTATAATTATGATATGATCATGTTGTAAAGAGGATTCATTGAAGATATGGAATTTATAAATCTTTTTATTTCTATGAATTGTATATGTTGGTATCTGAACCTTATCTTGAAGGTTCTAGCTTAGGACATTTGTAAGGGTTACACATGGGGATTTAATTTATACATATGATATGTTCCACCCTAATACGAGAGATAACTTATATTGTGGAGGGATATTAACACATAGAATTATGATATGGATATACATGTATAAATTTCTTCCTACAAGGAGATGAGTGGCCTAGTATAGGAGGAGGATGTTGATGAACATTTATAGTTCCTTGCTATGAGGAGACAAGTGGAATCTCGAGCTGAATTATTATTCATACATAAATACATATATATATACATTTATATATATAAATTTTTGTGTGAATATAATTCATACTATAGAGAATGAGTTTAGTCATAAATCGACAATGCACATGTTCTTTATGGTATATTTTAACACTACATTGATTCTGAGCATGGCATAAAGCATGTTTGGATCATATCAATAAAAAATATTACTGTTTCATTGAATAACGTTTTCTGTTTACTCGATTGATTAATGAACATGTATAATTTATTTATCCATCATCTTATTTGATAAAATTCCTATAATTACTTTTCAACTACCTACATTGTTATCCTTATTTATATACATGGATTTGTGAAAATATAATTGTGGTTGGGTGGTCACATCTATGGGGTAAATTTTACTCACACCACATAGATGTTCCATAAAATCATTTTTACAAATTATTTTTTGTGATATGGGTAAAAAAATCACCTTGACATTAGGGCTGAGTGTACTAAATAATTGGTAGACATTGAGCATGGGTTTTAGTATATTGAAAAAAATATTTTTAAAATTTTTTTGTGGATGGATAGGTTAAGATGAAAGGTATAAACTTGGTTGTTTCTAAAGCATATTTTTCTCATGGAACATACCCATTCCCCTTTAGGGAATATTCTTCATACCTTGATTAGGTATACTATTTTTTCTTTCCAGTTTCACTGGTTTTTATATTGTATTTTTATTTTAGACCCAAGAATTATATGTAGTCATGTTTTTATAGTTATGGTTACTTAAATTGGTGAATATTGGTATTTAACTCTCCGAGGTCTGATATACCCAAAGGTCATGATAGATTTTTGGTGTGTTTTGCTGATTCTATATAACACTAAAGTGGTTAAATCATCTACTAATTTCTTATTCAGACATTAGATTTTGTTCCAGCCTCTAGTGATTATAATGTGAATATGAGTTCTTATAAAATATCTCTTGTTATTATTTGGAAATCTGGGTCGAGTTACTAAAATAGATGTGATTTTTGACCCTTTTATAGCTCAAGTAACAATGATTTATTTTTAAATGTCACTATTTTATTATTTTTAAAGATTATAGAATTCATAATTTTTGTAAATTATACAAAATCACACAAGGAAACAAATTAGGTTATGTCATAAATATTAATTAATTTAAAAATTGAACGAAAAAAATTTAGAGTATTAATGACTAATCATATCTAATGTTGTTTAGATTAATGAACATGGATTTGGGATGTTTTTCATAAAATATTTTGGGAATTAGTGAATGTTGGATTTTGATAGATATATTCACTAAATAAAAAACCATGATATCATTAAATTCACTATGTCATGGTTGGTGTTATGGTGTTGCTTTTATTTCATATTGTAGTGTTCATTTTAAAATATAGGGGATATCATTTGAGTAATTCACCTATATTTATTATCTTACTATTATAATATGTAACATAATGTGATTACATGTTAACGATTAAGTGAAAGTTAAGGAATTGTTATAGAAAAAATCATAAATGAGTTATTCATTTTAAATTACATAATAATGGAATCAAAGAGTTAGTAATTTAATAATGCAAGAAATATAAGAACACAAAGTGGACACCTTATTTAAGTGATGAGATTAATTTAAAGGGATTCATAAACAAAATTTGGATATAAGATATCACTCAGTAACAAGTTTAAACTCTCTCTCAGTCTCTTATCATCATTACCATATAGGTTGTGTTCAGTGCATATTTAAAGGAGAAGGTGTCCTACCAAAGTATTTGGAGAATTATTTATGACCAATTGGAACCATTTGAGGTATGTGTTTTTTTATTACATCTAGGGATCTCTATCAAGATTATGGTTTTGTACGATCTAACATAGACAGTGAGGTTCACATTGTTTATGTTTATTACTTTATTTTATAATTCCAATTATCAATTGATAATTTGGTTGAGATTAATGTTTTCAAATATTTAATTTTGGAATATAGATTTCCTAAAAATATCTTCTGAAATATTATAAGCTTATGAAAGAAAATTAAGAGATGTGTTTTATTTTTCATGCAGTTTACTTTTTTTATATAACATATAAATACCACATAAATATTTTTTGATTATTTTCAATAAGTGACATGTAACCATGGGAAAATTATCCCCCCACAATATGTGTATTACAATCACCATTTTTCCATAGAATCTCTTGATTTTGGATAACACACCACAGTTAATGTATCAATATTAATCGATTAAGGGGATTAATGTTCATGTTATGTAATTATAATATTTAATTAGAAACGATATTAGATTATATAAAAAAATATCTATGAAGAAACAAAAATTATGTGAAATTTTTAATCATAATATTATTCAATATTACTTTCCACAATGATTCTAATAATATGTTTTAATGTAATAACATATTTGGTGATGTTAATAAACTCATGTTTAATTTCCCAAGTTTTTTGAATAATTCATCATTGATGGCCACTAGGAAATTAAATATTATGTATAGTGTCACCTCAGAAATCATACATCAGAGTAGAGGAAACCCTAGGATGAGTATAGATACCTTTTAACTAATCATATTAATTTTCCTCATCAAAAATATTAAATATATCTATATGAAAAGTAGTTAATAATGAAAAAATTAAATAAAAAATAGGATTTCCTTATGGAAAAAAAGATCATCTCAAATATCCTTCTTGGTTAACCTAATATCATCTGGTTTCATAGCCTAATTTTATAATAAAATAAAATATTCAATACCAATGAGGTAATGAAGATTATGGAGGACCCTTTTGAGTTATTTAATGTTTATAATGAAGGAATATTGGGGGGAGGGAGGGTGAAATTGGGGGTTTTGGAGGCTTTTAGAGAGGTGAATAAGTAACTTCAGGGTTGGATGAATGTTCATTTTACCCTAGTGGATATATAGATTGGTTTCCACGATACAATAGAATATGAATATTTAAATGTATGGTACCAAGGACTATGATTGTATATGATAATTTTAAAATGAGAAATTCAAGGTTAGTTTAACCATCTCATAGACTCTTCATTTGGGTCATAAATTGTTAAAATGTTATGTCAGACATGATATTTTTACTCGAATTATAGTAAACCTCCATTATTTTGATCCCTATATGGGAAGATTCCCTTATTAAAAAATATTTGTATGGTTATTGGATTATTATACCCCCTCTAATACTCATGGATCAATAGTCATTTTATATTCTCTAGTTTTTTAGGTTTACTGTCGTGATATCAGTTGGATTTAGGGATTTGGACATGAGTGTTTCATCAATTAATGAGGAAACCTTTTCAAATGATTTATATTTTTCACTTAAAAAATATATTAAGTATATATGGGGATTTTATACACCATTGGAGGGATATAAATGTCAACTGAAAGTAATTTAAGTATTCCATTTCTTTTTTTCTTATTTTAGAGGATTTTAATGAAATTTCACACATAAAATATGTGAGGTTTTCTTATGATAGTAACGTTAGGGATTTTCTATCCATGGGATATATGGAAATGAAATTATATAAGTGATTCATGATAGGTTTTATATCAATCATGTGATTATTTATTTCATTTCAATGTCAAACATATAATATTTTGAATAAATCATTAAACTAATTTGAAAAGGATTAATAAATTTGGTTTATATTCTATGATGATTTTTATGTGTATATATTTTAAGGGAAAAGTGTATTTTTTTATGGTTCATGAGTGATTTATATAAAATATTGAATTTTTGGATTTTATTGTATTGAAATTATTGATTGTTTCTTCATGAACATTAAATAAAATACTATTATTGTTATTTTATGATAAATTTGTTTTTATATTTTAGTGGATTTTTATAGAATTAAACGTGGTTAGAAAAATCCACTTGATTATAAGTTCATACCTTGTTTACGGGAGGTTTTTTTGGAAACACTACTTCAGTGTGGAGGCCTCTCCATGTTTGGTAAGCATGGTTGGAAAACCTCACAAGTGTATAGGGTAATTTCTAGGAAAGGTGAGGTTGGCTTGAAAACTACACCTAAGTGTGGGGTCCTTGAGAATGATTTTGAAATCACATGTGTGTATTATGGTTGTAGGAAAAATAATAATGAGTGTTTCATGGGTTTTTAAATTACCACATGCATGATATGGAATGGTTTGTGTGAGTTGATTAAAATGAAATTGACGGTGTAATATCATGATTGATTAATTTTTTATAAAAATATTTTTATGTTGATTGGGATTGATATATTTTGTTTTAATTATATCAATTTTCATTGATTGGGTGTGTTTTCATAAAATGAATATGAGATACATGTTATTTCCATCGATTTGGTGCTTGGGAATTCATATTGTAAAACATGTAAGCTTATCAAAATCATCCCCTATATGTGCAACTTATTGTATATTTAGAAGTTGTTTTCTTGAGTATAGGTTATAAGGATTATTTATTCATCAAATTGGATAGACTATTAATGTTTGGATTGTGTGGGATAACACAACTCATGAAATTAATAATATGATTCTTATTTGAATAGGGTTATCATTTCATTATAGAAGTTATTGTATTATTGTTATACTATTATATTTTATATTCTATTGAATTCATTTTTTTTTCAACGTATTGTTTTATAAAAGTATGAAGTTTGGGGTGATATTGTGTTGTTACATAATTAACCATGGGTTGTATTGGTGATCATTTATATTTAGAAATCCTTTAGTATTTAGGGTTTGACAGCAAGGGTTGAGTATCATTCTTATTTAGCATGTTGTGAGGATTTCATGGATAGCATGGGGAGATAGATATCATTAGTGTATCTGACCATCCCTAACCTAGTATTAAACCTTATAATTGAAGTTGATACATGTGTATATTTTCCCTATACATAGAAACATCATCTATCAATTTTGGGTTTTTTAGGATAGTTTAACATTGAAGCTATGCAATAGAAACACATTAGAAACCAAACCCTAAGAACACTAATCCTGAAAACATAAAACCATGATTTATATAAAAAAATAATGTATACATGTGTACCATTCACCACTGAACACTACTTTAATAATATTAATCATGTGCTTAAATAAAAACACATATATGTATATAAATTATATCTCTACTTGATTGTGTATCAATTGGTTATTGTGAATCACCCATCACATGGGAAGGACACTCATATCTTGAAACAAAATATAGTTAATCATAGGGAAAATGAAGTATGAAGAGATATATTTGATGGGATGGGGAGATAATCTGTAGGTACTTTTGTGTTGGAATCAACAACATCAATCCCAATGGTAGTGGAATATCCAAAATCCCATGAGAAAACTCCTCGAGGTTTTAGGAATTAATTCATACATAAAAAATTTCCAATTTAATTCATATAGTTACAAAACACTTTTATAAACCATGGAATAACATTTATTCACAATGAATTATGATTCACCATATATTAAATTAATGAAAGCCAATGTGGGTGATAATATTAATTCACTTCCATTGATAACAATGCATTATGATATCAATATATCTTTAGAAAAATAGAATAATAAATCGTGTAATGAATAAATATATCATAAAAAATTTTATACCTATATCATACCATAAAATATGACCAGAAAATCATCACATAAGTTTAAGGATCTCAGGAATGTCTCCATTAATATCCCACATTCACTAAAGAATCATAAACATTGTTCCATACTACTTTATATCAAGTATTATACAATAACATGTGAAACAATTTTTCGAAATCCAATAGGATATATTATAATGTAATTTTAGATAACTATCACTAATTTCACTATCTGTCACATTGATATGTTTTTTTGTTTGGTTTTATTATTGTCTTGTTTTTAATGAGATTATTGTTTAATATGTGGGTGTATATCGCTTCCAAATTTATCCTTAAAGTCAGTACGTAACTAGAGTGGATTTTTTTCATTCCTTCGTTAGAATAATCCATTCCCCTAGGGATTTTTTACTAAAATCCTCCGAAGCCTATACTTGTGGGGATGATTCTACAAAGGAAAAATAAGAAATGTTAGTTTTTAATTAAATATTAATAAAACATGAATAAAATAAAATTGTAGAGAGTGTATCTCCCATATGCACATCAGTGGCGCATGTCTATCCTGGGAAATGGAAAAAACATTATTACCATTATAGTATAATAGTTAACCTAGGTAGTCTCCTGAAGATGAGTGCACACAAAATTGGGCTATCACTTTTTTAATTGTAAAAGAAAAAACTAATTTCTAATGTAGGATGTGAATTTGAGAAACTAGAATGTAGTTTGAATGATGGATTTTAAAATAACAATGAAAGTGTCGATCAGAGTGGGTTTGGGTAAACTTATTGTTATGAAATCATTATTTCTAATTTATACCGATTAAACATATGTTTTCTAGTAACAGAGAATTTCTTCTTTTGATTAATCTCACCTCCTTATTCAGATACTGATGGTAAGTGTAATCCTAATCAATAATAAATTGGATTAACCTTATTTTAATTTGTGTGGAATTGTAATATGTACCTTTTATAAATTAATCCAATTCCTGATTTGAAATTTTTATTCCATAATTTAAAAAATTCTTTTTCATAATTCCTCACAAGTATAGGCAATCATTGAGAAATAACTACCCATCCCTAATCACATCTATAACAAATATATGGGAATTGGGTGAAGAGAGATATATATCATTTACCTTGGAAATTTTAAATAAGATAAACTAATCCCAGCATAGATGCATTTATGAATAATTATGAAATGAAAATTTGAACATGATTTTAGAATAAATAAAATGGGTTTAAAAAATTAAACAAAGAAACTCAAGCATAGAATTTTTTAAAGACTCCCCTTTTATGATAACTCATATGAACTACCCCTCCATGGATGGGGAAGTTAAGTTGATTAAAGAGAGGGGAGATATCACAAAATGAATAAAATAAAATAATATAAATATAATGAAAAGAATATATAGAAGGCCATCATGAAGATCTCCCAATACCGATTTATTCCTTTTCAAACCTCCCAGGCCCTGAATATATAGGCTTCAATCAAAACATGTGGAATAATCAATGTCATATTAATGGGTTTTGGGTCATTATGGTGCTTCCTCATGTAGTCAAATGGGTATTCCACATATATTCACATCAAATATACTGAAAATGATTCCACCAGAATTTTTCAAGTCATATATTTGATTCCCAAAGTGTAATGTTTGGGGCTAAACATCTCATGGAATTTGATTTCATGAGACATTTTCAAAGGTTGAATAGTGTTTATGACATTTATGTTGTAGGGTAAAAATTATCTTGACACATCTTTATATCTTGTAATAAATCCCTTTAATTATTGATTTTTCATGTTTTGAATGATAATAACGAAGTGTAATGTTAAATTTTAGTAGACCTCACCAAATTTTATACCAATTCTTTACTTGAATTCCACATCTTTTTCCTTCACATTTTTGGAGCTTAAATCTATCTTCAATGATATGGTGTCACACAAATTATTCTTGGATCACTACATTTGTCTCTTTGTTTTCATTCTTTTCCAACTCCATATCCTTCCATAAAACCAAAAATAGTTAATGTTTTTTAGAAATAATCAATTAAGGTGTAAAAAATTTCATTTTATGTAAAAATAAACTTTAAAAACAAAATATTTCAATAATACTGATTTTTTTAAATATTAACTATACCTAGGAATATCTACGTTTGAGTGTGAAGGGGTATCCAAACTTTTCCTCAATGATAATTTCCTTTTCTTCCATGGTAGTAATATCAAACTCCTCGAGGGCATGAAATTAAAAGGATGATTTTGTTATAACATTAAAGGATAATGTGGTTGGAATATTAGTTTTTATACATTTAAAATAAATTAAATCAAAGTATGAGATCCCCCTTTAACTATCTCAGCTATAATGTAAACCACTATATGTTCCTAGAGAATGGTTTCCAGGTCTTATATATGGCTTCCATAAATCTCCTATTCATCATCATGTGGTTCCTCTATATAACATATATATGTGGGAAAATATGTTTTTTAGATCAGTATCTTCTAGATATTAATGTTAATATCCCATATTCATTCCATATATATTGAATACTATTAATTATAAAACATTTTCATCTCCCAAAACATGAAATATTATATTGTTATCATAGTAATTTTGTAAAAATTTACCTACCAATATATTATGTTCCTCTTAATAAGATAAATGGGTTGGAATTTTGTTTTAAAAATCCATTTGTATTTTAGTTTTCATAATAAAAAACAAATGAAATTAACTTCAAAATGTGAAAATAACTATTAAGTGAGAAGACAAATCTTTGAAAACAATGCCACATTTTTATAGGTTTTTTATTATGGGGATATGAAAATAGAAATTAAAATCCCCTTTGAACATCCTATGAGATACACTTGTTTTTACTTGAGGATCCAATCATAAACACTCCCTAAATAAAATATATATTTCAATATCATTTTGATATTTTTTATTATTTTAAATAAATCAGGAGTGGGATGGTAATGAAATAGTGAATATAGTATAGAAATTAAAATATACATTGTAATAAAACAATGAAAACACAATTTAATAAGAAATGGGAATGATATTTGGTTAAAATAGATTAATAAATTAAACATACATTTTTTTATTGAATTCAGTTAATGATTATCCTGAATTCATTGTTTTATCATCCTTCACAACTTATGTAGTGAATGTATATTTACATCAATAATTATCGAGCACATTGCACACCAAACTCTTCAATAGAGAAAGGCATATATAAAAACATAATTGTAGATGGATACTACCTAAACACTAAATTCCCCCATATGTAATTAATCGCTCAACTCCCCTATCCAATCATAAATATGATAATCTATGAGTATATTTAATAGAAAATTAAATTAATATGTGGGTGTGCGCCAAGATAGTTGATGATCATCTAAACGTAATCCTCAATCCCTACAATTTCATAATGAATTGAAGTCAAAAAATCATACGTGGTCAAAAAACAATAGGACACCAATAAATCACCCTATATCAATCCCCTAGGATAGTTTTTCACCATTATGAATATAATAGGTGAAATGTAAAATTGAAAAAAAAATAGAGGAAGGAAGGGATGGAAAAATAGTGAAGGAAAATACAATGAATTAAATAAAATATGTCCAATGAAATAAAATGAATTTTGAACCCAAATAAATAAGATCTTATAATATATTTAAAGATAGTATAGAACGCCCCAAAAAATTCTCCAACATTATATACCATCCATGTATTCTTCCCTCGATCAACATTTAATTGGATTCATCAAATTAAAGCTATAGTAAGAATAACCCAGTAATGAGTTTTATATCCCTTCTAGGAGTACTTCAATGCACTGTGTATTATTAGAGAACTTGGTGTGGAGTTTTTTCTAGATTGTGGGAATCCAAGTGTAGGTTGAATTTTTATTCTTGGTTGACCCCAAATTCATTCATGTATTTTGATAAAAATATTACACAGGTTGAATATTTCAGTTCTCTAATAGTACATAGTAGTTGTGACATGGGTTGTAATAGATAACTGAGAATGAAACACCCACTTGATTTAAACTTATATAGTGCCTAGGGTAGGCCATACAAAATGATGTAATGTGAATTGGTTTTAGGTTAATCTAATACATGTATTGGATCATAGCATCTTAGTATACTTGGGTTTCTTGGGGAATGGTCCATCTCTCCTCCTGTGGGTGAATCCCTGTATTTGATGAAAGATTTAGCCATGACCTATTAACATTATATGAGACCCAGGGGAGCTCATAATGAATCTATTGCATTTTGTAATCATTTAAAGCTCGCCATACAAGAATAATTGGTTGTAGAATTTACTAAATTTGAATTAGGGGTGTTATAATTCATTCATGTGAAACTTCCACAGTGTGTTAGGTGAATCATATAGCCCAAAACCCATGTGAGGTGAGCTTAAAAGTCGAAAATATTGCAATATATTCATTTCAATCTCTACCAGGTGAAGAATAAGGTGAACATTCTATCGATGAAGCTCATTTAGGATTTACGAGGAAACATAAAAAATTATAAAAAGGACACATCCCACACCACTCTCATATGTTTATAGCTTTCTAACAAATAACAATATAGGATTAACCTTCCAACCCTAAATCTTTCATCATATTATATGGAATACCCCATACACTATTTAAGATGAACTAAAGGGAAACTTATATTCCTAGTCATCTCTATTAACAAAGGCGGAGACAACCGTGTAGTATTAAACAACATACATAAAAAGATCACATGATATAAAAATTAAAATTCACAAATTACATGATGTTCAACTAGAAGTCAAAATTCCACAACTCCTTAGATCCACCAAATCAAAACAAAAAATTCTTTTTTACTATATTATCCACTATAATAATTGAATTTATTCAAGAATAGAATAGTCATTTTTGAAGGAAAACACTATATGAACATAAGACAACACTATTTTCCTCATAATTAGTGTTTTAATAGTTTTCTTGCATTGTATATTTTAATTTATATCTTTAATTTAATATCTCACTTCCTTTAAATATATATATATTTTAATATATTTAGAACCATAAAAAGAAATATAATAATGTGTTGGATTTGGTAACTCTTTATAAATTTATTAGCGAATAAAAACCAATTTCATCTCTTAAGATATTCATATGAGATTTTAATTTTAATTTCTAATGGGCTATAGTAAATGAATTTACTAATTTATAACATGTGTTACTTAAATGTATAAAATTTTCATAATTGTTATGAAACCTCTAATTTTGGGAAATTTATTCATTTGATAGTATTTAAAAGATATTATTTTTCATGTAGGCCCTAATTTTATTAAATGATCAATAATTTTTTAGGGATTAAAAACTTATTATCAGTCATTTGAGTTTTCAGATTTTAAATTCGAAAACACTACCACAGTTTACTTAATGGTCAAAAAATTTAAAATATTTCTAAAAAAGATTATATTACACATAAAAATAAAATTATATAAAACAAAAATAAAAATATCACCTAATCTAATATTATATCTGTTTCTATCCCATACACTATGATATTACAACCCTCATATAGATTCACTAGTGTATTTTGTAGTTTTCACATAATATGAATAAAGATGTAGTAGACTAATGAATTTTGTGGATACAAAATTACTATTTGGATAAGAGTTTTGATTAATCATTATTATTCAAAGACATATTCCTCTCATTGAAAAACCTATAAAAATAGTTACTTTATTAGAAAAAAATATGATAAGTGAAAGTGATAAAGAAGGGTGTCTTTGTTTAAACATCATAAATAGTACTAGGATTTTTTTTCAATTAGATTTATAGATCCATGAGTTATCCGCAATTTAAAGGGTAATTGTTCTTAATTAACTTGATCCACTACATATTTATGGTTCTAATACTAATATTTATAAAAAATTTGGAGACTGTAAGACCAAAAAAATTTAAAAGGATTAAAAATTAAAAATGTTACTATCCATGTCCTTAAGTGAACAATTATTTTTTAGAGCCTAATAAATAAATATCCTTAGTTAGTTGAGTTTTTCAGGTAATAGTTTTTAGATGAGTGACCTTTTATGAAGAGTCCTAGTGTTTGTGTGTATGAGAAAAAAACATTGAAATTAATATGTGTTGGCCTATTTGGAAAATCATTAGACTGCTGACCCGTTTGGGCATGTGGGTGGGCCCTATGAATGTGAAAACCCCATATTTATAGGTAAATTGGTGCAACTTGGTGGTCCAAGACCTGAGGAATATATTAAAATGGTTATGTGCCTATGCTATTAGTGATGACTAGTTGATATAATGGAATCATAGTTATATCAATCTATAAGTGTAGTGTTACCTCATGAATTGAAATATAGGGTCCACAATGAGGATTATTTTATCTAATGGGGGACAAATGGAACACCTTATAAAATTAAACGGGTTTAAAATATAATTTTTACTCCACATGCTAATAAGGTACATAATTATTTTTAGGAGTCTATTTGATTAAAAATCTACATCTAATAGATATATTCTATGAGTATTGTAATGATTGGTGACCCCGTAAGAAATTTCTAATGGTGTGTGTAATTTAGAAAAAACCCACTAAATAAACATGTGTTTTCTTGTGGATACTATCATTACTATGAAAAACCATTAGTTTACATGGAAGGGGCCCATGGATGGGACAACAGGTGTTTGTAGGGAAATCGACGGTGCTTGTCTAGGAAGGACTGAATTAACATATTAAAAAGGTTGTTTTTTGTGATATTAGTGTGTCATGATTGTTATAGAGTCACCGTCAGTCAATGTGATGTATGTCTATAACACCCCAAGATTTCATGGTACGTTATCTATTCAATGTAATTTAATAACTTGTACTATACGCAACACTGAGTTCGAGTGCACCATGACTTACCAAACTAGCCATTCAAAAAATAGTTATGTATAGTATTAACTGGATTTTTAATTTTATATAATCCATATAATTTTAACTTATTTATTATGTTTTTCATAGACATATTATAAAAACAAATTCAACTTTTCTGATAAAAAAATGTATTTTCAAAAAAAGGAAGTTCTACCACCTTTTAATGGAGAACCCTTTTTAAATCCAATATTTGAAACTTTTATATATTCAATTTTAAAAAATTAAATTCTTCTTTATAATTGGGACATAAAATTTTACTTTGGATGAAATTTTTGTTTTTTTCTAATAATATTTATTTTTTTATGAATAGTGAGAAATACTGTATTTTAATTCAAAACATCCTTTAATTATAATTTATTTATGTGGATAGATTATATTTTTAATTGTTTTTAAAGTATTATTAGATTATATTTTTACCTTTTAATCCAATTTTGGTCATTGGAATTAATTTCACTTTGAAATTGAACATAAACAATTGTTAATCTTTTGATAGTTAATATTTTAAAAAAAAACACTTTTTGTTTTGACAACGGAAATTAATTTTAAATTAATTAATCTAACATCTATGTTTTGAATTCAGTAAAATAGAAATCATTTTGGAATTTGTAATATCAAATGTATCTTAGGCTGAATTTTTGGTATTTTTCTAAAAAACATCAATTTTTGATGAATAGTGAAACCACTAAGTAGTAGTTAAAAATTTGATATTTTCATTTAAATGAAAATTTTAACACTTCTATGAATTTAATTTAAAAAATCTGATATAAATTGATTTTATTAGTATGTAAAATGTGGTACAATAATATGAAAATAATTTTTGATGAATAGTAATGTTTGACTTTTATTTACTGCAGTTAAAAGTTAATAGGGTAATTCAAGGTAAAAAAACACAATAATAATATGAAATTACCATAACACCTGTCTTAACCATATTTATTGAGTCATGGCCGACCATGAGCATAATTGGGTCGATTTTGGGACCCCATTGAGTCACTTAAGAGTGATAATGACACTTTATATTAATTAAATTTAAGTAAAGACAAAAATGACTTAGACATATATCTTTTAGTAAATAATTTTTTACATTGGGTTATATATGTTATATATTAGACTATAAATATTCATTAGAAATATAGAAATATTTCCTACATCATGGAATTTTTTTATAAATTTTAAACATCAAATAAATTAAATTATTTATGACACAATAATGATGTAGTGTGTACCTCATTAATTAACGATTTCAATAAATAAGATTAAAAAGATTAAAAAAATTTCCAAAACCTATCCAATTCATATTGAATGATTTTATTTGGACCATGATTAATCTTATATTCTACTATAATTAGTTTTAGATCCCTAAACCGAAAATCATTATATAATAAAATAATCTTTTCACACTTTCCTAAAGAGCCCCACCCCTTTATAAAAAGATCTCAACTATAACCCATTACCCACACCTCTCAAGACCCTTGGATCATCCAAAATATTCCCAAATAATCTCTAAATATCCCTACCTCCTAGCTATAATCCTTACTATATATAGAAGGAACTTCAAGAAATATTTTTGGTTGAAACTAAAGGGAGTTACCCAATTTTAATGTAACGTCTTCCCTAATGTTTTTTCTTTTCTTTTACAATTCCAAACCCATAAAATCATTTTTACATTATTTTATAAAAACAAATGTATCCTAATTATACAAGGTTTTTAAATTGAATTATTTGAGATACACTTACACACACCTCCATCTAATGGTAAAAGAACATATTGTTTCTGTGGACGGCGAACTACCGCCTCACAAAATGAAGATTTTTCAATTATCTCGTACCGCCTCTTATGATGACCATTATGATGGAACTTTATTTATATATGATACATATTATGTTTATATTTTCTCCATTCTAAAGTAATTTTCATTTACAAACACACCTTTAAGCTTTCCAATATGTGTGAACATGAAAATTTCATTTGAGGAAGTGCAGACTACCGCCCCCTCAAGGTGATATGATTTGTTCATAACAAACATAAAACGTATAAAGGATAGAGTTAATTAAATTATGAAACAGATATATCTTATGATATTATAGATGAATTATAATATACCTATGTATCTATGTTTTCATTTCATTTAATGTGAAAAAAGCTGAAAGTAGCGTTCTTGCATTTGTATGGCTTACCATCTCCATAAACAGTGCATTTCTTTTCATATATCCAAATATGATGAAATAATTATATATATATATACTTTATATATATGATATATAAGATATTTAAATCCTGAATATGACATTGGAGATAATAGACTTTTGACCACATGGACAATTTGTAATTAGAACAAGTTTATTTTTACTCAAGTACCAAATATCGACAAAATGACCATTATTAACATAAATGATTACATAGTGTTTATAACATGGTAATAAGTTATCTAAATGGAATAATAAACTTTAAAAATGTTCTTAATCAATTAGAAAATAACTTTAGTTTTTATTCTAGAGATTAAAGAACAAATGAGTCAAGTCAAACACGAGGTAAGGGGTTTTTAATCTCACTTTTAATTCCATGAGATTTCCATTATTCGCCACTTATTTATTGCATGGGGTGTATTGTGTACATCCAATTTATATATATTATCATGATTATCTTTATATTCAAGGTATTCTTTGATTCATTTGGTGGTTATTAACTTTTTTTCATATGACATGATTGATTACAACATGGTAAGTGTTTTTCATCTTACTTTTTATTCTCTTTAGATTCATGCTATATTTTTCACTATATCCTTTTTTGTGATGTATTTACTTCCCTTTATTTCAATATTTGTGTAATATAATCTAATTTATGGGTTTTTACACCTTTATTTTATGATCTTTATTTCGTGGGTTGTATGTTTCTTAAGTTACCAAATTGGTAAGTGAATTTCTAATTTCAATTTCCACTCATTGGGTTTTACGCATACGACAATGATTATTCTACTCAACAATTTTGTGTCAAATCACTATTTATATAATTTTGTAGTTAATTCCACTCCCTTTAGCATGGATATACTTTTGATACACATAATCACTCCGTTGATATATTCTCATGTCGTCTATATGTACTTGATAAGAGTAATATTAACTCAATTTCTATTCATTGAGTCAAACATCCAAGTCACTGGTGTTGTTTTTAAAAGAATATGTGTGAATATCCTTTGATTTATTTACACATAATATCCAATAATATTGAGTTTATATATATTTTTCACACATAACTATGTCATTGATTTATCCTTTACCTAAGGATACTATCTTTATAAGGGATTTCATCTCAATTTACATTCCCTTGAGACTTCTTCGTTGATTATGTGCTAATTCAGTTTTATATGGTGTATATAATGTACTTTGAAATAGAATATCATGAATCCATTTATTATCATTATATTATGAGGTTTTTATTAACTTAATTATTTGTATTCAAGCGAATATCATTTGGTTAAGAACTCTAACTAAAATATCATTGTTTAATGTTTTAAAGAATTATTCTTCTAAATCTCTGTCATTAATGTCCATGTTTTAAAAATGGTTTTAAGGATTTATTTATATGTAAATTAATGATTAAAAATTATTATTTTTAATGTTACAAAGTGGTATGGGACACTTTGATTCAAAAATCTATTTTAAACGGCTTCTTGATAAATAGTGAGACTTTTAAATGTTTACAAGAAAAAGGGAGATATTTCTCTCAAATATTTTTAATGATTATTTTCATATATGTAAATATCCTTAATTATTCTTGATTGAGGGTAATATATTTTAATTCAATCTTCCATATTGTATTGAATGAGTTATGTTTGACTATGGATGTTTTATTTTTATACCGTTCATGGTTTGTGGTTAAAATATTGACATTTCGTATGCTAGTTTTTAAATGAATGTTTATGTTATGTTTCAACCTTTTAATATGAGGAATTAATAGGACTTAGTATGTGACTGGTGGAGCCTGATATAGCTATTTGGTGCATCATTTTTTCTAATGAGACAAACTAGTGTCTTGGAAAAAGGCCTTGAAAAAATATTTTTTGTAGTCTTCACACAAGGCCTTGACTATGTGGTTATGATGTCCTGTATTATGTATTCCATCATTATGTGATTAGAAATTGATAATTCATGTGGCTATTCTAATAGTATAATACCCTTGACTATGTTTTATTATGGCATTTTACTCAACTCATATTTCTTTCATAATGTGTTTGTGTTTATTATTTGTAAAGGCATGTGTATTAAATTATTCACCATGCCTAATGTTTATGTTATCTTCTTCTATATTTCTTACTCTTACTGAGCATCTGATATCACCCCATTATTATGTTTTATTTTCCCAGGATTCCAAAAAGTTTATTATGATCGATATGTAGGGTTAAGCTAGAGGATTAATGGAGTTATAAAAGGATAATTTATGTTGTGTTTTATTTTCTAAAGTTTATTGTATAGTTCAGGTATATAATCTATTTTCCAAAAATGCTAAACAAATCGGTCTTCCCGGACTTGATTCCTTGTAATCATGCCAATGTATATAAATAATGCACTAGATCTAGGCTTTTTGTGGTCGGGCTGTTACAGTTGGTATCAGTGGAAATTTTGTTTAAACCTTGGATACTAGATTTAGAAAATATCTAATTAGAGAACATTACCCTAAGACATAATTTCAGGATTAGTATATAATAATTTCATAGAATTTTGGTAACATAGATATTTTTGTGTATTTTCCAAGAAATATATCCATGTTTGGATACGAGCAGGAAGAGGCGGCTCTGGCACAGATGTACCTTGGGGTAAAACCCAAAAACACCGCTTTGAGCTAGACTTCAACATGAATTGGTGCACAACAACGGGCCTTGCTGCACTCTTGGTTACGACACTCCCAGGGGATATGCTTAGGATAATTCACATTTTCTTTAAAATCCAATTTTAAGGATTTTAATATAAAAAGAGATTAAATAACCTTGGTTGATCTTAATGTGTCTTAGATTGAAAACAAGGTGTCATTATATCCTCTAATTGATTTTATGACTCACACTATGCTTTCTTATGTTAGTCAATGTATAGATTCCAAGGAAGTCATAATAACATTGAACATGTTGTAAAAGGTGGGAACAATGGTGGAAATGAGCAATGAAATGGAATGTTGATAGGCATAAAAAATATCACGTTCCTTCCAAATTAGTTTTCAAAAAATATGATCAACAACATATATTAACCACCTCCCAGACTCCACAATGAAGAGAAGGGTGGTGAATGATAAGAGCTCCAGCATGGAAGAACATGGAGAAAAGAAATCTCATTTTCCATCATGTAGGAAATGTGAAAGGAAACACCCATGAAATTATATCAATGGAACAAAGAAATGATTTATTTGTTGAAAAGAAGGACATAAAGTAACTAATTTTTGAGGAAAAATGAAGTGTACTATTGAATAAAATAAAAAAATCCCAAGAATCCATTTATATTCATTTTTATGTAAATGTAGGGGACATGGGCATTACCCGAGTTAATTACGTATTCTATAAGATAACCTCTTGGTCATTGAAGAAACTATATGAAAATAAATGGATGGTGAAATGTTTAAAAGTATTAGTTCTCTTTGTGGATGGGATTACTTTGGAATACTTTTCCCTTGTATGAGTAACTCTGCTGTTTGTAATTTGAAAATACTGTTCGAGGAAGATTTATCTTTTATTTTGTGGATATAGTTCTAAATAACCATTTGGGTTTATATGATCCCTGAATTTGAGGCAATTATATGTTAATAATTTTTAGAATGAAAATGTGCGGTATGAGATAACATTTATGGTTAAAATATGTTAGGGTTATTTTGAGGAATTTATCTCATTTTTTAGAATATTATAAAACTATATAGTTTTTGAAAAAGGGTAACACGTAGACTGTCTGACAACCCGTCACATCGTACAAAGCTGCGGGAATCGAAACAACAACCAATGTGTGACTAGGATTTATCGCTTACCACTGGACTATGTGAAGTCCCTAGTTAGTATGACTAATAATTTTTAGTTAAATGATTTTATGGATCAAGAATATGTCGATTTTGGGAACTTATGATTTATCCTTAGTATAGGAAATTGATTTGGTGATTAAGTGATAAATGTAATTTTGGAAGATGTTCGCTCTTTTGGTTACACTATATTCCTAAGGAAAATATAATACTATGGGATTTCATTTGAGGAGTAATGGTGGGTTTTTATCTATGTTTTTATTGTGGATTTATAGTGATTCGGGTTATTTATGGAAATGATTAATCTATCATAGAGAATACATGGTGATGTTATTTACTTTTAAGTATGGGACTTTAATAGTATATGATGTTTTTTAGAGATAAAATTTAACACAGAAGACTTCATATGCAAATTATTTTGACTTTTTGGTTTCAATATTATTTTGTATTATATTGAATGATTTTATAGAAAATTGTTTATTGAATGGTATTTATTGATCTTTTGATATTTTTGGTTTAATTTTCGGAATTACGATTAGTATTTATTTCTCTAAAGGATTATCCTTTTGGAGGATCATTTGATCAGTTATTAACCATTTTGTTTTTAGTTAATCTCTAATGAAATGATAAATTTATAGTTCACCCTTTGTGGATTATGTGATTATATATAAGTTGATTCTAGCGCTTTAGGTGTGACCAAGTCATCTTGAATACTCATCGTTTGAAGTGAAAGATGAGTTTGTTGTAAGAATAAGATGAATGATGAATCTATACTTGTCAAGTATATTTTTTCCTCTTATTCTATGAATAAATAAATCATTAAACATTAGGGAAGGGATCTTAAAACCAAAAATGTGTTATCCTAATGCATTATATTTTTTTGGACGGATTATATTTTAAATTATCATAGATTTATGGCTTTAAGGCCCTCAATTTTTCACTTTATTGTGATTGATGACCTAAATCACTCCCTATAAATATTTTCATTTTTCATACAATTATGTGTCTCTAATTTTCACCAATGTTCTCCTAATTTAGATCATAATTTTGTAGTTACTTTTTCATTTCCCTTTCCCTCTTATGAAGACTAAATTTTATTATCCCAATTTCCGAATTGGGTTTTCCAGAAAGGTAATTTTCTTTTTTAACCTTTTATTTTTGAAGAAAAATTTCAAATTGTGAGGAAAAAATTTATTGAAGGAGGGGAGAATGTAACACCCCAAGATTTCCTGGTACATTATCTCTTCAAAGTAATTCAATAAATTGTACTATACGCAACACTGAGTTTGAGTGCACCACGACTTACCAAACCAGCCATTCAAAAAATGGTTATGAATAGTATTAACTAGATTTTGATTTTTTTATACTATATATTATTTTAACTTATGTATTATGTGTTTATTAGACATATTATAAGAACAGAATAAATTTTTCAGATAAAAAAATGTTTTTAAAAAAATGCAATTTTCTCAGCTTTTAATGGAGAACCATTTTTAAATCCAATATTTGAAACTTTTATATATTCATTATGACAAAATAGAATTCTTCTTTAGAATAATGGCATCAAAATTTACTTTGGATGAGATTTTGGTATTTTTCTAATAATATTCATTTTTATGAATACTGGGAAATTCTGTATTTTAATTTAAAACTACCTTTCAATAAAACTTATATATATGGATAGATTGTTTTTTTAATTTGTTTTGAAGTTTAATTATATTTTATTTTTTCTATTTAATATAATTTTGGTCATTTTAAGTAATTTTACTTTGAAATTGAACATAAAAAAATGTCAATCTTTTGATAGTTAATATTTCTTAAAAACACATGTTTTGTTTTCACAATGGGAATTAATTTAAATTAATTAATCCAAATTCATTGTTTTTAATTTGGTAAAACAAAACTCATTTTTGAATTTGGAATATCGAATATAACTTAGGCTTAATTGTTTAATTTTTCTAGAAAACATCAATTTTTATGAATAGTGAAACCACTCAGTAGTAGTTAAAAATAAAACTTTTTCATTTAAATGAAATTTTACCACTTCTGTGAATTGAATTTCAAAAATACTACATATATTGTTGTTATTAGTAAATAAAATATGTTTCAATAAGATGAAAATATTTTTTTGGGAATAGTATCTTTTGTCTTATATTTATTACGGTTAAAGGTAAATAGGGTAATTCAAGGTAAAAAATATTATAATATAAAACATTCCCTTAACACATTTCTTAACCTTATTGGATGAGTCATTGCCGACAATGGACATCATTGGGTCGATTTTGGGACCTCATGGAGCCACATAAGAGTGATAATGACACTTTATATTAATTAATTTTAATTAAAGACAAAAATGACTTAAACATATATCTTTTAGTAAATAATTTTTTACATTGGGTTATATAATTTATCTCTTTGACTATAATTATTCAATATAAAGATAAAAATATTTCCTTCATAGTGATATTTTTTTTTATAAATTTTAGACTTGAAATAAATAAAATTATTTATGACACAATAATGAAGTAGTGTTTACCTCATTAATGAATGATTTGATTAAATAAGATTATAAAGCTTCAAAACATATCCAAAACCTGTCCAATTCTTAATATATGATTTTATTTCGACCATGAGTAATCTTATATTATACTATAATTAGTTTTGGACCTTTAAAACAGAAAATCATTATATAATGATATAATATTTTCACACTTTCTTAAAGAGCCCCTCCTCCCCCTTATAAAAATCCATAAACCTTAACTCATTACTCACACCCCTCGAGCCCCTTTGCTTGGCCAAAAACTTACCAAATAAGATCTCATGATCCCCCCTTCCACCTAGAATCCTTACCTTATGCGGAAGGCACTTCATGAAATCCTTTTGGTTCAAACCAAAGGGAGTTACCCAATTTTAAGGTAAAGTCTTCCCTAAAGTTCTCTTCTTTTATTTTACTTGTCCAACCCCCCTAAACTATTTGTATTAATTTATTTTATAACAAATCCTATATCCTAAATATAATAGTTTTATTATGATAACAATTTGAGATACACTTACACACACCTCCATCTAATGGTAAAAGAACATACTGTTTCGGTGGACGACGAACTACTACCCCCCGAAACAATGATAGTGAAACGATGATAGTTCAATTATCACCTACCACTTCTTATGGTGGCCATTATGACGGCACTGTATTTATACATAATTTATATATTTTTTATTTTTTCTCCATTCTTCTATAATTTTCATTTACAAACACACCTTTATGCTTTCCAATATGTGTGAACATGATAATTTAATTTGAGGATGTGCGGACTACGACCCCATAAAGGTGATATGATTCATTCATGACATACATGGAATGTACAAAATATGGAATAATTAAATTATGAAACACATATATCATATTATATTATACAGAAATTACAATATTCCTATGTAACATTATGTTTTCATTTCATTAAAAATTAAATAAAAAGAGAGTAGTGTTCATGCATACATACAGCTTACCGTCTCCATGAACGATGCATTTCATTTATTATCTCCAAATATAATGAACTAAATTATATATATATATAATAGATATATATGATATATATGATATTTAAATCATGAATATGATACTTGAGATAATATAATTTCGACCACATGGACACTTTGTAATTATAACATGTTCATTTTGACTCAAGTACCAAATATTGACAAAACAACCATTATTAACATAAATGATTACATAATGTTTATAAAATTGTAATAAGGGATATAAAAAGAATAATAAAATTGAAAAAGGTTCTTAAGCAAGTATAAATTAACTTTAGTTTATTATTCAGATGATAAAAGAATGAACGAGTCAAGTCGGCCACGATGTAAGGGGTTTCTTATCTCACTTTTAATTCCGTGAGATTTCCACTGTTAACCACTTATTTATTGCATTTGGTGTATTATGTATTGCCATTTGATATATATTATCATTATTCTCTTTATATTTTTTGTTATTATGTGATTGATTTGGTGGTTATTAATTTGTGTTCATACGATTCAATTGCTTACAACGTGGTAAGGGTTTTTCATCTCACTTTTTATTCCTGTGAGATTCATGCTATATTTGCCACTATTTTCTTTTTTTATGGAGTATGCACTACCCATTATTGTAATATTTGGGTAATATAATTTAATTTATGGGTATTTAAAACATCATTTTATGATCCTTATTTCATGAGTTGTATGTTTTGTATATTACCAAATTGTTAAGGGAATTTCTAATTTCAATTTCCACTCATTGGGTTTTACACATACTTAAATGATTATTTTACTCAAACGTTATGTGTAGAATCCCTATGTATTTACTTATGTAGTAATTTACACTAACCTTTGTGTGGATATAATTTTGATACACATAATCACTCCATTTATAAATTACCAAGTCATCAATATGTACTTGATATGAGTAATATTAACTCAATTTCTATTCATTGAGTTAAACATCCAAGTACTTGGTGTTGTTTTTACCAGAATATGTGTGAATATCCTATGATTGTTTTACACTAAATATCCAATCATATTGAGTTTATTTATGTTTTTCAAACATAATTATTTCATTGATTCATAATTTACCTATGGATATAGTCTGTATAAGGGATTTCATCTCAATTTACATTCCTTTGAGACTTCTTTTTTTATTATGTGTCAATTCACTTTTATATGTTGTATATTCTGTACATTGAAATAGTATATCATGAATCACTTTATTCTCAGGATATTATAATATTTTTATTAACTAAATTATTTATATTCAAGCGTCTCTCATTTGGTTTGGAACTGTAACTAAAATATCATTTTAAATGTTTTAATGATTTAATATTATAAATATTTATCATTAATTTCCATGTTCTAAAAATGGTTTTAAAGATATATTTATATGGTAATTAATTTATTAAAATCAAAATTCCTTTTTAAAAATTTTCAATGTGTTATAGGCCACTTTGATTCAAAAATCTATTTTAAACAGCTTCTTCAAAAATAGTGAGACTTTTAAATGCTTTCATGAAAAAGGGGAAAATTTCTCTCAAATAGTTTTGAAGATTATTTTCATCTATTTCAATATCCTTCATTATTCTCTATTGAGGTTATTATATTATAATAAAATCTTCCATATTGTATTAAATGAGTTATTTTTTGACTGTGGATGTGCTATTTTTATACCATTCATGGTTTGTGGTTATAATATTGACATTTTTTATGCTAGTTTTAATATGAATGTTTATGTTTTGTTTCAAACTTTTCATATGAGGAATGAATTGGACTTAGTAAGTGATGGGTGGAGATCTCTATAGATCCTTTATTCATTAGTAAGTCTCATGATACAAACTAGTGTCTTGGCACAAGGCCTTGACAAAATCTTATTTTTAGTCCTGGCATGAGGCCTTGATTATGTAGTTATGATGTCTAGCATTATGCATTATATAAATATGATATTAGATATTGATATTTCATGTGGTTATTCGACAAGTAGAATACCCATGAATATGTTTTATTATGGCATTTTACTTAGATCATATTCCTGCTATAATGTGTTCATGTTTATTATTTATAAACACATGTGTATTCAATTTTTCACCATGACTAATGTTCATGTTAGCTTCTTCTGTATTGCGTACTCTTACTGAGCATCTAAGATCACCCCTTTCTTATGTTTTATTATCCTATGATTCCAAGAAGTGTATTATGATTGATATGCAAGGTTAAGATAAGGAATTAATGGAGTTCTCAAAGGATAATATATGTTGTGTTTTATTTTCTAATGTGTAATGTAACATTCATGTATATAATCTATTTTCCAAGACTGCTAAACTGATCGGTCTTTCGGGACATTATTCCTTATAATAATTCCAATGTATTAAAATAATACACCGGATCTGGGTTTCTAGGGTCAGGGTGTTACAATGTCTACCACTTTAGAAATTAAATACCACTTCATGGTGGTTGTGGAAGAAAGTATGAGTCCTCATTCATTTTACAATAGAAGATTCAATGATACTACATTTATATTTTCAACCAAGGGGGTGTTAGAAAAAAAAATTCAAACCAAATAGAAATAGAACTACTTGAATTTAGATTAAAATATTCCTCCTTTAGATGAGTATATTATGACACCATTTCTTTATGAAAACATGTTGAGATATATTCGTCATCAACTATTAGAACACTTGGAAAATCCACCCACACAACTTTTTTATTTCATTTTTATAAGATAATATTTATAGAAAAAACTAACATAGGATGTGACGTACTTAAAGTGATATAGAGGTATAAAAAGTTATTCATATACAACTTTTAATTCTAGAATTTCCTATTAGTGGACAAATTTATTTTTTCAAAAATCAGTGCAAACCCAACTGGGAACACTTATATATCAAGTGGAAACCATTACGTTCCAAAATTTTTATATTATTTATCCCCTACATAAGTTTTTAAACTTTCAATTACCATTACACATGATTTTAATTTTATGTTGATTCTTATGTAAAGAACTCATTCTATGGTTTACTCTTAAATAAAGGAATAAATCCTAGATTAATTACATGTGTGGTTGGTTTATTCTTTCATAACATTAAAAAATAAAAATTTTCAAAAAACTACAATTTTGTCCATGAAAATAAATTACAAATATTTTTAAAAAAATTTTGAATACTGATTAATTCCATTTATATAATTAACTAAATTTTTTTCCTAAAACATTAAAAATATAACAAATTCTCAAATAAATATAAAATTATATGGAAAATTTAAATGAATGATAGAATAATTTTTTTAGAATTTTATACTAAATTAAATATCTTTTAAAATACTAGTGAATATCTACCCAAAAGTCCTTATAGTGAAAATCTAAATCACTTTTTGAGTACCTCCATATGTAAAACACAACCCCCTTTAGAAAACCCTAATTCATGACATAATGAGAAGTTTTAGAATTTTTATAAAATATGAATTTCTAAATTCATAAATGTCTTCAAAGAGAAACCTCTATAAAATTACCCCAAACCACATCGCACTTTCGAAGTCTTCTGGCATGCCCCTCTTCCTGGATGGATTAAAGTTAATGTGGATGGTGCTTCTAAAGGAAATCAGGGCCTTGTAGGTTGTGGAGGAATCTTTATGAATCATGATAGTCCGATCCTTTGATGTTTCTATGGGAGCTATGGTACTTCCTATTCTCTAGAAGATGAAATGATGAGCAAGATTCATGATATTTCCTTTTCCAATAAACATGGATGGACTAACCTTGGGATTGAGAGTGACTCAAAAACCATTGTACAAGCAGTTTGGAATGGTGTGATTCACCTTGCATGGTTGATCACCAATCACTGGATGAGTTGTATCGGTACTATTCTTGACAAAAACAACATCATCACTCACACTTATCGTGAAGCTAACCTGTTTGCTGATTGACTTGTGAATAAAGGGATTAATCGTGATATTACATGGCTTGAAGATCTTCCCACTGATCTAATCCCCTTTCACCACAAATATTGTAATTTGTTTCAATCTTTTATACTTTTGTAGCCCTTTACCTTATAATAATTTTTCCTTGGTCTTCGGGAAAGACACCACCTTATTAAAAATATTATTTCTACAAATGATATAGTGGAATCATGTGGGATCTATATAAAAAAAAAGTATCTATACACCTATGTCCAAAAGATGCATCACATTTAAGCATACAGTTTTATATGAGACATCTTCCCAAGACATCATGTATCCATGGGAAATGGGATATGAAAATACTATAAATTTCACTCATCATTTCTTGACTCTTTGATTATAGACTAGCCATGTTTATGAATACAACACGTATCATTCACCACTATAGATGAGCACAATAGATACCCCTCACATGAATAGGTAATGAAAAAATATTTACAATCTATGTATGGATTTTAACTTCCTAGTTTATATTAATCAAGGGTCCAAATGAATTAATCAATATATAAGAGGAAAAAATCAAATCTTAGTTAAGATCATTATGAAGACATGATTAGACACATTCCCAACCCCTCCCCGATTAGCTAAGCCATAATTATTTTTTAAAGAAATTCTTGAATGTAATTTGGTTATCATGATAGGTAATAATCCAACCACTGATATATTGGATTCCAAATACAAACCCTGTACCCATAGTATACTAAATATGTAGTGTATGACATTCCATGTGGTATACTTTGTGGCCCATCCATGACACAAAACCCATTTTATCTCTCATGAGTATAATATATATCTTGATACAAGAATCTTACATATCTTAACCTAAACACTTTTTCACAACCTACAATATAATACGATGAACATTGTATGTGGAAACTCAATGTCAATTTTTGAGAGGTCAATTATCATTACACATTATGAAATGTGTATCAATATATTGATTTATATAGCCAATGCGAAAGAATAAAAAAGTATAAATTCTCTATTATATAACATGTTACATTTTATATTCATAAAATAATTTCAAACCCATTACAAAACTATACATAATAATCTATATAGAATATCATATATGATATACAACCAAATCATCATTTTGGTATTCACGTTTAGAGGTTTTTTTACACTCACTAAATATCTATGTAATTCTTTCCATATATCTACATGAACAAATGATAAAACCATCAAAATAAACTCTTTAGTGAGTAACACCTTCGTAGAACATTCTTCCAAATAATTGAATGTATTGGGAATCATATTCTTAATTTTTAAATTTTTAAACATATTCAAGATATTTAACATAAAAATATCAAATGTTATGCAGTTAATTAATTAATTTTTCTTAACTTAAAACTCTCTATATTTTCATCATTGTAATCATATGAACACTTTCTATAAAATGTATTCCTTTAATTCTAATGGTAACTTATGTAATTATTTAACATGTTATTTATTAACATACCCTGAAAATTTTAGGATACATAAGTGTTATTCACTTATACTTGTATAATTATACATTTATTAACATTTCACTTATCAAATTATAAATATACTTCCAGTAATCTCATAGACTTTATAATGTTATCTTAATATCATTATATAATTCCCAAAATTGATTCCGTTTATGAAATAACTGTTACTTACATTAGTGGGAATATTTAACAATTGAACCATTTTATATTATCACATATTGTAATCTATTTATATGGATAATTTACTTGAAAAAAATATATTATATAATATTACAATGGTGAGTATTGTAATTTCAATTTTTCACATTTTCACTGACATTTGAATAAAATCATTTATCTTAAATAAAATTATATATCTTTTTCTTCTTTTAAAACTTTTTATATGATCCGATTAATCATAAACCATGTCTTAAAAACCAATAATATCACATTATTCATAAAAAATATTTATTAAAAAACAATTATCTTAACAAGTTAGATAAATAAGATGACTATACACATCTTATACAATGATCCACCTGAACATTATATATTCCATTTCCTTCAATTCCATGATTTAGAAACCAGTTTCTTCATAAATTAAAGGAAAGCCACAAGAACTTCTAACTAATACTTTTATTTTTAAATCTTGTTTGTTTCCAATAAATTAAATTTATATATTTGGTATCACATATGCATAAAAAATAAAGATTTAATTTCTATAATTAAGACAATAGTTATGAAAATACCATGGAGTTTCAAGAAACACCTTCAGGTATCTAAGACAATTCCATCCTATGAAATCATAACCCCTCTCTATTAATTTCACCATTATGTTTCAATGACATTGATCGGATACTCAAATTTTTTATAGGCCTTTGACATAAATTATCTTCTATCAGTTTATATTTTTACATACTTGCACAATCAACATAGTATCATAACATGGATATCAAATTCTTAGTTCATTACACCAGAACACTTTTAGAAATAGGGTAATGATTAATTTAACTAATTAATCTTACTATGAAATTCACAATTGTGAAAATTAAATGATTATAATATCCACAACAATACATGAGAATGTTTTTAGTCTCTATTAGTCATTAAAATATCTATTCATATTGAATATATGATCGTGTACTAAATTTCTTTTGGTCATTTTGAAACTAATGACTTTGAGACCTTACGTGAGTATTTTTATGATTCTGTTAAGAATATAGATTATTTGTGTTGAACAACTTTGATAGTTGTTTATATAGAAGGGTCTTGTTCTAACACATAGTATTGCCATACATTAGAAATTTTCATAAGATAACAACATTGGGAAGTTTCTTAAATTAATCATCCCTTATAAAATATTTCTCTTTAAGATAAGATGGATGGAAATGATATCATTTATCTAAAATAGAATTTATTATCAAATTAGGACCATGTTTTACAATAATTTAAACAAGTAATTTCAAAAATGTGCTCCCACTAAAATGATAACCCTTTTTCAATTGTTCATATCCATTACTAAGTGATGATCAATATTTCCCTAATTAATGAGTCTTATTTGTAATTCCTAACAACAAATAGTTATTTATGTTGGGAATTTTCACAATGATATCTTATATGACTATTGGATGGTTGATTATTCAACTGTTTTCCCTTTAAAACATACAGATTCACTCAACACAATTCATATGGTATCCTAAAAATTATTTTTTTCCAACTAACTATAACACAAATCTCATAATGGGCTTTTTTTACAAAACTCTTAGGTTTATCCATTTCTATCATTTAGTGTATGAATTATACCATAGGAACCCAACTTTGAAAAATCATTCTAGGATGAATGATTGAGAAAATCACATGTTTTTCCTCATTTAGAATGAATCTAACACTTATTGTTTCTGTAAGACTTTAATATCACCAAATTACCTCATTTTATTACCATTACATATAAGTATGATTTTAATTATTTCATTTAGAATTTATATTACTCACACCATATAAATATGATCTAATCATATTGATGTAAAACATTTTACACAACACCTAAAAAAGTAAAATTATGAAGAATAATGAAAATAAATTCACTATCATATTGAGAATGTAACTCATTAAAAGCATGTATGATAAAATCATGATGCGGTTTAGACACCCTTAAAATAAATCATGTATCAAAATCCATAAAAAAATTATTATATCTACTAATAAAGTAGGGAATAAATTTAAAATAAATGGAAAATCAATATATTTAAAAATTACATTGACAATTTATGAACAATTTAAAAAAACCTAATTATAAATATTGTATAGTTTAAAAATTAATATTTTATATTTCATCTTTAAACATATATAAAAACATATATTTATTTGCAATATTGAATATTTCATATTTTCAATTATATGAAATTTATATTAATTATATGATATTATATGAATTATAAAAATTTTATTTTTAAATTATTTTATGTAAACAGGTTACATAATGTTAATATCATATAATTAATATTATTTAAACATTGTATAAATATTTCATCAAAAACCCTTTTGATAATGTTTAAATAATTTTATCCAATAATTATATTAATTTAAATATTTCAAATTAAGAAATATGATCTATTGATAATTTAATATAATCAGTATTATATTTATGCCTTATTTGGTCATTTATAAACCCTTTATAAACCACACTTATATTTTCTATAAAATCATTTCATATCTAAATTATAATTCAGGCAATAAAATATGAAAATTTTATTTCAATATTAACATTTAATATTATGGATATTTTTTAAAATCATATAACTAATTAATTATATATATATTTTTTAAATAATAAATTTATAATCATTTTTTAAATTATAAAAATATCCCAAATACCCATTTCATTGCATTATGAACAAGTTATCAGACATTTAATTAAATTTTTAATTGATATATAGAAGAATAAAATTATATATATATATATATATTATTCAATGATATAAAAGTTATCATATACTATGATTAGAAATCTATTTTGAAAAAACATCATTTTTTGTGATATTATTCATAAAATATGATATATAATTTGGCATTTTTAATATAAAATGAGAATACAAGAGGCTTTGTGGGATTGACCTGACTTAGAAGGGTTTTTTATATTAACTAGTTAATCTCATATGAATGGATTCAAGGAATTTTGATATAATAGATCATGTTAGAAAAAACATTGGTTGGGTGAACTTATATTAGATTAACATCATGCTACAATGATTGTTGGAAATGTCATATGGTTGCATGATATATCTACTGTGATATTAATAAAAAAAATTGTGGGAGTATTCATGATTATCCCATGTAGGATTAACCATATGCTAGCTAACATTATATTAAACTACGTGGACATGGAACTCTATAAGACTAATCTACAACTGTATTAATATATGGCCCATGATATATTAAACTTATTAGCACCTGAGATTCACTACTTAGGAAATACACAATATAAAATTTTTGATACTATAATTTTTTTTAATAACACATATCAATTCAATAATTAGATATAAAACCTAGAATATCATACACTATGAAACACTAATATATAAAAAATTACTTACTGTCCTATATGACATACATATGGACCTATCAAATCACTCCACTAGCCCGGAACTTTAGGTTATATAACTATATTCATGGGTAGTAGAGTCCACTAATGGAGAGCCTATATTTATCATCATTTACATGTGAGTGGTCCTAAGAATTCATTAACAATTTATCCTTTATTATGATACAATTTTTTTGTTTCTTGGGATATTTTACCACATAAAATATATATCAGAATGGAATTAGAAGCCCAAATCCCAATATAACTACACATGAAAACCCAAAATCATTATGTAAATAAACTAAACTTATTTTATGTGGACACATTTCACCAATGAAAACTATAATAATGATCTTTATCATGTTTTTTAAGGAGATCAAAAATAGGTTTCCAAATTATATCCATCCTCAATTTTGTATCCATTAGATGATGTGAATCACCCATAAAACGGTCAAGACTCTCTTATCAACCATTACAAACTAGTGTCTCACTAGTAAAACGAAATTTGAAGAGATAAATTTAGGTAGTGAGAGAATTATCAGGTTCTTTAGGGTGGAAATAAACTACAACAAACCCAATGCTAGTGTAATATCAAAAATACCTTCATGACACTACTCATGTTATAAAGAATTAACTCATATGTTAAAAAATGTGATATACCAGGCATTAGAGTCCCATATTTACATTAATTAAAATAAATATGTAATTACATACATTCCAAAAACATTTTAGGTTTAGTTATATAATGAATTTGGAAAAAACATTAACTGATAATATTATTGTATTTATCAACTAATCAACATTTTCCCACTATAATATTAACCATATAATTCACAATAGGTCTTCAGTATCTCCCAAAAATTCTTGAAATATTATTTTTTCTTCAAGTAATATCATGTGTAATACCATTCTTCATAACCTAGGGAAATTGAAACATATAAAGGGACATATCAGACACTAAGTTACGGAATGTTTATAACACAAGGTATCATAGAATAAAAATTTATGAATAATATGGTAGAAAATAAATAATCATAATAATTCTATAATCAAATGAAATTGAGAGATTAATATATCCATGAATAATAATGAAAATAAATATATCACATGGATAGAAATTAATGATTTCCTATTGATGGAATCCATATTGTAATATATCATAATCATACATTCAAAACATTATTACATCAAATAATAAACACAACATCAAGTTCTAATGAAATGAAATCATATATAATGGTTCATGAATGCATTCAATATTTAGGATAGTATGTATCATAAAACCAAATGATGCTATGATGAGAAATTACGACCCCAAACTATAACTAGTTATGTAAAATTAATTAATTTTATTCAGGAATGAATAAATATTACAATAAATAACTATCATTCCATAGTAATATATAAACATATATATTAAAATGTCAGGTATACAAATTATCATATTTTCCTAATCAATAGATGAAATATCTCTCTATGTATGAATCCCTCAAACTAGCACAATATAGATTATTGGGTGTTTGGTTAATTTAATATTTTATATACCAATAAATAGAATTATATGATTATAGTATATATACAAAAAAGGGGGATGGTTAAACAACACTTATCATAATTTTTCTTAAGGAACCTCTTACGTAGTGATGGCTAAGTAGTCAATGCTTACCAGATTAGAAATAATAGATATAAAAAAATAAAAATAGTTACAAAATCAGTGGAATAATGTGGATATCTAGTTAACAATAAATGTATAAATATTCATAATATAATATTATGTTCCCTTATTAAAGTAATGATAACAACATAGTGGTTAGAATTACTTTAATGGAATATGGTTAGCAATAAGAAATGTTCCATCAAAAAGAGATCATAAGTTTGAAATGTCAGGCCATATAAATGGAAGTGGAAATAACATTTTATAAAATTAAAAGTAAATATTACTCAACATGGAAGAATAAGGTAAAAGAAAATTAATTAAAACTAAAATAATGGAAATTGAGTTATTAAAAAACCATAAAATAACCAATTTTGACAGAAAGATCCTTATAATGAATATTTAAAAGAAATAAATGTATATCAATAGGAAATAGGTAAAATACATCATAATAAAGTCATATTTCATAACAAAGACATCTTATAAAACTAAAATTCACAAAGAACAATCATATCATAATGAAGGAAAATTGTGTTAAAAACCCTTACAGATTGAGTAATACTAGGAATAAAATATGAATCGAAATGTATAAATATTTGGAGTTTTACGTCATATTAATTAAAAAAATTATATATTATAAGAACATTGTTTTATATTAATCAATGTTATACCATATAAAATAATTAAAATCATGTAATAATGTTAACATGTCTTAAAGAGTCAAAATTGTTACAAGAAACCCTTACCTTCAGTCATGTTTAGCCAAAATTTATCTAACTTCTTATATAAAACAACTAAAATGCATGTATCACTTTTTTAATAAAATTATTCATACTTATTACCTTTTATAATATTTATTTGTAATCATTATCAATATGTATATTAGTTATTTATTACCTATATTAAATACTCATTGTTAGTGTTTTTGATTATTATATACTAGTTTTGTAAAAAAAATATGGGTGTTCAATTTTTTTAAAAAAATTATTCATTAAAATATCATTAAATGTACATGAATTGGTGTTATTTTCTTCTTCTTATTATTTTTAACAACATAATATTTTTTAATTATGATCTATTATGATGAAATCAATGACACACTTGTTTCATATGTTTTAATGAAACAAAAGGGTGTTAAATTAATAATAAGTTAAATATTAGTATAACATTTCAAAAATAATAAAACCCGTATTTTCTCATTAATTTATATAAAAACATTTAGATATATCTCAATAGGAATACATGATATAAATTTATATAATTGTTCATGTAGGTGGTTAAACTATCCCAAACCATAAAAGACTATAATCTACACGTGGGTATGGTTATGGAAGTAATTATTTTGTTTTAATATAATTATAATGGAGTTATAATAAAATTATTTATATAATATTTGTTTGATGAATCAAAATTTAAAATATTTATAATATTTTGTTATGTGAAAAATAAGTTATTAATTTAAACTGATTTTCTTCTTCGCATATTTGTTTTAAGTAGTTAATTTTACAATAATCAATTATAGCTAATATTAGTTATTAAATTTTAAATTTAAATTTGAATATTTTGAATCCTCATATAAAACAAAAATTATTTTCCCAACCCATTTCAAAAATCATCCTTATAATTACATGTCTTTTTAGAAAACCATAATTATGAGTTTAATAGTAAGGATTTCGCTTTCTTAAATTCTCATGATATATTAATTTTAGACCTTTCAATAATTATGAAAAAGTGAATAAAAAAGTGTAAATTTAAAAATATTATTCAATTTTTTAATAAAAATATGTTCTTTTATTTACACTAATGTTTACTTCAAGACATTATTTATACTTTCAAATACAATTTTCTATATTTCATGGTAGACTTCATTATAGTTCCTACTCATCCTTAGGCCATATAGAAAATATCTCAAGACATGGGATGAGAAAAAAAACATTGTAATAGATATGAATATAATACAAAAACTTTATTATAGTGAAAATAATAAAATCCATGATTTTTTCCTCTTTTACAATAAAACATTATAGACATTAATAGACCAGGTAAACATTAGAAAATAAACCTTTTCTCAAAGAACACCATTGGAACCCATTATAAATAATATGACAACCATTATAGAATCATGGGGAACATGATAAATTATAAGAAACTATTTTTTAAAACAAACCATTCTCATTTAAAAGTTCATAAGCTTTTTTTACCTCATTATATAAAAATATATCCTAAAACCCATTTTCATGCATGAAATAGTATCTTAAAGTATTATATTCTTAAGTTGTGTTCACTCTTGAATAACCCATGTATAAAAAATATAATACCTTTATAATTCGATAAATGTAACATAACATGTCATCTCATTTATTTTTTCCATTTAAGACTAAATCATTACCAAATTCATTGGAGAGATATATCTTGTTCACACATCATCATGAGCAATATCGAGCAGATCCATTATCATGAGTCATATTTGGATCTACCATTATCATTAATAAATTTCAAGTATTGTATCATGAGGAAATTAATTATGATCATTCAATTTTTAAACATAAAAAACATGAAAAATTCAGGTTTACCTAATAGAAATTCACTTTTAATTTTTATATAATAATATAGTGAAATATCCCTTTTCCTTCAAAACACTTTAAAATAAAAAATTCCCCAAAAAAATGGGAATTGAATTTGTCTTTAAAATATTGAAACGTGAATATTAGGATTTATAATGAATAAATAAAATTATTATGATAAATTCTATTTATACCACATAAGTTAAAAAACAATATATTTTTACTTTTTTAAAAAGTGTTAAGAGTGACTAGTTTGGAAAATGTTAAAAATATTATTTTTTAAAATTATTATAGAAAACAAAAATTTGTTTAAAATTAACATTAGTTATATTTGGATGGTAAATATTAAAATTGATGTAAACATTTAGAATCACACAGGTATAGATGAAATAGATTTGAAGAAATTTTTTAAAATAAGGTTTTAATAAAAAATCACTTTCCACTTTGGTAACTTTTTTATTAAAAGATAACTGAAGGAGTGAAATTGAAAAGGATTTGTAAAAGAAATTAATTTATTTAACTTAATTATAAAATAAATCCCTATATAACTATATAAAATATAGAAAATATAAAATGTGGTGAAGAAGTCATGAATCTTAAAGAATAGAAAATGAGACAAGAATTCAATTACCTCGAGTTTAACTCACTGTGTATGTCCTCTAAATACCATTTAATAAATATATATTAATTATTTACGTTTTTAAAAAATTATTTAGGTTTATTAAATTATCACCATCCATTTTATTTGATTTATTACTATGTATTTATAGTTATTAATTTGATTATGTTCACGGAGAACATTCTGAGGAATTTCGAGTCATAATTCTATAAAAAATTAAATTGGTTGACCATGGCAGAAGTGATTATTATTAAATCTTATAATTAATATTATTAATAAAAAAAATTATTATTTTTATACATTAAATACAATCCTATATTCATTAAAGAAAAAAATACATGAAAAACGAATCACATCGTTTCATTGGTGTGGTAGTCCACATGTGCGCATAAACAATATTATCATTTTCTAACAGTTCTAAGGGTATGAATTTAATTTATATGTTATTTTTATAGAATTATAATTTTGTAAAAAATATCAAATATTTTCATTAAAATAATTATTATAACAATTATTGTGAGATAGTGATGAAAAATGAAACATATCCTTTTATGGATGTGGTAGTCCAGATATACGCACAAGCGATGTTTTCTTTACCCATAGGATAGAAAATAAAAGAAAATATTATTTGGGCATAAAAATAATAAAATTTATGTATAATAAATATACCTATTTTATTACATAATAATATTAATAGAATGTTTAAAAGAGGTGGAAGAAGAAATAAACATGAAAACACTTGGTTAAGTGTTATACCTATTATTTGGAAAGCCTTATTTAGTTTACACATTAAACCTTATAGGTTGTTATTTTGGTGGGAAAATAAAATCAGGGTCATCATGAGGATGGTTGGGAAGCTATTTGACTAGATCTTGGACTAGGTAAATGGCTCAACAAGTGTGAAGAAGAGAGGATATGAAGTTACATTTTATAAGTGATGTGGGTGGTAATATTGTAAATAAGTGAAATATTTATATGTAATATGTTCCTATCTCATGTAAAATCGATCAAATCATCAATATCATAGCATATAAGCAGAATAAAGTTGAGATTAGTTCAAAAAGAATTATACATATTTGAGTGACATTTTGAACCATATCTCTTAGGTAATGCCTTTTAATCCCTTTAAATCATTAACTTGGTAACAAGATAATTATTTTTTAATGGTCAAAATACTCATTATAAAATTGAAAGAGGATCATAACTGTAATATGGTTTTTATTATCAACCATTTTATATAATATATAAAAAATATTAGTTTTTTATTATTTTTTAAAAAATAATTTAAATATTGTTTAACATAAAATGTCCTTATTATAATATTGATGATTATTCACATACTTTTGTCATTTAAAACATCACATTTGTAATGTTTTTGAAATTTGAATATTTAAAACATTATTTAAATTTCATTTAGATACATAAAAACCGTTAAATACTTCAACAAATTAAAAATACATCACTTTTAATTTTTTTTAAAATATTTACATATATTTTTCTCCGGCCTATAGAAGTGTCGCATTAGCGATGCATATGATTTTTTATAACTCAAGAAATTTAAAAATATTTTTTATCTTATAAATAATTTATTAATATTCATAATAACCATTTAGAACCATTCATAATTTCTTTTTTATTAATATGAAAACATATTTAATATATTAAAAGAAAGAGTGACATTTTGTGCATATTTATTACCTAAAATAATATAAATACCATTATCAAATAAAAAATGGATACAAATTTCCATATATTATAATATAATGTTATAATAATTGAAATTTTATAATCAAATTAGATATAAGAAGATAATTTTTGACATTATCATAATGTTTTTACCTTAGTAACATGATTTACCCTTTACTATAGTGGTATATTTTTACAACTATTATTATAAATTATGAAAAAAATGAAATTGAATTCAATACTAAAGTTTAAATACCAATACCAAAAATGTAATCGAATTTTCAATATTAATTTTTTTAAAGTTTCAAAAATTAATATATATATATAAGTTCGTAAAACAAATTAAAAATTCATTTGTAGAAAAATACATGTTTTAATTATAAAAATGATTTTATAGCCAAATTAAGCATAATGATGATTCCTATGGAAATTAAATGAATTTGGATTAAAAAAAACACAAATTGAAATTGATAATTTTTATCAAAAAAAAAATAATTGAATATATTTTCAAAATTGGTAATTTTAACTAATCACTAAAAAATAATTTTTTAATAAAAATACCAACAATTTTCTTTAATATTTTTTTGAAATTATGATTTAAAATATTATTTAGATTTTATCAAAAATAATTCGTAAAAGTGGTCGAAATTAAATATAATATCCATTCATTTTATACAATAAAACACATTTTTGAAGAAAATGTATTTTTAAAGTGTAAAATGAATTTATACTCCTTCATTATCAAGTAACCATAATTATATAAAATTTAATTTATTTTGTTAAATATATGGAGTAAAAAATTAATTAAAATCACCCTTATATAATGATTATATTAATTTACGTTAATGAAAATACATTCCACAAATACAATAGTTTTTTGAAAAATATCACCATTAATATTAAATTAGTTTATTTAAAATTCAGCTCATATTTACTAGGAAATAATATGTAAATTTGATTTAACGAAAACTTTTAAACATATATTTCATAATGTGGTTACTCATGTTAATACCGACCAATCCAATGTCTACTTTATAACCATAATTTTAAAATAAAAATATTTTAATTGTATATCCTTGTTCGTGTTAAGCTCGACATTACGCGTCGTACATATAATTGAATATATTATTTATTTTAATGGAATATAAACTAAAATATTTGATTGTTACGATTTATCGCCTTAAATAAATTACGCCATCAAATATTTTTTCCATATTAAATAATTTTTTTTTCATATATTATTAGAATAAAATCCATGGAGTGGAAGATTAATATAAAAAGTGGAAAGAAATATGATTTAATATACCTTAATAAAATTTATTTTTGAATGGAAATTTTATATTTATTTTAATAATAGGAATTTTATACTTTCTAAAATATTTCTTAATCCATATATGTTACATAATATGACTAATTCTTTTGAATAGATTTCCAAAATTATACCTTGGTAGCTTAGTGATATCTTCCATATAATACATAATATATTTATATTCTTCTAACTTTAGTTTGATGAATTATTTTATCATTGGGATAGAGAATGAAAGATAATATATTTACCAGATGTTTTCCAAATTTTCATCATTATTTTGTGTTTTAAGCTATTTCTTCCTTTGTTTAATATCATAACCATGTGGATTTTTCCTGAAAAAAGTACATAAATAATCATCCATTGGATCAGAAGACTTCCACATGGATAATAAGTTGTTTTCTATATATTTATATATGAACCAAAACAATAATGGTTAAAAAAAGTTAATATAATATCCAATATAAATACACCTTCATGCATCAATCCTAAAAACCTCAATAATAACACCCAAAATTAAAATTAAATCATTTCATAAATAACTAACCTTATTACTCTTCAAAATATGATAGACCAAAATAAAAACAAAAATATAATAATGATTGTATAAAATATTATTCTGAGATAAACCTAAATTTTTTCTAAAAAATATATTAATAACTCATCAAGTCACATACTGCAAATATATATCCCATAATTATATAGTATCCAATATACACAAATATTTTCTATAAATAACATGAATCACTTCAAAATGATGAATTATACCAAAATTTAACTCATACATTATCAGTCATATTCTATTTATCTTATTTATATAATTTTATAAAAAACGTGGTGAAATTATTTCAAAAATATCATTAATCACTTAGTCACAAAAATAATGTTTAACATAATGTTTATCTATATAATAAACCTCATGTTCAAAAATATATTAACCCTTTACCCTAATATAAAAAAATTACCTCAATATTAAAGAATTTTTTAACCCTAATGGTTATCAACACCTTTATACTTTTGACCAGAAAATAAAAAATAATACATCCTTAAATGACCTTCATGAAAATTCATATGTTATAACTAAGGGTTATATATACAATAATAATATATTAAGAACAAACAATATCTCAAAATACTACTAATCAGCTTAAAATTTCATCACTTAAAACATAAGAAGTTATCATTTCCTAAAATCTTATGACTGGCTATAAAATCCTTGACCAAGGATGATAACCATAACATTTAAATTAACCAAAATCGATTATATCATAACCACTAATGTTATCTAAGCTCTTTATCTGAAACCAAATATAATTACCATGCCTTTAACAACCCATAGTTATGAATTTAATAGTAATAATTTATTATTTCATACAATCCCATTATCTTTTAGTTTTAGAGATTCATAAAATTAGGAGAAACATTACATAACAAGAAGGACATTTTTTAAAAAAGTAAATTTTTTCAAACAAAATATTTTACTATGTTTACACTCATATTCTATTCATGAAATTCATGCTTATTTAAAGGGAAAAAATTCAGATATAGCATTCATAATAATTCATACACATCATTATTCCCTATAAAAAATTTATTAAAACTTTGGATTAGTGTAAAAAGGAATATAAGGGATATAAAAATAAAATAAACATGTTTTTCTAGTGAAAAAATAAAACAAAATAAATGTTTTACCTTTTCATAATAAAACAGAGACCACATAAATAAAACATATCCACATTAGAAAAAAAAAATTTCTCAAAGAAAAAATTTGAGACACATTAGAATGATAAAGAAAACTATGAAGGAATAATGAGTAACATGATAACTCATGAAAACTATTCTTTGTAAAAAATCATATTATCTTTAAGAGTTCATAATCTTTCCCTAACTCATGAAATCAAAATATTTTCATAATTTTTTTTTAAAATCATAGATATATTATTTTATAATCACATTCATAAGCCATGTTCACTATTTTTGACCTTTTGTCACAAAACCAATGACATGTAAATTTTATTAGAGTAACCTACCACATGATATACATCAATTTTCACATTCGAAGACTGAATCATTAAATAATTCATTATAGTTTTATATAATAAACACCCATTGTCATGAGATATATCATGTTCACCCATAATCATCTATAATTCGTAACTATCATATCATGAATACAAAAAATTTAAGAATCCACTTTTTCATTATAAAATCTTTAAAAATATCATTTTAAACAAATATCATAACACATTTCATTTTCTTATAAAAATTCAGTGAAATCCCTGTTATATTTTGAAAACTATTTAAAATATAAAAGTCCACAAAATAATTTTGAATATAATTTAATCTGAAAAATCATGAAACCAAAAGATTAAGATTTATAATGAATAAAATAAATGAACATTAGAATATATTTCCATGATATATATGTAAAAAATATTTTCTTTACACCTTGGTAAAAATAGTCAAGAGTGACCCCTACATAATACGGTAAAAAATAATTTTTTAAATATATCTAAATAATGTAATTTTTTTAATGTGAATATTAAAAATATATCAATCATAAATTAGAAAATTCTTGAAAATATTAAGAATATTAGGGGCATGGAGAAAATTTAATTTAAAGGAATGATTTAAAACATGGATTTAAAGACAAATCCCTTACTACTTTGGTAGCTTTTGAATTAAATGATTATTGATGGAGAGAATAGGAAAGTGTTTTGTAAACAAATTGGATTATAATAAATAAATGATAAAAATTTTCCCTATGAAGGTATATACGCCACAAAAAATTTAATATGTGGTGAACATGATAGGAATCTCAATAAATGAAAAATGAGATAAGAGATCCATTACCTTGAATTCGAATAACCACATACATTCTATAAATACCATATAATAAATTAATTTTTATTATTTTCTTGATAAATAATCATTTTTAGGGTCAAAAAATTCTCATAATGAATTTTATTTTATTTACAATTATGTTGTTTATAGTCAGTAAAGCAATTATGTTTATGGAAAATGTATTGAGTTTGTTCACTTCATAATTCTAAAAAACATCAATTGGGGGAACATGATAAAAGGGTAAATTTTTCCACCATATATAAAATATTATTCATGAAATAATGTAGACACCATGAAATGTGTTTCACGCACTTCTCTACAATTGAAGATGTATTCTCATGTGATGTGACTCAAAATGTCCTCAACTGGGCTTAAAAGGTTTACGGTGTGAGTCATTATTTTTCATGGGGATTAGTGACGGTAGTGTAGGCATGGGCCTGAAGGGTAGGGACCGTATGTCGGTAGTGATACCAAGAAGGGGTGTGGGGGTGCATCCCCCAGATTACAGATAAATGATTTGGTTAAGTCCCTAAAAGATGCACCCAAGGTATTTATGCAAAAATACATTCACCCCACCATGCTGGAGCTGATTAAAGAAATAATTTTGGCTAAGACCTCAAGGTGTCACCCTAGTCAAGAAAAATCACCAGTGGCACTCTACTCTACTTGAGAACCACTCATCCGGCATGCAACCACTTGAAAGCCACAAAATTGGTACACAACCAACTTGTGCCACCAAACTCTTTTTGCCCAAGGTGACCTATTCTCCTATAAATAGACCCTTGGGACCTCCATTTGGGGGGACAAATTTCCTTAAAGCCCAATTTCTTCACTGGTCACCCTCGTACTTCTCCACAGTCATCCAAAAACATTAAAGGTAGATCTTCAACACCTTGAGTGGAGTATTTAAGGGAGGATCATTGGACATAAGTCCTTTTAGTGATGGAAAACCGTAACCCTTGCGCACCTAAAGCGCCCAACCATCCCAAGTCGGAAATACTTGTGCGCTGCCTATTAATTTTATAGGAACATTTGCGCCCCACTTCTAGGACCACCTGTGAATACTCTTGAAGGCTCGAGAATGCTCTCTCCCAAGAATTAACATACAGGTTGTCGTCACATAAGTTAACATCAGGTCTCCCAAGCCTAATTTTAAACCCAATACATGTGTGCCCTTACCTACTTGTGCACACCTCTTTGAAAAACATACTCTCTTAAGTCTATAAGACATCAAACTTATTCAAATACATTCATGGAAAGTCTTCTTCTTCCATGGATCCCTTTTCTGAAAGGGATTTTGTTGAGACCTCCACCAAAACCTATTGGCTTATCAAACCTTTGTTAGAGTCACATCAGTGTGTCTCCAATTTGGGTTTTTATATCCACAGTCAAAGGTTTCCCACATTTTTTTCACAATGGGGTTTTGATTCGTGGCATGTCTATGGGTCTGTATATCCATAGTAACATTGACCATTCTCCCAAGAACATGTTGGGAAGTTCCCGGTTTGGAGGAGGGTTTGGGTCTTGACCTGTCCCTTCTAAATGAGATGACCTGGAACCTCTGGTCTCTGGTATGAAAGGTACTGTTCACACTTTCTATTCCATGAAATAATAGGAGAAGTCTCCCTCCCCTACCAGGATCAATTTTAGGGAAACCATGTAAAGCCCCGACCCCAGTTACCCAGAGTCGGTGGATTATTATATAACATTGTCATGATCAGAAAAGATCAACTCTCAAAGGACCGATTAGTTTAGTTGCCTTGGAAACACTTGATACATTCATAAAGTTCACATTATATCATAAAGTGAAAACTACAACAACATATTGTCTCCAAACTCATATCCCCTTATACTATCTCTATAGGTCATTCATAAAATACTTCTTCACATCCTGGGAAAAAGAAAACATAGAAATGTGTGATCTCAAATGCCCATAAAGGATAACAATATAGGAGAAACATTCATAATTAAACATAAACATTTACGAAAATGTATAAATAAAACAAAATCCTTTTAAACTTGAACTTCATCATAATATGGAAAAGATAAAATGAATGAATTCCATTTACTTATTCACATGGATATTCTACTAGTCGAATAATCACATGCAATATAAATAACCACTTTCATAATGATGGAATGCATAATTCCAAATTATCATAACCACATAGTTCAGGCCTTGTGCCAAGAATACAAATAAGATTTTGTCAAGGCCTTGTGCCAAGACACTAGTTTTTCTCATGAGACCTTCCGATGCATTGAAGAGCTATAGCAGGCTCCACCCGTAACTTATAAAGTCCAATGCATTCCTCATATGAACATGTTTAAACATAACATAAACACTCGTATTAAAACAAGCATATGAAATGTCAATACATTCTCCATAAACCATGAATGGTATAAAAATAACACATCCACAGTCAAACATATCACATAACTTTCAATACAATATGGAAGTTTTGTATCATAATAAAAAACATCAAATAAGATTAAAATCCATCAAAGTATGTTGACATAGATGAAATCAAAACTATTTGAGAGAAATATCTCTTTTTTGAAATCATTTAATATTAAAATAATTTTAAAATAAGACATTTAATTTGAAAATATTCTTATATGCTTGTAAGGGGAGCTTCAAAGACTTTATAACGGCGGAAAATAGCCTCACCCATTGTATAAGTTAAAAAATACATTCTTACCGTGATTCTGTCGAAAAGGTTAAAAGGGACCTTGTTTGGAAAATGACAGACAGATTCCTTTATAAAATTCTTATAAAAAATTCAACAAGGGTATACATGACTATAACCCATAGTCTGTAAAATAGTATAATTTATTTGAAATACATTTTTAAGAAACATGGATGTGGATGATAAAGAGGTCCCAGTTGATAATTACGTATAAACAACCTCGAATAATGAACAGATTTTGAAATATTACCTTACCTTTTACTTTTCCTTAGTCGATGGTATGTTAACCTCTATTATATCAGTTAAAACATTGTTATTAAAATATACAATAACCATATACATAATTGTGGTATCATATATTATCTTCTAATAATGTTTTGTAAATAATATTTTAGTATTATCGTCGTTTCGGGTGTTAACTTACTTGTTTTATTTTATATGTTTTGTTACATAATTTGTGTTTTTTATGGATATGTTCTGTATTATTCATATCCAGAATGATATCAAGTCTCTAAACCTTATTTTTAATCAGAAAATGAGAATTATACTTGAATGGATACGATGGGGAATGAATCTCATCGTGTTCATGGAGATGGTAGTCCGTACGTACGCACGAGCAACAATATCACTCTTTTGATATTAAAATAATATATAATTGGATAGTATATCATATATACAGAATCATTATCATGATATATTTATTATTTACATGAATTACACATCATTATTTTAACCATCCAAATAATAATGTTTTGAATGACAATTACACCACGACGTGGAGACGGTTAGCGGTACGTACACACATATGGTGAGATGTCATTCAAAGGATGGATAGAATACTGAATATGGTTATAAGATATTTATAATAACATCACAGCATATAGAAGATACAGGAGTTATTATTTTATAATGGAAATAACAAAGAATGAATAAGTTGAAGAAGAAAGGAACTTGAAAGAGGGTGGTGAAAACATTACCTCTTCTTCAGGTTATTCCTTTTGAATTGATCAAAATAGCTCCTTAAGTTGTCTTTCTGAACAAAATAAGGCCTCTAGGTTGAAGTGAGGGAAGTTGAGAAGATATTTGGGTAGGGTTTGGATGATCCAAAAGGCTTTTAATGTGTGAATTAGAGAGAAGGGGGAGTGACCTTTTATAAGAGGGGTGAGGGGAACCTTTGGAAAAGATAGAAATATTATTTTATAATAAATTCATATTGGGTTTCTAATGGCTAAAAAAAGTATTTTATAAATTTTAAGGTGGGTATGGGTCGAAATACTTTCAACAAATAGATTTTAGACAGGTTTGGGTCACTATATTAACCATATCATTTAGATCTAACTCTTAGTTACATAGTTTTACATTTACCATATCTCTTTGTATTTTTATATTATATAGTTAATAAAATTACTATATACCTCCAAGTGACCCCCAAGTGGTCTATTAAATATACACCTATCATTATATAGTCCTTTGGCCTAACCATATATTTTTAGGAATAAAACATCAACTAATAATATAATATTTGTTTTAAAAACACTTTTATGTCAATTTTGACACTATTGGGTATTTTGTTTTTGATAATTTCATAACAGCATTACTACATCGAAAAAAATTTATATACACAATACTAACATGTCATATTAACCTATAAAATTAGTTTAATTCATAAAATGTCTCAAATTTAATTTATTTTGATATTTTTAATATCAATTATTTTAATATTTCATTAATTAGGTAATTACTGCATCCCCAATGTTTCATAAATAAATTAAATTATTTAAGTCTTAAAATTATAAATAAAATACCATTATGTAGAAAATCATTTTAGAATTATAATTAATATTTATAATCGAATTTATCTTTTTTATTGCGCTATATTAAAAATGTTTTAGTAATTAAACATTGATTTTAACTCTTTTAACTCTTCTTTGAATTAAATAATAATAATTGTCCTAATCTAATCCAAGTGGACCTAAATAATAATATTTTATTCCTAAGGTTGTTTTTGGTTGAGATACACTTTTACAATAGAATTTGGACATGTGTTAGGATAATATTAATATCATTTTTATCCTTAATTACCCTATTTACTTTTAATCGTGGTAAATAAAAGTAAAAAGTAACTATTCACCCAAAAAAATTATCTTATTGAACCACATTTAACTCCTTGATATTAATCGTGTCTCTCGGATTTTTTAAATTCCACTCATAGAAGAGGTAAAATTAAGTTTTATGTGAATTTCCAAATTCTCTTAGGAGGTGGGTAAAAGATGGTGAAAAGTTCCATAAATTTTTTATATATATATAATTATTCTAAACTAACTCCAATGAATTACATTGAACTTACAGAGGTATTATGTATCCATTTATACCTTAATTAAATTTTAAAAAACAATTATTTAAATAAAAATTCGGTTTTAAACTATAACTCCGTGTTTTTTCACTATTCATAAAAAATTGAATGTTTTCAGAAAAATACCAAAAATTCACCCTAAGATAATTTCGATATTCCAAATCCAAAAATGAAGTCCATTTTGAAAGACAAAATTTATAAAATTTTAAAAAGTGGGTATTAATATTCATAACGGCAAGTTTGATTGGTTGTAGTGTGTGTTAGAACTCGAAGTTGCATATAACACACGCTACTGTATTATTCAAAGAGAAGCATATCGTGGATGCTTGGGGTGTTACATTCTCCCCTCCATCAAATAATTTTGTCCTTTAATTTTCTAGAATACTACAACATGAAAAGACTCGGGTGACTCTTCATCATATGTTCCTCAGGTTCCCACATTTCCTCTTCCATCTTATGGTTTCTCCATAGAACTTTTACCAGATGAGCCATCTGGTTTCTCAGCACTTGTTTTCTGGTATCAAGAATCTTTATGGGCTCTTTGCAATAAGGCCGATCTAGTTCTTGTTCTAATTCCTCATAGGTGAGTACATGCGTTGGGTCAGGCATGTATTTTCTCAATAGTGATACATGGAACACATCGTGAACTTTGCAGAGATTTGGCGGCATTGAAAAACGGTAAGATACAACACCAATCAGTTCTAGATATTCTAAAGGTACGATATACCTGGGACTCAATTTACCTTTTTTACCAAAATGTAAAACTCTCTTCTATGGAGATACCATCAAGAAATCATGATCTCCTACCTGAAATTCCAAATCCTTCCTTTGATTTTCGACATAGCTCTTCTGCCTACTTTGAGCTGCTTCGATGTGGTTTTGGATTACCTTCACCTTTTCCATCATTCCTCCACCAGTTCTGGGCCTACGAGTTTTCCTTCACCAACGTCATCCCAAAAGGTTGGTATACGACATCTCTTTCCGTACAACGCTTCATATGGTGCCATCCGATTACTTAAATGGAAGCTATTGTTGTATAAAGATTCCACCAGAGGTAAATTTAGATCCCACATACCCTGAATGTCAAGTGAGAATGATCTCAACATGTATTCTAAGGTTTGAATAGTCCGTTCTGATTGTCCATCTGTTTGAGGGTGGTAGGAAGTGCTAGAATGAAGTTCAGTATCCAAGTCTTTCTAAAGACTCTTCTAGAATCTTGATGTAAAACAGTGATCACAATCAGAAACAATCGATAGGGGTACTCCATGAAGTCTCACAACATCATTAATATATAGTCTTACTAGACGTTCCAGTGGTAAATCTTCTCTTATAGCAAGAAAATATGCAGACTTGGTAAGATGATCAAAATTAACACATATTTCATCGTTCCTTCTAGGAGTCTTTGGTAGCCCCTTGACAAATTCTATCGTAATGTTGTCCCATTTCCACTCCAGTATGGGAAGAGGTTGCATGACTCCTCAAGGCTGTTGCCATCCAGATTTCACTTGTTGGAAAACCATACATATTGACAAAAAATCTTCAATCTCCCTCTTCATGTTGTCCCACCAAGAATTTCCTTCAAATATCTATACATTTTTGTGCTCCTAGGGTGTATAGAGATATCAAAGCTATGAGCATCATATAACAATTCCCTTTTTAGAATAGGTATATCGAGAACAAAAAGTCTCTTCCCTAATTTTAAAATTCCTTCTTCATACAGAAAGCCTCTCAATCTCCCATCATTCAAAGCTTTAATCTCCCTTTGAAATTCTTTATCATCAGTCTGAGAACTCTTAATCCTTTCTAGTAAAGATGGTTTTGAAACCATTTGAAAAATCATTGATGTTTCACCTTCCATGGTGATTCCCATATCCAACTTTACTAGATCCATGAAAATTGGATCCCTTTCAACTCTCATCATGTTCAAAACTACATGATCTTTTCTTCTCAAATCATATGCCACCCTATTTTCCTTCCCCCAGTGGTAGGGTATCGTTAAATCATAATCCTTGAGTAGATCAAGACATAGCCTTTGGCTCATGTTGAGTTCTTTCGGTGAGAAAATTTACTTCAAACACTTGTGATCAGTATAAATCTCACATTTTCACCATAGAGATACTGTCTCCATATCTTCAAAGAAAAAATTACAGCAGCTAACTCAAGATCATGAGTAGGATAGTTTTTCTCATGAATTTTCAGTTTTCGTGATACATAGGAAATAACCATATCATTATGAATAAGGACACAACCAAGTCCTTTATTCAAGGCATCACTATAAATAACAAACCCATCATTCCCTGATGGTAGAGTCAATATTGGAGAATTGACTAATCATCTCTTCAGTTCTTCAAAACATTCTTCACACTCTTTTGTCCAAACAAATTTAACCCCTTTACGTGTGAGCTTCGTTAATGGGGTAGCCAACAAGGTAATGTTCTGGAAGAAACATCGATAATAACCTGCTAAACCAATAAAATTACGTTCCTCAGTTATAATCATCGGTGTAGGCCATCATTGGATTGCCTTGGTCTTAGAAGGATCAACATAGATTCCATCTTTAGAGACAATATGGCCATGAAAAGAAATATCCTGAAGCCAGAATTCACACTTGCTAAACATCCCATATAATTCATGTCTTCTCAGAGTCTTCAAGATAATGAGCAAGTGATTTTCATGATCTTCAATGCTTTTGGAGTATAAAAAATATATCATCAATAAATAACACCACAAAATCAATGAGATATTCCATGAAAACTCTATTCATTAGATCCATGATTATAGAGGGTGCATCAGTCAACCCAAAAGCATTACTGTAAACTCATAATGCCCTTACCTAGTTTGAAATGCTATCTTTGGAATGTCTTCCTTCTTCACACACAACTGATGGTATCCAGATCGAGGGTCAGTATTTGAAAAGTATTGATCTCCATGCAGTTGGTCAAATAAATCACTAATGCGAGGTAGGGGATACATTTTATTTATTGTTATAGAATTGATTTCCCTGTAGTCGATACATAACCTCATAGATCCGTCATTCTTCTTAACAAAAAGGATAGAGGATCCCCATGGAGAAACACTAGGTAGAATAAATCCTTTATTACTCAATTCCTATTGTTTTCTCTTTAATTAAAATAATTCCACAGTGGCCATTTTATAAGGGGTCTTCGATATAGGCCTTGAACAAGGAATTAAATCAATGGAAAACTCAATTTCTCATTCTAGAGGATGTCCAGGTAAATCTTCTGGAAACACATCAACATATTCTCTCACAATCGGTACAACCACTATTTGAACATTCCTTTCCTCACCCATAATCATTTCATTCTCTTCCACCCCAATAATTGAATTTAGTAGAGCTACTAGGGGTGGATTTAGCTAAGAATTAGCTGGTGATGATTCCTCTCTAAATATAAGGTGTTCCTTATCATCATCATAAAAAATAGTATCCTCTTTCTTCTTATAATAAATTTTTTCATCACGGTCTGAAACCCAATTCATTATAAGGATTATATCAATTTCAATCATAGGTATGACGATGATATCTGTAGATAAAGAACATTTATATTCTCTAATGGGGACTGATTCACAAAAATTTGTTGCAATGATACATCTCTTAGAAGTTTTGACTGCCAACTCCCTTGTTAAATCAAATTGGAAATATCTAATTTTCTTATAAAACCTGGAATATATGAAACAATGCGATGACCCAGAATCAAATAATGAATTTTCTAAACATGAGGAAAACATTAAATTACTTGTCATCATGTCTTTTGTAGATTCTACCTCAGCAGTAGTGATAGCATAAGCTTGGCATTGATCACTTGGCCTTTTCTGAGGTAAGTTCGCCTGATGCATAGGACATTCCTTTTCATAATGTCCCATCTCGCTGCAGTTGTAGCATTGAAAATCGGTAGCTTATTTCTTTCCCATACAATCATGAGCTTGGTGGTCTTTTTCACCACACTTGTAACAGACTCCCATTCCCTTCAAGCATGTACCGGGGTGTTTCTTCCCACATTTACTACAGAATGGATATTCAACTTTTCCCTTGTTCCCCTTATTTCCATTTCCAGAGTGATCAGCAGATCTCTTCCTCTCTTTCTTTTCTTTAAAGTTATAAGACTTATAGAATTTATTTTCTATCTTGATAGCACATGAGACAATATATTCATGCAACGAGAAGGTTTTTCAGACTAATGCTCAACTGAGAAATGGTTTTAACCCATCAAAGAAATGATCAATCTTACTTCTTGGATAATGTATATAATATGCAACATACCTTTCTAACCTTGTAAAGTTAGTCTCATACTTTGCGACATTATCATCCTCCTTTTGTCTCAGACTTAGAAATTGCCTTTCCATATCTGCTCGATGGTCACGAGGAAAGTATTTTTCTAAAAACAGATCTTTGAACTCCTTACATTCCATATTTGATACTTTATCATCTTCCTTCGTGTTTTGAATCAATGATGACCATTGATCAACATCTCTAGTGTGGCGGTAAACTGCCATGATAACTTTTTCCCTTTCACTACTCCCCAAAGCCTGAAATATTTTCTCTAGGGAACTTATCCATTGCTCAGCTACCAAGGGATTTGTACTCCCATTGAATTTTGGTGGCTGTTGCCTCATAAAGAAATCTAAAATTGATCCTCCACACAGCTGATCAGTGTGCTCTATACGGGTAAGGTTATTATTCCTAACCTGAGTGAGTTGTCCCAGTATGGAGATTAGCTGATTATCACCAGTTGTATCACCAGATCCACTCTAATTATCTAGAGCAGGAGGTAAATCCCTACATGGAGTGCGTGCATTGACACGGTTTCCATTTCTTCCACTAGGCCCCATTTCTAAAAAATTGCATAAACTAGATCAGTTTATGAATCAAAATACATACTTACATACTTGTAAAAAACTTAACATAAATTGAACTATTTATGCATATAATCCATAATCATAAAAAAAATTCTTTGAGGAAGTATATACACATAAAACCTTCATAATGGTTTGTAAATAAAATCAGAATTATCCTAAGTAGATCCCCTGGGAGTGTTGTAACCAAGAGTGCAGCAAGTCTCGTTATCGTGCACCAGTTCCCGTTCGAGTTTTTCTCAAAGTGGTGTTTCGGGTTTTACCCCTAGGTACATCTGTGCTAGAGCCGCCTCTACCTACTCATATCCAGACAGTGATGTATTGCTCAGAAAACACACAAAATCTCTATAATACCAAAATTCTAGGAATTTATTCTATACTAATCCTCAAAGTCTATCTTAGGGCTATGTGCTCTAATCAGAGTTTATCTAAATCTAGCTTCCAAGGTTTGTAATAAACTTCCTCTGATACCAACTGTAACGCCCCGACCCCAGTTACCCAGAGTCGGTGCATTATTACATAACATTGGAATGATCACAAAGAACAAATCTCGAAAGATCGATTAGTTTAGTAGCCTAGGAAACACTAGATAAATTCATAAAGTTTACATTACATCATAATGTGAAAACTAAAAAAACATCTTTTCTCCACAATCATATCCCCTTATACTATCCCTTCTAGTCATTCATAAAATAATTCTTCACATCCTGGGAAAAATAAAACATAGAAAGGGGTGATCTCAAATACCCTGTAAGGATAACAATATAGTGGAAACATTCACAAATAAGCATAAACATTAAATTCAATGTATAAATAAAGAAAAAGCCTTTTAAACTTGAACTTCATCATAATATGGAAAAGATAAAATGAAAGAATTCCATTTACTTATTCACATGGATATTCTACATTTCTAATAATCACATGCAATATAAATAACCACTTTCATAACGATAGAATGCATAATGCTAGACTATAATAACCACATAGTCAAGAACTTGTGCCAAGACTACAAATAAGATTTTTTGAAGGCCTTATTCCAAGACACTTGATTGTCTCATGAGACTTGTAGGTGCATTGAGGAGCTATAGCGGGCTCCACCCGTCACTTATTAAGTCCAATGCATTTCTCATATGAACAAGTTTAAACATAACATAAACATTCGTATTAAAACTAGCATACGAAATGACAATAATTTCTCCATAAAACATGAATGGTATAAAAATAAAACATCTAGAGTCAAACGTATCACAAAACCATCAATACAATATGGATGTTTTGTATCATAATAAATAAACATCAAATAAGCTTAAAATCCATCAAAGGATGTTGACATAGATGAAAGAAAAACTATTTGAGAGAAATATATCTTTTTTGAAATCATTTAAAAGTCATATAATTATAAAAGAAAACATTTAATTTGAAAATATTATTATAATCATGTAAATGAAGCTTCGATGGTTTTATAATGGCGGAAAATAGTTGCACCCGCCGTATAAGTTAAAAAGGACATTCTTACCTTGATTCTATCGAAAAAGATAAAAAATACATTGTTTGGAAAACGACAGAAAGATTCCTTTATAAACATCTTACAAAAAATTCTACAAGGGTATAAATGAATTTAACGCATTTTCTGTAAAATAGCAAGAATGATTTGAAATACCTTTTTAAGAAACATGGATGTGGATGATAAAGAGGTCCTAGTAGATAATTACGTATAAACAACCTCAGATAATGATGAGATTTTGAAATATTCCCTTACCTTGTATATTTCCTTAGTCGATGGTATGTTAACCTCCTGTATAATAGTTAAAACATTGTTATTAAAATATAGAAGAACCATATACATTATTATGATATCATATATGATCTTCTAATAATGCTTTGTTAATAATATTTTAGTATTATCGTTGTTTAGGGTGTTAACTTACTCGTTTTCTATTATATGTTTTGTTACATAAGCCGTGTTTATTATGGATAGGTTGCATTTTATTCATATCCATAATTATATCAAGTCCTTAAACATTATTTTTAATCATCAAATGAGAATTAGACTTGAATGGATATGATGGGGAATGAATCACATCACGTTTGTGGAGATGGTAGTCCGTACGTACGCACGAGCGACATTATCATGTTATATTTGTTATTTAAATTAATTACACATCATTATTATACCCATTCAAATAATAATGTTATGAATAACAATTACACCACGACATGGAGACGGTAGGCCGTACGTACGCACGTCTGGTGAAATGTAATTCAAAGGATGGATAGAATACTTAATATGGTTGTACCATATTTATAATAACATCACATTTTATAGAAGATACTGGAGTTATTATTTTATAATGGGAATAACAAGGAAATAATAAGTTGAAGAAGAAAGGAACCTTAAAGAGGGTGGTGAAAACATTACCTCTTCTTCTGGTACTTCCTTTTGATTTGATCAAAATGGATCCTTGTGTTGGCTTTCTAATCAAACTAATGCCTCTAGATTGAAGTGAGGGAAGTGTAGAGGATATTTGGGTAGGTTTTGGCCGAGCCAAAAGTCTTTGAATGTGTGAATTAGAGAGAAGTGGGAGTCCCCTTTTATAAGAGGGTTGAGCGGCACCTTTGGAAAAGCTAGAAATATTATTTTATAATAAATTCGTATTTTGTTTCCAATGGATCCAAAATGTATTATTTAAAGGTTGAGGTGTGGATGTGTCGAAATACTTTCAACCAATTGATTTTAGACAGGTTTGGGTTACTATATTACCCTAATCATTTATATTTAACTCTTAGTTAAATAGTTTGACATTTACCATGTCTCTTTGTATTTTTATATTATATAGTTAATAAACTTACTATATACCTCCAAAAGACCCCCCAAGTGGTCCAATAATGATACAACTATCGTTATATAAGTCCATTGGCCGAATTTTAGATTTTTAGGAATAGAATATAAATTAATAATATAATATTTTTAAAAAAAACTCTTTTATGTCAATTTTGACATTATTGGGTATTTTGTTTTTGATGATTTCATAACGGAGTTATTACTTCGAAACCAATTTATATAAAAAAATCCTAATATGTCATATTAAACTAGACTATTAGTGGAATTTATTAAAAGTCTCAAATTACATTTCTTTTTATATTTATAATATCAATTATTTTATTATTTCATTAATTAGGTAATTACTGCATCACCATTGCGTCATAAATAACATAACTTATTTAATGTCTAAAAATTGTTAATAAAACACCATTATGTAGAAAATCTTTTCATATTTCTAATGAATATTTATAATAGAATTTATCTTATGTATAGCCCTATATTAAAAATGTTTTAGTAATTAAACATTGATTTTAACTCTTTTAACTCTTCTTTGAATTAAATAATAATAAATGTCCTACTCTAATCCATGTGGACCTAAATGATAATATTTTATTCCTAAGGTTGTTTTTGGTTGATATAAACTTTTCTAATAGAATTAGGACATGTGTTAGGGTAATATTAATATCATTTTGACCCTTAATTACCCTATTTACTTTTAACCGTGGTAAATAAAAGTAAAAAGTTACTATTCACAAAAAATTATTTTTATCTTATTCAACCAAATTTTACTCCTTCATGTTAACCGTGTCTCTCAGATTTTTGAAATTCCACAAACCGAAGTAGTAAAATTAGGTTTTATGTGAATTTCCAAATTCTCCTAGGAGGTGGGTAAAAGACGGTGAAAAGTTCCATAAAATTCTTATATATCTAAAATTATTATAAAATAACTCCAATGAATTAAATTGAACTTATATAGGTATTATATATCAATTATGACCTTAATTAAATTTAAAAAAATTAATTAATTATTTAAATATAAATTCGCTTTTAAACTATAACTTAGTGTTTTTTCACTATTCATAAAAAATTTAATGTTTTCAGAAAAATACCTAAAATTCACCCTAAGCTAATTTCTATATTAAGAATCCAAAAATGAATTCCATTTTGAACGGTAAAATTTATAAAATTTCAAAAAGTGGGTATTACTATTCATAACGGCTAGTTTGATTGGTTGTGGTGTGTGGTAGAACTCGAAGTTGCATACAACACCCGCTACTGTATTATTTAAAGACAATCGTACCGTGGAAGCTTGGGGTGTTACAAACCATCATGGAATAAGCCCCTAGTTTTTATTACATGAGGTATCATCATTTCTCCTCCTTTATTTTTCGTTGCCAAAGAATAGAAGAGAGATGGGTACAGGGACATTGGTTACACTTTCCCACTTTTTTTTGTCTTTGTCACCATTGGCATCCATCTTGGTGTAATCCCCTAACATTTCTCCCTTCTTCCTTCCATTGTACCCTTGTCCAATGTGAAGAGAACAGTGGGAAGGCTTGTCACCACTCCCTCTTCCAAGATCACCTCGACCTCTTCCACCCTCACCGCCATTGGTGCACCCTCTTCCACCAGTGGAGGAGGAAGATTTTAAAACTGTGAATTCAAATGTTGAATCTTTTACATACCATTGTTTCTCACATTGATCATGACTCACATGGTCTTATAGCTTTTTAATGGTCACAACATTTTCAAACCTTATGGAACTACAAGAACGTTGATTTTTTTTCCAACCAGGATACATAGGAAGTCATTTCAGGGCTCAATCTCACTGGATATCCTCTTCAAGAATCTAACCCTAATTCCCTTAATATGGGAATCCTCCTTATGAATATTCCCAAAAATGATCCCTCAAATCACAAATGCATCTGCTTCATGAAGTAAGATCAAACTCATTTCTCTCAAAAGACTATACTCTCCTATGAGACTAATAAAACTATGTGGGATTTGAATCATATTTATTTGGGATACATAGAAATTTTCCTTGATGTTCAAACCCAATTCCAAAAATAAATCTTTTTCTCCTTGGTCCATATTACCAACAAGTTCTGATCCTACATGACAATCCATATCCTTTTTATGTTCCATGGGCTACTTTAGTATAAGTCCTATGATATGTTTTCACTAAGACCCTCTTTCTTATATGTCCATACCACATGACATTAAACTATACAGCTAGGTCCCTATCACATGACCTTAAAAGGTATGATGTGTACCATTCAGGGGAAAAACTATGAGGGTTCTGATTTCTTTTACAGGGATACATAGGTAGCCCATTTTATGGGCACAATCACATGATAAAAAAAACCATCATCTCCCTGGATGACAATTAATTATAGAGTTCTCACCAAGTGTCTTAAACTAGTATCATTATAACGATGATTAAAAAAATCTCTAAGTCATATATGAGAGGATACCATTATGGAGAACTTTGAAAAAATGTGGATATGTCCATTAATGAAGAACCTCGAATACAAATGGATGATTTTATCATTCATGATGATAAATATGTTATTGAAAAGTCCAAGGGATACTTATGATATACTTGGTGAATTAATAAGGATTCATGAAAATATCCTAAATTATCAAGAGAGTCCCAGAGTATACAATAATTCCCCCTAAAAGGGTGTGACAAGTGCGAACTCCAATTCTATCAACCAAAGAACATGTTTAAGTATCATAAAGTAAAAACATAATGAATTCATTCCTTTGGAATGAAGGTCCCATTTGGATAAAGAACTGTTGGAAATTTCCTGTTTCATAAATAAATAAAATGGAAACCACATGGAAGAAATGATTCTTAAAACTAGAATACATGTTTCAAGGACATATGAATCATATTTGATGAACCTGATGTAAATCCTTAACCATGTTAATAATTTTATCCACGTGTTAGGCCCCTATCGATTGATAAATGAAGTCCAGAAAAAGGAATCAATCATGCATGTATCTAACTAAAAAGATGTTGGATTAATGGAGTTTGTTGTTCTATCTAGTTTTTGTCAAGAATTCCCTACACTCCAAAATGGATTTCGTCAAGACAACATCTGTGAACTTCCTTACCAGTGCTCTAACTGGATCCTCATCAATGAGAAGGATGTCATCACCAACCCAGCATATTCTACGCTGGGACTCTAATGTGTTTGTAAAGAAATATTTCCGGTATGGTACAATCCCAACATTGGAGGCTGCTCAGCAGGCACTCCTGGTCAATAACAATCCATGATCATCTGGCCAACGATGACCAATAATCATGTAGTTGATGGTACCAACCACCGTCTTTAATCATTTTGGGTCTTTATACCCAGAACACAATAATAAATCCCTCTCATACTATAGGGATGTGGATCCAGAGGCCACTCAAGGCCTCAATTCAATGATGTAGGGGTCTTTCCTGAGGATTCTCTCTAATAATAGTTGTCAGCAGAATCGCGTGTTAGTGAACCCCCAACATGATGGGGGTGTTCCCTCTAGATGTTCGGACAAGGTCTCTTAGACCCGATCATGCAAGATTAACCACTAGGGACAACGTCAAGACTGCATGGAGTAGTTTATCACTTCCTCCTCCTCTAGAGAAGTCCATCAACCTAAATTGATGGAAAACAACGAGTGGGAACATACACCCGTCTGTCCTAATTTTGCTGCTTAGCAGAATCATCTGACAGTGACACACAAATCCCACCAGATAAATCCGATGGAGTAATGTGAATAGGAACATACACCTGCTTATATGTTATCAACTAGTCAGTAGGATCGTCTAACTAAATTTAAAGAATCCCTCCAATCTAATGTTGTGGCAACTAGTAAACAAAAAAAATACACCTGTTTACAATCCCAAATTCTGTCAGTAGTCTCATCTGTCAGTATTTAAGGAAGTCCATAAACCATACATGATGAGAAAAATCTAGCAGGGACATACACCTGCCAATTTTTTCACATTTTACAGCAGTATCATTCGGTATCACCTGGAGAAGTTAGTCGGAAAGCTCTGACGACAAATCTAGGGAAGACCCTAATCAAGACCCTTATACATGATTACTATCAATACCCATTGATAGGAAACGGAGTACATGAGTAGGCACATAAACCTACTCCCGATACGGAATGGACATATATTCCCATTCAGACTGCTAGAGTCACCAAACATATTTTATCAGTGGTGAAAGGAAAGATGCAAATCCCTGCCCATATTATGGAAGCATGCCAGAATATTATAACAACCACTTCAGTTGTATCAAGGGAACTTATACATAAATCAGTCCCCACACATGGGATGACACATCTACCTTCCATCCCAGAATAGATACACACCTCTGTTCCAGTCCATGAGGGTCATGGTGCATACTCCCCCATATCATATGGACAACAATATTGGGAACATACACCCTTTCCAATTGGAGGTAATTGGTTCATTCTGGTAACCAAACCAAGGCACGCCCATACACATATCCATGAAAAACACTTTTTCTAGTAATTGGGTCCATCTAAGTATAAGAGAACATCCAAGAAAATCTTCTCCAAGAATAGTTGAAAAATCAAGAGTCAAGATGCGATTTGGATCTTCTTAATGCTGGAGTTTTTGAAGCCCTCGGATATTTATTTTTTACTACTCAAGATCCTATCCTCTCATTACCAATTTATGGGAGTGGTATCATAGATTCCGATGTTCCCCATTATACACTTTATCATGAAGGATTTTTTCAAAAAAATCGATCAATAGAGAGTGAGTATCTCTGGATGAGAGCCATGAAAACCCTCCATGTGGACATAATACTAAGGATCAAGAGGATAAATACCTTTATCTAATCCAGCATGGTGATCCTACCCATGATGGAATCCACAATGAATGTCCTCTCCGTAGTATTATTTCTCATTGTCAAGAAAATTCTATAATTGAAAATGTAGCGATGAAAAAGCCCTCCAATCTCAAGGCACTTGAAAACACAAGTCTAGTCATGTCTAATGCCTTATCATTGACAAGTGAAACACTTTCTCAACTAGAATACATCTTACGGGAATGATCATTCTTCTATCCCCCCTTAGTTTATTTGACTTCTAATACAGAGCATCCACTTTTTTCCGACCAGGTGGAGATATATCTAGTAAAAAATCATGAAGATGTGTTAAATATGAGGTAATAACTGGCTAAGGGAGATGTGCCAGTCATATTCTATCCTTTTTCAAATTATTAGAATAACATTCCAGAATTGATTGTAGAAGATTTAATTCATGATATTTGCCTCATCCTATGGAAGAATATTCATTATTTGAAAACCAATTTATTACCGTGTGATAGATTTCAAAATCATGTAAAGGTAATAAGAGGGTTGCAATGCCAAATTGACTTGGCATCTCTCTCAGTTTACCAAAATCCAAAAGTTGAAAGACACCAGAAAATCCTTCAGCGTGCATGCCTCAATGCTCTAAAGAGGCTTCAGTAGTTAATTTCTGATTCCCCATCTAGTGTTCGTATCGGAGGATGGGGTGCACATGGAGCATTTCATTTCACTGCACTCCAAAATCAGTAATGACTGCCAAAAGTGGTATCATGAAATGTTATTTCCCATGGTCATCGACAATCAATATATTTTGTATGTAATCAAATGTATGCTCACAAACAAGCCTCAACCATCTCTCCTCAGTGTCAGGCACAATAAAAATAAGTTGTTGAGTTAATTTTACATCAAGTATCTAAGAATCTTGAGTAGGTGTCTCTCTTAAAGGATATAATCCATCATAGAATGAAAATGTCTGAAATAGAAAATTGATCTTCCGAAACAGTTGATTTTAGTGGTTGTCAGATAATGCACCCAGCTAATTTCTGAACCAAAATTCACAAAATCAGAAGAGGAGTTTCACAAATTTCAACCATAGTAGTTCAAGAATCACCCCATCATGCAAGGCTGGGGGTTTATTTTATTCAACCTTATAATTCATTAAACAATGTTCTCAGATTTGATGAGGAAGAATAGGAACAACCCCAGCCTGCAGGGCTGGGGAATTTTTGACATCTACAATCCCCTCTTCAAAGTCAGTTTTCTCCCGATTATGGAAGAAACCGGAAAGAGAGCATACAAATTAACTATCATAAGATTAACTTCTAGTTACTGTCTTCCAAGTAGTTCATGGGAATTAAAAATATAGGAAAACATAGTCTCATGGAAGTTATATAGAGATACTATCTCATAAAAATATTGACAGAATTCTATCGCTGCATTATGCGTTAGTGAATGTCATTAACACCATTAGAGAAGATCCAATAGAAAATGAGTCTAGTTCAATGGAATTATAAGATAAATTTATTTTCCATAATATGGTACACAATGAGGCAAATAAAGAAGCTGTGCATACCCAAAATTAGAGTCTTACCCATAATCTAGGTATTCATTCAAATGAAAAACTCCCACACCTTCAAAAGGAATCATACAAGGGGAAAGGTAAAAATTAGACTGTATCTCACTTTTACATTGGAGAAGGTCAATATCTTTTGCTTGAAGATATATTTTCATAGCAATATGGGGGAATGAGAGAGTTGAAATGACTCAATACAGAGTTACTTTGAAGCAGCGTTTCTACTAGATGTACTCCCTAGGCAGGTCCTCAACATACATATCCTATAGGATATCCTCAACAAAGAGTATTTGTAGTAACTAAAGATGCGGATAATGAATTTGCTAAATTGGGTAAATAATTAAGGCAGGATCAAATAAATCCTAATAGGCCTATTCTTGTGGGTTATCCAAGGAAAAATCATCACCACCATCAGTGGTGTTTCTGGTTGTTTAACCAACTCAAGCTCCAATTTCTATAACTGCATAGGTTCCAGCTCATCCGGATGTTCCCCAAATGCTTATGAACTCAATTGAGGCATTAATAACTCTACTGGATGCTATGGAGGAATGTGATGCACTAGTTAAGCTGAAAAGGAGATCTTAACTTGAAAGGGTAGATGCAATTCCTCCCCCACCAAATTTTTTGGATACCACATTCCCAATGTTCAATGGTTCAGGAGATCCAGAAAAACACATAAAACATTTTGTTTCAACTTGTGATCCCATGCTAGGACCTCCTCATCAACACGAAGAAGTAAAACATAAGTATGTTGTGCAGTCATTATAGGGACAATCTTTTCTCTAGTAAACAAGTTTACAATATTTACCAATTACTAGATGGGAAGATATCCATCAGAAATTGCTTCTTTAATTTATCTCAATGCTACTAAAGACAACTGTTTTTGATCTTGCCAGTTGCAAACAGAGGGATAATGAATGAGTTTATTATTTCACTACATGATAGAATTGATTAACATACTCCCTAGGTCTGGTGCTCCCTCAAGAATAATTACTGCCAATTTGTGTGGAAATTCTATGTGAGGCATTACACACACCGTTGATCCTTATGAAATATACATGAGGGTTTCGAGACCTTACTTCAATTTCTCAATATATTGAAGACTCTATTATATAAACTAAGGATAAAACTCATGTAATTACATAATTGTTTGGAGGAATATAAGAAAGGAATAAGCTGTTACATTTACACTCAAGCAGACACCTATACCTGCTTCTACTTCGAGAACATAATCATATCGATGGGCTCTGCCTCCATAGCATCATCTCCAATGACTGGCATGTCAAGATGATTAATGTGATCAAATGAGAAAAAAGTTTGAAAAATTAATGAATTAAGTTTATTCTTTTCAGAATGAACAGGTTCTTGTTTACTTCATCTCATCCCTGGAAAACAATTTGCTTCAGTTTCCAGGACTAAATAATCCAAATAAAGAAGGAGATGAAGTTCTTCTGAATTATTTTCTATTTCACTAGATGTTAGGGAATCTCATAGAGGAATGTTTTGTTTTCAAGTACCTCTTTAAAAAGATGGTAAAATATGGACAACTGGAACTGAAAAGGATGTCAGCTCATGTAGAATGTGTTACCGCTGCTGATCCAACGAAAGAAGGTGAATGGCAGGAAGTAAAAAAAAATTGTGTAGAAATATGATGATTCGATGATCATGAAAATGATCAAAAGGACACATTCAATTTTACGATCATAGTTGAAACAACCTATTGTTTCTTCTACCATTACTACCACAGAAAAACCACTTTCATCAAAAGGTAATTCCTCAATGAAGCAAAGTGATTATATGGACAAAGATAAATTAAAAGAAGACGAGATCACGTGAAGGAAAATGTTGTCCTTAACCCTGGAAGATTCCATGAAATCTATTTCAAAATAAATTGCACCACCCCACCAAAAGGCACAACTAGAATTAAACCGTCAATAAGAATCATCAGTAGATGAAGAGTTGATCTTTGGTTCCATCGACATTATCCACTTAACAGATCCTTATACTGATGGTAATTCTGATTATAATGATCCAGAATTACATATAACTAATATGGGATCTTGAATAAGAGGCCATGGTCGAGGATACAAGGGAAGACGTAGGAATTCAAGAAACCACCATTTTTAATCTACCCCTGCTCGAACCATATATGCTGAAGAAACTCATGGAAGAGCCTTTCAGTGGGCTCAATAAGAACAAGGAGTTTCATCAATTAAATATTGGATCGATTCTGACATGATTATCTGGGAAGAACGATTATAAGACACACCATCTTCTTCTCTGCAATTTAATATATCTAATCAGTCTTATTTAAAAAATCCAAGAGTATTTCCATCCTCTGCTCCGACATAGAGTACAACTACTTCAGAAGCATCAAATTCCAAAGCACCCACCAAACTGCATCTTCATGCAGAAAAACGCAGATCTTTGGACCAAAAGTGTGATGTCATGAAAAAATTGGCCCATGTACCAACCATGTTATCAATTATAAATGCTTTGAATATGTCAAAATACCTTTGAGAACCACTCATTGATTTCTTTTCAAGTCCTCAACTGTTTGAAACTGAAGTTGCAAGAGGTGAGGATTAACGTATAGAGAATGATTCTGCAGAAATTTATGTAGTCATATCATTTACATATGAAGATGAAGATGATTTTTTACATGGACATATTAGTCCATTGTATTTGTCTAGCCCAATAAATGATGTAGACATCTGACGAGACTTTATTGAAAATGGCTCAGGAGTCAAACTCATTTCTATTTGTACACTTCATCGATTAGGCCTAACTGAATCTGAATTATCAAATTCCGCTTTAATTTTGCAATATTATGATAAGAATGAGAAATAAACTCCAGGTGAAATTACTCTCATTACTCAGTTTGGAGATCTTGCATCAAATTTAGACTTCATGGTTGTTCGTCAGGACACAACCTTCAATATTCTGCATGAAAGAACATGGATACATCAGTATGAAGCCATACATTCTTCATACAACTAGTTCCTTAAGTACTATTTCAATGGTCAAATCGGGGTGTTTTATGGTGACAAGGATCTGTTCAAAACGTGTGGATCTCAATACATCGAGGCATAGTTTTATCACACAAAAGTAACTAATTAGATAACAATGTAGATAACCAGAGTTAATGCTCTAAATGGACTGAAAAATATCTCAGCCAATCCATTCATACATTTTAGCATAGATTATGTGCTACCCATCAATAAAATTGAAATGATAAACCCAAATCTAAGCACTCATCCAATAACATCCATAATGTCAATTATGGAAATTGAGCCTGACAATGTGGGAGAAACTCTTGATCCACCAATCTATTATGAAAGCCTAAATATATATGTTTTCATTTCATATGCTAAGCTACAACAAGCCTCTACTTCATCAATAATAGTAGAAGAAGTTGTATCAACTATACATGAAGACAAAGATGTTGATTCTCAATCCGTCATTGCCTCTTTATTTCCATAGGAAGACCATTCAACATCACTAGGGTCAGATATCATTGCCCATTCTTCAGGATGTTAAAATACTGACTACCCTTCTAACTCTGGGGGTTTTACCTCATCACCTACTATGAAAGTGGAAATAGAAGAGGTATCACATAATAAAGAAGAAGATAAATATATTGGGGATGCTCCTACATCATTTGATAAAGGTGTCTCTACCACCGTGGATGTGCTTAGAGATATAAATATAAGTACATAAGAAGATCCACACCACACTCTAATTAGTTCGACCATGACCTCTAAAGAACATGGGGTGTATAATTCATTTCTAAATAAACGTCGAGAAATATTTTCATGGAATTATACAGAAATACAAGGTCTTAATCCTGATGTAGCCACCCATCATTTGGGTCTGTCAGAAGAAAATTTCAGATTCAAGCCACCAGCAAGAAGAACACACCCAACTCATGCCTCTAAAATTGAAGCTGATCATGATAAGCTTATAAAGGATAAATATTTTAGGAAATTTCAGTATCCCAAATGGTTGGCCAAAATTGTCCCAGTGAATACGAAAAATGGAAAAATTATAGTTTTCATTGATTTCAGATATCTTAATCAGCATTGTCCTAAAGACGATTTTCCAGTTCCAATTAGAGAGCTTTTAATTGATGCAACAAATGTCTATAAATCTCTTTCCATCATGGATGGATACTATAGGTATAATCAAATCTATGTGGCCCCATAAGATGAAGAATCTACAGCCTTTGGATCCTCTCAAGGTGTATTTTTCTATCGGTTAATTCTCTTTGGTTTAAATAATGCAGGTGCAACATTCCATCGTGACATGTACCATATATTCAAACCCTTATTAGGGAAATTTGTTGAATGTTATGTGGATTATTTAGTGGTCAAATCCAGTCAACGTTCTAACCATTTGGCTGATTTGGAGACCACATTCCATAAACTTATGTAACACAGTTTGAAGAAAAACCCCTTGAAATGTGATTTCATTATAACCTCGGGAATATTCCTTGGCTTCGTTGTACGCCATCATGGTATAAATTTTGATCCTAAGAAAAAAATAAATCCTTTGTATTCACATCTTTGAAATTTGTGAAAATTAAGAGGACAACAAGGAAACTTGGCCTATATTCGATGCTTTATCACGAATTGGACAGGCAATTGTTTTCCCTTCACGAGATTAATTAAGAAGGGAGTCACCTATCAATGGACTAAAGACTACGAAGAAGTATCAGATACCCTTAAGAAATATTTTTTGAGTCCACTGGTATTAATGATACCTATTGAAGGAAAACCACTTATTCTTTATGTGAAATGTCTAGAGAAATCTCTGGGTTCCTTCCTCACTCAAAAGAATGACGATGGGAATGAAAACAACCTTTACTATCTCATTCAAACTATGCTTGATGTAGGAACTCGATATTAAAGTATTTAAAAGATCTGCCTAGCATTAATAATTGTAGTTCATAAATTGAGGTACTACCTGCAACATCATAAGGTCCAATTGGTATCTCGCAATAACCCACTCAAATTTATCCTTAGTCACCATATTCTTACAGAGTGTCTAGCACGGTGGGTAGTAATTTTGCAACATTTTGATATCTAGTTTGTTCCTCAAAAGGTAATAAAAGGCCAAGATTTGGACGACTTCATTGATTAGAATCCATCTGTAGAAGATACAACATTAAATACAGAGCTTCTTGATGAAGAGAAATTCTCTATTTAGGATAATTCCCAAACCTGGGAAATGTCATTTTATGGTTCTTCAAGATGTCCAATAGAGAAGGGAATAAAAAATCCTAAACTCAACAATGTTGGCTTAGTAATTTTTCTTATTTCCCCAGAAAAGTCAGAGTTTCCTTATACATTCCAGTTTTTGGAAGGTGGTACCAAAAATGAGGCAGAATATCAAGCCTTCATCACAGGTTTGGAATTTCCCCTTCAGGTGCAAGTGAATCACTAAAAAGTGAAAGGTGATTCAAAACTGGTAATCAATAAAATCAATGGAGAATATTCTATCAGAAAAATAAGAGTTAATACCTTTTTCTGATTATGTCATAATGTTAATGGCTGAATTTCCCTCAAAGATAACATTTTCTTATATCCCACGATCAGAAAATACCCAAGAAGATGCTCTTGCTAATGCAGGTACAACCTTGGCAGATCCAAATATGGATGAGACAATCATTTGCATAGCCCAACATCGTTGGTCTATCCATTTGTTCAAACTAGAATGGAAAAAATTAATGAAATTAGCCCTATTTTTGAGCCACTCGGTCAAACCATGGGATAAAAAACATCCATAATAGAATATCTTCAAAATATAGTACTTCCACTTAATAGGGTTGAGGAAGAACAAATCTTGAGATGAGCGGCCAATTTCTCTCTTTTTGATAATCTAGTCCATCTAAAGATCCTTTATAAACAAGGCTTAGATGGAATCCTATTCATATGTATTGATGGAGAAGAGACTGTAGCTGTCATGAAATAAGTACATTCATGTGATTGTGGGGCCCACCAGTCTAGGTGCAAACTCTCTGATCAGATCTGAGAGCTAGGATACTTTTGGCCTTCAGTGACGCAGGATTGCACAGATTTCACTATGAAATGTCATCCTAACCATGTTCATTCCTAATTCATTCATCAACCCCCAAAGTTTCTATATACAACTAAATAATTTTGGCCATTTTTCATATATGGAATGGATATAGTAGGGCCTTATCCTCTAACTACATCTAATTAGTTCAAGTATATCCTTACGGCTACTGACTTCTTTTCTAAATGGGCCGAGGAAATACCTCTCAATGAAGTCAGAGCCAAAATCATTGTTAGTTTTTTAAAAACTAATATCATTACCAGGTTTGGTGTCCCTCATAATATATTTATGGACAATGGAACCAATTTATGTTCGAATGAGTTATAGAAGTTATATCAAGAGCATAACATCAAATCTAACACTTCATCTCACAATCATGCGGTGGCCAATGGACAGATAGATGCCTTCAATAAGACCCTAAAAAATATACACCAAAATATGGTGGATAAAGGTAAGAAATCATATCCTGATAAACTTTTTGATGTTGTATGGGCTTATCGGACAACTACTCATACTTAGACCCAAGAAACTCTTTATTCATTGGTATATGGAACATATGCAGTTTTTCCAATAGAAATGCAATTATCTTCACTCAGAGTTGCAATCTGTGACCAGTTTTCTATAGATGAGAGGTCTTAGAAATGGTTCAATGAGCTGGAATGATTACACTAAAAAATATAGCATACTTTTCATCATTTAAAAGTATATCAGAACAGAATATCATTAGATTTTAACAAGAAACTTCACCTCTGTTCATTTCTTGAAAGAGAATTGGTATTGGTCCTTATGACTCCAATGATACCTGGGAAGAAACCTCCAAATCTTGAGCCAAAGTGGGAAAGCCCTTATTCCATACATAAGGTCTATTCAAATGGAGATTATTCCAAAATATCAAGGGATGGAGATCTTATTTCCACTCTAACCAATGCAAGGTTCTTAAAGAAACAGTTTGTGTAATTGTATATATTTTTCTCACTGCAAGAATTAAAATTTCACAATACTATGTCTTTGCTGCTAGACTAAAAAGTGCACAGCCCCTAATGTCATTTCTTCCATACTAAAAACTGCACAACCCTAATGCCCTTGTTGCAAGACTACAAACTGAACAACTCCCAATTTCCATTCTACAAGACTAAAAACGGTAGAACCCACATGTCCCCACTGCAAGACTAAAAACTGAACATCCCTCATGTCCTAGCTGCAATACGGAAAACTGCATAGTACAACATGCTAGTTTCAAGACATTAAACTGCATAACAACAATAATCATCCATGCTCCATGACGTTAAAATTCATATCATCTTCCCCCTTTTCACATGACGTTAAACTGAATGACATCAATTTTCCTCATTGCACAACATTAAACTACACGAATAACATTTTCTCTATTTGATGTTAGAAGCTTCCATAAGCAAAATCATTTAAAACATAGAAACTCCTTAGTGGTACATGATTCCCTCTCTTCTCTATGACTGAGTTAGATCTGCATAAGAACCTTGTTTCAAGAACTATGTATGGCATGATTCTCATTTTCAATGAGATTCTTAGAGATGGCTAAATCTCTAATTTTGGGCGAAGCTGTAGTCAAAAAACATTCTTATTTTCTTTCCTACTCCTTCATATGAATCAGATATATATAGAGTGTTTCCTTATGATATATGATTTGGTCTTTATACCATTTTATGTCTTACAATTTATCATTCTCTTAGAATGTGTCCAAGCCCCCATTCTTCATGTCAAACTCGATTGGTGTGAGGGATGATTGTTTCAAGAACTACATGAGGCTTGATTTTCATTTTCAATGAGATACTTAGAGATGCCTAGATATCTAATCTTTGGCCCAACCGTGATAAAAAAACTTTATTCCTTGTATAAGAATCAAACCTTCATAGGGAATGCTTTAAGAACTATGTATCAATTGATTCTTTTCCCAGCATGACACATAGTGACACTTGGGTTTTATCCCTTAATATAGTTACAATATGTCTTTCTTTTCACATAGGTTCATCTTCATCCTTACTGCATGACATTAAAGTGCATGGAAATCTTACACCCCATTCTTCACCTATGTCACATTTGTATTATAGAAGAAACCCTTAAAAAACCTTGTTTCTCACACCAAACATAGCTCATGTGGGATTATGAATTAGGTAAAAGGCTTCTTTATATAAATTTGGTGTTTCAATTTCATATGGGTCTATTAATGTCCTCATTTCATATTTTAAAACTGAACATCATAATATTAATTCATAGGAAAAAAGAAAGACTCAATTTTACATAAGAGTCTGATCTATGTAAAAGGACTTCAAACTCATGGCCAATATTGGTTCAAATATTTATCATATGCATTGAGCATAAACAACTTCTGTAACGCACCGACCCCAGTTACCCAGAGTCGGTGCATTATTGCGTAACATTGGCATGATCACAAAAGATCAAGTCTCGAATGACCGATTAGTTTAGTAGCCTTGGAATCACTAGATACATTCATAAATGTTACATTACATCACGAAGTAAAAAACTACAATAACATAGTCTCCATTTTCCACACTCATATCCCCTTCAGACTATCCCTGCAGGTCATTCCTATAATACTTCATCACATCCTGGAAAAATTAAAACATTGAAAGGGGAGAGCTCAGATGCTCAGTAAGGATAACAATATAGCGGAAGCTTTCATAAATAAACATAAACATTTAAGGCAATGTACGACTAAAACAAAAGCCTTTTAAACTTGAAGTTCAACATAATATGGCAAATGTAAAATGAGATAATGCCATTTACATATTCACATGGATATTCTACTAGTCGAATAATCACATGCAATATCAATAACCACTTTCATAATGATGGAATGCATAATGTCATTCTATCATAACCACATAGCCAAGGACTCGTGCCAAGACCAAAAATAAGATTTTGTCAAGGCCTCGTGCCAAGACACTAGTTTGTCTCATGAGACCTACCGATGCATCGAGGAGCTATAGCGGGCTCCACCCGTCACTTATTAAGTCCAATGCATTCCTCATATGAACAGGTTTAAACATATCATAAACCATAACATAATTTTATCACATAAAACATGCATAAAGGAAACATAACATTTACACATTTCAATCACAAGATATCAATACAACACATTGATATAATAAAAACACTTTCAAAACCATTTCCAATACCAAAATAAAAGAAAAGTAAAACTTGATATTTATTTTTCATTTTTAAAAAAATTTATGCCTTGTAGAGGAAGCTGAAACTCAAATAATGGTCACGGCGGTGGGGAAGTCATTGTCGCCACATATGTAAGAAAAAAACATTCCTTTTGTCGTTTAGTAAAAATGATTTGTATAGAAAGATTCCTTTTGAGTAAAAGTAAAAGTTAAAGGGGTTTATACACCGTATAAAATAAATTTGCGTATAAAACAAAATATGCCTCAATGAAAGGAGATTGAGACGAAGTCCCCTTCAAAGATCATTTTTTAAATAAAATAGATATATTATGTGTATTCACTGTAATTAAACATAATGAAAGTACAAATACAAGATAGGTCATAATAATATCATGACATATTTTGAAAGTAGGAGATTAACCCAAAGAATGGAAATTGGGTTTAGAAGTTCCCTTACATTGCGTCATGTCTTGACTCGACCGTTCATTAACCTCCTGAATAATAAACTAGAGTTAATTTATAATTTCTTAAGAACATTTTTTCAAGTTTTTTATTCCTTTTATATCACTTATTACCATGTTATGAACATTATGTAATTATTTTAGTTAATAACGGTCGTTTTGTCGATCTTTGGTACTTGAGTCAAAAATAAACTTCTTATAATTACAAGTTGTTCATGTGGTGAAATATCAATTATATCCATAATTATATTCATGATATAGATATCATATATCTCATATATATCCAGTATATACATGCATTTATAATATTCCATAACGTTTAGAGGTAGGAAATGAAATGCACCGTTCATGGAGATGGTAAACCGTACGTACGCATGAACGCTACTTTCATTTCTATTTCGTATTTAATGAAATCATAATGATATAAAGGTATATTATAATTCCAGTATAATATCATATATAATATCATTTCCTCCATCATTTATACATCCCACATATGGCATTAGCGATTCAAATCACTTTGAGGGGACGGTAGTCCGCACTTCCTAAAACGAAAATATTGCGTTTACCCATAATGGAAACAATAAAGGTATTCAATAAACGAAAAATACAGAACCTTAAGTAAAACATAAACATCATATATATCATTTATAAATATAGTTACATCTTAATGGACACCTTTGAAGGTGTTATATTAGTGTTGAACAATCATCATTTCGTGAGGCAGAAATTCGCCACCACAGAAACAGTATGTTCTTTAACCATTAGATGTAGGTGTGTGTAAGTGTAGCTAGAATAATTCTTATAAAAACATCATAGTATATTTAACATACTGGTTTTTTTACAAAATAAATGAATTAAAAGAGTTTAGGGGGTTGGATAAGGAAAATAAAACAAAATAACATAATTGAAGACATTACCTTAAAATCGGGTAACTCATTTTATTTGAGCCAAATGCTTCCATGGGAAAAATTCTGCCCAAAGTGAGGCTTCTAGGAGTAATAGAGAGAATTTGGGAGAGTATTTTGTCAGAGGTTGGCAGAGCCAAAAGGCTTTGAAAGTGTGAGTAAGGTGGTAGTGGTGGGGGCCTTTTATAAGTGGAGAGGAGGGGCACTCTTGGAATGTGATGAAATATTACTTTATTAAGATATGATTTTCGGATTTTAAAGGTCCCACAATGATATTTTTCGAGGAAAAGGTGATTAGGGTTATAAAGCTACTCATACAATAGGTTTTTGACAAGTTTAAGCCTAATAGTTTACATTATCCTTTCATTTTATTTAAATCGTTAATTAATGAGGTAATCGGGGAATCGTCATGGTGTCATAAATAATTTAATTAATTTAATGTCTACAATTTATAAAAAAATTATCATGATGTAGGAAATATTTTTATCTTTATAATGAATATTTATATTCAAAAATATGACTTGTATAACCCCATTTAAAAATTGTTTTATTAAAACAACTTTTGTTTGTGACATTTTTATTTTAACTTTAAATAAACGTTATTTATGTCATTTTCCTACCAAAGTGGCTCCATGGGGTCCCCAAGTTGACCCATGTATTTTCTTGGTCGGCAATGACTTATCCAATAGGTTTAGGACAAGTTTCAAGGTCATTTAATATTTTTATAATATCATTTTTACCTTAAATTTCACTAATTACCTTTAATGGCGATTAATTAAACTTAAAAGTTACTATTCAACAAAAAATTATTTTAAACCCATTGAACCACATTTTACTTCTTAATGACAACCATGTATGTCGGATTTTTGAAAATCAAATAACAAAAGTGGTAATATTTCATTTAAATGAAAAAATCATTTATTTAACTACCACTTAGTGGTTTCACTATTTATCAAAAATTGAAGTTTTTCAGAATAGTGCCAAAATTTTACCCTAAGATATAATTGATATTCTGAATACAAAAATGATTTCTATTTTACAAAATTCCAAACATATAAGTTTCATTAATTAATTTTATAATTAATTTCTGCTGTCACAACAAATAGCGTGTTTTTAAGAAACAATATATATCAAAAGATTGACAATTGTTTTTGTCTAATTTCAAAGTGAAATTAATTATAATGAACACCATTGGATAAAATGGTAAAAATATATTCTAATTATACTTTAAAACCACTCAATAGTATAACTTATCACTATAAATTATTTTGATTAAAAAAGTTGTTTTTAAGTATTCTTCACTATTCATAAAAAATGGAAGTTCTCAGAATATTACAAAAAATTCAACTTAGGATAACTTCGATAATACAAATATAAAAATGAAGTCCATTTTGAAATATAAAATTTCTTTAATTTTAAAAAGTGGGTATTACTATTCATAACGGCTACTTTGATTAGTCGCGGTGTGTTAGAACTCGAAGTTGCGTGCAATGCAAGCTATTGCATTATTTAATGAGAAGCGTATCGTGGAAGCTCGGGGTGTTACATTCTCCTCTCCTTTAATAAATTGCATCCTCACAATTTGAAATTTTTCTTTGAAAATAAAAGGATGAAAATATAAAATACCTTTGTGGAGAACCCACAACGTAAATAAGGTTAATTAAAATATAACTTTAAAATAAATAAAGATAAGTACAAAGGTCACCCGAGATAGCCCATAATACGATTCTATGAATATATGGATATGGATGAAAAACAAACCATCAAGGTCGGATGGAGAGTTATAGAAAACTGGATTAGGAGAAAGTTAACCATAAGAAAATCACAAACTTGTGATTGGTTAAAGAGTAATTAAATCCCCAGTTGGAAAAGTTAACCGGCAACGTTTTTGTTTTAAGTTACCTTTTATAATGTTGATGAGTTTATTTAGGAGATTTACTATTAACGTAAGGGAATATACATACTTGCCATGTAGACATTCATTATTTAATAAATTTTTTACCACAAACCCATCTTTCACTCTAAAAGGTAACGGAACTCAAAAATATTCTATTTATCCTAATTGTATAAGGTTCCAAATATTAACACATACCATTTAGATTAGTAAAACTATTTTGTAATAACCATAGACTTCCTGTAGGCTAGTGGTAGGTAATAAAGGCATGTCACACTATGGTTGTGGGTTCGATTCCTGCAACTTTTTCCGACGCGACGGGTTATCCCCCGACCTACAGGTTGTCATTTTCCTAAAAATATAGTATTATAATATTCCAAAACTAATCTTTAGAAATGTTTTAACCTTAATAAATACTATCCAAAGATTATATTAATCCATTCCAACCTTTATAGTTATCCAAAATACCTCTCTCCAGACTTTCTCTAAAAGGTCTCTAAATTCCAAAATCAATTGTATCATCAGATTCCTAAGACAAGGTAAAGTTTCTCTTATTTTAACATACAATAATATGATTACCTTTATCATATTAAAACCTTAATGAAATCAACAAGTACTGCAGTACAATCCACATATATATATCACATTATTCTAATAACCAGAATATAATCCATGAGTCTAAAAGCACCAATACATTAATTATTCTGCTTCAACTGGAGTCACAGCATAAGATTGGCCTTGATCACTTGGGCTTTTCTGAGGTAAGTTCCCCTGACACTTAGGACATTCATTTTCATAATGACCCATTTCTCTACATTCGTAGAATTCAACATTGATAGAATCTTTCTTTCCCTTGCAATCATGATCTTGGTGGCATTTTTCCCCACACTTCTAATAGACTCCCATTCCCTTCAAGCAAGTACCAGGGTGTTTCTTTCCACATTTACTACAGGACTGATATTCAGCTCTTCCCTCCGTCCCCTTATTTCCATTTTTAGATTGATCAGAAGATCTCTTCTTTTCTTGCTTTGCTTTAAAGTCATAAGACTTAGAGAATTCATTTTCCGTCTTGATAACACACGAGACAATATCTTCATACGACGAGAAGGTTTGTGAGACTAATGCTCGATGGAAAAATGGTGTTAACCCATCAGAGAAACGATCAATCTTACTTCTTGGGTTACATATATAATCTGCTGCATGCCTCACTAACATTGTAAAGTTAGCCTCATACTTTGCGACATTCTCATCCTCCTTTTGTCTCAGACTCAGAAATTGCCTTTCCATATCTGCTCGATGGTCATGTGGAAAGTATTTTTCTAAGAAAATATCTTTGAACTCCCTCCATTCCATACTTTATACTTCTTCATCTTCTTTTGTATTTTGAATCAATGACCACCATTGATCGGCATCTCCAGTGAGGCGGTAAACTGCCATGATAACCTTCTACCTTTGGCTACTCCCCAAGGCGTGGAATATTTTTCTCTAAGGAGTTTATACATTGCTCAGCTACTAATGGATTTGTACCCCCATTAAATGTTGGCGGTTGTTGCCTCATGATGTGGTCTAACATTGATCCTCCACGTTTTGGATCAGGGTGCTCTATATGAGTAAGGTTGTTATTCATAACTGTAGTGAGTTGTCCCAGTATGGTAATAATTTGATCATCACCAGTTGTATCTCCAGATCCACAATAATTATCTTGAGCAGGAGGGAAATCCCTACACAGAGTGCGTGCATTGATACGGTTTCATTCCTTCCACTAGGCACCATTTCTAAACAATGGCATAAACAACATTAGTTTATGAATCAAAATACATAATTCCATACTTGTAAAACACTTAACACTAATTGAACTATTTATGGATATAATCCATAATCATAAAAAAAGTTTTCTTTGAGGATGTACATACTCATAACCCTTCATATTGGTTTGTAAAGAAAATGAGAATTATCCAAAGCATATCCCTCGGGAGTGTCGTAACCAAGAGTGCAACAAGGCCCGTTGTCTTGCACCAGTTCCGGTTCGAGTCTAGCTCAAAGCGGTGTTTTTGGGTTTTACCCCTAGGTACTTCTGTGCCAGATCCGCCTCTACCTGCTCGTATCCAGACAGGGATTCATTGCTCGGAAAACTCACAAAATATCTATAATACCAAAAGTCTAGGATGGTCTTCTATACTAATCCTTAAAGTCTATCTTCGGGCTATCTGCTCTAATCAGAGTTTATCTAAATCTAGATTCCAAGTTTAATACTAAACTGCCTCTAATACCAACTGCAACGCCCCGACCCCAGTTACCCAGATTCGGTGCATTATTGCGTAACATTGGCATGACCACAAAAGATCAAGTCTCGAAAGACGGATTAGTTTAGTAGCCTTGGAAATGCTAGATACATTCATAAATGTTACATTACATCACAAAGTGAAAAACCAAAATATCATAGTCTCCATTTTCCACACTCATATCCCCTTTAGACTATCCCTGCAGGTCATTCCTATAATAATTCATCACATCTTGGAAAAATTCAAACATTGAAAGGGGTGAGCTCAGATGCTCAGTAAGGATAACAATATAGAGGAAGCTTTCATAAATAAACGTAAACATTTAAGGAAATGTACGACTAAAACAAATGAATTTTAAACATGAACTTCAACATAATATGGAAAAAGTAAAATTAGATAATTCCATTTACTTATTCACATGGATATTCTACTGGTCGAATAATCACATGCAACATCAATAACCACTTTCATAATGATGGAATGCATAATGCCAGACTATCATAACCATGTATCCAAGGCCTTGTGCCAAGACCACAAATAATATTTTGTCAAGGCCTCGTGCCAAGACACTAGTTTGTCTCATGAGACCTACCGATGCATCGAGGAGCTATAGTGGGCTCCACCCGTCACTTATTAAGTCCAATTCATTCCTCATATGAACAGGTTTAAACATATCATAAACCATAACATAATTGTATCACATAAAACATGCATAAAAGAAAAAACAACATTTCCACATTTCAATAAAAAGATATCAATACAACACATTGATATAATAAAAACACTTTCAAAACCATTTTCAATACCAAAATAAAAGAAAAGTAAAACTTGATATTTATTTTTCATTTTTAAAAAAGTTATGGCTTATAAAAGAAGTTGAAACTCAAATAATGGTCATGGTGGCGGGGAAGTCATTGTCACTGCATACATAAGAAAAAAACATTCCTTTTGTCATTTAGTAAAAACGCTTCATAAAAAAGATTCCTTTTGAGTAAAAGTCAGAGTCAAAGGGGTTTATACACCGTATAAAAGAAATTTGTGTATAAAACAAAATATGCCTCAATGAAAGGAGATTGAGACGAAGTCCCTTTCAAAGATCATTTTTTTAAATAAAACAGATCTACTAGGTGTATTCACTATAATTACACATAAATAAAGTACAAATACAATATAGGTCATAATAATATCATGACGTGATTTGAAAGTAGGATATTAACCCAAAGAATGGAAATTGGGTTAAGAAGTTCCCTTACCTTGCGTCCTCCCTTGACTCGACCATTCTTTAACCTCCTGAATAATAAACTAGAGTTAATTTATAATTGCTTAAGAACCTTTTTTCAAGTTTTTTATTCCTTTTATATCACTTATTACCATGTTATGAACATTATGTAATTATTTATGTTAATAACGGTCGTTTTGTCGATCTTTGGTACTTGAGTCAAAAATAAACTTCTTATAATTACAAGTTGTTCATGTGGTGAAATATCCATTATATCCAGAATTATATTCATGATATAGATATCATATATATCATATATATCCATTATATACATGCATTTATAATATCCATAACGTTTAGAGGTAAGAAATGAAATGCACCGTTCATGGAGACGGTAAGCCGTACGTGCGCATGAACGCTACATTCATTTCTATTTCGTATTTAATGAAATCATAATTATATAAAGGTATATTATAATTCCAGTATAATATCATATATAATATCATTTACTCCATCCTTTATCCATCCCACATATGGCATTAACGATTCAAATCACTTTGAGGGGGCGGTAGTCCGCACTTCCTAAAATGAAAATATCACGTTTTCCCATAATGGAAACAATAAAGGTATGCCATAAATGAAAAATACAGAACCTTAAGTAAAACATAAACATATTATATATCATTTATAAATAGAGTGACATCTTAATAGCCACCTTTGAAGGTGTTATATGAGTGTTGAACAATCATCGTTTCGTGAGGCAGAAATTCGCCGTCCACAGAAACAGTATGTTCTTTAACCATTAGATGTAGGTGTGTGTAAGTGTAGCTCGAATACTTCTTATAACAACATGCTAGTATATCTAGGATATTGTTTTTGTTACAAAATAAATAAATAAAAAGAGTTTAGGGGTTGGATAAGCAAAATAAAACAAAATAACATAAGCGAAGATGTTACCTTAAAATTGGGTAACTCTTTTGATTTGAGCCAAAGGCTTCCCTGGGAAGAATTATGCCCAATGTGAGGCTTCTAGGAGTAATAGAGGGAAGTTTGGAGAGTATTTGGGCAGAGGTTGGCCGATCCAAAAGGCTTTGAAAGTGTGAGTAAGGTGGTAGTGGTGGGGGCCTTTTATAAGTGGAGAGGAGGGGCACTCTTGGAATGTCATGAAATGTTACTTTATTAAGAAATGATTTTCGGATTATAAAGGTCCCACAATGATATATTTCTAGGATAAGGTGATAAGGGTTCTAAATCTCCTCATACAATAAGTTTTTTACAAGTGTAAGCCTTAGAGTTTACATTATCCTTTCATTTTATTTAAATCGTTAATTAATGAGGTAATCGCGGCATCATCATGGTGTCATATATATTTAATTTATTTAATGTCTAAAAATTATAAAAAAACTATCATGATTTAGGAAATATCTTTATCTTTCGAATGAATATTTATAGTAAAAAATATGACTTGTATAACCCCTTTTAAAATTTGTTTTAGTAAAATAACTTTTGTTTGTGACATTTTTATTTAAACTTTAAATAAAGGTTATTTATGTCATTTTCCTACCAAAGTGGATCCATGGGGTCCCCAAGTTGACCCATGTATTTTCTTGGTCGTCCGTGACTTATCCAATAGGTTTAGGACAAGTTTCAAGGTCATTTCATATTTTTATAATATCATTTTTACCTTAAATTTCCCTAATTACCTTTAATCGTGATTAATTAAACTTAAAAGTTACTATTCACCAAAAAATTATTTTAATCCCATTGAACCAAATTTCACTTCCTAATGAAAACCATTTATGTTGGATTTTTGAAAATAAAATCATAGAAGTGGTAATATTTCATTTAAATGAAAAAATCAGTTATTTAACTGCCACTTAGTGGTTTCACTATTCATCAAAAATTGATGTTTTTTAGAATAGTGCCAAAATTTAAACCAAAGCTATAATTGATATTCTGAATTCAAAAATGAAGTCTATTTTACAAAATTACAAACATATAAGTTGCATTAATTAATTTTATAATTAATTCCCGCTGTCACAACAAATAGCGTGTTTTTAAGAAATAATATATATGAAAAGATTGACAATTGTTTATGTCTAATTTCAAAGTGAAATTAATTACAATGAACACCATTGAATAAAATGGTAAAAATATATTCTAATTATACTTTAAGACCACTCAATAGTATAATTTATCACTATAAATTATTTTGATTAAAAAATTTGTTTTTAAATATTCTTCACTGTTCATAAAAAATGGAAGTTCTCAGAAAATTACAAAAAAATCAACTTAAGATAACTTCGATATTACAAATACAAAAATGAAGTCCAATTTGAAATATAAAATTTCTATAATTTTAAAAAGTGGGTATTAATATTCATAACGGCTACTTTGATTAGTCGCGGTGTGTTAGAACTCGAAGTTGCGTACAATGCATGTTATTGTATTATTGAATGAGAAGCGTATCGTGGAAGCTCGGGGTGTTACACCTTCCATATTTCACACTCTTATTATTGAATGTTTTAAGATCTTCATAATCATTATTATGGTTTATGGGGACAGAGTTTCTAATACTTGAGAACTCTTTTTCCTAACTATGCAGCACGTTCCCTTATGTGGCCTTACATAAATTTTCTATATAATAGGCATGTCACTCAAAAGATTACATCATTTGGCTATGCAGCATATGACCCAGTTGACGCTACATAGCACAACCCCTATAACAAGTTTTTCAAATAATGGTAACTTCATTCCTGGATATAGTGTCTTTGTTCCCTTCAAACATTGATGACAATATACAAGAATCTATATTTTAAAACAGTCATTCAGGTATATTTGCCCCATTATATTTCTCCCAATCTGAAAGTCCTCAAGACCATAGTTTACACATTTCCTTTACAATGTGGTCAATGCAATATGAAATAACCTTTGAACGACTTGACCACATATCACATATTTTTTCCATTTTTGGTCCTAGTTGTATGACCTAAAACTAAAGACATTTCATCTCCTACATTTGGGTAAAACCATCATAGAAGTAATATACCTCCATTTTTTGAAAATCTTTGTTAGAAATAGGCTTTTCCATATTCAGGTACCATTCTTCATAAGCCAAACTCTATGGTTCTAAAAATACAAATCGTTATAAACTTTATTCATCTTTCAGTAGAAGAATGTCATATTTTTTATATCTCTTTTTCCTGATTATGCAGAATGTTCCCTTAGGTGGCCTTTCATAGGTTACCTACATAACAAGTCTGTCAGTAAAAAGATGCTACTATTTCGCTATGCAGAATAAACCCTAGTTGGCCCTGCATAACATAACACCCATAGCGGGTTTTTCAAATAATGGTAACATTATTCTTGGAAAAATTACTTCCTCTAATGCATTTAGAAATTTTTCCATATCATTCATCAGATTTAGAAATTCGTAAATCATAGTTTACCCTTTTCCCTTATATACCAGAATATAATAGCATGTTTCCAAACAAATTATCAAGAAATCGGTAGAGTATCATACCTTTGGACAGAACTAAAGACCTTAAATTAAAGCCACAAAATGTCCACACTACATGACTTAAACCTCCATAGTACCAAAGTCCTCACTACATGACTTAAAACTACACAATACAAATGTCCTCATTGCATGACTTAAAACAACATAGTACCATTTTCCTCACTGCATTAATTAAAACTGCATAGTACCAATGTCCACACTGCATGACTTAAAACCACACAATATTATATCATAAATTTCCCTTTCTGATAAATTTTAACCATTCCTCATACACCAAATATTTATGGAAATGGTTTTCCTATTCATGACATATGTCGGTATAAAATAGCCATTTCATTCTTAAAATTCCTTTACTTGGAAAAACTACCCACTACAGTCTTGAGTCACCCAAATCTTATTTTCCCCTATCTATCTGCAAAAAATGTTAAATTCCTAAAGAGATATTTTTATTTACTATGCATTACATGCCCTTAGGTGGCCTTTCATAAGTTGCCTACATAATATGACTCTCAGCCAAAAGATTCCACTATTTGGATATGCAGCATAATCCCAAGTTGGTCCTGCATAATATTTCCCCCATAACATGTTCTATCTAATAATGGTAACTTTGTTCTTGGAGGGGACTCCCCTAATGTTGATACAAGTTTTAGATTTGGTGACCATAAACATAATGACTCATGATTCCCCTTAGAAATATTTAATGAATATTAAAGCAATTCTTAAACACAGAGTCTTGTATGGGATTTGATTTCAAAATTTAGGGTCAAATCTATTCGACCATAAGTAATAGCCCTTTATAGTCCAACCTGAATGACTCCAAAATACCAGCAACAAGAGACATGGTACTCACAATATTGAGAACCCGCAAAGGGAACTATGAACAAAATTCGATTCATATCTCACTAAACATACATTTTTGTATGATTTAGGTAATATGGATCAATGAAAAGATAAACGATATAAAGTTTGTGGGTTTTTCCATATAACCCTATAAAAAATAAAACTATGCTCACTTGGCCTCATGGATTAAGAAAAAATTAGAGCATCCTTCCAAACATGATGTAGCATTAAATCTAACCAAGTGATATTGGAATGCGTCAAAGTGCCCTAATTTTACCATAGAACAAAATTTCATTCATTCTGTACAAATAAAATTCAAACGGGGGGCTTTTGTAGACACCATGAATTGTGTTGCATGCACTTCTCCCCAATTGAAGATGTATTCCAATGTTCCACGACTCAAAATGTCCTCAATTGAGCTTGAAAAGTTTGTATTACAACTCTACATTTTTCATGGGGTTCAGTGATGGTAGCAAAGACATCAGACTGGGACCGATGGCCAGTAGTGATCCAAAGTAGGGGTGCGGGGGCACAACCGCCGTGGTATGGAGCAAGGATTTGGTTAAGTCCCTAAAAGAGGTGCCCATGGTACCTGTACACAAATACCTACACACCACCATTCTGGAGCTGATTGAAGTAATAATTTTGGGTAAGTCCTCAAGGTGTAACCCTAGTCTATAAAAATTACCGGCAACATGCAAGTCTACCTGGGCGCCACTCATATTGCACGCCGCCACTTGCGCACCACGAAATTGACATGAAACCCACTTGCGCGACCAAACTCTTTTCACACATGGTCAGTTATTTGCCTATAAATAGACCTTTGGGGCCTCCACTTGTGGGTAATAATTTACTTGAAGCCCAATTGTTACTCTGGTCTCTCTATTACATCACCCCAGTCTTCTAAAAACCTTCAAGGTAGTTTTTCAACACCGTGAGCAGAGGATTTACATGAGGATCATTGGACTTAATTCCTTTCAGTGCTTGTAAACCATAACACCAGCACTCCCAAAGTTCCTAACCTCCCCATGTTAGAAATACTTGCATTCCGCTTATTCCTTTTATAGGAACTTGAGCGCCCCACTTATGGGACCACCTGTGAATACTCTTGGAGGCTCGAGAAAGGTCTCATACAAGTTTTAACATACATGTTGTTCATCTCTTAAGTGAATATCAGGTCTTCCAAGCCTACTTGCACGCCCAATACTTGTGTACCCTTAAGTACTTCGACACTCCTCTTTGATTCACTTACTATCCTCAGTCTACTAGCCATCAAGCCTTCCTCAAATCCATTTACGGCAAAGATTCTTCTTCTTAGGCACCCTTGTCTAAAAGGTATTCTGTTGAGACCTCCACCAAATCTCATGACTTATCAAACCATTAAGAAAGACACATCAATGTGTATCCTATTTGGATTTTTACATACAAAGTCATAGGTTTCCCACATTTGTTTCAGAATGGGGCTAGGTTTCATGGAATGTCTGTGGGTTTTTATATCCATAGTCACATGGACCATTCTCCTAGGAATAGTGTTGGGAAGCTCCATGTTTGGATGTGGGTTTGGGTCTTGACCACTCCCTTCTCAAAGAGAATACCCAAAACACCCGGTCTCTAGTAGGGATGGTAAGATTCACACTCGCTTTTACACATAAGAATATGAGAAGTCTTCCTTCCCTAATTGGATCAATTTTAGGGAAACCATCATGGAATAAGCCCGTAGACTTTCTTGCTCGAGGTAGTATCATTTCTTTTCCTCTCTTCTTTAGTGCCAAAGACCAGATGGGAGATGAGTACATGGAATTTTGTTACCCATTCCCTCTTCTATTGGGCTTTGTCACCACGGGAAGCCATCCAGGTGTAATAACCTATCCTTTATTCCTTCATCATTCCATTGTACCCTTTTCCAATGTGAAAATAACAAAGGGAAGACTTGTCACCTCACCCTCTTCACGGGTCACCTCGACCTCGTCCACCCTCGCCGCCATAGGTGCACCCTCTTCCACAAGCAGAGGAGGAAAAATTTGAAAGTGTGAATGCATTTGTTGAATGTTTAGAATCTTCTGGTTTTCACAACTAGAATGACTCATGTGAGATTAGAGATTTGTCTTGGTCACAACATTTTCACAATTGAAGGAACTACAAGATCTCTGATTCCTATTCAAAAAAAGATACATAGGAATCCATTTCAGGGCCTGATCTCACTGGATATCCTCTTTAGGAATCTAACCATAATTCCCTTAATCTTGGAATACATTTTAGGAATAATCCCCAAATTAAACCCTCAAATCACAAAGGCATACTATAAATGAAGTAAGACCAAAATCATTTCTCTCAAAGGACTATACTCTCCTATAGATTAATCAAACAATGTGGGATTTGATTCTCATTTATATGGGATACGTAAGATGCCTCCTTGAGGTTCAAACACAATACCTTAAATCAACCCTCTTTTCCTTGGGCCATGTTCCCAGTAGGGTATGTTCCTAATTCTAAACCCATATGCTTTCCATGTTCCTTGGGCTACATTAGTATAAGTCCCACACTATGTTTTGACTAATCAACTTCCGCTAAGATGTCCATACCAAATGATATTAAACTTTACAACTTGGTCTTTATCACATAAACTTAAAAGGTATGAAGTGCCCCATTCAGTGGCACATAACTACGAGGTTTATGATTCCTTTTTCCAGGATACATAGGTAGACCATTTTGTGGACATGTTCCAAGATCAAACCAAACCTTTGATTCCCTGGATGAAAATAAATTCCAGAGTGCCCCACATAGTGGCTTAAAAACTAGTAAAATCATAACGATGATTAAAAGAATCTCTAAGTAGTATATGAGAGGATACCATTGATGGAGAAATTTGAATACATATGAATAACTACATTAATGAAGATCCTCGAATAAATACAGATGATTTTAACTTTTCACATTCTAAATAAGTGATTTAAAATTCCAAGGGTTACTTATGATATACTTTGTGAATTAATAAGGATTCAATAAAATATCATTAATTATAAAGAGATCCCCGGAGTAGACAATAATTCCCACTAAAAGGGTGTGATGAGTCTGTCCTCCAATCCTCTCAACCAAAGCATGTTCTTAAGTTTCATAATGTTCAAGCACACCAAATGCTTTCCTTTTTAAAGTATGTCCCCTTTGGATAATGAACTATTGGAATTTTCCAGTTCTATAAATAAATCCAATGGAAACTACCTGGTAGCAGTGATTCCTAAAACTAGAATACATGTTTCAAGTACATATGAATCAAATAATTATAATTTTTATACAATAAATAAAATTTCCCAATAATCCATGAAATTGTGAAATTAGTAATGAATAAAATCACATCATGGTGCATGTAGTACACCCATACACCTGAATGACATTATCAGTTTCTAATGGATGAAAGGAAAATATGGTAAGTAATATATTATATCTAAAAAGAAATAATTATTTCATGAATATCATATATATTCCTTAATTTCATCATAATAACAAGCCTTGTGAGGTGGTGATAAAAAATGAAACAGTTCACTTCATGAAAGTTATAATCCAAACACACACACAAGGGATGTTTTCATTTCCCATAGGATGTTAAATGATAGTAAAACGTTTTGTGACATGAAAATAAAAACATTTATCTGTATGTGATATAATTATAATATCACATTATCAGGGTTATATAATATTTCATGAATTTTAAATAAGAAGAAATGAAAAAAAATTGATTAGAATTGTACCACTTCTTTGAAAAACCAACTTTTGAATACATGTTATGCCTTATTGGATACTCATTCGGTGAGACCAGAACCTCTAGATCATGAGGATTATGGTTGGGAACGCATTTTTTTAGATATTGGTTGAGTGAATTGGCACAATAGGATTTAGGAAGATAATAGTGGAGGTTCCCTTTTATAGGTGAAGTGGGTGACAATATTGTAAATTCTTGAAATGTTAATATATAATATATGAATAACTCATCTAAAATAGATGAAAAGTGCCATAAATTAAATGATAATGATGATAATGTAGATATAAATTCATCCAGTAAAATGTAGATATGTGTATCTTGAATTTTTAACCATATCTCTTTGGCTAACCCTTATTTTACCCATTTTAACTACTTACCGTGGTAACAAGATACTCAGTCTTTATTAGTAAAAAAATTAATTATAAAAGTGAAATTAGATCTTATGCAGAAAATGGTTGATATTATTGACCATATAATATTTAATTGAAAAAATACATGTTATTTTGTTTTTAAAACTATTACTTAAATATTGTTTAATATAAAATATCTATAAAGTTAATTTCAGGATTATTCCGATAATTATGAATTTAAAAACATCAAGATTACCATGTAGATTGAATTTTAATCTTTAAAACATTATTTAAATTTAATTTTGAACCAAAAAATCATGAAAGATTAAAATTATCCGAAATAAATCACTTTTAATATTTTAAAACAATTTACTTTGATTTTTCACCCACTTGCATAAGTGTTACATCAATGATGTGTAAGAGTTTTAGGTATGTATAACATTATCAAAAAAATTAAAAATAAATTAATATAACAAAATTAATCTATTAATATATAAAATAACAATGTTTTACCTTTCATTCAACATTTTATTTTTATGAGAGCATATAATAGATAATAAAAGAAATAGAATGACATTTTGTGCTTATGTTTTACTTAAAATACTGTAAACTTCATTATCAATGCAAAATAGAACCAAATTTCCATATTTTCCAACCTAATGTGGGAAATTTGAAATTAATATCATGAAAAAGAACTAATATGATCTTTTTTCACCTTATGAAAATATTTTTACTTTAATTAAACTATTTTATCCATTACTATGTTGAGATTTTTTACTATGTTTATTATTCATTATAAAAAATATGGGATCGACCACATTAAAAAATTTAAACTAACTAATTCTAAAGATTAAACAAATTTCAAGATTAAATCTCAATATGTTTATGAATATACTTTTAATACATGTTCACACAATGCAATGAACAACCATATCAAGAAAAATACTCATTTTCTTCATATAAACTATTCTATACCAATATATCGTATAATTTAAATTACTATATAATTTATTGTTTAATGTTTTTAAATGTAAAACATATGATCATAAAAATATATCAATAAACAAAATGAACATTGAAATTACTTGAATCAAAATAAAAGAAATCTTAGTTTGTGCAAAATCATTTTTTTTCACTAATCACCTCAAAATCAATTATTTCATAAAAATTTGATAAAAATAATCGATATTATTTTTACATGATAATACAAAAATTTATTTCAATTTTGTCGAAAATAATTTCAATAAGTGTTCAAAATTAATTTTAATATCCAATAAATAAATTCCACATAAGTCATTTTTGAATAAAATAAGTATTTGAAGTATAAAATGAATTAATAATCATTCCATACCTAGTAAACATAAATAAATTATTATTAATTTTTTTTATTAAATATATGTTAATAAAATTTTATTAAAACCATTCATTTGTAGTGATTACCTTAATTTAATTCGATTAAAATAAATTTCACACATAAATGATTTTTCTAAAATATATCTCCTTTATTCTTGTATTATTTTATTTAAAATTGGGTTCATCATTTCTATTAATTATACAGTAAATATTTATGGAGTAACAAATTTCTAAATATTTTTCATAATTCTATTACATCTATCCATACCCTCTAATCCAATGACTAGGTTTTAATGACCATATTTAAATTTAAATTTTTTTAATAGTACATCATAGTTATTTTTTAGCACACTATTACATTGAACATATTATTTTTTTAAGAAATTTAAAATAAAATTATGTGTGGGATGGAATACATGAATGGTGGAGAAAAAAAAACTAAATGGTGGTAGTCCGCATGTAGGCATGGGAAATGTATTGATTGTTTTCATTAAATTAATTGGAGGGGAATAGATTGCCATTATAATATCTATATCATCAAATTTATCTATATTATTAATAATAATTTAAATATATACATATTTGTATAATAGTTTTGTAAGAAGAATGTTAAGAATAAAGGTTAAGGAACATGTAATACTCAGATAGTGATCATGGAGTATCTCTTGAAAGTATCCTTGGAAAGGAAGGGCTTGGAATAACTTCTGGTGACAAAGGGATTCATTAAGTTCAAGATGATTATATGAGAGGTGAAATGAGTAAATATTCCAGATATGTTTAAATTGAATGTGTATAATTTAATGGTTGAAGTGATCTCCATTAATAAGAGAAAATGGAAATTTTTAAATACTCCTTAGTTTTCTATTCTAGCATGACACTATTACCATCTAAAATGATAAAAATAGACATTAATTGATAGTGAGATAAGATAAGATCTTGAATACTCACATGTATACATTTTTATAAAAAATTAAGTAGTTTTTTGACTTACCCACTTTGATTATAAATTTTAAAATAATTACATCTTTTTATGTTAAATAATTATTAACCTATGTAATTATTTTTAAGGATGAAAAATATGATTTCAAATATTACCTAATTTAAAATATAGTGAAAAATATTATAATAATTTCAACATTAATATTTTTAATTGTGAAAAAAAGAATTTATAATTAATGTACACAACATGTAATAACCATTATATAGGAAAAGTGTGTTTTTGGACATATATTTTATTTATAGTTTAAAATTATCAATTAATATTATTTTCATGACAAAAATTATTTTATTATAAAACATAGAAGACTTATGTTTTTTTCAATCAAAACATATTCCAAAATTAAACAAAATAGTAGTTAATTCAATGAAAAACAAAAAAATTGTTTTTAATGAGAAAATATTACTTAAGTCCTTAAAAGGTCAATCATAGGTTCTATATATTTATTTTATAATTTTAATATATAAAAATTATATTATTAAATATAATTTTTACTAATTTAAATGTCTTATAAACATATAATACTTTCATATAACTTGATAAATTCAAAAAAATTCAATAGTTTCAGTAGAAATTCTATTTTCACTATTCAGCTAAAAATCAAGTATTTCATAAAAGCATCACAAGTTCATATAAGATAATATAGTTATTTATAAATCAAAAAATTCATTTAATTTTCTCAAATTATATTGTAAAAATTTATAATTTATCTTTTAATTAAAAACATAAAATATAATGAAAACTGTTTTCATAGAAAATAACTTTGGTAAAATATTAACTACTATTATTGTTATTTCATATAAATTACAAATTTTATTTTATTTAATTAACTATTAATATAAATATTATATTATATCCATAATAAATTTAGTTTTTTAAAATAATGATCATAAAGGGTAAATTTTTGAAAAAATACATTTTGAAATAAAATAATCTTACTATCTATTCAACTATACTAATTGAATTTAATTTGTTAATTTTTATTACAAGTGAAATTTATTTTTATATTTATAAATATTTATTAATCTTATTACCAATATTTATTCCCTACAATTAAAAGGCTACTTTAGAAAAACTATATAATGTTACATGGTTTTATTTGATTAAGTGGTCCATGTAAAGAAATTTATCGAACACATTAGGTTTCAAAAGAAAATAAAATTTAAAATCATAGGTTGTTACACAAACTATACATGAAAATGGAACTTTTTACAAAAACCTTTTGTAACACATGAAAAAACATTAATTTATAATGTATTATGACTCTCCATATGTAACATCAATGATATCCATTGTTGGTGACAATTCTAATGTACATCCTATGATATACATGTTATAGAATATAAAACTATTGTAATGTATAAAATAAATCATAAAACATAGATTAAATATTATATATTGTAACAAATAATATATTTATATGAAACCATAATATATGGCCCAATATTGATCATTTTATTTTATGTATTTTGGGAATTATCTTCTCTAAAAGAAGAAATATCTTTCATAATTTTTTTATTTTTTTATAACTCTAAATGAAATGTTTCTAAGAATTATATGACGATCGCTAAATCCCGAAGTCAAACTCCATGCATTTTCATCATTAGAAATACCACCTCATTAGTCATCTAATAATATTTGGGTAGTGAATATAAATTTAACATATGGATTAATTTTTTTGATTAAATGTAAATAATCATGTATGTTTTTCTAAAAGAATTAAAATGATATACACATCAATATATGATCTAATGAATATGATAATTGAAAAATTTACCTTCATTTTTGGTTCAAGATTCAATCTATAACCCATGTATTGGTTGATAATAGTCTCTAAGATATCATAATCGATTTAAATTTTTTAATATTAATGTAAATATTTAAATATTATAATATAATATATATTAAATATCCTAAAAATATTATATAATGAAAAAAATTATATAAAAATTTCTTCTCAAGATCAAAATATCCAAAATGTCATTTTGATAGGGGTTTAGATTTTTCATGAATAACATTATTTTTTATGGCCAAACCACAATGAAAATGAAAATAATTTAATATCGTAAATTTATATAAAATAGTAAATATAAACCCATATGACAATATATGTGTTTGTGCATACATATACAATAAAATTAAATAAATACATAATAAAAACCAAATGAAAGTGAAAAAAATATGTAAAGAAAGAAAAATATAAGAAATAACATAAAGGGAATAAAAACTAATAGCATAAATAATACACAAATCATGTTTTGGGTTGAGAAAATATCATAAATAACTCATATAACATACATCAAGTACGGATTATGAAATAAAAGTGTAGAATTCATATTATATTCCTATAATTTACATTTATAAAAATATTTGTTTAATTAATCAATAAATTTTAATTGAGTAATATATTTATAGAAAAATACATTGAAAAAATGTTCTATGTTGAATGTTTTTTATATTCTGAATATTCCAATATAATTTTTTTATTCATCATATTTAAATTTTCTATTCATAAACATAAAATTTTAATTATAATGAGTTTTTTACCTATGTTTAGGGTATATAGTTTATGGCCCGTGTTTTATTTCTCAATATATAATTTTTCTGTTTCATGCCCTATATTTCTTCTTCTTTTTTATCAGATATTATATGTTAAATTATTTTTAAGTGATATAAAGAAAAATTAATATTATATTAAAAGTTACCTACCATATGATTTATTTAATATATGTTATATGGGAAATATATATCATGTTCTATATGAGTTCTATTTTATGTTAAGTTGAATATATATATTATATTTTATAGGTTATATATTATGTTATATGAGATAAATATTTGTTAAATTGGTTATGTATATTATGTTTAATGTATTATATATATGTATAAACATATATTTGGGTGTGTGTTTGTGTTCTTTGGATTATATTTATTATATGAGTTGTATATATTTTATATGTGTAATAAATATATATTAAAAATATAAAATAATTATTTTATTTTATAATATATACATGTTACACACATATTTTATATATTAAATATATTATACACACTACTATTTTTTTAAAATCATCAACAATGAAGGAAGCCAATGAATAGTTAGGGTGGTTCAAATGATAAAGCCCTAGGGTATCTCCTCTAATCATATTTTTAATGATACAGGGAGAAAAATCAGCATGGTGAACACCAAGACACCCTTCATATAAATTCCAATTTATGAAAGGGAATCAGGTATTGTGTTCCCCTATCTCCAAATATATCATGCAATAGTGATCTTATCCATCAGTTGGTTTCACCTTATGAGGGAATTTGAATTTCATTAATATTCATGTGAAATATCAAAGAAAAATATTGCAATTAGTTTTGAATCCATATTGATACTTTATAGTGGAATTAACATATCCCTATAAATCATTTAGTCCTATAATAGAAAATAATCTTTCCCAATAAGGGAAGTATTGATGCTACTAGGTGTACTAAACACCATAATAATAGAGACTTTAAGATCATATACCTAACAACAACCTGATAAATTTCTATTGAAACATATATTATTTTGTGAGCCTATTATATATATATATATATATATTCGATATGTGTATTAAATAAAAAACATATTGGTGAAATTTCTAGGAACACATCCCAAAACATATTCTTGAAACATATTTGTGAACATTAAAGGGGGGTTTTATTAAAAAAAACCATTACATGTTTGACACAGTAGTTAACTGAATATTTTTTTCTCCTCTATAAATATTTTACAATGATATTTTTTATTATTATATTTATATTTCTAAAATAATAATTATTGTTATTTGATAATCACCTTCGTATTTACAAGAAACAACATATCCCAAATTATTATATAATGATTTTTTTAATACATTTCAGAACCATAAAACTAATATTCTTACCCACTCCTATTATGTAGGAGTTTACTAATAAATATTGTAGAAATTTAATTATTGGAATTTAACATAAAACACATATTTTATGCGACTATCAAATGAAAATTTAAAACAACTTATTCAATTGGGTATACATTTATATACTTGGAAATGATATTAATAATACTATTAAAAATTTAACATACTCAACATGATCTGATATATAGTATATCTTCATTGTATATTCCATATTCTAAATGAAATATGTAATGGGAACACTTTCCATATCCACCATTCCAATTTTTCAAATAAAAATCTTTTTATTTTTTTAATTGGATGTCCTTTCTCAATCAATGTCAAATATTGTTTTTGAGCACTTACTCTTGTTTATCCATTTGGACTTTAATATAAAGATTTTATTAACATTCATTATATCCTTATTTACTTTATGTCCATATGATATATGTTTAATATCATAACAAATATCAATATACCTTTACATATCCAATAGAAAAAAAATATTAGAATTCACAGACAAAAAATTACTAAAAAATAAATTAGCTGAAACAAATAAGAAATAGTACCAAGGAAGATTGATTAACCTCTGTTTTGTAGATATTTTTTCAACTATTTAATATAATTATTTATTTTTTTTATTAGAAATATTTATAAATAATTTTATATATTGAAGAAATCAATGTGATATTATAAATATTAGTGAATGAAATAAAAGGAAGAATTACCTAAAATAAAAATATATATATAACAATATAGTTTGAATGTAAAAATAACATTATATATAATAATATAAAAAATCAAAAAATATATTAAATTTTTTTTCTTCCATGTAACGCTATAATTATTAATTTTTTTTATTTTCTTTCCCCTTTTCCTTTTTTCAATTTGATAAATTTTTAATTTGAGAATTTCCCGTAATATTTTCTTAAAATATTTTTCCTCACATTGAAATTAAAATAACTTATTGGTTGTAAATTATTTTATAAAATGAATGATATCATATGAAGTAATTTTAAATAAACATACCAATTAATGGATTATCCTTGTCATGAACTTAGATCGGATACCATCCAACAAGAGACCCAACTCGGCCAGAGATAAGGCCTAAATGGAATTCTCGATCCCCATAGACTAGAAACTACTGACAGACATCAAATTTAATCCAAATGGTAGCAATTGATTCCTAATAACCATGATCACATAAACAAAACCAAGAATTCAGAAAAATCAAAAAACCGGTCATAAATAAATATACAAACTGGTCCAGGTATAAAATACAATAGAACAAACCTGCAACAAAAAATACCGAAGCCTATAAAATAAAAACTAAACAAAACCAACGAAAAACCTATCTCTATTTGACTTCATGGTCACAACCATCCAAAAACATACGTTTTAAAAGGAATGAAATAACCAGAGAGCTGCTCTAAAAAAATTGGGTCTACTGATACTAAATGGCATATGTATGGTGTGATCTTTAGTAGCTCTGTAGGAAACCACCACCAAATCTAAATATTTCATTTCATGAAACAGTCCAAAAACACTATTTTGAATACATTTAATGAAATTGGTCTTATCATTTTAATAAAAAACCATATATTTCCCTTGTTCAAAACAAAAAATTCATCATTTCCAATTTTGAAAATATTTTTTCCATTTTAGAAATAAAATTCCACAAATGAGACTAGAAAAAATAATACATGGCTATACAAAAAATAAAATAATGTGATACCAAACAGAAAACCAAGTACAATAGATAAATAAACAAGAACATATAAGTAGTAACCATAGGGGTTTCCTAAACATCACTAGAGAAATCCCTGGACATACTCAGATTGGACTCACCTACTGACCTATAGTGAAAATCTATAGTCAATAACAAACTAGCTGCACTAAACAATACAATATAGTGGAATATCCCACCAATAACTATAATGTCTAGGGGGAACCAACCTGTTTAATCATGGTCAACAATAATCTATCACTCAACCCTCTAGATGGTTCCAATGAAACCCATAGTAATAGTACATGGTGAAAGGAGGAATCCCACGCATGTGTGACTCAACTTACCTACAACCACCACACTTGCCTACCCCAAATAGTAAAACTACCTATGGGATACCTCTCTCATTGAGGAATACTTCATACGGGTTCCCAAATCACAATAATCCATACATAAGTGCCAACTGGGTTGTCACATCTCCTGATATTTCAGAAAAATTCTCAAATCATGGTAAGATGCTATCCAGAAATTTGTACATCCACAACAAAATTTGTTTTCTAATCAATATAAAGCACCAACTTGGCCTTTTATATTTTGAATTAAAATCCATTCCCAACCAGTTCCCAAAATCAATTCCAAGACACCCAAATAACATAAAGGTTACAAATAGGACTTACATTTCCCAAAACAAATCTAATTTCCAATAACATTTTATGAAAAATATAAAAATACAGAACACACCAAAATTCTAAATGGGACTTCGTACCTTTAAAAATCAAAAAAAAAATTCATGGTACCAAATGGTCTATAATTCTGAAGATAACATTGTAAATCTTATTCAATTCACTTTTAAACCAATGGATCATTTTGTAAAAAACAGGGAGGAATAATGATAATTAAGGGGGAGAGGATGGGGAAAGTTTACGAGTTTATAAAACCGAGTATTCAAGTTAAGAATGGAAATTATCATTGGTTCACACGTCCATACATTCACCTAGTGCACATATGAATGTCCCTTCATCTAATAGAAGAATCATTAAATCTCTATAGAGGATCCATAACCCTTTTATGGACCCACACTTGCACACAATGTGTGTATCACCGTCAAATTAAACCATTATATTATAACCAAGGCCAAACATAATCATAAAATACTCAATTTCATTAAAACGAACTATGTGACTTGTTATAAAACCCCTTGCACACATGAAAACCTAATAATATTTAATAAAAACACATTAAAGATAAATTTTCACAAATTATACATCATAAAAACAGTAAATAAATTTATACTAACACATTATAAGAAAGGTTTTATCACTTGGGAAGATACTAGGAATGATCAAGCATTCAATGGAATATGTCAAAATGGAAAATAATGGAAAAAACTTACTAAATAATGTACAAATGTAGAGAAATTGTCATAGAAGGAGTAGAACACCCCAAGGAATAATTCTTACACCCTAAAGAAAAAGAAACAAAAGAAAACCCATAAACAGTAGCCATTATAGTTATACAAAACAAGAACCCATCAGGGAAACACCAAGGAACCAAGAAAGGGATGTGATAATAGGAGTAAAAATGACCAAAACCACAAGATATCACATTATATTTAAAGGAGAAGCATAAAAATTGGTAGTGCAACCAAGTAAAGGGAGCTTGGTAGCACCTTTGGGTGCTAAAAAAGGAGAAAATATAGTGGAAAACTGGATTATGTGTTAAAACCTCAGAGGGGAAAAGAGTAATTTCTTACTTTTAATGACAGATAAACTCACATGGTTTAGCCTCACAGTTTGATAACCCATGCACCAACCATGCATGAGATACTAAAAATTAGGGGCACCCCACACGGGTTGGAAACATAGATTTTCAAACCGTTCACCAGCTATGCAATATTCCATTACCCAAAAATAGAACCAAATAACATTCCTAATTCTGTGTTTCCCTACCCATGCACAGGCCGTGCACCAAGCCCCCAAACCCCACCCATGATCTACATGATTACCTGGGAAATCGACATGATTTCCCTTAACCATGAGATAACCATTTTCCACCTGCTTCCTAGCCTAAAACAAACACCATTCTTCAATAAGTCAAACATTTAAACCAAAAAGTCAACTCGAACCTCATACAGAATATCCAAATCCAAGAAAGAAATAAAATAAAAAAATTATGGTTGAGGTGTGAAAATTATCCAAACCAAAGATCACTTTCTTCCATAAAAAAGTCACCTGGATAAATGGTAAAAAACAAAATTCTAAAACCAAAAATAAGATGAAGAAAAGTATAAATCTCAGAGTGAACTTTATCCTCTAAAGTTAGTCCTAGATTATTACAGAGGAAAACACAACATAAAGAGAAATGGGATAACACAATAGGGTTATCCCCACAACAAAAAACCTAAAAATCTCCAGAAACATTAAAACCCAAACACGGGGGCACTGAAATGGAAAACCCACCACAAGGAAATGCTTGAAGATCAAATAAGAACTAGAAACCCTTTACACAAAACGAACCCCCATTACAAGGGAAACCACATAGAAGAAACAAAAACCAAACAACGAACCCAAACACTAACTACAATCAATGATTTCCACAAGAACTTACATCACTAAACAAGCATAGATTAAAATTAAAACCTATTTAAGAAAGGAAATCCATTTAAATATCCACATCCAAAGCACTAAACATGACAGGAATTTAAGACTTCCATCAAGAACACAACAGTTTTAATTAAAAGATAACAAAACCAAAAAACTCTATTCAATAATGTATAATATATAACAAAATGAGAAAAGAATACAAGGACATAAATCATATCCACCCCACCACTAGAGATAGAAATTGGGGAAAGGTTTCCTGCACCCCTAGTCCATTCCTGATTGTGATAATAATATAAATTTTTGACGTATGGTGGGTGACTTTGTTTTTCAATAATATATATCCCCGTAGTCAAGAGCTAAAATCCTCTGATCAAGACTTCTTCATCAGAAAACTCTTCTTAAAAACATATCTATACTACACAAACGACCACAATTATAGGACACCCTTGGAGGATTTTGACAATATATCTTTGAATTATTGAACGTTCCACACAAGAAGCACACAATATAAATTTATAATGAACTGAAATCCCGAACTAATGAATGAAGTTATTCAATAATAGATTACTCTAGAACACACCTCGCGCTAGATGGAGAACCATTATAAGTGGAACAAGATAACCTATTTCCAACTTCATATGCTCCAAGAACCAAATCATCTAGAAATGCTTCATCCACAAACTTCATGAAGATAATATCCTTGGATGATAGACCTTTATTTATGATCTATGGATAAAGACACCCAATGAAAAGAGAATCCTTCAATAGTTCATTAGAAGTTACCTCCTATGATAATAAAACCATCTCCGTGAAATGATCTACATAGGCCCTCACTGACTACATTCCTTGTTGAATACACATGAGATAATCCACATTCTTCTCCTTCAACTCCTAAGGAACAAACCATCAGCCTAAAACATATTTTAACTCTTCTCACACAATACCAACTTACATCGGTTAAGGAGAAATCACCTTCCACGCATCTAATGTTTGACTTTCAAACAAACTCAGAACAACATATACTCTCATATATTTATGAGTTCCCAATGACCTGTTGACACTCTCAAATTCCTAAATCCATTCGAATTCCTCTAACAGACCTTGTTCACTATGAAAAGAGAGAAAAATCAATGAAGAACCCGAAATAGAATGAGATCCACCAAAAAATATGGGGACATTTTTTGGTTGGTATATTATGAAAAAAACAACACAAAACCAAAATAAAAATTAATCTGAAACACAATAAAAATAATAACTCAATCCTAAACAATAGGCTCATAATCATAGTATTACAAGAATAACAAAAAATAATCTTTTTAAAAACCACTATTTCATTTCAATATCAAACCCTCCTTCATTAAAGGCTACGTTCTAATACCAAATCCACCTTTCACAAACAAAACCCACTTTTTGAAACAAAAATCGTTTCCCATATCATTATCCATTAAACAACATTTTGGAAAATAAAAACCAAATTTTTTGTTTGAAATATCCACCCATGGATTCTTTTTAATTTTCACATATGTGTTCATAGACTCCTGGTTGCATCATCCATGAAAAATTTCCAACATGCACTTTCCATAAATACCCGCACATATGTGTACATTTTTACGGAGTAACAAGGGTCACACATTCCATTCCACCATCAAATATAATCATTTACAAAATTATCAATTCTCTTTTTCTCTTAACATTTTCTAAACCATTCAAAATTTTAAATCACTTTCTATTTTGAAAAACTATTTAACATTTCAATAATAATCACATGAAAGAATTAATTTTCACTTTAAAAACCATTTTTATTTAAAAATATTGCTCACAACAACAAAAACAAAAACAAACAGAACCCACATTAAATTATTGAAATGATGAATTAGTGTCCATACCTAACTCAAAAACATGGTTAGTGGGCCATGCCCCATGTTGGAATTAACATCTATGAAAATATTAAATCATGAAATCAGACTCTACATGGGTTACTACTCCATGTGAAATCATGACATGACATGGGATTGCCTCTATTTTCATTCCTCAATCCAAAACTAAGAAAAATGACTCAAATCTAAAACTTCCCCAAGAACTTAATGATCAAAATGAGAAAGGGTTCATGAAGTCCTTTATGAAACTACTCTAAGTTCTAATGATCCAAATCAACAAAAATGATACACCCCAAATAAAGAGAACCCCCCTCTTGTTAGATTTTTTCAGGAACTAGGATAGGATTCCATTCAACCCCACACTCAACCCGGCCATAGACAAGGCCCAAAAAAAATTCCTGATCCCCATGAGTTGAAAACTATTACCAAGAATCAAATTTTTAAAAAATGTGAGTGATTTAAGACTAATAACAATAATGGAATAAACAAAATTAAACATGTATAAAAATATAACTAATCATAAATATATATACAAACCGATCTAGGTACCATGTAGAACTAAAATAACTAGAGACTGAATGAAATGAAGGAACTGAATAAAAAACTAAATAAAACCAAGGACACATTAATCTCCACATGACATCATTATCACCACCATCCACAAACCAACCTGTTATAAGGAATGACCGAACTAGATACCTACACCTACAAAACTGCCCTGGTTTACCAATACTGAATGGAAAAAATTGGGTGTGAGCTTTAGATGATCAGTAGGAAACCACTACAGATTATATACATTTATATTCCCAAAATTTTCCACAAAAAATAGTTTAAAATACATATAAATAAATGGGGTTTATAATTTTAATAAACAACCATAACTTTATATTTTTTTGAAAAACATGTGCCTCATTACCATTTTCAAAATAAATTTACAATTTTGGAAACCAAAATACAAACAGGATTCTAGAACCAATAATAAATGTTGGTGATGAAAATAAAATAAAGCCATAATAATAGGAAAAATATGAAAATATTAAAAAATCATATACAGAAATTAACTATGGGTGTTTCTTGAAAATACATTAAGAAATCCCTAGACATACTTAGATCAGACTCACATGCCCGTGTATGGTGCAAATCCATGGTCAATAACCGACTATCTTCTCTAAACTATCCAATCTAATGGCACATCCCACCATGCCCTTTCAAGTAAAGGGTGGTACCTAACCATATAATTAGGGTTGATAAATGATTCGAAAGAAACCCATAGTAATAGTTCATGGTGAAAGGAGGTTTCCCTCACATGTGTGGCTCACCTTACTTACCACCACCACACTTGACTACCCCAAACACTGACACCACATATGAGATACCCCTATATTTGGTGAATCCTCCATAGGGGTATCCATCTCACAGTAATCCATGCACATGTACCGATAAGTCCGTCAAATAACATGATCTTTCAAACCGTTTCTCAAAACATACTAAGATGTGAACATTCCATTTGTACAAGCTCCAACATGGAATTTTACATTTCAAACTAAAATCTATTTTCAACCCATTTCCATAATCCATGACAAGACAAATAACTCATATAAAGGTTCCAAATGGGCCATACAATTCCCAAAACAAATCTCATTTCCGAAAACTTTTTAAGAGCAAGATGAAAAAAACAACACACACAAATTCCAAATGGGACTTTATAACATTTAAAATAAAACCATTTCTAAAGGTACAAAATGGGCCATAATTCTTAATATAACATTTGAAATTTTACCCAATTCACATTGAATCGAAGGGATCATTATGAAAAAACATGGAGGCATGAAGAGCTGTTAGTGGGAGAGAAGGGGGATGTTTAAATGTTTTGAAAACTAAGTAGATATGTCAAACAACTCCATTATCATTTGTTGACACATCTATACGGGCACCATGTGCACATATTGATTTACCTAAATCTAATGGAATATTTATGAAATCTCAATAGAGAATAAAAAACCTTTTCAAATAATTACACTTACATAGAAGGATCATATCATCATTAAATTAAACCATCATACTATAACAAAGGAAAAACATAATCTTAAACCACTAAATTTCCGAAAAAGGAACCAAACTACATTTTATCAAACACCTTGAACACAGTAAAACCTGATAAAATATAAGAAAACCCACTAAGAATCAATTTGCACCAATTTTCAATCATAAAAATACCAAATCTATTTATATTAACACATCACATGAAATATTTCATCCTATGGAAAGAAAATATGAAATATCAAGAATTAAATGAAATATGTTGGAAATGGAAATAATGGAAACTCCTACCTAAATGATATGTGGATGCGGGGAAACTCTCAATGTAGGAATAAAACACCCAATGGAACTATATTAACGCCCCAAAGACAAATAAATGCAATCCAACACATCAACCCTTGCCTCAAGGGTTTGACCAAACAAGGACCCACTATAGAAACACCAAGAAACCAATAAACAGATGTGAGAGTAGGAGGAATATTTAACAAAACCATAATAAATCACCTTATATTCAAAGAAGAAGCACGAACGAGGGGATATAAACCAATGTAAGAGAGTTTGAGAGCCCCTTCATGTTCCAGAAATGATCCAATAGGGGGAAACCCGATTTAGGGTTAAAAATGAAGAGAGGAAAAGGAAAAGAAATCAGATTTTAATGACTGGGTAACTTTCATAGTTTGGCCACATGATTTGAAAAATCATGCACTGGCTGTGTGCAAGATAATGGAAAGGAGGGGCACAACACATGGGTTAGCCACACTGATTCTCAAGCCATGAAATATAGAACATCTTTAAATCACAATTGAACCGCATTATTTTCACATGGTTTCCCTAAATGTTGGCATTCCATTCCACAAGATCAAGACCCCAAAGAAAAGTCTGCATGGTTTCCCCAAATTTTTCATTTATCATGTACCACCTCCTATCATGCCCATAACATCAAATTTTCTTCATGAAATCAAAATTTTAAATTAGGAACTAAACCTGAAGCATGACTAGAATAACCAAATACATGAAATAAATATAATTAATGTATTTACAAGGTCGGGGTGTGACAATCCAAATTCATGGAATTATTAATCCTGTCACCTACTTCACTTAAAAAACATAATCAACAAATATAGAGTATAAAGTTAAAAAAACAATAATTATTGTTGATTCCATGATGAAAAATTAATGGTTAATCTTTATAACATTTTTTATTAATATTCACTTTTAGGAATAAAAAACATCAATTATCATTATAATATTATTCTAAACCCACTTAAAACTAAATACAATCATTGGAAAATCCAATTCCAAAATTTATTAGACTGTCTCAATGATTGAGATAATTTATTTTTTGATATTAATTATCATTAGTACTAGATATATGAATTGATTGTGGAATATAAATCAAACAATACTTTTGTATCCTGAATTAAACATATTTATCTTATTTAAGTAATTCAATCACATTGTCTAGAAAACCCTTGTAATAATTCAATTATATTCTTGGACATATAGAAAAACTTTTGAACATTTTAGAAATTGAATCCTAAAAAACATATAACTTTTCATGAATATATTTTTTCAATCCATAAATAAACCATTTATTATATTTTTTCCAATCCATCTTTCAACTAGAATGGGGTTCTCAATTCTATGATCTACCATGTGCTTATCTATATAATACTTTCCCAATTCCAATTTATATAATACATATATGTGTTCTTTTTCTAATTTATTATTTGAATAAGGGAAATTCCTACCCCAATTTCCTTTTTAAATTCTCTAAAAATATATTTATTTATATTGATATCCCAAAGCTATCGATATTTTAGAGGTATTTAATACAAAATTCGATCACTTATTTTCTAATGTTCTGACCAAGTATACAAAAAAATCGATCCTCTTTGGTGTTTCTGACACCCTTTTAATATATTCATGTAATTCTACATCACGTGCATCCATATTAAATAAAGAAAAACACATCATTTTACCACCTTAACTAAGACAATGGTTAGGTTAATCATGATTTTAAATTAATCAAGCGAGAAATACTTCTGAATATTACAATAATATTATTATGTTACAAACATTCATCATTGAAAACTTTATATAATCAATAAATTTAGTACAAATATATTTAAATAAATATCATAATGTAGTGGTTATGTTACATAAAAAATAATATGATATGGAACATTAAACCTTTGGAATAAAATTTATCATAAAGATATGACAATCATGTTATTTTAAACCCTTTCGTATAAGGTCATACATTGAAACAATGATGATAATGTTAGAAGTGTATCCCTGAGAAACATTTTAAAAACCCTTATTTTCATATTTTATTTAACACAAACATAGGTTTGTGTGTGGGTAATAGAATAACAACAACAAAATAATAATAAAAATAAGTTATAAATACTAAAAAGGACTCAAATATCCATATGAAATTTATTAAAAAAATCTATTGGAATAATTATTATTATATTTATAATAAATATGTTAAAGCTTTGAAAAAGGACTTAAGGGCCCAAATTAATTTTATTAAAAGATGGAAAATTATAATGGATGGAATTTTACATCTATTTTTTTAAAGGAGAATAGATAGGTTATTTTTAATACAATTTGATAAAAAAATAATTCAAATCAACACCCTTATTAGCCGAATCTTCCTCCAAAAAAAGTACTTTCCTAAAAATAGAAATTACAAAAAAATGAATGAAAAAATCACTCAAAAATATACATCAGTTGAGTTAGTATATTCCAAAATGGATGTAAATTTTATTTTTAATAACATTAACTATAAATGAAGAATCACATTCTAACCATAGTTTATAGCACCCCTCATGATTTGAAATTTTAGTACACATAATGATTCATTTAATTTAATATTCAAGGAAAATTTGAACTCTAGAAGACACTGTAATATCCCAGACCCTCCTGGCCCATTACTTTTCCAAAGTGAGGTTCCACCAAAACAGTGGCACCGTGAAGGTGACACCGTGAAGGTGGAACTGTGACGGTGGCACCATGAGGGTGACACCGTGTCCCCTCGCCGAGCCTTTTGTTCTTCTTCCAGTACCTGACTTTTCCTCTCCCGCAACGTAAGTTTCGACGTAAATTAATTATTTTACTCCTTTTAAAACGATTTAAAGACCATAATTAATTCCTAAAAATCTTTAGAGACCTCCGTGTGTAACTGCCCAGCCGCGTGGTCAACCCACGACCCCCCCACCTTATGTGGTTATGCATTCTCACCTCAACCGTCCGTGGATCTTATAAAATAAGGGTTAGGCGTGGTTTCTTCTTTCCTCGATCGTGGATTTCCACAAACTGCTTCTGGTGCATCGGGTGCGCCTCATCGTTATCCGTAATGTTCCGTGCCCCCGGCCTAAATGTCGATCATCTATCAACAAGTAGGGAATTTCTCCTTCGCCTCTCTCTTTTGGGTATCATGCAGGGTGGGCATGATTTTGTTTCTGTAGAACTGGTTGGACCGAACTTAATGAAGATAATAAACGAAGATCTAAAGAATGAAGGGGAAGGGGTTGTAATTTGTTGTTTCGGTGTTATATTGTGATTATCTTTCTGAGTTGTGCTGGCTTACGCCTTCTGAAAATTCATGGTCATTGGTGGTCTTTCCCTGTGCAGTAATGAAACCATTGTATGTTTTAAATGGATTGTTTGTAAATGTGAACTCATGCTGTAAAATTGGTTAATCACGTATACCCGGCTGAATAAATTGAAAGCACCAGGATCAACCCTTCTGTGATAACTCCCGGTTAGAACACACAGAATTTGAATCATGGAGTGTGTTAAGTCGTTTAAATCTGAAAATACCGGCATGGCCCAGCTTAGTGTTGGGGACGTTGGTTTGGTTGTTTTCTTTCACGGGCCGGTTGCTGGAGATGTGGGAGGGGATGGGATCCCCTATCCTTATACTCTCGGTGGTTGTGTGAATTTGGGGATGAGATCTCTTTTTGGTACGGATTCGGTGGTTGTGAGTTTTAAGACCGGGTGGGTACTTGTTTATATCACGAATTGTGGTGGAATCCTCTGTTGTTGAGAAATGGGTGTGGGCGTTTTGGTTGATGTTTGACTATTTACTTTCCTGGAATTATGCTTATGCCTAATGGTTTCCCATTAGTTCTTAAACATAAACATTATTACTGAATGTGAAATAAGAAATGGGGCAAATGGGTTGTTAGGGTGAGTCGTGACTCGGACTTGAGTGTTGTTGTGATCTGTAGGCTGTCTGAAGAAAAACCTATCTTGGGTGATTGTTTGTTACCTATATATATATATATACTTGTTGTTTTTGTTTCTTATTTGTGCCCCACCCAAGTTGAGCACTTAGTGCCGAACACCCCCATTTCATGGGGGATGGTGTTTTTCCCAACACTATTCTTAGTGGCTGTTTATTAGCTCCTTTTCTTCTCCCTTTCCCGGATAGCCCAAGTATCTTCGGGCAGGCTGTGATGGCCCGAGGTCCATTATTACCCCAAGACCCTTCGGGCGGGGTAGTGTGGTGGTTGGCTAGGTGTGTGCGGCAGGTGGTTTCCCAAGTGTCTTCGAGATGAGGCCCATGTGTCTTCGGGCGTGGCAGTGGATCCTTTAGCCCAGGTGTCTTCGGGCGTGGTGGTGGTTGTTCTGGCCTAGGTGTTTTCAGGTGTGGCTACGTGTGATAGTTGTGGCCCAGGTGTGTGCGGGCGGGTGTGGCAGTGGGACTGCGGTGAGAGTGGCGGGATTGGTCTAATGCATAGGATGTCTCAATAACCAGTGGGAAAGTGGCGCTGGGTACCCAAACATCGATGTTCTCTTAATATATATATTACTTGACTTGCATTATTTGGGGAGTGTGCCTTGGTGAGGCCTGGGGTGGATAGTTTACCTTGATAGGTGTTTGGTTTACTCCTTTTCTCACGGGACTTTAGTGCCTTCCCCCACTTGTGCATGAGAGTCTTTGGTTTTCCCTACTGAGTGTACTTGTATGCTCACCCAACGTATATAAAACTATTTTCAGGTTTCCAAGAGGACTTCAGGGATCGAGTAGGACTATACTAGCTCGGACCTTTGGGGCCGTTGTAGTTTCTATTTTTCTTCTTTGGTACTTACCTTTGTAGTCTCCCTTTGTACTTTGTGGCTTTACTTTTAGAACATTCATGTGGTAATGGTTTATTTATTTTGGTTTTACTTTTCATTTACCTTGGTGTCGTTGAGTTTCATCATCTCATCTCTCGATCTTATAAAACAAAAAGGGGTAATTCCTTCCATTTGTGAGAAATTTCTATACCCTTGGTGCTATTCGCCACTCTAGGACTTATTGAAGGCGGGTCTCGGGGGTCATTATCTCTCCTTCAACTTAAAGAAGGAAGGCCCTGGAAATCTGCTGACCCTTCCCTCATTTTGGTGAAGGTGGGTTGTGACAGAATGGTATGAAAGGCGATGGTTGAGAGATAGGATGGAGCCTGGAGTTAGGCACAGTGAGGATTGCATGGGATGGTAAGGAAACAATGTTGGGTGACCTTGGCGTGTGGATTAGGCTAGGGAAGACCAGCTAGGACACGAGATTTTAGAGCCCCCCATGATCCGATGCAAGGACTCTGGACCTACTGAACGACCAAGTGAGGCCACACTGATTACAGGGTAGAGACCCTAGGAAAAGTACATGCATCATAAATGACCTGTGTTCTTATGTTTCTAGGATGTCTTTGGGATTAATAATAAATTTAAAATTTTAAGAAGTTTTAAGAACAATATTCTGCACTACTTAGGCTTAGGCATTCCTTGTTTACCTTGCAGTTATGGCACCTGGAAGGCGACCACGTGTGGTACAAGAGATCGAGGCCGCAAAGACTACTTTGGCCGATCAGTAGAGAGCTGATCGAGGGGAAGAGGAAGAACAGTGGAAGAAGACTCTTAGAGCCTTCCAGCGACATGCCCTCGAGAAGTATGAGGGCAGCACCTCCGACATGAAGACGGATGGCTGGCTAGAGGAGCTAGTTATAGCTTTCGGCCTAATTCGGGCCCCGTCCGAGTACTGGGTTCCTCTGGCCGTCATCCAGATGCAGGGAGCAGCGTGGCATTGGTGGACGCTTTACCTGGGGGAGAGGAGAGAGTCTGAGGTGGCTTGGGTGGATTTCGAGAGGGAGTTCCGGGCGGAATTCCTCTCCTCGACGATGAAGGCAGAAAAGAGGTAGGAACTAATCTCCCTCCAGTAGGGGAGTATGTCTGTGAGGGAGCTAGGGATCAAGTTCAAGGACCTCCTACGTTTTTCTCCGGACCTCTTTCCCGATGAGGAGTCTCGGACAAGACGTTTAGAGGAGGCACTCCGACCCTCCCTCCAGTATGTTGTTACCCCATTCACCCTACCAACGGACTTTGAGGTCTAGAAGAAGGCCGAAGTGGTGGAGAGGATGCACGCTCTAGGAGGAGTGTCACGAGAGGAGATCCATCTAGGACCACCGAAGGGAAAGGCTGTCAGCACCAGGCCTCCTGCGTCAGGACCCTCCAGGTTCCGACCAGCAGGGAGCAGACTGCAACAGTTTCAGTTTCGATCCCCCGGCCCTCACCCTTTCCCTTCGGGCCTGGGATCGCGGTGCTTCATCTGTGGGAGCCTTGGGCATTTCTGGAGTCAGTTCCCCGACAGGGTGCAGTACAGCAGTGGCAGTCAGCCCTAGCACCCGCCCCAGCAGCAGCTTCCAACCAGACCTTTCCAGCAGCAGTAGCAGGGACAGTGAGCTCCCGCTCTTCCGAGGGAAGACGTAGGAGGAGGAGGCTGACCTCAGGGCGCTCCTCAGGGACCTCGACTAGGGCGTGGTCGGGGAGGTGGCTGGCAGTCGAGGGGCATAGGAACTGGGCGTGGACAGTTTTACACCGCATAAGTAGTAGTTCTGGCAAGGCCAGAGGTTGTTCGAGGTATGATCAGTCTGTTTAGAACTCTTGCTTATTCCTTGTTCGATACTGGAGCTTTGCACTCCTTTGTTGCACCCAGCCTAGCCTGTGCCTTGGGTTTAGATGCAGAGAGACTTCCAGTGCCCCTGGTGTTGAGCACACCAGTCAAAGGTCAGACTAACTTGTTGAATGTTTTTCGGGGATGTAGACTGATGATAGGGCCACATCAGTCAGTTAGGGATATTCTTCTGCAGTAGATTCATCCATACGAAGTCATCCTAGGCATCGACTGGCTATTCTCTGTGTGTGCCATCATTGACTGTTTCCAAAGAAGGGTGGTGTTCTCGGACTTGGACGGCCGGTGTGTTACCTTCACCGGTGAGCAGAGCAGTCCGAGGGGAAACAGGCGAGAGGAACCTCTCCTCTCCTTGTTGACCGAGCTGACAGTGGAGTCAGTAGATGCTGAAATGGTGGAAGTGCCTGAGATCGTCCGTGAGTTTATGGAAATATTTTCTGAGGAGGTGACGACTCTAACCCCCTCGACGTGATATCGAGTTCGGGATAGACCTACAACCCAACGCTCGTCCAATCTCGATGGCTCCTTACCGGATGGCACCATCGGAGCTACGGGTGTTGCGGATATAGATTGACGATCTGATAAAGAGGGGTTATGTTCGTACGAGTGCGTCACCATGGGGTGCTCCAGTCTTGTTCGAAAATAAGGCAGATGGTGGTCTCAGGTTGTGCATAGACTACAATAGGATGAATCAGGTGACGATCAAGAATCGCTACCCTCTTCTGAGGATAGACGATCTTTTCGACCAACTGAAAGGGGCATGCTGGTTCTCGAAGATCAACCTGCGGTCTGGGTACCACCAGTTGAGAGTGAAGGAGAGCGACATACCAAAGACAGCCTTCAGGTTCAGGTATAGACACTTCAAGTTCGTAGTCATGCCCTTCGGTGTTACGAACGCCCCGGCTGTGTTCATGCGGCTTATGAACTCCATCTTCCGGGAATACCTGGATCGGTTCGTGGTCGTATTCATCGATGAAATCCTGGTCTACTCAAGATCAGATGAGGACCATGCAGAGCACCTGAGGACAGTTTTGGAGGTCCTACGACAACACTAGCTCTATGGGAAGTTGTCGAAATGAAATTTCTGGACACGGGAAGTGCACTTCCTCGGGCACGTGGTGTCCGAGCAGGGGGTAGCGGTGGACCCGTCAAAAGTTGAGGCAGTTGTTTCTTGGGAAGCACCCAATAATGTGGAAGAGGTCCGTAGTTTCCTTGGGCCGGCAGGTTACTATCAGAGGTTCGTACCCAACTTCTCCCAAGTTGCGGCCCCTTTGACAGCCCTGACCAAGAAAGACCTGGTTTTCGTGTGGAGTGAGCAGTGCGAGTCAGCCTTCAGCTATCTGAAAGAGAAGTTGGTTAGTGCCCCAGTGCTAAGATTACCAGAAGATGGGGCGGCTTATGAGGTGTTATGTGATTCATCAGGATAGGGCCTGGTATGCGTGTTGATGCAGCGACAAGAGGTGATCTCTTATGGGTCCAGGCAGCTGCGTTCCCATGAGCGTAATTACACCACCCATGACCTGGATCTTGCAGCGGTCGTTTTTGCGCTAAAGTTGTGGCGGAACTACCTCATCGGGGAACGCTTTGTGGTCTTCAGGGATCACAAAAGCTTGAAGTATATCTTCTCCCAGCGGGACTTTAACTTCTGACAGCGGAGATGGGTGGAGTTCCTCCAGGATTACGACTTCGAGATCTCTTATACTGAAGGCAAGGTCAATGTGGTGGCTGATGCCTTGACCAGGAGGCCGTAGAAGGGTGCGGTCCGAGAGTCGGAGGACGCCTGGAAGGCGATGGAGGAGTTGGCTACCTTACACCTGGATGCGAAGATGGATAGCGGCAGAGGCTGCCTATATCAGATGACAATGCAGTCATATCTGTTTCGACAGGTGGAGGAGTCTCAGTGGAGAGACCCGGAGTGCGAAGTGATGCATGACCGGGTTGACCAGGGCAATGCTCCGGAAGGATGGGCAGAGGATGGTCAGAACCAGATGCTTTTCCAGAAAAGGCTATTTGTTCCAGGGGTGATGCGCGGAAAGGTTCTTAGTGAGTTCCACAACTCACCCCTGGCGGTACACCCAAGAGGTTCCAAGATGTACCAGGGACTGAAAGGACAGTTTTGGTGGCCCGGAGTGAAGCGAGCAGTGGCAGAGTTTATGGACAAGTGCTTAGTGTGTCAGCAAGTGAGGGTTGAACACCGAGTTCCGGGCGGCCTACTACAGCCCCTAGATGTCCCCGAGTAGAAGTGGGATGACATCTCGATGGATTTCGTCACGGGACTACCTAAGGCCCAAGGGGGATACGACGCCATCTGGGTGGTAGTGGACAGGTTGACAAAATCGTCTCACTTTTTGGCGATCAGGGAGTCGAGTACAGTGGACGCTTTGGCACGAAAGTACGTGGATGATGTGGTGAGGTTTCAAGGAGTTCCGAGGTCTATAGTCTCGGATAGGGATGCACGGTTTACCTCATGAGTCTGGAGAGGATTTCCACATGCGTTTGTCACACAGTTATGCCTTAGCACTGCTTTCCATCCCCAGAAAAATGGACAAACAGAGCGCACCATCCAGACCTTGGAGGATATGTTGCGGGCATGTGTTCTGTACTCAGGAGGATCATGGGTGCAATACTTTCCTCTGTTAGAGTTTTCCTACAATAATAGCTACCACTCTACCATTGGCATGGCCCCGTTCGAAGCTTTGTATGGGAGTCCATGTCGTTCGCCTGTGTGATGGACCGAAGTAGGAGAGGTAGGCATCCTTGGCCCCGAGGTGGTGCAGAACACGACAGAGAAGGTTCAGCTCATACGGGAAAGGATGAAGCCGGCCCAGGACCGACAGAAGTCGTATGCGGATACCAGGAGGAGGCCCTTAGAGTTTGAGGTTGGGGACCACGTGTTCTTGAAGGTCTCCCCTCGGCATGGGCAGCGGAGGTTCGGCAAATGGAGTAAGCTTTCTCCCAGAATCATCAGACCCTTCCAAGTGTTGCGGCGGGTCGGCGAAGTGTCTTACCATCTAGTGTTGCCACCGCCGCTACTAAGGATACATGATGTCTTTCATGTGTCCAAGCTCCATCGGTATCTGCACGACATTTCACACGTCCTTGATTGGGGTGAGCTGGACATCGAGGACGACGTGACCTTTGTGGAGAGACCAGTGGTGATCAAGGATCTCAAAGAAAAGGTGATTTTCAGGCGAACCATCCCCTTGGTTCGTGTGTTGTGGAGACATGGTGGGCTTGAGGAGATTACGTGGGAGAGGGAAGCATAGATGCATACCCACTACCCGGAGTTGTTTTGAATTTTGTTCCTTATTTTACCTATTGTGGTAGAACATTTTGTCTTTTGTCTATGAAATGTACTGGTTTTTCTTCCTCTGGATGTGTGTGAAAAGCCCTGGCTATGAGGAGGAGAGAACCCGACCCCTAATCAAGACGCATTACGGTGGATGCGATTAAACCTGTGCGGGCGAGTCAGTGCCGCCCAAAGCGGATAATATCTTGACATGGGGGGAGGAGACTCCCCAACCCACATGCCTAGGCAGTTTGGCATGGTATGTTGCTTGGTTCTTGACAGAGAAGTGTTTTTGGTTAGCTTGGGTTCACTTCTAAGAGGTATCTTTCAAGGTGGTCGTTCAGACCCTCTCTTTCCTTCGTGGATTGTTTTGATTCTCGAGGACGAGAATCGTTTAAGAGGTATCTAATGTAATGGACCGGACCCTCCTGGATCATTACTTTTCCAACGTGAGGTTCCACCAAAACAGTGGCATCGTGAAGGTGAAACCGTGACGGTGACAACGTGACGGAGGCACTGTGATGGTGGCACCGTGACGGTGGCACCGTGAGGGTGACACCGTGTCCCCTCACCAAGCCTTTCGTTCTTCTTCCAGTACCTGACTTTTCCGCTCCTACAACATAATTTTCGATGTAAATTAATTCTTTTACTCCTTTTAAAACCATTTAAAGCCCATAATTAATTCCTAAAAATCCCGAGAGACCTCCATGTGTAACTTCCCAGCCGCGTGGTCAACCCATGACCCCCGCGCCTTACGCGGTTATGCGTTCTCACCTCAACCGTCTGCGGCTCTTATAAACTAAGGGTTAGCTATGTTTTCTCCTTTCCTCGATCGTGGATTTTCACAAACAGCTTCTGGTTCATCGGGTGCGCCACATCGTTATCCGTAATGTTCCACGCCCCCAGCCTAAACGTCGATCATCTATCAACAAGTAGGGAATTTCTCCTTCGCCTCTCTCTTTTGTGTATCATGCGGGGTGGGCGTGCCTTTGTTTCTGTAGAACTGGTTGGACCGAACTTAATGAAGATAATAAACGAAGATCTAAAGAATGAAGGGGAAGGGGTTGTAATTTGTTGTTTCTGTATTATATTGTGATTATCTTTCTGAGTTGTTCTGGCTTACGCCTTCTGAAAATTCATGGTCGTTGGTGGTCTTTCCCTGTGTAGTAATGAAACCATCGTATGTTTTAAATGGCTTGTTTGTAAATGTGATCTCCTGCTGTGAAATTGGTTAATCATGTATACCCAACTGAATAAATTGAAAGCACCAAGATCAACCCTTCTGTGATAACTCCCAGTTAGAACACATGGAATTTGAATCATGGAGTGTGTTAAGTCGTTTAAATCTGAAAATAACTGCAAGGCCCTGCTTAGTGTTGGTAACAGTGGTTTGGTTGTTTTCTTTCACGGGCCGGTTGCTGGAGATATGGGAGGGGATGTGATCCCTTTTCCTTATACTCTCGGTGGTTGTGCGAATTTGGGGATGAGATCTCTTAATAGAATGGATTCAGTGTTTGTGAGTTTTAAGACCGGGTGGGTACTTTTTTATATCAAGAATTGGGGTGGAATCCTTTGTTGTTGAGAACCGGGTGTGGGCGTTTTTGTTGATGTTTGACTGTTTACTTTCCTGGACTTATGCCTATGCCTACTAGTTTCCCAGTAGTGCTTAAACATAAACATTATTACTGAACGTGAAATAAGAAAGGGGAGAAATGGGTTGTTAGTGTGAGTTGTGACTCGGACTTGAGTGTTGTTTTGATCTGTAGGCTATCTGAAGAAAAACATAGCTTGGGTGAGTTCTTGTTACCTATATATATATACTTGTTGCTTTGTGTTTCTTATTCACGCCCCACCCAAGTTGAGCACTTAGTGCCGAACACCCCCATTTCATGGGGGAGGGTGTTTTTCCCAACACTATTCTTAGTGGCTGGTTATTAGCTCTTTTTATGATCCCTTTCCCAGATAGCCCAAGTATCTTCAGGCAAGCTGTGATGGCCTGAGGTCCATTATTACCCCAAGAACCTTCGGGCGGGGTAGTGTGGTGGTTGGATAGGTGTGTGCGGCAGGTGGTTTCCCAAGTGTCTTCGGGATGAGGCCCAGGTGTCTTCGGGCGTGGTAGTGGATCCTTTAGCCCAGGTGTCTTCGGGCGTGGTGGTGGTTGTTCTGGCCTAGGTGTTTTCAGGCATGGTTACGTGTGACAGTTGTGGCCTAGATGTGTGTGGGCGGGATTTCAGTAGTGGGACTGCGTGTGGTTGTGGCCCAGGTGTGTGCGGGCGGGTGTGGCAGTGGGACTGCAGTGAGAATGGCGAGATTGGTCCGATGCGTAGGATGTCTCAATAACCAGTGGGAAAGTGGCACGGGGTACCCAAACATCGAGGTGCTCTTAATATATATATTACTTGACTTGTGTTATTTGGGGAGTGTGCCTTGGTGAGGCCTGGGGTGGATAGTTTACCTTGATAGGTGTTTAGTTTACTCCTTTTCTCACGGGACTTTAGTACGTTCCCCCACTTGTGCACGAGAGTCTTTGGTTTTCCCTACTGAGTGTACCTGTATGCTCACCCTACGTATATAAAACTACTTTCAGGTTTCCAGGAGGACATCAGGGATCGAGTAGGACCGTACTAGCTCGGACCTTTGGGGCAGTTGTAGTTGCTGTTTTTCTTCTTTGGTACTTACCTTTGTAGTCTCCCTTTGTACTTTGTGGCCTTACTTTTAGAACATGCATGTGGGAATGGTTTATTTCTTTTGGTTTTAATTTTCTTTTACCTTGGTGTTGTTGAGTTTCATCATCTCATCTCTCGATCATATAAAAAAAGGGGTAATGCCTTCCATTTGTGAGAAATTTATATACCCTTGGTGCTAGTTGCCACTCCGAGACCTATTGAAGGCGGGTCTCGGGGGTCATTATCTCTCCTTCAACTTAAATAAGGAAGGGCCTGGCAATCTGTTGACCCTTCCCTCCTTTTGGTGAAGGCGGGTCGTGACAGACACATACAACAATCCAATCACTTTCCCTCACAAATACCTAAAAATTTTATATAGCCTAAGTATTTAAGAGTTCCCTTTACAATAAATTCAATAATCATCTTGAAGAAAAAAATATAAAAGGAAAAAATTAGTATACCCCATAGAATTTTTGAAAATCCCCATGATTCAAATTATTTTCATATTTGATAAATATTAAAATAGATTATGTGTATAAGTATTTTGATGGCCATTTCAATCTTAAATGGTTATCTGAATATGAACCATAAATTCCTAAAGTGATAACTCTTTTTTGTTAGATATAGTAGAGTTTTTATTCAAATAAGAGATATTAATTATACTCAAATATATAATAGAGAACAAAATCATTAGATTAATCACACGTTTAATAAATTCAAGAATAATAAAAATAAATGTAATTTAGTGAAAAATCATTTCAAATATTTACAAAAATCATTCATATTTCATTAGAAAATACGTATAAGGGAAGACTATGATCAATTGTTTCCATATATTGTTTAAATTGTTGGCAGTATATATATAACTAAAAGATTAGAAATTCAAGAAATCATCACATGAAATCAATAATGTGAATTACTAAAAATATTTTGTGATTTAATAAAAAAATTCTTGGATTTGAAGAACTGTTTCTACCGAGAAAAAATAGAAATTAATTTACATCAACAAAGTGATAAAATACTATAGAAGTAAGAATATTATTTCGTATCGATTGAAAAAATCAATTTATCATTAGGAGATAAAAACATATAATCATAAATTATTTTACAAATATAATCATGCACATTATAAATAGAACTAATAAGTTTTTATTTAACAGGGATGTAAAATAATTAATAAAATATATATTATAAACATAATGTAATAACAATAAATGTAATATATGTTATTAGGGGTGGGATAATAAAAATTTCTGTTATAATAATATATCTCCATATTTATAATAACTATTTATTTATTTTAAAAATAATATTTATTTCATCCTTGTAAATAGAAATTTCAACTAAATGTTTGTTTTTGAACCAAAAGATATTATAATGATAAATTTATTACTATTTAATAGATTATTTAATCTTTATATATTTAATTATTTAATATCACATCGAGTGTTCAAGAAACCCCATATTGGGTAGTATTTTTGTACTATTTTAATTATTATTATCCAACCAAATCTAAAATTATAATATGGAAATCACAGACTCATGATAAAATAACTAAAATAAAAATGGATCATAGTTCTACTAATCGAGGCGAGTTGAGTCTTGGCATGTGGAAAAAACCTCTTAATGATTTTTCATGTAATTCCAAAATGATATCTACATCAATTGAATCCTATAATATTTTCCTAAAAAATTTATTAGAATTAATCATAAATATCAATAGAGATGGAATTTTTTATACAACCATTTTCATGTTCCTTCCAAAGAAGAATCGAAAATGGGTTTTTTTTCGATGTTTTAGTGATAAAATATTAAAGGGAAATAATATCCTAATAATCACTATATTTGGAAATACAATAAATTTCTTAACTAGTTTGCATGAATTGGAGGCTCCCATTACACAGACCGTGTAGCATGTTCATTATATTTTATGTTTTAATTACATGCCTATGAATAACCATGTGTATTAATTAAACCTAAGGAATCATGGAATCAATATTTTTAAGTGAAATTTATAAGGAAATGTTTTAAATTCAAAAATTAATTTACATACACTATAAGTTATGGATCGTAACATATGTATTATTATTTTTTAAAATGTGTAATGAGATATAATTTTAAATCCTTTAAGATATCCACCAAAATGATATGAGTTATTGATGATTAATTTTGTTGAAATAAAACATGTATAACCACAGAATAAAAATCAAACACGTTTTCAAATATCATTTAAAATAGGAATAAACGAAATATATTTTAAAACAAATGAATAAAAAACCTCGTTTTTGATCCCTCATTTTCTAGTGTGCTTAATTTTGATCACTTTGAAAGAACCAAAGGATCATTTACCCTATTTATTATCCACCTAATATGTAATCACAGTATAAAATTGTAAAACCAATCTTGGATATAACGTATAAGATAAATACCACACAAAAAATTAACAAAAAAAATAGATCTTTAACTTAGAAGTATATGGACAACTGGTGTGTTGAAATTAAATCTGAGCCTCCTTATATAGAGAACATAGCTTAAATTAAGGTGGATATTAGGGTTTATGAAATTCATAAATCATTGTGGATAAAGAACCATTTAGTTTTTATGTTATATACAATTATAACACACACCATTAATAATACATGATTCTAGTAATATATCAACATTATTATTATTAAATAAAATATGTTATAATATATATAACACATCATATAATAATATTAAAACCATATATTGTTATATATTACATGGAATATATGAAATCCTCAATGAAACTATGATATTAAATATTGATATGCCATGATAGCTTCCTAGATTATAACCTATAAATGGTAAAATCTATTATATATTCTCTATGGTACATGTATTTCAATCTGCCACTTATAAGAGTACCTAATAAAATAAATTATTATATTTAAATAAGTTGTGAAACTATATCCAAAATTATTTGGATCAAGATATCATAAAAAATGTCAAAAAATTTAAGAAACAATTTTAATTGATATAAATCTTCATTTATATATCATTATTGGTAACACATTGTGCGTTTATAAAATTGAAAATGATTACGATTTTTTTAAAAGAATATGAATAGAATAAATTCTTGACAAAACTTATTCAATCTCAAATTAAAATGGTATGTGGAATGATCTCCACCTACACATGCATCTACATAAACGCATTTTCACTAGATGTGACTCTATAAACCACATGTATACTCATTCAATATTATTTTCCAAGACATAAAGTATAACCAAAAGAAATTATAAATTTAAATATCATATATATCAACTCCACTATTCTTATTTAAACTAATAAGACCATTCATAATATGTGATCACATTACATATCATTAATCTAAGTAGTTTATCGTATCAAAAGTCACTCAAATATTTATAGCCTTGAAATAACATAACCAAAATAAATTGAGATATGAGATGTAATACATAGTACCTAAATGGAAATATTACATAGTGATTGAGAAAAACCCTCACCATGATAAGAAACATGCTAAACCACCCACTAATTTACTCATTCTTTAATTCTATTATAAGAAATGTTTCAATGTATAGAGGTTTCTATTTATGGTACTTCAATAACCTAAAATACTAGGTATTACTATGATGTACTACATCTCAAGTATACCAATGACTTATATGTTTGAAAATTCTTATGTTATAATCAAATTGTATTATCCCTACAAAAATTAATAAATATTCCACATAAGTTAAATTTGTATCTTTATATGATCCCTTGATCATGTAAATGTTGATATATTATAACAAACTATATATTTCCTTGATGATCATGATTTAATAAAAAATAATTTTTTAATAGTTTTATTTATCATTAAACTCATAGGTAATACATATAGTATACATCAATTAATGATAATAAAAATATTTCCATTATTAGTAAAACCATCATATATTTTAGTCTTATACATAGAAAAAAATTACATTATATCTGGCCATCAATTTGTTCAAAACTTATGTTATTAATGATCCCCTAATATATTTGAAATGGAAGCAACCATATCAAAGAACATAAAATTATTACATGTATCAATTTATTCCTAAACATGCAAATACTTGGAAAATAATTACAGAATTGATTCAATTAAATAAATTAATGTTATAGAATCTATAAAAACATATTTAGATTTAATTTTTTGATTATGGTTTCGAAATACATTTAGAATAACCCTATATTTGACAATTATCTTCTAAATAAAAATAATTTACTTCAGTATATTTAATGTTGTGATTTAATTTTCATGTATTATAGAAATAGAAACTTCTTGAAATCATTCCAACTCATTGTTTTTAAAAAATAACCCTTATTGATATCGAACAATGATATAATGACTTATAATTGTAAATTTCAATAATACATCATCAATTCACCTCATAAATTATTGAATATCTTTTAAAATATTCAAGTAATTCCCACAAAAATTTCATTGGTATATATAAAATCCATGTGATAACTATCCCCACTAGGATTCTTGCATGATTTGATGATTAATCTAAGTGTGACCTTTGAATCCAACCATTAATAATCCATATGTTTCTACATATATTTCATAATTAGTAGACTCTTTATATGATATGTCCTACCATATATAAACATTATAAATTCCAAAACTAAGAAAATAATAATATCCTCAATATATAATCACAACATGATAAATATAAAAAATAATAATCACCAACAATGATAATAAATTATAAATTAATCAAATATACCTTAATTACCTCTTGTTAAACATCACTAATAATGAATATCTAATATATGTATCACCACAATCCAGATCACCTGAACATTTCTCAAACAAAGGATTCCATATAACCTCAGGTGTGCATCCCCATATTGAAGTGGATATTAACTATTTATAAGGTCTTAAAATAGGTATGGGCATAATATTCTTTTTAATATAAATCATAAGTGTCATTCCTAAATCCACCAAATATCCAATATGTCGCATCCATATAACCAACATACATTAAATGTATATAAATATAATAATGTGTAATAAAGGATACTCATAGCTAGTACATAAAAGTAAAAATCCTATATGATACAACAATATATGATTGAATATTATTAGAAAAATATGCACGATAATTATCAAAATAAATACAGGATGGACCATTGAAAATATATATTAAGTACTACTAAAATAAAAATATATATAATGGTTTTTAGACCAACCCACATGAAAATATCCTTCTAATTTATTAGGCTATGATGAAATTATTGAATCAGGATAAGCACGTAGATATATGATAATACATTTGAATAAAATAAAAACAAGATGTTTTACCCATATATATTGAAACCAATGTCTATACACAGGTATGAGGTGATTCAAATGTCCTAGTAAGATTCCATCACACTCCTCAACTAACTAATTAATAATGATTAACTACAATCTTATACAATTTCATGGAACATTCAAGTATATGAGGAGTGAACTGAACCAAATTTTAACCATATTCCATTAATGACTATAAAAATAAAAAACATTTGGACATCATGTAATGAAGATATGGAAAACACATTTGATTAACTCAAGAAAACCACTAAGGATAGTTCCTTTTTGGATTAAAATTATAAGCACATATACCCCTATAACCTAAGGAGTCTTAACACACCATCTCCCTCATCTCATAGAAAACCTGAATTTAAGAGATCTCAACATCTAACAAAAAAACTCACTCATTAGATCCACACCCAACCAATCTACCATCTCACCATTCATCAATAACAAAACCTCATAGTATCATGGAAAATAATTATATTATTAATAATTGAAATATTAAAAAATAAATTAGGTCCCATAATTGAAATAAAATTTGATAAAAGAAACAAAAAATCAGGTAGTAAAAGAGGTCCTAAGTCAATAATAATCAATTATACCACAATCCTATGATAAAAAATGGATAAAATATTTAATTAGGAAAAAATGAATGAAATAAAAATTCCAATATTCACTTCGTTCTCCATATTTTATCGATGTTCCTTACTAAAACTATCTATCAGTATATCCTTAGATAACCCTTCATCTCTATTACAAATATTGGATGTCATCACATGGGTTTTCTTCTATTTCTCTGTGTTATAACACTAGAGTTATAAAATGATCCATTAAACTATTAGTTATCACCAATATATTATCACATATACCATTTCTATGTACTTACCATGTAAAGGAATGATAGATAAAAAACCCTCATTAAGTGAGGTACAGTCACCTCCCTAAACAAGATCATCATTCCCTCTTATAGCTAAAATAAGCAATTATACAACATCTAGCCACCTATGTGGAAGAGCACTGCTAGGAAAGGAATCACCATCAACTATGCAGATAATATGTACGAAACCTAACTTGTGAAATAACAATATTCCTATTATCCAAATCTGAAACTTGCGGTTTTCCTTAACACAACCACCTATATAATCCATATCCTAATCTAGATATTTATTAAACAATTATCACTACCTTATAGGAGACATGCCCATCCACTCTATTTCAAAATGGACTAAACTAATATCACTAAGGAAGAATCCCCTCATCTATTATATAGAACATTATGGAGGGAACCCACTCACTTCATAATCCCAAGCCTCAATCGATATTGAGGTATAATCAAAATGAGGGGGATACAAGCCCGCAATCTGGTTGTAGTCAAAATAGAAAACTCACAGGGACCATATCCAACCTCCCTAATAATGGTCCAAAAAATAGAGACTAAAAACATAATAAATTAGGTATAAAAACTCATCATGAATTCAATATATGGTTAAAAATATCCTCATGGATATCCAAAATAATCACTTAATAAATATCAAAGAATTTCATACCATCCCAAGGTCATCACCGGACCTGATCATAACCTATGTGTGATAACTCAATAAAATGTCATATTAAATTCGATTACCCACTAAATTTAATAAAAAAAATAAATAATAATTGAATATATCATAATAAAAAATGGTATAAGTCAAATTACCATGGACTCCCATCATTATGGACCCACTAGACATATAAGTATAGTATAACAATCCTATCACACAAGGGATGGTCTAACACATAATGGACCATATTATATAATGGATGACCATGTGATAAGAGGTAAAATACTTGGGAACAAAAAAAAATTGGCATATAAAAATTCATAAAGGATTTTTAAATCATGGAATTGACATCACAATGTTTGACCTACCAAATGACACCTCAATATAAGCCCACCTAAATTATCATTGAATTGTAACTCTGATTGACTATTTTAAAAACATATAAAAAATGAATAACTTAATTAATTTAACAACATTATACCCTAAAATAATTATTTTAAACAGATGATTGTGAAACATGATTTATTTTGAAATCATAATTCAGAACACATCATAAATCCTACCCATTTACTTTAGAAATTTCTACTTTTAAAATACATTTCAAATAAAAATACTTTAAATCTCAACTTAAAGGTCACAGTTTTTCATTATAAATAAAATTTAAGCCAAATATAATTTTAAATTGCATTTAAAAAAGATTATATCATTCAATTTCATGAAAACAACTCATGAATCAACTCATGATCTTATATAAAGCATACAACGAGCCTCCAATTCTCATTCGACTAAGATATCACCAAAAATATTTTATCTATAGATACATCATTTGGTGACTATTATGATGATTGAATACTATAATATTTACAGAAAAATAGAGTTTTCTATAATCATGCAATAAAATATAATTATAATCATAAAATCATAATAATATTAAATTCAAGACACACAACCAAATGATCAATTTTATTAATGTGTAGAAGTGGCCCGTATCAATTCATGATCTATATAAAAATCCCCATGTTATAAAAACCTAAATTATGAAAAAATATCCAACCTTGTCAATAAAAACCAATAAATCAATCATTGAAAAATTTAATAAATAATTCCATAATGAGTAAAACAAAAATACAAAACATCAGTGAATAAAAATGCCAAAATGTTGAATAAAAAATTTGTATCCCACTATCGAGACCCCTAAATGTTACAATGCAAATAATCCCCAAAATATTACGTCAAAAAATATTTTATTTCACAAAGTTTTATTAAAAAATCAATTTATAATTTCTTTGAAATTTATTTCATCAAAAACAGTTTCACATCGATAAGGTATCTTTATCGAGCCTCATCTGAGCACTGCACAAGAGATCCCTATTAATATAAAGTGATTCCACTATGATATGGTGTAATCACATATCAAATTCATTATATAAACATCTAAAAATTATAAGGGAATATGTATAGGAAAAATATAGATGAAAGAGGAATCTCTTACCTATGATCTGCAAGACAAAATGAATCCAAATTTCTTGGATCAAGAGATAGAAAATGAAGAGTATTGAGGAAGGGGAGAGTCCACCACCACTATTTTGTCCATCCTGAATAATACCATACTTATTGGGTTGTGGGGGTTAAAATTAACCCCCTAATGTCCCTTTTAAAAATAAAACAGGGACCTAATGAGTATCCAATATCCTCTCATCGAGTACCTCCCACATCACTGGGAAACCAACGCCAAACCGTTGGTCACTCAGTGGCCAGTCCAATGGCCCATCCCATTTGGTTTTCCTATGGTCACCTGATTGTCCAAGATCAAGTATATAGTGGATGATACCAACAATCCCTCTTACATTTAAATGACTCAGCACCCAAAAAACAATGCTAGTATTTTCATCCGATCATTTCACCTCTGAAACACCCTAATAATCATTTGAATAATAACCAGAAATATTTCCTTTTGTATCTGAATTTAAAAACACTATGTTACCCATCCACTTAAAAGATTAAAATATTACCCATTTAATATTTCACCAGCATGTCTATAATCATGTCATTCCAATATCAAAAAGATCAACTACATTATTAACATATGCATACCTTCTTTTAAAATTAAGCATCATAACTATGTTTGGTGGTTGAGCACTTCTTCCTCAATAGAGTGATTTAAAGAAATTGATCAATGCTAGTGTAAATCAAGTATAATAAATGAGACAGAAGTAAAAATAATAAGATCAAGTATAATAATTAAGTGATATACCTTAGATATTATATATAATAAATACCTTCATAAATATCAATCAACCATATCATCCCCAATGTTTCTACAACCACTATCTCGTGATTGTATTAAAAATATCCAAATAAATATTGAGAAAACCCCACCAATATAAACTTATTCAAAATTATAAATAACATAAGTGAGACACCAGATAAATAATATATTAATTTTGACGATAAAAAATAACTTTACTAGAAATAGAATATCCTCCAAGATTTAAATTGGGAAGATAAATAATGATAAAATAATAGTATTTATTCAATATAAACATTATCTGTCATTGAAATAATCACTTAGCATATTAACACCATACTATCATAAAAGACACATATTCATTATTATGATATCATTATTTTCCCCAACATAAAATAAATGGAGAAAAAATAAATTCATGTTAAGAAATATCAAATGAAAAATAATATAAAACATAAACAAGTTATAGAAACTGAACACATCAATTCCTCTAACCCAAAAAAATACCTCTATTTTAAACCATATATATAATAATCAATTTAAAATTTTAACTAACCATATTTAGCAACTAAACAATAAGAAAAATCACAAACCCAAATGAAAATTATTGAATAGGGAGAGTAAAATAGTTTTGGAATGATATAGAAATTAACATGTCAATCTATAATGTATATTCAATTAATAAGTAAGATAGAACCATAGAATCACATACATAAATTAAAAAATGATCTAACTTTTCTTACTCATAACCCACCATCATTCTTCATTGACTATAATCATTATCCATTGATTTTTCTTCATTTCTAACTCCTGATTGACCACCATGAAAGGAAAAATGTTTAATGAACTCAAAATAAATGGATAGAGAGAGAGTAATTTGTTTCATTATAAAAAAATGTGATTGTCAAGACCCCTATTTTTAGAATAAATCCATTTCTAGAAACAATTGTTATGTAATACGCTCATAAAAATTGAATAATATCTCTATTAAACAATTTGAATATTAAAAAATATATTTTAAAATTATGATTGTGTGAAAATATTATATAATTTAATATATATATATATATATATTGTTCATAAATATTATTTTTTATTTACCTTACCTCCAAATGAATGTGTAACTATTGACTCCCATTTGTAATCGTGTGTTTCAAACCATTATGTTATACTCATGAAACTTTATATATATATATATATATTATTTAATCATTTATTTTCCCTTAATAATTACTTATTGACATACTACTAGGGATGAAAATGGATACCTATTAATTGAGTATCCAACATTATGAGACCTCATTAAGTAGGTTTAAGGCAGTTTCTAATCAATTTTTTTATTTGTCTGAGAAAGTGATCAAAATGAATGAAAACTAATTAGATCGTTTTGGGTATATTAGTCTATCAAAAAACCCAACACAAATTAAATTAGTTATTAATAATTTATTAAAAAATATTAAGATAATATTAAAATAATTAATTTTATTCAATTACCTATAGTTAATTTCCTATTATATTTATAAATTATCTTTAAATTTGAATCCTAATAAATTATTTATTTTTACTTAATTAACTATATATTTTAAAATTATAAAATAATTTTCTATCTATTTTAATATCTAAAAATTCTAGATTTATAAAATCTTTAATGAAATTATAAAATGGTATTTAAAACTTTTTAGGTAATTAAATAATTATTTAAAAATATAACATGGTATAGTTATACTAAAGAGTTGTAAAATTAAATGGGTTCTAAAAAGGTATTAGTTTTGGAAAATGAAATGGTTTATGTTTTAGAAACTCCAAATTTCATCCGTACCTAACCCATGCCATCCCTATTGAATTACCCCATTCTATTTTTCTCTTGTCTCTCTAAACCTCTTAAGGTATCCACTTTACATTTTTTAATTATCACAAACACAAAAACCATAAAAAAATCTATTATTATTTAACATAAATAACAACATTCAGGAAATATATCAAAATAATCCATTATAATAAATAAAAGTTACTTATTTAGTAAATTATTTTTTTGATATTATCGTTAATAAAATACCCTAAAAACATATATCACAAAACTGCTACAAATAATACACATATTCTTATTTATGAATTCCTATGGTTACAAATTTCACAACACTTAATAATTATTCAATATAAAAAACCCAAACTACAGTTATACAACTTTAAGAAAAAAACAATCACAAATTAATCCCTTTTTAAAGAAACTTATTTCAATTTAGGAATTGTAAAATATTGAAAAGTCAATTATTTTGAACCAAATTAATGAAAAAAATAATGTACTAAAGATTATAATACCCCCACTTCTACAAAACACGGTTTATCCATTGCATGGGTTTCAAAAACCCAATCTAAAATTGAAATTAAAAACCCCCGCTTTTAGTGTAAGAAAAAGTTCTTTTAAAAGGGGACATTAATATCACATTTTTTGCAATATTAATGGTGGTATTTAATAGCGCTAAAAAGCACTGTTAAATGGGGTCATTTATCTGTGATAGTAAAAAAGAGTTGATAAAAATGGGAATTTATTAGTGGTTGTAAAAAAGCACTGATAAAGAGTATATTTCAAAAATTAATATATTTCATTAAAAATCATTTATTAACATATAAATATATTTATATTAATATAAATATAATATTTTTTTTAAATATCTCTTATTTAAGGCTAAATAGGCATTAATACATATATATATATATATTTGATATTCAGTGAAAATTGATTATAATGTAATTAAGATATATTTATAATTAATAATTTTCTCATTATTATTCTGTAATAGTAATTTAATAACAATTTGAAGATAAAAAAACCAAAAAATTAATATAAAATCTATATTATGTAGAAAATGTAACTTGAACATAAACCAGCATTAAATTTTTATTCAAGTGTCTGTTTGGGCTCTACCGTATATAAAATTGAAGCCCATAATAATATATACACCCTTTACGACAGGGCTAAACCTCAGTCTCATTTTTTGACGCCCAAAAATGGTCATAAGGCCTATAACATTTAGTTTTTAGTATAGGTACCCTAATTTGTTTAATATTCAAGGTATTCTTAGCTTCGTTTAAGGGGGTATTTTATCCCTTGTTTAGCGGGGACTATATTTATTCCAAGGTATTACATTCACATTTATATTATGGCTTTGAAATTTTATCATTTTTCATAATTAACTGTTATTTAAAAACAAATATTTAACAATATATACATATTTTTATATATTAACACATTAAAAAATGATTTCATAAATAAATAATTAAACATATTTATATAAAAAATATATTTCATACTATATAAACAAATATAAAAATATATAGATAAATATTGTAACAAAATAAATAAATAAATATATATCTCATAATATATAAAAAAAAATAGTATTTAGGAGTGGAGAAGGCATCGATGTATAAGATAGAGGCATCATGTTTGAAACTCGCTAGTGGTAGGGTCATAGGTGGGAGGGTGGGATTATCTGAAGTGCTAATAATGGGGTGGGGGAAGTGAAAATAAATAGTGTTGTGCCAAAAAAAATTAATACCATTTATCAATGGGGCCTTTATCAATACCTATTGAGCATGGTTAAAGGGTGCCTTTTACAGTGATAAAAGACACTGGTAAATCTATCCATTACCAATTTTAAAAAATATTGATAAAGAAACCCTTTAACTACGCTTAAAAATAAGTGATAAAGGCCCCCATTATCAGTTTTGTTAAAGGGGGCCTTTTGCATCACTTTTTATGATCATTGTTGAAGCTAACCATTTAACCTCGCTTACATTATCAGAGTTTCTATTGTGCTAATAAATCTATTTTAATATCAATTTTAATGGACCAATTTGTAATATTTCTCATTCAAATATTAGTTTGAAGAACCATAGTGTTCCAAATATTTTTTTTCACTCTAGAACTTATTTTATCAAAACATTAACCCATTTAGACTTCACACTGAGTTAGTGATGAAATATAGTGTAACCCAAAAACTCACACTAGTATTCTATGTGTTGGTTACTAGAACTAAATGTTTATAAATAAAATGGGGGCATTACCCTATCTAAAAATTATAAATTACCACTCCCTAAAATAAACACACAATGATAACCTCTATAATATTAAATCATATACAATGAATATAAGATGACATACTTGAAAAACTATACCAACTACCTACTTCTATTCTATACCCTAATGGAATCTATTATATCCATCAAATCAATTTAATAATCAATATATCCAAAAAAATCTTTTAAAAATTAACATAATAACAATTGTATGTTGGTGGGAACTATGTACATGGTAGCATCACCATCTTAAGATAATCAACGTTAGTAGGAATCATGTATAATAATGTAAACATGATTTTAGAAAACAATATCATGGATAATAATACAAGAATAATACTTTAATATAAGAAATATATAATACTGAGACTTGTATTACTCACCCATATCATTATTATAATTTCTACAACCATAATCTCATCATTCCACTCAATATTTCCAAAATCACAAATAAAATAAATTACTCCACTAATATATACTTCTTTTAAAGTATAAATTATATAAAATATTTTTTAAAATAATAATGTAACTAAATATATAAATAATAAATGGCCTAAAATCAAACAACAATATTGCTGGTGAAATAATGACAAAATACCCTCATTTGTACTATTCTCTTTTATCTACAACCAGTATAATTACAGTACTTGCCTCCACCACATTTCTATACAAATATAGACTCCATAATTATCATCTCATTATTTTCCCCAAAATCAATATAATAGAAAATAAAAAACAAAACACAAGAAACATCGAATAATATAATAATATATAATAAAAATTTAATAGAAAAACAATACAACAATTCATGTATTTCAATAAATTACCTCTTTCCAACATAATATACATAATAAAAATCCATTAAAATTAATGAAATGTACTTAGGAACAATTCCAAAACCCAAATAACAAAAACAAATATAATATAAAAAATACTGGTAGAATAATAGATGCAGAATAGTTCTTGAATGAAATACCAGTTAATTCATAAATTGAAAAAGATTATTTGATTCATAAATGCTCCCATATTCCTTACTCATCACCTATATTATTTCATTACTCACTAACTAATGGTTAGTTTTGGTCATTTATTGACCACTCTCAATCCACTACCATGAATGGATGATTGTTCCATGATCATAAAGGAAAAAAATAGAGGATTCATTTGAGGTGTGGAAATTTATGATGGCCAAGGCTCTCTTCTATACTATAAATCAAGAAACTCGCATTAATTCTAAAATAAATTCCCTATAAAAATTTTAATTTCACTACATTAATCATTTTTAATATTTAAACGATAATTTAAACCTTTTTAATTATGTGAATATTGTCACAACCCGGTTCCGGATGCCACCCAGAGGCGCCCCATACACGGATGGTGACATGGCCACAAACGAATTTCCCCAAATGCCAGAGGCTGCCAACTAGCAGTGAGGGTATTGTGTGTAATAGTGGGAAAACTATACCCTCATTGGTAGAGAACACAGTGGAAGTAAACAAATCATACAATAGAGAAAGCAGTAAATATCCCACAACAATAAACAGCATAAGTCTAAAATAGTAAACAACTGGAGAACACATATATATATGAAATGATGCACGATACATATGTCTAGGAAAGCAGCCAAACAAGTCAGAATGATGAATAAAATACTAATCCAAAGTATAAAAGAAAAACAAATAAGAAACTCCTCAGTATCTCAATCCTCATCTTGGTCCCATGCTCGGCTGCTCCAAAGCAATCAAGTACCAGAAGTCGAAGGGAGCTCTCCCTTGTCTATACCTGTGACAACATAGTCTTTTTGGGCCCAAAAGCAAGGCCCAAATAGGGTGTGAGACTAAAATCCCAGTAGGAAACCACCTGAAGATCTGTTCCTAATAGTCAGGGAGTATATGGCAGGTAACAGTGCAGTAATTAATAAATAGTAACAGTAAATAGTAGGCAGTAAATAGTAAGCTGTAACAGGAATGATATATGATAGTAATCAATCCACAGAACAACAAGCAGCCAAGAAACAAATAACTAACCACAATAGGAACCCCTCTTGGAAGTACTTGCAGCCAACCCCTCTGGTCCTATCCAAGAAGTACCAACAACCCTCTGGGCAGTTCACTAAGCCTAAACCCTCTGGTTTGGTCATACGAAATTATAAAAATCTCTGGAGAAGCTCGCTTGGTCAATTCCCCTTAAAGTCTAGGGTAGTCAGGGACTCCTTGAGGAAGATCACGTGGTCTAACCCTCTTATATCCCCATGGTCTAGAAACTCTATGAGGAGCTCACTTGGTCAATCCTCATATTGTCTCAGGTCTATCACAGACTCTCTAAAGAAGCTCACTCAGTCAATTCCTTCTTTATCCTGGAAAGGTTTTAATGAAATTCAAACATTGTAAAGACTCTTTGAGGAAGCTCACTCAGTCTACCCTTCTGTAGTCTATAATATCCAAGAATCTCTGGGAATCTAACTTGGTCTATTGCATGTAGTCTATAATGTACAAGACTCTTTGAGGAAAGCTCACTCGGTCTATCCCTTATAGTCTATATCACTAGGTTCTCATGGTCACGTGCCATTAGGTTCATAATAATGCTATAAGGCCAATGTACACCTACAGAGCTACTTGGCTAACCTGTCTATAGAATAAAAAGCATGTGAAGAATATCATTCCATCCTACAGTCACAGGGCATGGAAAACAGGTATAACGACCAAAGGCTAACAAGACCCAAAGGTCGTAACAAGAACAAAGAATGGGTAAAACAACCAAGCACGACAATTATGCACAAACATGATCAAATTATGTCTTCACAAACATAAAAGCATGGCAGGAAAAAAATAGGGGAAAACGGTAAACATGCAATCCCCATTCATGGGTATTGGTGTAAATTTGCACATAAAACTCAAGGACTTTGAAAGGTAAGGCACAAACCACCTAACTCAATGCTAGGAGATCAATATAACTTTACCACGAGGCTTGATTCCCCTTAGAACATCATAGATCTAGGGAAAAACACAAAATTTTCAACCCACAATATCTTGAGAAAGAAAGAGAATCATGGAATGAGACTCAAGAAAAAAGGAATATCTCACCGCTGTGATTCCAACGTAATTAACAACGGTCAATTCGGAAAACAAACGGAGGCTCGAGGTCTCGGAGGATGTTCACGGCCGTATGGGAACTCTTGGTCAAAGAACATAGAGAAGAGGGTGTTTCTATCGATTAGTCGTGACCCCAGTCTGTTTAATTAAAAAAAGAAAGTACATTGAGTGTACTTATGGGGTACATGGCGTGAACTTGGACTTTCTATATTCCGCATTAACCAGCCTCCACATCGCCCATACACACCGTGCGTGTGTCCCGAACACAGCCAGCACACGGCCTTGCGCTGCATCAAAGTACACAGCGTGTACTTATAAAGTACACGACATGTACTTTGAAAATTTCCAGATTGTCCTCTTTTCTTGAAAACGAACAAAAAAGGAAAACATACCTAAAATTCAGATCCGGGTTCTTACAAACTTTCCACATTAAGAAATTAATCCTCGAATTTCCCTAGAGAGGAATAGAAGAAGAAACCCCAAATATCTCTGGCCACTGCGGTCGTACATCGACCTCCCTCTCCCAGGTCTCATCCTGTAATCGCTCGTGCTGCCATAGTAGCCATACCAGAGGAACAAACCGGTCACAAAGAACCTTCGTACTATGATCGAAAATCCGGATAGGATGCTCCTCAAATAATGCATCTGCTTCGAGCTCATCCTTCTCGGGTTGAATGACATGAGACAGGTCTGAAAAGTAACATCATAACTGAGAGACGTGGAAGACGTTGTGTATAGCCTGGTACCTCTAAGGTAACTACAACTGCTAGGCAACCAGACCAACTCTCTCCAACACCTCAAGTGGACCAACGTACTGTGGTGAAATCATACCCTATCTCTGAATTCTCTTGTGTCCAAACCTCAGTGAGACTTGCAGGAAAACATGATCCCTGACCTTGAACTCCAGACGTCATCTCTAATGATCAAAAAAACACTTTTATTGAGACTGTTTTGTAGCCATCCTCTTCTGAATCAACTCTATATGCTATGAGGTCTCTTGAACAAGACGAGGTGCCAACAAAGATGCCTCTCCTGCCTCCAGCCAGCACAAAGTGGATTGGCATGGCCTACCGTACAAAGCCTCGTAAGGTGTCATCTAAATAGTCGCCTGAAAATTGTTGTTATAGGAAAAATCCACAAGAGGAATATTCTTCTCCCAAGAGTCGCTAAAGTCTAGAATGAATGATCGAAGCATATCCTCAAGCACATGTATCGTATGATTAGACTGGACATCTTTTTGGGGATGGTATGCTGTACTCAAAAGTACCTATGTACCCAAAGCCTTCTGAAGCCCCTGCCAGAACCAATACGTAAAACACACATCCCTGTCTGAAACAATGGAGTGTGGAACTCCATGCAGATGTACAATATCTCGAATGTACAACTGCACCAGCTGATCAACCATAAAGGTCTCCTTTATCGGCAAGAAGTGATCAAACTTTGTATTACTGTCGACGACAACCCAAACAACATCACTCCCACATGGTGACCTCGGTAACCCAGTCACGAAGTCTATCACGACATAGTTCCACTTCCACTCGGGAATGGGTAACTTCATTAAAATTCCTGCTGGTCGCTGATGCTCCTCTTTAACCTGCTGACAAGTAGAACATTTCATGACGAACCCAACAACATCCCTCTTCATACCTGGCCAACAGTACTGGCGATGTAGATAATGATACATCTTGGTGATGCAAAGATGAACTAACCAAACTAAAGAATGGAAATCCCACATCCGTTCCTCGCATATATATACTGGCACCCATACGCATCCCTAGAAACGCAAGATTTCATCCTCTCCCATTGTTCATTCAGGAATAGGGTCCTCTCCCGACACACATTCCTACAGAACTTGGCTTTCTGAGTCTGATAGCTGCCTCATCCGCACCCGACCAAGATTGGTAGAGTGAACAGCTATAGATGAAAGAAAAGTCTTCCCCTGTTTGTCATCCATCTCCAAATGAATCTCAGAGAACATAGCCATAAGCTTCCACTCACTGTAGGCCTCCTGAACTGCCTGAATCTGAGTTCTCCTGCTCAACGCATCAGCCACTCTATTTCCCTTTCCTGACATAGAGGCAAGCTTAAATTCTAAGGACTGAAGAAACTCGACCCACCTAAGCTTTCTCAGATTCAGATCACACTGAGCGAAGATGTACTTAAGACTCTTATTGTCGGTGAAAAACACAATGTGCTCCCCCAGAAGGTAATGTCTCCAACAGCGTAAGGAATGAACAACAATTGTCAACTCCAGATCGTGCATCGGGTTGTTCCTCTCGTGTGGCCTCAACTTCCGAGACCCGTACGTAACGACTCCATATCCCTGCATAAGCACATCTCCCAATTCGACACCTGAAGAATTACAGAAGACTGTATAGATCTTTCCTGGCAATGGAAAGACTAGTATCGGTGTTGTCGTCAACCTACCCTTCATCTCTTTAAAGGCAGACTCAGAAGAATCTAACCATAAGAACATCACTGCATTCTTGGTCAGACCTTTCAGTGGCGCTTCTAGGCATGAAAAGTCCTGTATTAAACACCTATAGTATCTAGACATCCCTAGAAACTCATCACCTCAAAGTAATTATTCAGATACTCCCAGGAAACTACAGCTCTCACTTTATCTAGGTATACTGATACTCTTTTCTCTGAGATAACGTGACCCAATAAGTGAATCTGATCCATCCAAAAGTGGAATTTCGAGAGCTTAGCATAAAACTGATGCTCTCTTAGTGTACTCAGAATGATCTCAAGATGGGTAGCATGGTCGTGTCGAGTGTGAGAGTACACCAAGATGTCATCCACAAAAACCACCACGAAGGAATCCATGTATGTGTGGAACACTCGGTTCATAAGTGCCATAAAAACTGTTGGTGAATTCGTGAGACTGAATGGCATAACCATATACTCATATAAACCATACCTACTTTTGAAGGATGTAAGAGGTATATCTGATGGTCTAACGTGCAACTGATGATAACCTTCCCTCAGGTCGATCTTTAAGAACACCTGATCTCCTCGAAGCTAATCAAAGAGGTCATCAATCCTCAGAAAAGGATATCGGTTCTTGACCTTCAACTGGATCAATGTCTGATAATCCACACAAAGCAGGATTGTGTCCTCTGCCTTCTTCGCAAACAGGACAGGCGAACTCCATGGAGAAGTACTAGGTTAGATGAAACCATTTGCCTGAAACTCCTCCAACTGCTTCTTAAGCTCCTACAACTCAGGTGAAGCCATACTATAAGGAGGAATGGACACCAGTGCCACTCCTGGAAAGATCTCAATCGAAAAGTCTACCTCACGCTCCGGAGGCAAATCCAAGAAGTCCTCTGGAAATACATCTGTGAAATGATCCACAATTGGAGGAAAGTCTAACTGTGAAGTCCCCTCGTCATCCAGATAATGATTGGAAATCTGGGCTGTAACTCCTCCTAGCCCATGATGCTCTAGTATAGGTCTACCCACCTGGACATCCCACTCGCCTCTATGAAGAAAAGATCTGCCCTCTTTTGATATGAAACTCACCCGGTGACGATAGAAATTGATGACTGCCTAGAAGGGAACTAACCAGTCCCTACAGAGAATGACATCATATCCTGTCATCTCTAGGACATGGAGGTCCTATAAGAAATGACTCCCTGAAACCTCAAGAGGGAACCCTCTGCACAGACGTATGCTAGACATCCTCATTCCCAAAGATATATCAAGAGTCAACATGTCGGCATATGAAAAGATACAGAGCCCAATGAACTACACAACACAAAAACAGATAAAGCTATGTGAGGCACTAATATCGAAAATGGATGAAGATAAAACTGAGTCTACTAAGATCGCACCATGAACTGTGGAAGGGTCGAGATCCTGCTCCTGATAGGTCTTCTCCACGGTGAAAGTCTGGCCTATACGGCGGCCCTGCGCCCCTATATGACCTCTCTTAGCTGATCCAATATACTATCACCGGTAACATGGTGACTGACCACCACGGTCATGACCTGCATGTCGGCCCAAACGGCCGGATGAACTCCAGTTCCAAGACTAGTGAGAAACTAGCGATGCATCACCTGTAGGAGGGGTCATAGAAGAACCCCTACCACCAGTTGTAGGCGAGAAGATCTGTCAAAAATTCTGAAGATGGCCCATATTTTTGCAAGATCGGCACTCCACCGGGTCTCTTTAGCACTGAGGCCTAGTATTCCCACTCCTACCACATAGGTAGCATACTACCTGGCTGCCCAAAGATGCATTCCTCATACCCTGATCTCCTCGAGTAGACTCCCTGCAGATCTTCCTACTATCAGTAGGAGGAACAATGACTCTGGAAGTCGAACAACCCTAGATCACTACTCCAGAATATCTCAGATTGATCTCATTGATCAGTTCCTGGTTAACAATAGAGGATATCAAAGTCAACCTGAAGATATTCACCTGTGAACAGATCTCCTGCCTAAGACCATCCTCAAACTTCCTAGAAAGGAACAACTCATCTCCTGCTGGAATTGGCATGATGCACTACAACTCAGTAAAGAGAGATGAGTACTCCATAACAGAAAGAGTACCCTACTCCAGAATCATAATCTCTCGAGTTTGGTCAGACCTCACGGTCTCCAGATAAAAGTAATCGTAGCAGATACACCGAAACTCATCCCAAGTCATACTATACTGGCACCCTCACTGTGAGATCACCTCCCACCACCTCTTGGTAGTGTTTCAGAGCATATAAGTAGAAAAATTTACCCTTTTCTCTATAAGTATCTATAGATACTCGAAAATAGTCAGTGTGGCCTCTAGCCACGACTCGGCTGCCTGGGGTCCTCTATCCCTTGAGAAAGTAGGTGGATGATGCTACTGGAAAACCCGCATCAACTCAGCCATCGACGGGCCCGGAGGTGGCGCTCCCTGAAAGGCCTGCATCATCCTCAGGAATTACTCCCTGAACTACGCATCGACACCAGCAATGGGTATATATGGTGGTTCCAATGCTGGAACAGGCGGTGGATCTATAGGAGTTCTCTGATAGGCCATATCAAGTGTCTGATCACCGTATGGATGCTGATGTACAACGGGAGGAAGTCTCAGTGGGGTAACTCTGAAATATTAAAAGAACACCTTAGATCGGGATCATCACAGACTGAGAACACAAGATTACAGGATTGGAACAAGAGAAAGAAACACTCAAGTTTTAATAAGCATGGCTACACGGCGTGTATAAAACAACACGGCGTGTTCCTTAAGGCCATTCACAATAGCGTGTACTTCTTTCACCACTGGTCTTGTAACACACACAATTACATGACGTGTTGTCCCTACACACGATGTGTACTTGACCTCTATTCCCCTGCCCAAGTATCTTTACACGGATAACCTAAACGTTCCTCATAACCCTAGAGTACACGGTGTGTTCACTAAGGAAACAACGCGTACTAGACAAGGTTTCAGAAACCATGTTGTTAGTTACACAGCCGGCTACACGGCTGACCCTTACATGGCGTGTTCCAAAAAAACACAGCGTGTATAAGTGAAGATAATACCAACCTGTGTTGTTTGTGACATGGTTGGGTACCTAGAACAAGGATACATGGAGTGTTCATTCAAAACACAGTGTGTACTACACGGGCTTCCCCGACCCATGTTGTTAGTGACACGGCTGGGTACACGGCTCACTACTAGACGACGTGTAATGATGGTACACGGCGTGTTCCTGAAAACTTTTTCACCACCCCATGTTTCTTCTCACACAGTCAGTGACACGGTTTAAAACTAAACAACGTGTAGTCAAGTACACACCATGTATTCTGGGTTTTTCCAGGAAGTAGCTCAGAAACTGCACCAAAGCCCAGAAAACACTGAACAATAAGAACAACAGTTCCAAATTCTGATCCATGAGGGCCCATACATCCAGCGAATCAAATCTTGGCATCTTATATATATTATATACAAGGTAAACACGTCAATTATCCATCAAGTTCCGATTCATGAGGGCCCATAACACCTCAAGAACTAAAATTCAGTGTTCATTTAAGCAAGGTATAATACAAACAATTTGTCTATAAAACGATAGGGATTCTATCAAATCATCTATCACAACAACATGAATAATATACACAATGTCTATCACTACAACATGCAATCACTTATGCACCTTAGATGGCATGGAAAGCATGCATGGCATGTGATTTCTAACAAGGTCCTATATGATGTATGAGATGGAATACTCTCATCTCAACAGGTTGCGACAGAAATATAACCGCAATAGCAACAACAATAACAACAAAAGGCATGTGATTCACTCTAGGTGAAATCATATCAACCGTAAAATCTCAAAACTAGAAAAATGAAATTAACGAGGTAGATTGGATTTTCCCTGTACACGAGTTAGCTACTCCTGGGCACAACTTATTACCAAGTACATAATCCATCCTATCCCTGGATAAAGGCTCCAAATAGTAAATCAAGAGAAAATAATTCCTCTGATACCACTTTGTAACGTCCTGGTTCTAGAAACCACCTATAGGTGCCCCATACCTGGTTGGTCACATTGCCTCAAATTCATTTCCCCAAATTCCAGAGGCTACCGACTAGTAAAGGGCCTTGGGTGTGATATTTGGGAAACTATGCCCTCATTGGCAGAGTACACAGTGGAAGTAAACAAACCATCCGATAGAGGAAGCAGTAAATATCCAACAATAATAAACAACGGAAGACTAAAACAACAAAAACCCGGAGAACACATGTATATATGAAATGATGCACGATACATATGTCTAGGAAAGTGAAAAAAAAGTCACAATGCTGAATACAACACTAAAACAAAATATAAAAGAAAAAAATAAGCAACTCCTTAGCATCACAAGCCTCGTCTTGTTCCCATGCTCTAATGCTCCAAATAAATCAAGTAACACAAGTCGAAGGTTGCTTGTCCTTGTCAATAACTGAAACAACATAGTCTGTTTGGGCCCAAAAGCATGGCCCAAATAGGGTGTGAGACTAAAATCACTGTAGGAACCACCTGAAGATCTGTGCCTAACAGTCAGTGAGTATATGGAAGGTAACAGTGCAGTAAGCAGTAAACAATAACAGTAAACAACATGAAGTAAATAGTAAGAAGTAACAGGAATGATATATTAGAGTAATCAATCCCCAGAACAACAAGAAGCAGAGAAGCAAATAGCTAACCACAAAGGAACCCCTCTAGGAAGTACTCGCAGCCAACCCCTCTGGTCCTATCCACGAAGTACCAACAACCCTCTGGGAAGTGCACTTAGCCTAAACCCTATGGTTTGTTCATACGAAATTATAAGACTCTCTGGGGAATCTCACTCGGTCAATTCCCCTTATATTCTAGGGTAGTCAGGGACTCTCTCAGGAAGATCATGTGGTCTAATCCACTTATAGCCCCAAGGTCTAGAAACTCGCTGAGGAGCTCACTTGGTCAATCCTCTTATAGTCTCAAGTCTATCACATACTATCTAAGGAAGCTCACTTAGTCTATTCCTTCTCTAGCCTGGAATGGTTTTAATGAAATTCAATCAAAGTAAGGACTCTCTGAGGTAGCTCACTCTATCTACCCCCATGTAGTCTATAATATCCAAGACTTTCTAGGAATCCCACTCGTCTATCCCATATAGTCTATAATGTCCAAGACACTCTGAGGAAAGATCACTCGGTCTACCCCTTATAGACTATAGCACCAGGTTCTCACGGTCTCATGCTTTTCAGTACCTAATAATGCTATAAGGACAAAGTACACCTACAAAGCTACTTGGCTAACCAGTCTACAGCATAACAGATGTATCAAGAATATCATTCTATTCTACAGTCACAAGGTATGGAAAACATGTATAATGGCCAAAGGCTAACAAGTCCCAAAGGTTGTAACTAGAACAAGGCATGGTAAAAACATCCAAGCCCATAAATTATCCACAAACATGATCAAATTATCTCTACAAAAGCATACAAGCATGGATGGAAAACAACATGGGAAAAATAGTAAACATGAAATACCCGTGTTCATAGGTATTGGTGGATGTTTGCACAAAAAACTCAAGGACATAGAAAGGTAAGGCACAAACCACCTACCTTGATGCTAGAAGATCAATATACTTTGACTACTACGATTGATTCTCTGTAGAATGGCTTAGATCTATGAAAACGCAAAAAAAAATTTAACCCATGATATTTTGAGAAAAAAGGACAGTCATGGAATGATAATCAAGAAGAATGAAGATATCATTGTTGTGGTTCCAACGCAATCGACGACGGTCAATTTGGAAAACAAAGGGAGCCTCAGGGGCTCAGAGGATATTCATGGTCGTACATGCGCTCTCAGTCAAAGAACATAGAGAAGAATGTGTTTTTGTTGATTAGGCGTGACCCCATATGTTTAATGAAAAAAAGAAAGTACAAGGCATGTACTTTTGGGTTACACAACGTATACTTGGCCTTTCTGTACTCCTCTTTAAGAGGCCTCCACATCACCCCTACAGATCGCGTGTGTGGCCTGGACACGGCCAGCACACGACCTTGCGCTTCATCAATGTATATGGTGTGTACTTATAAAGTACACGACGTGTACTTTGAAAATTTCTAGATTTTACTCTTTTCTCAAAAATGACCAAAAAATGAAAACATACCAGAAATGAAGATCAAGGTTCTTACAAATATATTATATAAAACATAATCAATATTGTTAATTTTTTTTATTTTTAGTACATATATTTATTATTAATAACTATTATTAAATAAATTTACATCACTAGATATAACAATAGACATCACTCATTGATCCCTATTTTTAATAGGTAATTTTTGAACATTTATATTATGTTCTTTAAAATACATATTAGCCCTTAATGATGGAAGAATACAAATGAAATTAGTTTACCAATAGGAGTTAAGAATAACTTAATTAAGATATAGTAAATTTAATATTGATCTTTAAACCAAGATTTGGAGAAATATAAAACATCCCATCGTATATAGTAGTATTGTTTTTAGATAACTCTCATATTAGGAGGATATTATGACATGTTTCTTGATATAATTTATTTCTGAGTTTTGGTGGTGATTTCAGGTTTTATTTATTCTCAACATTTTTATGGATGAGTTAGAGGCTTATTGCAGATGAGTATGAAGTAACAAAATAAAAAATAATATGGAGACACAATCCATTTCATAATGATTGAAATGAAATATCATAGATAGTGTGATGAAAATATACAACGATGAGTTGAGTGAAAAATACCCATTTTATTATATGGTGGTTTTTCTTGTTACGGTGATTGACCAAAATGAGTCAAAAATTGGAAAGGTTATCTAACACTAATCATGGATGTGTCTAAAAATTCCCTACAGGATGAGATAATTGTGGTTATAGAGAATCATGTAGAGAAACAAAATTTTCTCCATGAGGAGAAATGGAGAAAACATGCATGGATCAAGTCGTGGTTATACAAAAAGACACTATACACCACACATAAGGAGGAAATGTTTGGGGAGATGAAAATTTAAATATTATATATTATTAAATTGGAATTTTTTAATAAGTTACATTTCATTGTGGATGTTGAATATATTATCGAGGATGAGAAAATTGAAACTGAGAAATGAGTAATTATAAAGATATCTCATTGTGGTTTTTAGATTTAGAAATGAATTAATAGACAATATCATAGCTAAACTATAACATTCCATGGTTAATTCATATTTATTAAATACATTTTTTTGGATGATATGTTATGAGGAAACGATATAGTAATCTACTCATTGTACATATAATGATTTATTGGACTTAGATGGTTTTGATGTTAAGAAAAATGGTGCACACATGATCCAAACATGGAGTCACATGAGGAGGAAAGTAGAATATTGATCTACTTGTTGATTATTATATTGATATATCTATTTACGTGGATATTAGGACCATATTACCATTTCTATCATTCGTCTTATTATTAATAAGATAATTATATGGTAATAAGGATCCAAACCATTAAACACTAAGGATTCGCCACAAGATAAAACATGTGCATGAACCGTGTAAAAATATCTCATGCCATGTTCATTTTATCATGATATATATCTCATGTCATTACTAATTGGTTTTATTCGTGTATGATATAATTAAAAAACATGATAAAAATAATAACAATTGAAATGAATATTTCATTTTTTACAATGTTTTTTGGTAGAATAGATTCTCCCCCACTCATAGTACTACACATTTTTCTATTTTGGCTTTCTACACTATCTATGTGAACCAATTATAATATATATATATATATATATATGTAAAATAAAATGTTATATTCTTAAAAAAACCATGAGAATTATTCACATAAAAAATTATTTCAAAAATTAGAAATCTAATTTATTTGTTTAATAAAAATTTATTTCACAATAATATTTAGTAAAATCTATATAAAATGCATAATTTGAAAATATAAATAAATATTCACAACCTAAAACTTATGAATACATGATTTTTCACAAACCAACACTATTTATAAATAATACCCATTCCATCTTAGAAGATCAATCCAATTTATTTTCCTTAAAATTCATTAAGATCATGTTTCTTCCCATTAGTTCCTCAAAAAATATATTCCCTCTAGAGAAAAAGAATCACATTGATACATAAAATAAATTTTATATAAAAAAATATTTCCTTTTTACAAATAAAATTTGTTATATAAATAATTCCTTATATAATATATATGAAACCAAAAGGCATATGTATTTTTCACAACCCAAAACCCAGAAAAAGAAAAATTAAAATATTTTAAAATTTATATCTCATATGGAAACATAACTAATTTATATTAAACATGATTATGTAAAATATTATTTATATAACACCATAATAGATATATATAATAATATTTAGCAAATAAAAAAATTGTACAATTTTAAAATTTTAAATGATTAATAAAACTTAATGAATTTAATTATTACTTAACTTCAATTTAATGAAATAAAAATAGAAATTCTATCATGATATTATTATTATATTATGTAAAATATTTAATTATTTAAATAATGAATACAAAATGAAATTGCCATTAAAGTTTTAAAAAATTATTATTATCTCATTAATAAAGAAAAATATTTTTCCTTAATAATATTGATAAAACTCTTTTATCAAACAATAGATATGGAATGAAGTTTAATAAATAAATAAAAACTATTTTAAAACATTATAACAAACCAATCCATCAATATATTTTAGGTTATTAATTTCCACCCCCAATGTTTTAACCTATACTATAGTTTTGAAAACAATATTTGTAACTCCTCGCATGAACTTCATTTCAATTTTAAGACCATATATATACACTGAAAAGTGTAATGGATAATTTATATATTATTCCCATGAATTAGGATTATTTAATTTTCTAACATAATACATAATTTTGACTCACAATTTCAATTCTATATCACCTTCATGTATTCCTAAAAAAGATAATAAAAATATCCAAATTTCATTAATAGAAATATTTCCTCCCTTTAATGAGACCCTATTTCAGTTTTAAATATATAGGTGTACCATTGGAAAATATAATAATCCTATTTTTTTTTTGAATTTAACCATTTCCCTTATTCTTTTACAATATTAGCATTGTTTGAGATCTAGAACCTCCCATGTCATATAGATAAATGTCAATATATTGATTGAATTGGATAAATATTTATCAAGATTATTAATGTTATAATTTAATGTTAATAGATGAAATATATCCGAAAATGATAAAAAGGTGAATACATATCCATAACCAATAAATGAGATGATATCAATCATTATAAATAGTTTGAAAACCCATTTATATTGAGTTAATATCTAGAAACTAATTTTTTATAAAAAAATTGAATTTTTTTTATTTTAAATCCTCGTACAAATCATGTTAGTATTATTCTTGATAGGTATTGATATATTATAAATCATATTAAAATCATCAGTGTTTTCATATCCCTTTTAAAATAATCGCCTTATATAAATAGTCATGAACATTGATATATTAATCAAATCCTTCTTTTACTTCATATAAGAATTATTCTCCACTTATTAAACATCCTCAATGTGAAACTATTTTGGATGGGGTGATCTATGACATAAATGTTTTCATTTTGGTAAAACTATTCTCATGTTTTGATATTAGTGGATAAATTTACTAATATTTAGATTTTACCATTCAAAAATATATCTCAATTATATATTTTTTCAAGATATATAGTCTATTTTAATCTATAATAGAAGATATTCATTGAATTTGTATCATATTTTACATAAGAATATAATGAGAAATAGTATTGATCATACTCCCACAAAATGATAGCCACTTAGATCACATCAAATAGTGGACTAAGATATAAATTTCAAAATTCATTGAGAAAATTGTTCTTGATTTTCTCAAATCTAATATCTTATGGTAATAAATATATCAATTATATCATACACAGATCTTGGATAGTTTTGTAGAAATTTTTTACCAGATATTTCAAATGAATCATATTTACTCAATACACTAGGATCATAACCAATATATTTAGTTACCCAAGTGTAACCATAGGATTAAAATTATATATAGGAATATAATTTATTGATACACCTAAAAATAAAAACAATAAAAATTATAATTTATAAGATGTTCAGTTAAAAGTGATAAAATTATTTTTATGATGGTGGACTTGAAAGTTTCTTGCTTAAAAAGGATTCTATCAAAACAATTTATGGTTTATAATTTCCTCATAATTTTAAATATTATTTTCATGAATATTTTATCAACTTAATTACATATATATGTATTCTTAAAAATATATAATATATTATTATTCTATGTTTTAACCAAATTAAAATTTTTTAATCATATTAATTTAATAAATATTTTTCAAATAATTATTTCTATTTTAAATTTATAGTATAAATTAAATTTTAATCATAAAAAAATATATAAATTTATCTCATGAAAAGGATACATAATTAACCACTTATTTTATGAATTGAAAATATTATAAACTAAGATCATAAACAAAATTATGCTTGGTGTAATATATTTTCAATATTAACTTTTCTAGAACGGTTTATGCCCATAGGACAGTCAGAATTCTTCAATTCTCACTATCCTTGGGTCATTACATGAGAGTGATTTAATCAATATCCCTAATTTTATTTTTAAGTATTTAAGAATAACCATAACAAACCATTACTTTATAATCATAACAAACAAGCCATTAATATTTCTAAATTAAATTAAATTTTATAAAATACCTATCATAAAACACATAAAAATGAATAAAATTTATAAAATAAATTTAAACAATTTAAATTATCTATAAATATATTCCAAATATAATTATTTCATATTTATAAATATTTGAAATAGATAATTAAATAAATAAATGGGTAATTAAAAAAAATTAAGAACAATAAATCAAATTCATACATGGATCCTATATTAATTTTATATAAATGATCAGGCACGCATGAAGGTTATTTTTATATTATTTTAACCTTAAAATTTATTTATTATTAATTATTTTAGTAATATTTAATTTTTAAAAACAATGAATTTATACATCATTCTTTTTCACTTTAACATATATTTCATGATTCTATATATTTAATTTCCAAATCATCGAAAATAATATATATATATATGTATATATATATATACACCATATGTATCATTTCATTATTGCATCAATGGTACAAATAAAAAGAAAATATTATATAAAATTTCTAAGAATAATATTGAACAGTAGGTATAAAACATTTCATGACTATAAGAAGGTAATTTCATATATCTTATTCTCTAGAATAAAATCATACCTATAATATGTTTTTTGTGAATTAAAAATAGGATCATCCATCGAATAGATATATTATAGAATGAAATTAAATTAGAAATATGTTGGAAATGGATTGAGTTTATAGGATGTTGTATCAGTATTCATCCATCATATAAGAATTAAAAATAAGTAAAATGATATAGAAAAGTAATATAGACATTGTATATAAATGAATCTATTAAGATAACCTATATTATACTAAATCTTTTTTCATAAGTATTTATTTAGTAATTTAATCTGTTATATCTAGAGGTGGGTTTTATAAAAAAGGGTATAAAATTTGGAATTTTCAAGAAAATATTGAAATGGTGAAATTCAGAAAATATTTATAGAAAATTTAATTTTCTATTGAATATAAAAATATGATATATGTATATTTTATACTGTAATAATATATTATTACATATTGAAAGGGATTATTGGGACATAGATTATATCAAAATGAAGTGAAAGAACATTAAAATAATAAACACCATATTTCATTGGTGTAAATAAATAAAATGTAATGAAATAACAAAAAAAAATGTGTAACATACTATCAATGATGAATCCATACCAATAGTGAGTGTCAATAAGATCCATCTATAACAAATAGTTGATTCCTTCCTACAAAGCTATCCAAAAAATTGGAATCAAGAAATAATTTGTTAGAACCTATCCTAATTTTAAGTTGTGATAACACCTCCTATTAAAAGGTAAATATGGGGATAATAAATAAAGAGATCATTAGTATTTTCAATTATTGCACTCCAGTTTCAAAAAAATTAGGTAAAAACCCAATTTATAGAATACCTTTATTATATGAAGGATACTATTGAATTTTTAATTTTAATTGTGTTATGAATTAGACAAATTTGAATCTATTATTGTAACTCTTAAAAAACTCTTCAATTATTTATGTTATTTTTATCCTTTAATAATAAATAATCCATCTATGAATCATCACATAATTTTTAAAAAAAATGAATAATCCAGGATAATCATTATTGTAGTGTTGGATGAATGATATCCAACATCATTTATCACATACAACATTATGTATAATAATGAACCATCATATAAAAAAATTGATTTTGGGAATCTCACCATGTCAGGGTTTCTGATTTCGTACATATTTTAAAAAATATTCCACTTTTAAAAATGTCTTTAGAATTTATGAACAACATTACCATTCTTTATGAACTTATTTATAAACATTTGGATTTTTTTTTTAAAAAGAAACCTTATTAAAAGACATAATTTGTTATTATATAATACTTTTAAGAATTGAAAATAAATAGGTTTTTTATTTGTAGTGTCAAAATCCTAAAAGGTGTGGATAATGTAACAACACCATCTTTCATACTTACAAAACTAGAATAATTGAAATATGCAGTGGTTTTTATAGATGGTTTTCAAAAGTACTACTAAATATTTATTAAAAAAATTATCAATGGTTTTTTAAAAGTCATTAATAAATATGTTATCTTAATTTTTATATTTCTTCAATTTTATTTTTTGAATATTTTTTTAAATCCACCTCTAAAAAATAATAAAAAATAAAATTAAATATATGTCATCATCAAATGACCATAATATTTGATCTCGGTGTCCATTTTAGCTCCAAACCTAGTAAAATTGAATATTAAAAATTAGATTACACAAAATTAGGTGATAATTTGGTAATTGGTAGTTGAAAAAAATTTAATACTATTATATAAGAATTTGAAAATAGAACTTCAACTCCAATTGACAATATGTTTTCATCTGGGTGACAATATGTGATCTATCATATATCAGATAAAAGCCTACAAAATGATCTACGATGTGTTTACCGGGGAGACCCAAATCAATATTTTTTGAGTTTAAAAGGCCATGAATGTAATACATCAAATTATAAATTAACAACATTTAATTTTATAGCATTAATGACACAAGATGCCAATAAAGTAAGAGAATATAATATATCGATACTTTATAATATATTTACTATTTAAAATAGATTGTGTACATATTTAAATTCTTACAATAATGAGTTAGTGTTAATTATATTAAATATATAACATCTTTTATATCTTATGTTACACGTAAGAGTGTCCTTCCTCAATAACGCGTGTTATATGCCAGATCGAGTTTCACCAAATAACAATGTACTATTAAAAATATTATTAATTAATATAATATTATAAAACCTAGTTGTTATGTTAAAAGTAATTAATAGTGTTAACTATGTTATGAAAATTTATGGTATATATAAATATGAAAATAATACATTGGTTTCCGATTATTGAGAAATGAAAATAACAACCAATTGGATATAAAAATAAATATTATAATATTTATCTTCTAAATGAGTTGTGTCTTAATAAAAATAATTAATTACAATTAGTTTTTGTTTTTAATTAAAAATATAGGTTATATAATCAAAAAAATATTTTTTAAACCTATCCATTATGTTTGATATGCATAAGATAAGAACAAACTCAATTTTACACATAAAAACCTATATTTTTTAAAAGGCAATTTTACCACCATTTATAGGAGAAGCCATTTTAAATCTTAATTTTGACACTTTAATGGATTTAATTAGTCCAAATAAACATGACTTTGAAATAGAAACATACAAAATTGTTTAGGGAATTTTTTTGATATTTTTCTGAAACATTTCAAATTATAATGAATAATTAAAAATACTGAATTTAAGTTCAAAACTACGTTTTGTGCTATTTTATTTATAAAGAAAAAATTATAATTTTAACTGGTTTTAAAATTTAATTTGATAATATTTTGTAAATTAATACAATTTAGGTGATTGGGATCAATTTAATATTGAAATTGATTATAAAAACATAGCAAAATTTTATACAATTTTACTTTAAAACCCTACATTGTCATCCCACCAACAGGATGAATTTTAAATTAATTTCTACTACTCATGTTATTGATATTTTAAAAAATGGATTAAATAAATTTAATAAGAATATTCTATAGTTTATAACATGGTCATGTTTATTATTTACTTAAAATATTAGTGAAAGTGAATAAAATGAATTACAGTTACTAAGGAAAAATTAACCTTAATAAAAAAATAACACATTATCTTAATAGCTCAATTGACCTATACACTTGTAAAAAACCCCTTTTTGGAAAACAAAATCTGTCAATAACCTCCCATTATTTAGTTTTTTTTGGTTTGGATGTAGTTTTTTTATGTAAGATCATTTTTACACCTAACATGTCTCCAAAAATTCCAAGTGAGTCCTTTTACTTCCTTATAAAAGGCCACCACCTATCCCTATTCCTCACACCTCTCAAGACACTTTAGATCGACCAACATATGACCAAATAGATCAAAAAAATCCCTCCCCTAATCCTAAAATTCGCCATGTTTGAAGAAATTATACCCCCCAATTTTTTGTTTCAAACCAAAAGAAGTTACCAGATTAAGAGGTAACGTCTTCTCTCATTTTTTTTAGTTTCATTTCCATTATCCACTCTATATGCTCTTATTATTATATTATTACATATAAACACCAGTATCCTAAATATACTTTGTTTTTTTAAATATATTTACCTACACTTACATACACCTCTATCTAATGTGTAACAAACATATTGTTTCTCTGTATGGTGAACTTCTGTCTCACGAAACGATGATTGTTCATTTTTGTATTTGCACGTATCATGGTGTCCATTATGTTGGACACTATATTTTTTAATTTTACATGTGAAATTTATTATATATTTATTCTTATTTAATCCTTTTATAATATATAGATTTAATACATTCCAATTTTTGTTAATATGGTAACATTGTTTTTGGATATGTGGACTACCTCCCCCTCAACGTGATGTTATTTGTTCACATTATATATGGAATGTATAAAGGATAGTTATAATTAAACTTATGACATGTAAAATTAATATATATGATATTCAGAAAATAATTAATATATTTTAAATATATATATATTTCATTTTCTATATTACCCTCTCACACACTTTAAAAGAGATAACATCATTTGTGGACGTGTGGAATACCACCTCTTTGACATGATGTGATTCCTTCTACATCACAAGAATTATATATATATTCATGTATATGATTCAATAATATGTTATTTATGATATAATTATCATTATGTAATGATATGGTGTTACTTACCTTCTTTCTATAATGATCATTGAAAAATAAGAATGTTACTCATGTGTACGTATGACCTACCATCTCCAAGAAAGCAACGTTGATTCATTTCTCATAACTGTATTAGATGATTGATTTTAAAGGAATAATTTATCTATAAATATAATAATTATTCAATTATTATTATTATTTATATTCTATATAATGACCCCAATTGAACATAGTTGATCTACCAAAGTTGTTTTCACACATAAACTGAATTGGTTCAAAACACCCGATGTAAACATAATTGTTTAATTAGTTGTTTACAACATGGTAATAAGATAAATAAAAATAATTATGAACCTAAAAAAACTTTATGATCCAATTATAAAATTAACATAATTTTATTATACAGTATGTAAAGAACATTCACTTGAAAGGAATCTCAAGGTAAGGTATTTTCATCTCACTTTTGAAATTTGTGAGATTAATGTCATATACACTCTTTAATTCTTTTGTATGCTATAACTACTACCAATTTTGATATATTATATCATGATTTCCCTTTTTTCATGATATTAAACAATTAAATTTATTTTACACTTTTAGGTAATTCATGAATCAAAATCAACTAAGGTAGTAATGTATTATTGACTCATTTTCATTCTGTGAGGCATACTTAATTATAGTGCACCAAATTTCCAATATATGGTGTAAATACTACCAAATTAACATATAATATAATGAATTATATTATTTTTTTGGTATTTAAATGGTTCAATTATGTATTATTACCTTTGTTTTTCTAATTCATTTGTTACTACAATAGTAATAGATTTCGTCCCAATTTACATTCCATTTGGAATTATTTTTTATTATACACCAATTAGCTTTTATTTGGTATATATACTACAATTTTACATGTTATATCATGAATATAATTATTCTAATGATATTTTAAGTTTCATTTGATTCATTGGGAACTATGATTTGAATGTTTCAATGCGTTATGGGACACATTGGAACGTTTAAATATCATTTTTACTCAACAATGATTTAATGTCAACAACCCTTATTGTTACTTGTCCTCCATTGAGGTATTATTGATAAATACATATTATTTATTCAATATGGATATTTTATAAGGCACATTGAATATTCAATATGAGGAATTTTGGGTACTAGTATGACATGGCCGAGGCCCCCTATAGCTTACCATACATCTGTAGTCTCATAGGATGAGTCATTTGGTTCGCCACCTCAGATGGTTTTTTACCCAGCATTTTGTAAACCATCTTATGAAAGGTCTGGAAGGTAAAGGTACCATGTACTTGGGAAACATGGTGTCCAATAATAAATCATTTCTCTCATTTATATCCAATTATTATTCATCCATGAGATTTGGCATTGACATATATATGGGTGCATTTAATTTTCAGGAATTAGTTATTATTTTTCCAAGAGATTTTGTGTTGACATATATACGGATACATTTAATTCTCAGTTTATTGACATATATGGAATGAGAATAAATTTATTACCCTTCCATATTGATTTTACATTTTCTAGTTATTTTAATGGAATGTGTTATCAGTCATTTACATTTCCAGGTCAATTTATTCTTAATGATACATTATTACTTTCAGCCAAATATATATTTTTTTATTAAAAGGACACTTTTATTGAAAAAGTGTAAAACCAACAAGTCCAACCAAGCCATCAAACACTATAACACATAACAAAATTATCAAAGAGCAGTTTAAACCCATTAGACTCAATGCCCTTAAATAATTTCTAGGATGGAGTTGTTACCTTTTTGCCAAGATCGTCTTTAATGATGTCTTTTACATGGGAAGCCAGCTTGTCCCACATTCTCAAGAACTCCTCCACCACAATTTTCTTGTTATTGAAACCTCTTACTAGTATTATGTGTTGTTTGTCCATCCACTCTCGTTGCTCCTTGTTTGTGTCTACTCGGATCATCCTTCCATTCATTTTTTCCACATCCTCAGCAGAAGCACATATGGTTAACACCTTCTCTACCATCTCTTCCTCAAATTGTAAAAGCATCTCCTAAGGCGATTCCCTAAGCTCAGCCGCTCTTTCTGGCTCACCATGCATCCCCTCTGCACCCTCTTTTGCAGGAGTGAATCGAACCAAAAGACTCTCACTCCCCTCGCTCGGTTTCCCCTTCTCTCTTCCCGAGCCTAAATCCACCAGATCCCTCTCATGCACCTCCGCCCCCTCCAAACCCACCGTTCCAGAAACCGCGTCAACATTGGAAACTAACTCCCCTGGTTTTTTTGCTGGCAAATATTGTAGGGCGTGAAAGGACCTAATTTCCTTCTCCGTGTTTTTACCTTTGACTGCAGACCACATTGAAACTGTTTTTGCCAAATTGGTTTAGTCATTGCGAGATTTAATTTGCTTAACCCTGTTAACTGGGATATTTCCCGAGAGAAGAAGCTCCTCCATCACTTTCTTAGGTCCAGAACCACTGCTTGCAAACCCCTGGAGGACCTACTCATCATCTGACCACGACTTCAAAAATGCTATTTTCCCACTCGATTTAGAATCCTCAATTGACCGTGTACTATTAGACTTCCTTTTACACTTTGGAAACAATGTTTTCCACCCTCTAGGATCAACATTCTCCTAATCTTCCCTGACCATAGGATTAAATAGAATACTAGCTTGTAAGGGTTGTATAGGGTCCTGCTGACCTAGAGGCTGTTGAAGAGGAAGGCTCAGGGGATGGACAGAAATCGATTGCAGTGGGGAAACCCTTCCTCCCGCTCACCCAATCTTAACCGCCTCTGCGAAGGAGGGAGCGATCCTAGGAGGGGACATGCCCGTGGGCTCCTGAAACTGATTAGACGAACCCGGGGGGGCCTAAGTCCCGCTTCAGACTTGCAAAGATGTCAGCAGCATTCAGCATCGCAGGCACCGATACCAAACTCTTCTCGGGACGATCGTCCTTGGAGAAGTCTCTGCTTTCCATGGGAGGGACATCCGAGAGAACGTCCTTCGGCAATACCCCTCCCTGCAAGTTCTTATTCCCTCACCGGCATGAAGAAGAAGTGTGCCCTAGATGCTTATAGGAGTTGAAGAAGAGCATCCAGGACTCGAAGATAACCAGATGCTTATATCTAAATTCCTCCCCAACTGATATACAGACCCACTCGATAGAAGGAAAAGAGACATTGACTTCAACACAAACCCGAGGGGTAATCGAGTGACAAAAATCCGAAGTTCTTGAGTCCGAGCAAAGGTACCGACCCACTAGATTACCCAACATACGTAATATAGACAGATTCTGAAAAGGTAATGGTAGCTCAGGAAAGCTTACCCACAAAGCCGATGACGGAGCATCCCGGTTCATGTGTTAGATCGTAGGACCATCTAAGGAGGAAGAAACGATAGCCGTTGCAGGTACGTGGAGCACTTGACCACGTAGTGATGAAATCTTCCAACTAAGAGAAACGAACCATGATGTGTCGCCTATCCGACAGACCAACCACCGCCCGCTCCTTGAGACCCCATGAACTGAACACGAAACGGTCGAAGGTGTCCACCGAAGGGTGCCACGATGCGAAACGAGCCACTAATGTGAGATTCAGTCCTTCATGTATTGATTCTTTGTTATCATGTCAATATAATTAGTAGAAGATACTAGATATAGGCAATCTGGGGTCAGTGCGCTACACAGAAGACCTATGAAACTGTGTTTTTTTGTTCTAATACAATGCTTTCTAAACATTTTGTGTGATTTCAAATTCAGTTAAGAGTGTCTCCATAAGTTTTTTGAGATCTATATGATTTTATTTCCTGGATTTACGTTCATATTCACCTAATAGAGTTGTAATTGTTGTGTTTCCCCTCTTTTTTGGTTTTATTTTGAATTATAGATATGTATGTATCTATTTCTAGAATTTTTTTATTTTTTTTAATATATATATTTCAATATTTATATAAATGTTTTATATTATTGCATCTATGCATATATATTTATATGTATTTAGGCATATTAGTCTATATTTATATATATTTATCCATTTATGTATATTTATATACATTAATGTATACAAATATATGTAATGTTTGTAAATGAATTTATACATATTATGTTACCTTGTGTATGTGTGTCTGTGTGTGTCTTTATGATTGTATTTATATAAATTTATGTATGTTTATTTATATTTATATATTTTTATAAGATATATATAAATATATTTAAATAAATTTATATGTAAATATATATTTATACTTACTATTTATTATTTACGAATTATTTATTATTTATTATATATTCAAATTTTATTTATTATTAATTTATAATTAATTAATTTCCATTTTAATATATATTCATCAATCTATTGAATAAATAAATAATTAATAACTATTTATTTATTTATTATTTTATATTTACTACTTATCTATTATATGTTGATTAATTATTATTTATTTATTTATTAATTCGAATTTTTAATTATTGCTTATGGTTTATTATTTATTTTCTACTATTTTTTGTTTATTACTAATTTAGTTAATATTTAATTTTTATTCGTTTTTATTTATAATTTATTATTTAATAATTATTTATTATTTTTTATTAATTATTAATTACTAATTATTTATTTTTCTTTTATTTTCTATGTATTATTTTTTATTTTTTATTTATTATTATTATTATTTTATATTATTATTTATGTTTATGTTTTTATAGGTTTTTTAGTTATATCTATAAGAATATTAAATTCTATATACTCACCAAATGAAGTGCTTGGTGGAGTAGTAAATTCTCTTTAGAATAAATAAGAGTTATGTGTTTCAAATCTCACCCAATGCATATATATATATATGGAATTTATGAATAACATTTATAGCACATGCATGCATAATAATATTAATAAATAAGTAAATAAATAAATAAAATTAATTAATTAATTAATTTTTGAATTAAAAACATTTAATTAATTAATTAATTGTGTAAATAATTAATTAATAGTATGAAAATATTTAAAAAATAAAAAAATTAATTTTTTTTGAAAAACTACAACCAAAAAATTTACATAGGTTTTTAAACCAATCGCTAAATCATTTAATGATGCCTTTTGAAACCCATAGCTTAGCTAAAAACCCCAAAACTAAATACTCTTTATCATATAACATTAATACATCAGAATATTTTACATAATATTTTCATGGTAAAGTGAAAATTTGTTGTGAAATTTTTATCCCTAAAGAGACTGTATATTGATATATGAAATGTATTGAATACAATATATCATGCATGAGCCATTTTTTTATATTTAATGGATAATATATTGAATGATGTCTTGAATGGATAGGCTAAGACTACAATTAAATCAAAAAAACGGGTTATACATGATGAATTATATACAATTAATGTTCATTAAGAATTTTTCTTATGTTTAATCATGGGTGAAATAATATATGATTACATTAATTAAATAATTTATTTTCTATATATTTTATGAAATCAAATCCTCATCTATTCATGTAATGTTATGTCCAGATCCTATGGTTAGTTATATAACCTTTGATCTTTGATGGAGGGAAACCATGGTAGAGGACACCATTGGAAATAAACATAAGGGATAAATGATGTAGGATCAGTGAAGAATAATTGATGAAGGACTCAAAAATATTCAATGATAATGAAGAAATATCAATCTTTATCAGAGATTGATCTAATATCAACAAATGGATTTTGAATTTGTTGGTTTATTCCTCATTCATGAATGTCACATTAAAGATGAATTATGTCATCCTAAATTAATTCGTCACTCGATTATTGTATGGCCAGATTAATTAATCTTCATAAGACCCTTGTTTATTAATCACATAAAATTATCTTTTAATTATGTTTTTACAAACATATTGATTGCTTGGTTTATAAAAAATTCATATATCTCATTTTTTTGTTCATTTATTCCCTCATTCTTGGTGTTTTCATCATTACCATGTGGTAGAATTTTGGTCTGATATTTAATCCAAGTTGAGATATATATCAAACATGTATTCATGATTGTTTATGAATATGATTATAGAACTGATGCTTTGTGAAGATGAAACAGTTTGGAAATGTATCACGGATGATTGATATGATATTTTAAACCTATGTGTGTTGACTGAGGCATAACTAATCTTCGTGTGGGTCAACAGAAACCATATTTCCGGCCACCAGATAGTAGGACTGATAACAAAAAGAGTTTCATTTGATTTAAAGTGTCAAAGATAGTGTTTCCTATGAGAATAAAGGTAGATCTTGTCTACATAGAGAGATTTATGGAGACATGTTTTTACTGATAAAAAACATACTACACAACATGTAATTGAGAATAACACATGCCATGTGGTCCCCTCCATACAATTGCTAGGTTTTTAGGCAATAATAAGTATAAAAAAATATGTATAATAGAAATACCATGTGACCCCCTATGCTAACATCTCTTCGTATTCCGTCCAGGTTATAAAGAAATGAATATGGATAGGGGTACAATAAAACAACACTAGAATATTACATGGATAGGATTATAGACACATTCTCAAGTATATTACCGACCTCTAAATTCTATGTTTAACACAAAGAAACTATGTATATAAAGAAGGGGATGTCTTGTCAAATGATAGAACATGGGTAGAACTAGAGATAGTGAGACACACCATGTGACCTATAGGACACAACTTATACAGTTAGAGAATTTTTAAAATTTCATCGTGGCATAGGTTTTCCCCTCTCAATGACTAGGGAGAGTTAGATATCTCACCTAATAAGACATATATCCTCTTAAATAGAAGAATCTTTCCGATGTGATTATGAGCTGTGTAGGGATCCTTTAACTATAGGATTCATATAGAGTTATGTATTTCACGCACATTATTGGGGAATGGATCATGTATATATAGAGTTGAATTTATATCATCTATTGAGATCATAACATTGATTGATCATCAACTAGAGAATGTAATTTCCCCAAATATTATGGGGCAGTGTTCCCCTATTGCGATCAAAGGGAAGGGATCTCAAATAATTCTTAAGACTATATAAATTAAGATATTTTATGATATTATATGTGTGGTAGGTTGAGGTTGAATTCACTCCAAGTCTTGAATACCTCATATGATAATATCTACGATATATTTCTTATGAATTGCATTTTTGTTGTGACCTGACTCACTCTGCATTGATGATTTATGTTTTTTGGTTTTAGTTCATCCTACTAGGTATGTATATACTCACCCTATATTGGGATCCTCCCACACGTGTTATTTCATATGAAAATGATATTCCAATTAATATATTCCTTGGAGTTCTAGGAAAAGGATGAACATAATGGTTATTTATAGTGAAGTTAGCTAGTGAGTAGAATTTTCCTTTGGCGATAGGTACCCTTTTTATAGGTTTGGCCATACAACAGTTTTTTGGGACTATATTTTCATTTTCTAATTTTTTCACCTTTTTACATACTCTGATAGGTGATTATAGTAGATCATGAATTCATTATTTCATTAGATTACATTATTGTATTAGTTTGTGGATCTGGAGATGTGTGGATATGTATAGGTTCATTTGGTTAAGGCCTCCCATGTTTGAGATATGCCTACTTAGTGCTGCTCACCATTCCCTTCCTTAGCGAGATGAAATGTTATACAATGAAGGTTGGGATCACATAGAGTTGGATATAACCAATTACCCATCAATTGGATAATATGACCAATCGATCAGCAGACATTATGAGATTTTGGTTTATAGTAGTGGGGGATGATTTTGGTGATTTTATTTTAGATGATGTATCATGATTACCTCCCCATTGCATGATCAACTTCTTCATATACATGTACCCAAGGATAACCCGAGTATCTGTATTATCATGATTAATAACAAATTCCGAGAAACAATGTTTGAGGGTATATTTAGAAGATATGAAGAGTAGTGGATCCATCAGACCAAGTGTGTCCCTCCTAAGTAGCCTCAATGTTGTTTTTTAAGAATGTGGAAGGTTGTTTGAAGTTATAAATGGATTGTTACCACAAGAACTGTGTGAATATTTTGAATGAAAATATAATACTGATAATATATGATGTATTCATTTATATGACAGGGGTGAACTGGTTCTCAAAGATTGACCATAGGTTGGATAGTCACCAACTCTATCTTTGAGAGGATTTTCTACCAAAGATGGATTTTTGAATCAACTACATTCACTATGAGTACTTAGTTATGAACTTTATCTTGAAGAGTTCCCTAGAAGTGTTAATAAGAATCATGAATGTGGTTTTTCATCAAATCTTATATCAATTCATGGTAGTCTTCCTTGATGTCATCCTCATGTACTCAACTATAGTGGAGGAGCATTCCAGAAATTTTAGGATGGTCATATATGTACTCTAGGAGCACTAATTTTATGGGAATCTCTTGAAGTGTCAGTTTCGGATTAAGGAGATCCACTTTCTAGGACATGTCTCCTCAAAAGAGGGAATATCAGTGGACCTAGTCATGACTCATGCAGTACTATATTGGCTTCCACCCAAGAGTGATACCAAAGTGAAGAACATCCTCTATTTTATAAGCTATTATTGGAGATTCAATCCTGATTCTACAAAGACAATGAAACCTCTTACTACCTTTTCCTAATATGGGAATACTTTTATGTGGACAGAGAAGTGACAATAGTCTTTTCAAGAGTTTTGGAAGAGTTCGATGAGTTCCCCTATCCGAAGAAATCTAATGGAATGTGTTTAATATGCAGTGTTCAGTAATGCATTTAAAGTAGGCCATGGTTGTGTTCTAATACATAGGCAGTAATTGATATTTTATGGGTATTGATAGTTGAGACCCCATCCATAAAATTACACAACCCCTGACATAGATCTAGAAGCATTGGAACTAACCCTAAAGACATGGTGATATTACATTGTGAGACCATGATTCACTACCTATCATAATAATATGAGTCTGGGGTATATCTTCCCTCAAAATGGACTCAAATAGATGTATTGAAAATATATGAAGTTATTATAAGATTATGAATTTTAAATAGTCTATACACCAAATAATGGTCACATAGTCGAATATATTCTATGCATGAACTCATGTGGGAAATTATTATGCTAGGAATCATTATAGTTTTCCTTATTTATGTTTTCCCATGTGGGTGAGAATAGAACAAAATACCTCCAGTCGATGGTAGTTACCCCTCACATTCATCATTATTTTAGGGAGGCATAACTTGGAGATATCGATTACAGGGTATTATGTGACCAGATATCAACTTGACATGATATCGAAGGATTTTATAAAACTGGGTGCATGCCACACTTTTCTAATGATAAACGATGGTACTAGTTAAACTATTAGATGATGGGGTGATGTATTTTCTTATTTCCCCCTTAATGATGAATCATGGAGGGGGGAAGATGTAATAGGAACATTGGGGTATAATTTTTTTGCTAGGGATGCAGAGTAGTGTTACTGAGTTTATCTCTCAATTCCTCACCTTCCAATAGCTAATGTTCAAGAACCATATTCCCACAGATTTGATGTACCCCCTTGATGTGGTAGAGTGTATGTGGGACAATATATCAATTGATTTCATGATGCAAAATCCATGATTACGGAGATGTCATTATTATATCTTGATGACTGTAGATCGACTCACTAAATTGGACAACATTATATCCATCTAAGAGCATAGTTCAGTGGAGAGTTTAGAGTTATGGTACATTCAAGAGATAGTCTGAAATCATGGTATCCCCTTGAATATTGTCTCAGACTATGATTCTCACTTCACATCTTAGTTACAAGGATGATTACAAAAGGATTTTGGGATTCAATTAGTGATTATTATGATGTTCCACCCCATAATGGATGACTAGACTAAGAGGAATATTCATGTATTGGAGGACATGATGTGATATTGAATGTTATATTTTGTTCATAGCTGAGAAGATCACATACCCTTAGTGGAGTCGGTATATTACAATAGTTACTGTTCCAAAATTGGAATATCACCCTTTGAGGCCTTTTTATAAGAGACTTTGTTGGTCATCATTGTGCTCGAGGGAGCAAGGAGAGGTAACACATACGGATTTAGAGCTATTGAAAGGGATAAAAGAGAATATGTAGATTATCAAGGAGCTAGAAAGGGATAACCAAAGCCAACATATGTCTAATTAGGATTGATGATGCCTGACATTGTATTTCAAAGAGGGAGACCATGTGTTCTAAAAGTTATCACATGGGTGAGGATTTTGGATATTTGGACAAGGTAGAAAACTTTCTATGAGATTCCTTGAAGTTTTCTAGATAATTGGTAGAGTCAGTGAGGTGACATAACACATTGAACTACCACTTCAAATATACTTGGTTCATTACATCTTCCAGCTGTCACAATTGAAAAGATATGTAAACGCCTTGTAACATGTTATTAATGTGTGTGAATAGAACATTAAGGATGGAGAAAACTTTATAGAGTACCTAATGGTAATTATAGACTGGAAGGATGAGACACTTCATGGATCATTTATCCCCTTGGAGTTTGTTTGATGAATATAGTAGAACCTCTATGAGAGCTCATTGGAGTGACAGTACTAGATGTGAACACATTACCCTAACATGTATGAAAAGATTTTTTATTTTTAGGGTGAAAATACTAATATGTGTGGAGAATGTAACAACGCCATTTTTGTTACTTACACTACCTAAATAATTGAAATTCATAGTGGGTTTTAGGGATGGTTTTCAAAAGCACCGTTAAATATTAATTCAATTAATTTTTAGAATATGCTTTTTAAAAACACCAATAAATATTTTTTCTAAATTTTTAATTTTTTTTCTAATTTATTTCTAGATGTGTTTTTTCAAATACACCTCTAAAACTAAAAAAATATATTTCATTATCAAATGACCATAACATTTGATATAGGTGTCCATTTTAGCTCCAAACCTAGTGAAATCGAATATTAAAAATAAAACTAAAAAACATTAGTTAATAATATGGTAATAGGTAGTCGAAAAAAACTACAACTATTATATGATAATTTAAAAATATAAATTCAAATTCAAATGAACATAAGTTTTCATTGGGGTGTATATCTAGGATCTATCAGTTATCATATCAAATCCTGAAAATAGATCTACTACATATTTACCTGGGGGACCATAATCACTAATTTTAGATGTCAAAAGGCCCAGATAGCCCTTAAAGTAATTTTTTCTTTCCAATACCATTCTTTTTGAACATTTGATGTGATCTTACCTTTAGTTAAGAGTTTCTTCATATTCCTATTGGGAGGTTTAGGATTTTATTCCATGTATTTACATTCAAATTTATTTAATAGTGTTGTAATTGTGGTGGTTTTCCCATTTTTGGTGTTTTATTTTGAATTATATATATATGCATGCATGTATGTATTTTTATACTTTTATGTACATATTTTTTTATTTGTATATTTTTATCTGTATTAATTTAAATTTTATTAATAATTTCATCTATGAATATATATTTATATGTATTTATGCATATTAGGCTATATTTATATCAATTTGTGTATATTTATATACCTTAATGTATATTTTTATATATAATATTCACATATATATTTATACATATTCTATTTCATTGTGTGTGTGCGCATCTTTGTGCTTCTATTTATATAAATTTATGTCATTTTTTTTATTTATATATATTTATAATATATATAAAACTATATTTAAATAAATTTATATATAATTATGTATATTTACTTACTATTTATTATTTATTATTTACTAATTATTTATTATTTATTATTTATTATTTATTATATATTCATTTATTATTTATTATTAATTGATTATTAATTAATTATATATTTAATATATATTGATAAATCTATTAAATAATTAATCAATTAATAAATATTTATGTTTTTTTAATTAATTTTTTTTTTTTTACTTACAACTTATTTATTATATACTGATTTATTATTCACTATTGATTAATTATTATTATTTATTATTTATGGTTGATTATTTATTATTTAATTGTATTATATATTTATTTAATATTTAATATTTAATATTTTAATTTATTATTTATTATTTATTAATCATTTTTCTATTTTTATTTATTAATTGCTAATTTGTTATTTCATATTTACTTATGTATTGTTTATTATTTTTTAATTTGTATTTGTTATTTTTATTCGTTAATATTATTATTTATGTATACATATTAATATGTTTTTAGGTATATATATAAGAATATTTAATTTTATATACGCACCACATGGAGAGCCTAGTAGAGTTGTAATGTCCGTATAGAACTACCAAGAGGTATGTGTTTGAAATCTCACTCAATCCATATATATGCGGAATTTATGAATAAAATTTCTGACATATTAATAAATAATAGGATAATTAATTAATTAATTAAATAAATTAAAATAAATATCTATGTAATAAAAAAATATATTAGTAAATAAATAAATAAATAATTGTATAAATAAATAATTAATAACAGAGAAAAATTATTTATTTTTGAAAAAAAGTAAAAAAACCAGGGAGGTTTTCAAAACCGCTACTAAATATTTTAACAATGCTTTTTGAAATCCCTACTAAACCTAAAAGCTGAGTAGAAATACTCTTTTTTATATACAATTAACACATCAGAATACTCTATGTAATATTTTTAGGGTAATGTGAAAAGTTGGTGTGAAATTTCTAACCCCGAAGATCCTAGATATTAATATTAAAAACATATTAAATACAATATATCATGCACAAACTATTTTTTGGATATAATGCATTATCTCTTGAATGATGTCTTGAGTGGAGAGACTAAGACACTCATTAAATAAAAAATACGGGTTGTACCTGAGGAGCAACATATATTTTATGTGCTTTAGGCATTTCTCTTATGTATAGTCACGGGTGAAATAATAGATGAATAAATTAAATAAATAATTTATTGTATATATATTTTATGATATCCAATACTCATCTATTCAAGTAATGTTATGTCTAAATCTTAGGGTTAGCTATATAAATGTGGAGATTTGGTGGAGAGAACCCATGATAGAGGACTCCATTGGTTATCAACATAGAAGATGAATGATGTTGGATCAGTGACGCAAAATTTATTAAAGCTTCAAATCTCTTTAATGATAATGATGAAAGATCAATCATCATTAGTGATCGATCTGATATCCGAGTAGTGATTTTTATTATGGTGGTTTAATCCTCATTCTTGATTATCCCATTAAAAAAGAATTAATTCATCCTAAATTAATTCTCCCATCGATAATTTTATGTCTAGATTGACTAATCTTCATAAGACCCCTATTTATTCATCACACAATATTATCTTTTAATTATATTTTCACAAACATATTGATGAATTGGTTAAGGAAAACTATCATAGTCGCATAGTGTTTGTGTTCATTGATTCCTTCATTATTTGTGTTTTCATCATTAGTTTTATGTTGAATGATGGGTTGATGGTTAATCCAATTTGATAAATGATAGAACATGGATTCATGATTGATAATGAATATGATTACAGAACCGATGCATTGTGAAGACAAAAATGTTTCAAAATATATCATAGATGACTGAAATGAGATTTGACACCTATGGGTGGTGGTAAAGGCACAACCAATATTCATGCGGGCCAAAGTAATCCCTAATTCTGGGAATTGGAGAGAAAGGATTGATGAATGAAGGAGTTTCCTTGGATTTCAAAGGTCTAAGATGATGTTTACTTTGTAAATGGAGGAAGATCTGGTCAGCATAGAGAGAATTATGGATACATGTTGAACCTGTTAAAAACTGATTTCTTCACAGAGTGTAGTTTAGAAGAGCACATACCATGTGATCCCTATGATATAGTGTCTAGGATTTCAGGTGATCATAATTATCACACATGAGGATTATAATAGGCATACCATGTGACCCCATAGGATAAAATCTCGGTGTGTTACATCTAGCTACATAGAAGGAAATATTGGTAATGGTAGAGTACAAAAAAACTATAATATTAAATGGATATGATAACAAACACATGATAAAGTACATTATTGACATCTAAATTCTATGATTAATTAAAACACACTATTTATAAGTATAAAGAAATGTCTTATGAGATGATAGGAATTGGGTATCACTGGACTTAGTGAGAAACACCATGTAACCTATAGGACACACCATGCAACTTCATTGAATTTGGAAAATTTCATCTAAGCATAGGTTTTCTCCTCTCAATGCCCAGTGAGAGTCATGTATTTCACCTGATAATACATAGATCCTACTAAATAGAAGAATCATTTCTATGTGAGTGTGAGCATTGTAGCGATCTGTTAACTATGGGATTCATATAAGGAAATGTATTTCACTCAAATTATTTGGGAAGGGATATTATATATACATATTAGAGTTTCTATCATATATTGAGCTCAAAACAGAGAGGTTTAATCAACTTGAGCGTTTTATTTCATCAAATTTTATAGGTCAATTATCCTTTAGAGTTATTAGAGGAAAGGGATCTCAAATAATTTTTGAGAATATAGAAATTGATATATGTAATGATAGTATATGTTTTTGTAGGTCAAGGATGATTTCACTCCAAGGATTGAATACCTCATTTGAGAATATCTGGGATATATTTCTTATGAATTACCTTTTTTGTGATATGACCTGACACAGTCTCTATTGATGATATTGTTTTTTGATTTTAGTGTGTCATACTAGGTATGTATATACCCAACCCAACAATGGATCTTCCCACGTGTGTCAGGTAGTTTGAAAATGGAATTCCCTTTAATAGATTCCTTAGATGACTAAGAAAAGGTGGAACATAATGGTGATTTATAGCTAAGATAAGTCATGAGTGGATTTTACCTTTAGGGATTGATACCCTTGTATATAGGTTTGAATATACATCAGGTTTTTGTGGATGTGTATAGGTGCATTTGGTTAAGGCATCCCACGTGTTATATATTCCTACTCAGTGCTGCTCACTAGCCACAATCCTATTAGTGCCGGGCTTGGGTTGCATACTACTATCAACACATAACCCGATGGGTCAATTTATCACAATATATTTTATCATATGACATTCCATGAAAGATACATTCATGGTTCTATCAAAATAAAAAATAGCAACATACTATGTAATGATTATACAATATGTCATATAAATTTTTACACTCATACTATCCTATATTACTTTGTCATGATCATTAATTAGGGGAAACTCAAAATCTTAATTTTTTGGAGGTTTTATCATTCCCTCATCATGTAGTATTTTTATAACACTTGAATGGATGATAAATAAATATGTCACTTATCATAAAACCAGGAAACATTTTCATTGACAAAAACTATTACATATAGTATCTTATGTCTATAATTCATAGATAATTTATATGACCCTAATTCTTATACTATGTTAATTACATTATCATTGGATCTACTAAATTATACTATATATCCATCCATTAGTTATTTACATCATCCCTATAAAGAGTTTCTCAAATGAGATGCTATTTACGAATGATATTTTTGGCTCTCTAATGAGATTATATTTCTATTTCATATGGAATGACTATATTTTTATCATAATAAATAAAAATAACTCCAAAATGTTAGTAATTTTCCCAAGATAAATGATACACTTATAGATCATAATAGACTCGGTAACATCCCAACTTTTCGAAGATGTATGGATCCTTCTGTTACTATTTAAAACCTCTCCTTTCAAGATTTTAATGTCCTGTAATGGAAAAAAGAATAGTTTAGGAGAGTCTTAGTGTCATTTGGATCATGGAGTTCTAAAAAATGGGAAGACATGCTAATCTATATAGTTAGTGCATGGTAAGTGCTTACCATGTGACTAAACCATGCGAGTCACCTAGTGCACAGGGTTAGTGTCATGGTTTTTCTAAAACCATGTGGGGAGGGATGTATGCTAGTGTAGACTTTGAAGTACACCTTGAGAGTTGCATTCTAAATGGCTAGAGTAAATTTACTTAAACCATGCACAAAATCTATGTGAGTTTTTCCCTTAAGCGGTGTGGGGTTCACAATTGGCACACAATATGGAATCCTTTGAATCCAAACTGTGTGGGGGACTGTCGGCGTTGACCTCATGCGGTCATCCTTGAGAAGAATTAGCATCATCAAGGATGTGAACTTGAGCAAGAAGTTGATAGGGGTGAGGAGAAGGATACGTTGAGGAACCCCAATCAATGGTCGGGAGCTTCAATAGATCCAGCAAACAAAGATAGATTCGTCTATGACTGCGAGACCCGGCTGACGATCTCATTACTCTCTTTCACCATGGATCTTCCACGACCTATCCCTCCCATTACTCTGGTTCATCCATGATTTCCAGCGATTCCTTTAATATTGATCTCTCAAAAGGACCCTTCCTACTTCAAGGTATCTCCATCATTTTTTATTTCCACATCTGAATTATATGATGCTACCACCTTATACTCCCAACTTCTCATGGCCAGATTTAGTGATGATCGACCATATCCAGAATTGTTTGAGTGTTTCATCAACTAGATGTGGGGTTTTATCTTTTAAGCAGAATTTGGGACTCGGAATCTTCTGCATTTTTGAATTATTTTATTTTTCGAGGATGATCTTTCCTATTCCTGGTCATCAGATTTGATGGTGTTTGATAATTGGCACTTCTTTCTTTTCTATTGGACAATGGACTTCAATTGTGGTCATGATTGCAATCATTCAGCAGTGTGGATTCATCTCCCTCGTCTCCCACTCCCCTTTCAGAACCTATATATCCTAAAAATTATTAGGGAAAAGTTATATTGTTTTATCTGAATTGATGATGAAATTTTTTACATGAAGCACCTTTGATTTTATCTCCTTTGCATTGAGATGGACCTCTCCTTGCCTCTCCCGAATCATCTATTTCTCTAGTTTAAAAATGACTCTCGATTTTGGAAACACATTAATTATAAAAAAACCATTGGTTTTTTTTGCGGTCGACACGGCCTTTAGAACACTTTATGCACTCGATCTTGGAGGAGAGGTCGCAAGGGAGCCGAAGCTCAACCCCATGCTCCCATAGACCGTATGGTTACTGGTGGTATGCCTACTACTGATTTCTGGATGAGCCAAATATCTTCTTCAAGTGGTCAGCAATCCCCTTCATGCATCAATCAAGGTACACCGACTTTGAACCCTAGGAAACCCTCATCTTCTGGTCTTCCAGGTTCTGTCGCTCATGAATGTCCCTTTGTTCTGAAGACGCTCGAGCCTGGGGTGACATGAAGGGTTGGGGAATCATTGTTGTGGTTCAAGAGATTTTCGGTCCTTCTTATGCCAATGTTGTCCATGGTGTGATGGTTAACCCTACTGGGAGTGACCCAGTTCTACAGAGTGCCCCCATGACTGATACTGATGATGGTTTGTTTGGGGATGAAGTTGTAGTTGTTGCTATGACACACTCCACATCTGAGGCGGGGATGATTGACGCCATGGAGTTTCATACTGAACTAGATACCCCTGTGGTCTCTCAAATATGGTTTTATATGCTTGGAAGTGACAATTAGACATTAATAAAGACAAGATTGTGAGGGAAGGCAAGGGATATGTCCAACCTGGGTGTTTCATCATTGGTCATTGGAAGACAATAGGTGGCGGGAAGGTTGGGTAGGATTCATACTCTCTCTATCATCCACCAATATGGTATCACATTTTAGGATTTAGTTCTTCATTTTTAGATAGATCATGATATTTTCAAAGGTGTGTATGAGATTATTTTTGGGATAAACTTTTGTATCATGAATATTCATCGCCATGTGTGTGACCTTTGGTTTACATATTTTTTCTTTAAAATTGTTTTTTTAATTAAAAAGTTAATTTTCAGTCAAATCCAAACTATATGGCCCAGTAAATGAATCCAAAATTACCTTTTCTATTAAACTGTTTTTAATCAAAAAACCATTTTCCTCCATTATTCATCTATTATAGATACAATATGAGCTCCCCTCCAATACCAAGTTATCCTTTTTTTGTTTCCCCTCCATTTTATGTCAATTTCATTCACCATATGATGCATTGGAAATCCTAAGGTAATCTCTTTAATCCTCGTCCTTTCATTCTATGATTCTCTTATCTTGTGTTTAACTATTTTGGTGTGAACTATTTTTCCCAATTTTTAGGGTTTTCAACAATTCTAGAAATATCAATCATTGTAACTCGATTCAAGGAACAACAAATGATAAGTGGTCTTCTATGAACATAAGGTAGGAAGTATAGTTCTTTACCTACATGTTTCACAACCTTTATAGTATGCTCTACTATGCTACACACTATACCCTATTATTAACACCTCTAAATTATAAAATAAATCAATTGAATTCTTTTACATGTTTGACATGACTCTAGTAAGTGGATAAACAACCCTTTGGTTCTTCTCCTCTAATGAGAGAGATTTCCCCTTATAGGAAAAATTCCTTTTATCATAAAAGTGTTTAAAAACCTATTGAGGTGTCTTTCACATGTAATAAATTTCATAAATTAATGAATTGAATTAAGATGAATGGTAGTCCATGAGTAGGCCTTTATGATTTGTGCTTTATGATTTATGCCACATGCTTATGCATTGTGATTTATGATTATTTCATTATGGCTTATGACAAAGTAGTTTGTCTTAAATAAAATGAGTTGGTGTCCACTTGGTTTTTGCAATGCATTGTTGAGGATATGTTATTGTGAATGATATAGTTAACCAGCTTATGAGTTAGAAGAGAACACATGTCCTAAATTAAGGACGTCATGGATGGTCTCACCATTCATTTTAATTTAGATTTGTTGGACACACTGGAAGCGACACTTGGCATTCGATAGACAGGCTCCCTAGGTGGATTATTTATTCTCATGAGTAACAGAATTTCCCTAGGGGAGTCACCAAGTATGGTCTATTTGTAAAGATGGTTATACCATGCCTTGAGTGGTACTTTATCCATTTTCTGATATAACTAAAACCATCTAAGAGGTTCATGCTTCCACCATGCCGAGAGAGGTATGAGGGACTCCTTTTATGGATATCCTTGGATGGGCTCTACAGTATTGGGTGTTTAGGGAATTCAGGTAGTGACACATGGGATTCCAATATGGATCACCTTGGATAGGATCAGTATTCCTATAATAGATTCGATGGTTTCCATGCATGGTTTACAAGTGAAACCTTATTATTAAATTATGATAATCCCAAGTTGATGTTCGAGGGACAAAAATACCGATCCAAATCACATTATTGGGTTCATTACATACTTGGTGCTTTATTTAGGATGTCCCATGTATGCACAATATCACATTTGTAAAGGTTCCTCAATTCTAAGAGACATGGATTAAGGAGAAGAAGGTAGTTATAAGGCCCCAACCTTAAACCTTAATTAATATTGAGTTATTACAAGATTACACATTGAGGATTTTTTCTGGTTTAGAGTTTTAGAGAATTAGACCATAAAACATGCATTACATTCCACATTTAAACAAAGTGGTTACATAAAAGATAGTATTCATTTTACCATCAACAGAACATATTTAAAATAAAACATGGATTATTTCTTGACACTTCCTTGACACTATCATCATATCATGTACCAATCCCTTGACCTGTGAAAACATTTCAAAAACAATGGATGAGCATAAAAAGCTTAGTAAGGGTTATAAAAATTATGGAAAGGATACATGAGTACATATATACATAATAATGAAAGCATACATTACCCATAAAACATAAGCACTTTAACATACCTCGTAAAATCATGAATAAATCATAGAAATCATAAGACATAAAGGTAACTTGAGGCATTCATAACATTCTTACGTAGGGTGTAACCCTCTTGGTTATGTTTGGAATATACATCACAGTATATTCCCTAAATCTCTTCGGAGAAACCTTAACGTTTAACTCCTTCGTGTTACCCAGTGCATTGGAGAGCTATATTTGGCTCACCCACCCTTAGTTTATCACGGAACCACCCATCTTCATAACAATTCCCAAGAACCATAACATAATAATAGCACATAACATAAGAATAAATGAAATATAACACTCCCACATTGCAAAAAAATATAACATTTTAAGATATTGAAATAATGAATCCATTCTAAAAACCATTTTCAAAACCATTTAAAACATTTAATAAAGAGATTTTTAAATCAAAGTGTCCCATACCACATTGAAGCATTAAACATTTTAAACCATTAATATCCATATAAATAAATCCTTAAAACCATTTTGAAAACATGGATATTAATTAGAAATATTAATAAGATTAAATCATTAAAACATTTAAAAACGATATTTTAGTTAAAGGGTTTTTAACAAAATGAGAGACACTTAAATAAAATAATTGAGGAATCACATTTAATAAAAAATTTATAATATCATGTGAATAAAGGTATTCATGATATAATTTTCCAAAGGACAGTATATACACCATATAAGAGTGAGTTGGTCCATAACAACAATAAAGTCTCAATGGAAATGTAAATTGAGATGAAATCCATTATAAAGATGGTATCATTAAATTAAGGATAAATCAATCTCATAATTATGTGCGAAAAATATAAATACACCCAATATAAGTGGATATTAAGTTTAAAATAATCAAAGGTCATTCACACATATTCAAAGGATGACATATTCAATAACTACATGTTGAACCCAAAGAAATCGAAATTGGGTTAAGAAGTTCCCTTGACAGCCTAACGACGTCACATCAAATTTTAGAAAAAGAGTTGATGAGAGAGATAAAGGGTATCTCATCACTTGGACATAAAATTTAAGGCAATAAGGATATATAAAAACATATCTCCACATAATAAGATGAAAATTAAAAGACATAACAAAAGAGGTCTTTTAAAAAGAGGAGGGTTAAAGGTTCCCTTACCGATTTGGGTAACTTTTGAAACGTACACCCCATGAAAGAAGGACTATAAAACATTGATGTAAATACTCATAAACGAAATTATGTTACACAAAGAGTAGAATAATGGATATTAGATACTCCTCTCAAAAGGAAATATTGGCAAATGTAGCATGAATCTCACGAAAACACAAAGTGAGATAAAAGCCCCTTACGAAATTTAGGCAGCCTAACGACGCCAATTAAAACTTCCAAAATGGATTGATGAGAGAAAATAGGGTATCAAATCATATTAAAATAAAAATTACAGTAAGAGTAATATAAAATAACATCCCAATCATAAGAAAGATGAGCGTAAAAAGTATGACATAAAAGAGTGTACTTAAAATGAAAGAGAGGGGTAGGATCCCTTACCTCGGGTCAGACTTTACTCGACCGTTCTTTAAACTCCTGAATAATAAACTTGAGTTAATTTATACTTGATTAATAACCTTTTTCAATTTCATTATTCTATTTATATCACTTACTACCATGCTATTAACACTATGTAATTATTTAAGTTAATAATGGTCATTTTGTAGATCATTGCTACTTGAGTAAAAAAACTCTTTATAATTACAAGTTGTTCATGTGGTAAAATATATATTATATCCAGAATTATATTTATTATTTAGATATCATATATATCATATATATCAATTATATACATGCATTTATAATGTTACATAACATTTAGAGGTAAGAAATGAAATGCACCGTTCATGGAGACGGTAAGTCGTACGTACGCATGAACGCTACTTCAATTTCTATTTATTATTTAATGGAATTAAAACATAATGATACATAATAGTATTTCAATTCCAGTATGGTATCATATATAATATCACTAAATCTATCCTCTATACGTACCACATAGGGTATTAACGAATCAAATCACTTTGAGGGGGCGGTATTCCGCACTTCCTAAAATGAAGATATAGCGTTTAACCATAATGGAAACCATAAAGGTATTCCATAAATGAAAAATACAGAAGATTAAGTAAAACATAAACATATTATATATCATATATAAATATAGTGACATTTTAATGTCCAACTTTGAGGGTGTTAAAAGAATATTGAACAATCATCGTTTCGTGAGGCAGAAATTCACCATCCACAGAAATAGTATGTTCTTTAACCATTAGATGTAGGTGTGTGTAAGTGTAGCTCGAATACTTCATATAAAAACATCCTAGTATATTGAAGATACTGTATTTGTTACAAAATAAATTAATAAAATGAGTTTAGGGGGTTGGAGAAGCAAAATAAAACAAAAGAACACAAGTGAAGACATTACCTTAAAATCAGGTATCTCTCTTTGATTTGAGCTCAAAGGCTTCCATGGGAAGACTTCTGCACAAAGTGAGGCTTATTGGAGTAATATAGGGATTTGGAGAGACAAAATGAGCAGGGTTTGGCCAAGCCAAAGGCTTTATAGGTGTGGTTAAGCTGGTAGAGGTGGAGGCCTTTTATAAGAGGAGAGGAGGGGAACTCTTGGAAACTTACAAAATGTTACTTTATTTTCAAATGATTTTCGGATTTTAAAGGACCCAAATTGATTTATTTAGAGGATAAGGTTTTAAGGGTTCGAAATATACTCATCGAATAGGTCTTTGACAAGTGTATGTTATAGTTTTAACATTATCTTTTCATTTTACTTAAATCCTTTATTGATGAGGTAATTGATGCATCATCATGATGTCATAAATAATTTAATTTATTTAATGTATAAAAATTATAAAAAAAAATATCATGATTTATTAAATCTATTTAGATTTCTAATTCATATTTATAGTAAAAAAATATGACTTTTATAACCCCATTTTAAAATTATTTTAGTAAAAAAACTCATGCTTGTGACATTTTTATTTTAACTTTAAATAAAAAGTTATATATGTCATTTTCCAACCAAAGTGGCTCCATGGGGTCCCCAAGTTGACCCATGGATTTTCTTGGTCGTCCATGACACATACAATGAGGGTAGGACATGTGTCTAGGTCATTTCATATTATTAAAATATTATTTTTACCTTAAATTACACTAATTTCCTCTAATCGCGATTAAAACTTAAAAGTTACTATTCACCAAAAAATTATTTTAATCCCATTGAACCACATTTTACATCCTAATGACAACCATGTATGTCGGATTTTTGAAATTAAAATCACATAAGTGGTAAAGTTTCATTTAAACGAAAAATCTGTTCTTAAACTACCACTTAGTGGTTTCACTATTCATCAAAAATTGAAGTTTTTCAGAAAAATACCAAAAATTCACCCTAATCTATATTTGATATCCCAAATTAAAAAATGATTTCTATTTTACAAAATTCAAAAAATATATGTCGCATTAATTAATTTAATAATTAATTCCCACTGTCAAAACAAATAGCGTGTTTTTAAGAAACAATATCTATTAACAGATTGACATTAGTTTAAGTCCAATTTCAAAGTGAAATTAATTCCAATGACCACTATTATATTAAATGGTAAAAATATATTATAAATACACTCTAATATAAATTAAAAATATAATCTATCCATATAAATAAATCATATTAAAAAGTGGTTTTGAATTAAAATGAAACATTTTCAATAAAAATGATCTTTATCAGAAAAATAACAAAATTTTACACAAAGTAAATTTTGATGTCCAGATTCTAAAAAAGGATTTTATTTTTTCAAATAAAACATATAAAATTGTCAAAAGTATATTTAAAATGGGTTCTCCCTCAAAAAGAGGTTAATCGACCTTTTAAAGAATATTAGAAGATTTATGCTTAAAATGGGACTCATTTGCATTTTAAGCCTTCAAAATATATTGGATAAAAGTAAAAATATTTGACAAACATATATAATAATTTTGTATCTAGTTCCCTTCATTCCCGCCATTACAATGTCTAGGCGTTAACTACCTTTTAAAATAATATTATTTTATTATTAGAGTGCAATGTAATATTTCAAAGAAACTCGTTGTTGCGTATTGGGTACTCCCTCGAGCATAGAATTACCTTTAAAGTAATATTAATATTTTATTCAAAAATATGGATAAGTATGAAAATGTCATATTCTTTATTTACCTGGGGTGTTATAGTAGTGATGGTATGATATCCATGTGGAACATGAACCATCGAATTTTATTTATTTATTGAATTGATTTTATTATTATTGGGGAATTTTTAATTTTATATTGCATGAACTAGTTTAACCTAGATACCGTTGGTGGTGGCCTACTAGGTATATCTCACACCCGACTTAGTCTGTCTGTGGTACACAAACAAACTTCATGGTTCTAGAAAAAGATAAAGGAAAGTGACCAAATTCTGATGATTGGTTGATAGTAATTGGATGGAGTGTGGGAGCAAGGGACTGGGCATATGATTTTGAAGACATTATTAACTATTTTTGAACTTTTTATTGTTTTTTTATAATATGGTATATTGATGTATCCCCTTTTCCTTGTCTTCTAACTTTTTTAGAGACATATCATCATCATCATTTGTATATATTTAGTGTTCATCTTTCTCTTATTTTCCATATTTCATGGTTTATTATTATTTAGTTGTTGTCTGTATGTTATTACTAATTTCACTATTTTACATTTATTATAAACCATTGTGATTCACTATGATCTATGAGGGAATAATCTCCCCATAGACACTCCTTATTCCCTTGCTTATAGTTGGTAGTCTCTGTTATATGGGGAGAAGCTCATGAGGTCATGTGGCCAACCATATTAGGGAACCTATAAGTGTCTCCCGGGGAAGGATAATACAAAGTGGTATCAGATCTGTTTTCCATTAGACTTACTTTTTGGGTATTATATAGGTGAATATGATGTAATGGAATTTGTTAATGAGATTGTTTCTAGGAGTATCTAACACACAAATAGATGAATATCCAATAACATGAGATGAGTTAATTTTATTATTAGTTGTGGTTATTACAGTTCTACAGATTTCACCATTAGACTTCTGCAGATTTCACCATTCTTTGACACACTTGTTTTGTGACTTTTATGTTGTTGATATTGTTATGATGGGATTTATTTTACCTTATCCCGATGATATGAAGGATTATTGAGTAATTCATCATATTATGAACCATAAGACTTAAATGTCAAACAATATTCTATGCCTTATATATTTTTCTTTATGCATTGAATGTATTTCATGTTCTTATTGTGGAACATTATCTATTATGTGTTATACCATTGTAATGTTTCTTGAAAGAATGAAATAATTGGATTAATTAAAGTGTACATTAAATTAAAAGATGTTTTACCAAATAGATTGATTATGTCACCTCAATTAACTAAGTAATCCTTGGTGGATCCTTGAGCCATTGGTTCAAGGGGGTCATATATTAATTGTATTAATTAATGAATGCTAATGTAAATTTAAGAAGAGAGTACTTATATAAATGGGGAGTGGTATTTCACTCAATCATACCACTATAAATGGCATGTTAAATCCTAATACTAGAAATAATGGTTTGATCATAGTTACTTGTAGTGCAAATTTCAGTTTATAAGGAGTATGGGCCTTTATAAATTAGTAATTGGTGACAAAAATATATGTATTGAGATATCAAAATACAAATCAATTGGAATGAATTTTATAAACTAATGTCTTAAAATGAAAATATTAAATTTATATGAGTATTACAGATAAAAATTAAAAGGGTGTTTTCCGCTATACCTTTCATTTTACACTCCAAATACCAGAACATCAGTTATGTTGTATGAGACATTTACTTTTCCCCATCCGTAGGCGTGTGTAGTATGTTGTATCTCCTATGATATTTTGTAATTTTTATGGATTTTGGATAAGGATGAGTGTTTTTAATCCATATAGAAAGGATTCTACCTAATCTTTCATGTTTTTTATGTTTTCCAATTTGATGTTAAATCTTATTTGATGAATGCTATTACAAATTATTGATTTATTCCCCCACAAAATTCGCACATCGTGTGCTGCTAAAGTGGTGAAGAGTATGATCTGGAGGTTCTAGGCCCTCATCCTCTTGTAGTACCTCCTAATGTTTTACTGGAGGCACCTCGTACTTTTATTCTCTTTTTATATGATTCATATTTCTATGATAGATTCTTCTAATTTATGTTGTCCATATAGGGTGATCCCTAACCTACCCCTACCATGGAAGTGCATAATTGGGATTTCCAATAGTATTAGCCTCCCAACTTCTCAAGGGATGGAAGACTTCAGGCTACCGAGTCATTTCTAGAAGAGATGGTTTCAATATTATACCAGAATGAGTTCCTCTCAATTATAGTTTCATATTATCTACCTATACGCTCCATGACACCACTATGAATTGGTGGGATTTCATCTCTCAAGATGATCTTCATCGAGGTATGGTCATAGAAGACTTTCAGCTAACCGTTTATGATAACTTATTTCCATAGGCACTGATATTGGACCATGCCAAGGAGTTTATGAAACTTTAGTAGGGTGCTATGTATGAATTATTTTATTCTTATCACTTTAAATATATTCATCCATTTTCTCTAACTCTGACTAGTGACAAGTAGATTGGTGCGATGAAAATTTAGAATGGGATTTTGTAAATCATTGGATTGTAGATAAATCTCTTCCAATAGACCATATTTATTGAGATTGTGAACAAGGAACACATTACAGAATAAAATCTGAAGGAAGATGGAAATGTAAGAAAAAGTGTCTTAGTTTCGATGCAAGGCAATGGTTCATCTAGTGGCATGAAGAGTTGTTTCTAGGGTTCAAAGAGAAGTAGTACCATCCATGTGGAACACAATTAAAGTTATGTTTTGTGTTTAAAATGTGGGATTACAGTACCTTTGAAGCCTAAATTAATGAGGAACCTGATCAAGTGTTGAGTTTTTAGTAGGTTTTTTCACCTTAACTTCTTTTAATAATCTTTTTATCCAATTCTCGTGGAATATGGATATATATCAACACCATATTAATATACCAGATTAGTGAATCCATGTTATGTTGAGAGTTTTTCTTTTAATTGTCAATTATGCAAAGTAGGTCTTCATAGTCAAAGTATCCATGAAATAGAGGTTCAACATCTGTATAGTGGACCTTGTAAGGCTAATAGGGTTGAATATTAGAGATAAAGATCATCCAAAATCTATTTAGTATATCATATGCCTCTGGAGTAGTGTCCAAGGACTTCAATTATATGAGGTACTATCTTGGTAGCCTCATGTTTAGTTTCACATAAATTTAATACAGGTGAATTGAATTTTTAAATACCTGGTGTGGTTGTGGGAAGCATGATACTAGTGATAGAGTACCTTAGCAGCGTGAAAACTCCTGGTACACCAGTACGGGTTTCATCAAAGGGTATCCAGCAATGAAATGAGTTCCCCTTGAGATAAGCGGGTACAGTTTATTATGGAGTTTCTTCATCCTCGAGATAGCTGTCTTTAACGTCATTATCAATATGAAATGACTATTTCATTATCATACCTATGTCAATTACTATCACTGATAGGTTTCATTTACACCACCAAAGGTAATCACATATATCCATAAGGGTTAATGGGATATCCAGGATACTTGAGTTAGACCCGAGCATACTGGGCAAGGTAAGGGAACAACCCAGATGGACGGTCTCTTTATAAGTGATCGGGGAATGTAGCTTTCAGAATTCCATTCTATTGTAGATCATTTTAGGGATGTATTCCATGATGATTTATATTGCATTCCTCCAAAGAGAATGTTTAAGTTCATCATCGAGCTAGTTTCTAGTGCGGCACCAGTGTCCATTCCTCCCTATACACTGACACCAACAAGGATCCATGCACTTAAAAACTAGTTGAAAGATCTAAAAGAAAAAGGGTTTTTTCTAACTCGAAAATTTTTCTTGGGGTTCAGTGGTCCTTTCTTCCAAGAAGGTGGATGGTTTCCTCAGGTTATGTGTTGATTATAGATGGTTCAGACATATTAAATTGAAGAAATGATATCAACTACCTCATATATTTGACATTTTCCACCAGCTTCATAGAGTCAGAGTTTTCTCTGAGTTCAACTTGAGTTTGAGCTAACTTCAGGTACACGTGAGACCATCAAACATACAAAAAATATCATTCTGGATAGATACATCTTGTATGATTATCTAGTTTTTTCATTCGACACTTTGAATGTTCCAACATTCCTTATGGATATGATGAACCGTTTTTTCGACCTGTATCATGATTTACTTGTGATAGTATTTTAATGAGAAACCTTATGTATTCTCACACTACATACAACCATGCCAACCATGTTGAGATCATGTTGAATACACTAAGAGAGCAATAACTATATTCAATGATCAGAAAATTCCACTTTTGCAGAAATAAGCTTCACTTCTAGGGTCATATAATTTTAGTGGCAGGTGTATATGTTTACCTAGAGATGGTGAGTGATGTGGTTTCCTAGGAGTATCCCATGAATGTGTTTGATATACACAACTTTATAGGGATGTATGTCTATTAATGGTGATTCAGTCATTATTTTCCATTCCTAGAAGTGCCTCTAATGGTCTTGACCAAGAAGTGTGTGATGTTAGAATGGTTTGAATCTTCTGAGATAGCCTTTCAAGAGTTGAAATGAATATTAACATCAGAAAGGATCCTAATTCTACCAAATCTAGGTAGAAGATATACTGTTTACTGTAATTCATCAGGAATTAGGTATGGAGTAGTTCTGATGCTGGTTGATTGGGTTGTGGAATACATTCTCTACTGGCTGAGACCTCAAGAGTGAAATCACCCTACACACTACCTATAGATATTATCTTTGGATCATGATTTATGTTTTTGGTGGCACTATCTTTTTCTTGAGTAGTTTATTGTTTACCCAAACCATGAAAGTCTTAAATATGTCTCCACAAAATGGAAATATAATTTAAGGAAGAAAATGTCTGTTAAGTGCCTGCATTCATTCGATTTTGAGAATTATTATACACCTGGTAAGGGTAATGGAATGGTTGATGATTTGATCCATAATTCTCCATCACAATCCATTTAAGTGGCTACTGGTGAGTGGAATTTGATGATTTTTTTCCGTGATGCACTTGGAGGTTTAGGAACAACATGGGTATCCTATTTTTGTAGCTATAGCTATCATGTCCTCCATTATAGGGTGGATATGGATGAGATGCCGATCTGATGCCGAGGGAAATTTCTTAATGGAGACAATCAAAGGTGGGATCCCACAACCTGGTTGGTTTTTTTAATGTAATGAGATCCTACTCTTTCATGGATGTGTTTGGGTTTCATTGGTTTTATAAGAATATTTGATGTGGGAATCTCATACCTCTATTTGGATGGTTCATAATGGGGTTACCAAGATGTACCATGATGAACATCATCAATATTGGAGGTAAGGTATTAAGAGTCAGATCTTAGGTATCTTTATGAAGTGTTCCACTTGTTAATAGGTGAATGTAGAGCACCAGCTACCTACTGTAATTTGATGACCTCCTTCCATTCTAGGGAGAAAATGGATATATATCACCATGGATTTTATGATAGGATTTTTGATATCCCCTTGAAGAAATGATGCAATATGGATGATCTTTGATAGTTTCACCAAGGTCAAAAAATTCCTACCAATATGATATTCCTTCTTAGTGGATGATATGGGGGGTTATATTCAAGGGATAACGTGTCTTGATTTCATTCCATGTTCTAGCGTATCATATTGAGATTCCAAATTTAACTCATGGATCTATCATAGGCTACATATGGTACTGGTTTTATAGGTTCTATTGGGTATAACATATCACCCTCTACCCAAGGGGAATTTTGATTAGATGGTATGAATGTTAGAAGACATGTTCTGGGCATGTGTCATTGATTTTTGGGGTTCATGGGAAAATAATATTCCTTTTATTTATTTTTTGAAAAACAAAGTTTCCAAGAAACAATCCAGATTGCCCAGTAGGAGGCCCTTTATGGTAGATCATTTTATTCACCTCTATGCTTGTTAGAGGCCAGAGAGGCCATGCTACGGGGTCCTATTCTTATTTAGGATACCTCAGAGCATGCAAAACTTATTTAGAAATGTATGGGTACAACTCAGTCCATGAATAATTATTATATCGATCATCTCCTTCAACCTCTAGAATTTGAGGTGGTACATCAAGTCTTTTTGTGTGTTTTCCCCTGATTTACTTGTAGACAAATTCATGGACAAGATAAGTTTTCACCTTGTTATATATAGGATTTTACGATGCCAGTGAGAGTTGAGATAGTAACCTATTAGTTTTTTGTTTCCTAAAAGGCATCATTCCTTTCACGATGCCTTTCATGTATTACAACATCAACAGTATCATGCTAACCCATCTCATTTTTTTAAACTGAAACACATTGAGATGGAGGAAAATGTGTCCCTTTAGAGTCATCTGATTCATATAGTTGATTTTTGCATGAAGTCTCTATGGGGATGGTCAGTTTATATGTTCTAGTTTCTATGAATGCAAAGACACATACATGACAAGACCTAGGATATGGAAGAAAATGTTCATTCTAAATGGATAGATCCTTCCTCATACAACACCATTATACCCTTGGAATAGAAACTCTGGGATGAGTTATTTTATAAAGTGGTGGTTGTAACATCCCAAAATCTGAAGGAGTTATGGATCCTTATGTTACTATTTTAAATAACTCATTTCAACATTTTAATGTGATATAAAGGATCTATAATGTCCCTAGAGTGTTTGGGTCTTGTTCAGAGCCCCGAGTTCCATAAAATATGAAGTGAGTCTAAGCTTCACGGTTAGTGCATTGTTAATGCTAACTATGTGGCTCAACCGTGCGAGTCACCCTGTGCACATGGTGAGCCACATGGTTTTGAAAAATCTATTTGGGGATGGCCACATGGCCATGTGGAATTGTAGGTCCACATTGATAGTGGAATTCTACATGGCTTGTGAATGGTTAGTTAATATGTGCATCTCGCATGTATGAGATATTCCCGTAAGCAATGTGGAGTGCATGGTTGGAACATGATTTTTTCCATTTTATTACCAAACAAATGAGGCCCAGAAAATGAAGGGAAAATTACCTTTTATCACCTGTTATGTTTTTAATCCAAAAACCTCTTCCCCATTCATTCATCTCCTGCTGCCAATTCATGATCTCACCTTCAAATCCATGTTATGATTTTTAGTTACACCTTTTTCCAATCTATATTTCTTTCACCATCAGGTGCATTAGAATGATCGAGGAAATCCCTTCAATACACATAATTCTATTCTATGTTCATGTTCATGTATATTTCACTATTATTGTGTGAGATCTTTCCCCCAATATTCAGGTATTTCTAATATTATTAGAATATATCTCAATATAGATTAATTAATTTAATGAAAATGGATTATTTTTATTCTAAGAACCTAATGTATTTTTTCTTGTTCTTTCCCCCACAAGTTTCATTGATTTTATAGCATGTGTTTTTGTTCCATGAAACATATCCTTCTAATGATGCATTTAATTTTTTAGTAAATTAACTGAATGATTTTCCATGTATGGGGTGACTCTATTAAGTAGAAAATATATCATTTGGATGATCACCATGACTCAAGACACCCCAATGGGTGATGTTTCCCCATAGAGGCCTAATCCATTTAATTAAATGTTTTTAAACACCTCTTGAGGTACTTCTCACTTGTAATAAATTTTATAAATTAATGAATTAAATTTAGATGAATGGTAGGACATGATAAGTCCTTTAAGTTTTGTGCATCATGCTCTATGCCACATGCTTATTATTAGTGCTTTATTCTTATTTACTTATGTATTATTCCATAGTAGTTTTGATTGAATAAAATTAATTTGTTGGCCTGTTGATATTGTAATTCTAAGTTGATTATATCTGATCTTGATTACTATAAATAACATACTTATGAGCAGGTAGTGAACATGATTCCCAATATAAGGACACAATGGATGGCCTCATCGTGCTTTTTATTCTGATCTGTTGGATACACTAAGAGTGACACTTGTCTTTACATGAATGGGATATCTGGGTAAATTATTTGTACCATTGAGTGACACTGATTCCCTTGACGAGTCACCATAGATAGGATCACTGAAAAAATGGTTATACCTTTCTTTAAGTTATAATCAGTAGCTTAATTGAAATATATAAGATGATCACATAGTTTCCCTCTTCCACCATGATGAGGGTGATATAAAGGACTACTTTTAAAAATCACCATGGATGTGATCTGTAGTATTGGGTTTTTCCGGAGCTCTAGTAGTGACGCTTTGAATAACTCTATGGATCACCTTGGATGAGATCAGGATTCCCATAATTGATTTGATTGTATCATTTCCTAGTTCACATGTGATGAATTATAATTGATTTATGATAATTTCAAACTGATGTTCTAAGGAAATGACCACCAAGAAAATTCACATGCTTGGGGTTGGTCTATAATTGATTCATTATTTAGGAATGGCCATGTTCAAACCATATCACATTTGTATAGGTTCCTTGATTCATAGAAATCTGAATAATGCCAAAATAGGTAGTAGATATTGGGTATCCAGGTAGAACCCAGACTGTTATGTTTTATTTATTTATTTTCATTCATTTTTTTATTATTGGCACACTGATCATTTTATATTTTATGAATTGGTTTGATCTAGACACCAAAGGTGGTGGATTACTGAGTATATCTCACACCATGTTTAGTCATCCTTTGTTACCCAAGTAGACTTCATGATAATTTAAATAAATAAAGGGAAGTGTCCAAATTACAATGCAAGATTGATAGTACAAGGATGGTGTGTGGGTGTGAGGTATCGAGCATATGATCTTAATTCTAGTAGTAACTGTTGTTGACTGTTTTTGTATTTTTTTGCATGTGTTATAAGAATTTATCCCTTATTCTCTGTGTACTAAATTTTTTAGAGACATATCATTATCCTCTTCATTTATATCTATTTAGTGTTCAGCTTCTTCTAGAAGTTTATATTTTATGGTTTATTATTATTCCACTATTGTCTATCTGTTATTACTACTTATGTTGTTTCACATATATTTTTTAACATTTTTCTTCACTCTAATTAATGGTGGAATAGACTCCACATAAATACACACTACTTCATCACTTCTAGTCAGCAGTCTCTAGTATATGTGGAGGCAAGCTTGAGGTCTTGTTTCCCACCATCTCAGGGCTCCACTAAGTGGCTCCTAGTGTAGGATATTGTAGATTCCTTTAATGTATATGATGCATTAATGTACTATACCTCTTTTATCAAGTCCACCATGATGGTATGTTTGGAACTCCTCCAACAAAATGTTCACATGTTGATGAAAAAACACAAAAATAGATTATGATCTCACATAGTTATATTTATATTGTAAGCTATTATCTATGTAATCATTTAAATTAGATCTTTCTCACTTGAATACTCTTATAACAAATCCTTAGTTTTTCCTCAGTACAGAATAATGTTCTTAAAATCCATACTATAACTTTCATTGATATTGGATGGATATCAATTTACTATACACCAAGAATAAGATACATCAAGTTGAGTACATAACATTTCATATATGATAGACCATATATCATAAACATAAGAAACCTAACACATGTTTCTCCTTCCAAAATAATTAAAATGAAATTGAGTCTTTGTATTAATCATTCCATTATACACTAGTAAAAACTATTTCATAGAGGTATCCATAGTAAAACAATTTAGTATTTTACAAATTCATGTGTTTTAATCAGTCTAGAAATCCTTTTTAATCTTCCAAGATAGATCCTCACACCGTGTATGTTGGATACCTAAAAAATGTATTTTTTCAATATGTACTATCCTAACAATAAATTTACAAAAGGTAAAGTTAGAATATCAATTTTCATGGGTATTATTTCTTCCACATACAATAATAAAAATTCCAAAACACTATTAATAAACATGTTGTATACTCAAAAGTCATCTATATTCCTATGGGATCTAAACTCTTTGAAGAATAATTAAATAAGATGAGAAAATAAAAGAATCATTCTTTAATACTTAAATGTAAATTAACTATATTAAAATATTTTAATCATCAATTATAACATTATATAATTCATGTTATATCATATAAATATTCTATAATAAATTCTCATTATGTAAATTAGCTTTGAAATCAATTTGGTATGTTTTATAATAATGAAGATCTGCTATGGAAATAATTATCTGAGGGATATTTACAAGAAAATATATGAAAAGGTATCTTTATAGTTAGTATCCTTATTTTTGTAACATTTTCCCTAAAATAAGATTTATATATAGAAAATCTACCAACAATGTCAGTTTTATTTTAAATAATACACTAACCTTGTATAATTCTAACCCCTTCAGGCGTATCCAATATGTTCTAGATTTATAATGTACACATGGATTAAGTCTTAGATATCATAGACTCTCACCATTTATTAGAATATTAACTCTTAATATCTTCTTAATATGAATTATTTACATTATCTATAAACATTATATTATCATCATCCAAAATAAAAATCAATTTATCTTAGGCTCCTAATGAATCCTACCCCAAAATTGTGGTTCTTATTTCACATGAATTGTGTATGTTCCCATAACCACTTATAGGACTATATAACTTTTACTATTTTAAAGAATTCACATTTTTTATTACAACCTTCTCTATGGTCAACTTTTCTCTAATTAACACACACAAAATTAGAACCTTCTCAATGAAAATACAACGTAATATCACTGATAATTTTTTTTATTAGAATTAAAAAATTAACATACCTACATGTTTTTGATATATCCCAAAAAAGTATTTATTTAATTTAAATAAGTGTTTTTCTGAATTCAAACATCATGGATATACTTAACATACCAAAATCCATATAATAGATAAGTTTGTATGCCACGAATTCCATATCTCACACAATGTAATTATGACTATGGTTGATGGAATAATGTTTAGTAAAGAAGATATTACTTCTAGATAATATCCCCAAGATGATATATGAAAGTCAAAATGAATAATCATCAATCAAAATATTACAAAAAATGGATTATTACCCATCTTAAGTACGTTATTCCAATGCAGTATTCTAGGAAGAGTAAGTTATGAAACAATTCCAAAATATTATTATAGATTAGTAAATTTATAGAACAAATATCCACCATTCTAATCTAATCATAAGACCTTAATAATTTTTTATTGTTCATCTCATAAAACATTTCTAATGGCTTTAATTTTTATAATGGTTTAAAAAAACATTCTCATATGAAAATCATAACCATACCAACTAAAGCCATCAATAGAAGTCATGAATGACTTATACCCACCCATTTATTTTGTATTAATTATTCTACATACATCACTAGGTACTGGAACATTTTTTCCAAAATTCATCACACCATTTTCAGAAAATAGTTATTTTATATTTTTTTCCTTTGTAATGATAATCTAAATTTGGTTTAAAAACAATAATTGAATGATTCCAACAATCCATGTCTATGATGTGACTTTTATTTTCACAAGGAAACAATGCCAAAGATAAGTTATATTATAATCAGATGTGATCTTATTATCCTTAATATTATAGACCATATTATCCATTTCTAGAATATATAAACCATTCATCATTTTCCCTCTACAATAGAAAAATTCATTAATGTATATAGAACAAATCTTATTGTTACCCAAGTGTAAAAATAACTTATTTTCCAAACAGGATATATAAATAAAATTTATAATTTTCGATGGAACATAGTAAATGATTTCTAATTATATAATTAATAAACCTGGTATAATTTTATAATTAATACTAACTTTTAATGTAGAAACTCTCAACACATTTTCAATATGTTGATATATATCTTCTTTTATAAAACAATGCTAATTCTGAAACCATGTTTATCAATAAAAATAATTGATGCACACCTCGTATCCAAATACCAATGATTTAGTATTAATGAAATTTATTTAAATTACATTATAATCCATATTATTATAATTATTCTCCTTCAGAACACTTCTCAACATTAGATAATGATATATTAAACTATCATTTTAACCTATATGAGATCTAAAAATTATTTTCACGGTGTCTACCCTTATATATATATATATATATATATTTATTTTTGTTGGTATCATTATTTATATTTTTTTGACATAGATATTGTATCATTTAAATGAGAACATTTATTAAATATACTCCCACTAAAAATAATGACCCCATACATCATATCCATTTAGTGAGCGATGATCCATATTTTAATATGACTGAACAAAAAGAAGCTTGCATCTTTCCAGATAAATATACCTAGTAGATGATATTTTCAATTTAATTATATGTGAATCACAGATATTTTTTTTTCAAAAATACTTTCCAAATAATTTATATGAATTATCCTAACTCTATTCTTCATGGATCATAATGTTTTTCGTTATATATAATTACTTTTCCATATATAAGATAAATTTTTTAAACTAAATGGTTTGGGTATCCCATATCGAATGTTCAAGCTCCCTAGAAGTGTTTATTTTGGAATGAATATAATATTAAGTATTTCCCATATATTTTAGTCCTATAATTTTAATATTAATTTTATTCATATCATAAAAAATTATTTCATATTTTATAGTCATTACATTTCATGAAATAGTGATAAATATTCACTATTTTTATCATTTAATTAATTAATTATATACCTTCAATAAAATAAATTTGTTCCATACATATTAAAATATAACACATTATAGAATGTATAATTTTTTTTACTAATCCCACAACAAAATCCAATTATATATAAACCATATTTTAATTCATACCATGCATAAGGTGTCAGAAACCCTTTCATGTGAAAGCTTATAGTTATATGATACCAAAATATATTCAAGAGAATATATGGTGAAATATATAGTTAAACTCAACTACATTATAGTAGATATAATGTTTCTATCTTACTAAAAAGTTATAATCAAAACCTCGTTATCCATAAATCATGAAAAAAGTGACATATTGATTCCAATATAGATATAACAACCATTATTTAAAAATCATAGAAAATAATAAGTATTTATTTCATAGATAAATTAAAAATAATTTTCTTGGATAAAAAATAAATAAATCTTTATTTCGTACCTAGAATGTAAATCATAAATACATGGCATGGAAATTTTATCTTATCATTTTAACAATTTAATGTAATTTATAAACCATTCATAGTATGAATAATTTATATATATATTAAGATTTCATAAAAAAATAAAAAATCCATTATTTAATATGAGGTATAAGAAATTTATATTAGTATAATAAAATATATGTTTTATGATGTTTAATGCCATGTGAATTTAGAGTGAACCCCGCGGGCCTATGTTGGTGATAGTTTGTCATTTTCTTATTATTTTATACTAACAATGACTAATTTTTTTGATTTGGATTCTTTGACCAAGTTGTTTTAAATATAAAATTTCTATAAGGTCCCACCATGAACCATAATCTTGTTTAAAAGAAAAATCAATTTTAGATTCTATTAATTATTATCAATGTCCATGGTTTTTCCTCTATTTACAACTCATAATCCATTATCCTGAAACGTAGCCATCTCAACAAACTCAATGAATGGAAATTAGGGGAATTATTAGTGGTATGTAAAATTTTTATGCAAAAAATATCTAATCTATAATATGAAACCACCACTAAACATAAATTCTTATTTTAGTATTGTAAAAATTTCTAATTCACTCCATTAATTCTTTTGAATATTTAAAGAATAAATAAAAAATTTGAATTATGTCAAAATAATATACAACATGTTAATATTTTAAATTAATATATATATATATATATTAATAAAATTTATATTATTATTTTTTATTTGAACGGATCTCATAATGGACATCTCCCATTGATCCCTACTTATAACAAGGTATTCTAAACTATTATGGTATAATAATCTATTTTTTATGATCCCTTGGAGATTAAATAAACCTCATGAAATGAGTGATAAATGGGGGGTAAAGTATATCTAAATTGAGGCTTGGCCAATCTAGTATTTTATTTTTCAGTAAAATTATTGGAAATCTCAAAAACATCACTATATTCAATGATGTATAAGTTAAAAACACTAACATGTGAAGAATACAGTGAATAATTTCATAATTGAATTCATAGATGAGTTTTAATGGTGACATACTGTTGTATTTATTTTTAATATTCTCATGGATGTGTTATAGTAATATTGAATATGACCGTTGTCAAAAATATTGAATGAATTATGAGGGGACAATAACTCTAACATTTTTCTAGATATAACATGTCGTGGTTAGTGCGATGAAAATGAAAAATGAAGAGTCGAATGAAAAAACCATTTTAGTGAATGTCGGTTTGTACCATTTTTTATGGTTAACCCAAGTAATTAAAAATGGTTGAGTTGATCTAACACTTGTTTTGGTATTATATAAAAATTATAATAGGAGTATATATTTTTTGGTTATTGAAAATCAAGTGAAGGAACAAAAGTTCCACCATGTGGAGTAGTGAACACAATTGCCTGAAACAAGTCATGGTTTAAAGAAAAGTGTTTTTACACTAAAATGAAGGAGGAAATGATCATAGGGTATATTTTTCTATGATTGAACTAATATATTAGGATATGATCACAAGTAAAATTTCATTTTTTATGTTGAACATATAATCAGGGAGATGAAAATGATTGTTGAGATAATAGGAACTCCATAGGTAACTCAATGTGGTGTTTGGGTCCAGATATGACTAGCTTGGACACACTATATCGAATCCCTAACACACTATAGTGTAATCAAGTTTGTGATTTCATGAAAATTTGATATTTGTCATTTCACCAGTACCCCACAATCCCAAACTAGCTTTCAGAACCTCAAAAGTGAAAAAATGATTTAGATTCTCTAAAAAACTAAACAATGACTTCAATATATCTTAGTAGATAAGTGTCTCACCACAAATACACATTATATTTATACATTTAAACCTTCAACTCACTCAAAAAATGGAACCATGTAAAATTGAAGGATATTGTTAAAATAGAACCCTATGATTTCTCATGGTTTAAAAAATTTCATACTCTATGAGAAATCCTAATACATTTTTGAATAAAAGGAAAAATCCTCATTGAGTTATATGTTTTAAAAAACTTCTAAGAAGAAAAATAGAAATAAAATATATATAAAAATCCATTTTAATTAAAATGATTCATTACAAGAATTCATATAAGTGATCTCAAGAATATATTTATATATGATATCCCATAAACTCTACCCAATTATTCTAGTTCCACTTCAATTCAATCATTATGGCCAAAAATTACTCTATGAAAGCCACATTCAGTTACCTTATGAATGCTCTAAATATAACCAAGATATTTGGTGAAAATTTCTTCATATAGAAATCCTATATTATCCATTAAAAACACCTATAATGTTGGATTGATGATGTATCTAGAATCATGGTTCTCTATGTCCAATATAATGGTTCTATATTATTAGTTCCAGAATATCTCCATAAAAACATTATGATGCTTAGTGAGAAGTTGTTTTCCCACAAAATCCTAAAAATCTAACACTTTAGAAATTCTATTTATGGATTCCAACTAGTTTGTAAATCCATGTTCAATCCATCATTTTTTTATTCCCTATGTTATTTATTTTGTGAGAATCTCTCTACCACTCATCCATGTCCCAATAATGTACAATATCTCTCTAGAATTTTTGGGACTATGGATTTAGTTAGCATTCTTGCTATATTAAAACTACCACCATACATTCATAGCTCCAAACCCCATCTTTTAAAATATTCTGGATGAAGTTACCAATATAGTAAATGTATTCTTTCTAAGATAGAAACACTAGATTCTTTACAAGATGAATTCTATTTTTACTTTCACAAAACTATGTTTCATTTTCCATTATTATTTCATGTTCATCCAAAAATATCATCAACCATATCAAATTATTCAATAATTACGATATCAATATATACTCATCTTAAATAGTTTACAATGAAATTATATATTGGAGTAAATATATCATGCTTATGGAAATTCTTATGTATGAAAACAAAAAGCATGTGGTGCCCATCCATGAGTTTGTATCTACAATAATGTTCATATCTTCAAACATATATACTATAACATCCATTTTAAAATAAAGAAACGAATCTACTAAACAATTTAGGTATTAGAGTAACCACATCAATTTTTATTAATATTACATACCATGATTTTCCAGGAAACTGTAAACTACTCCTCCTATTTATGTGATATCAGAACATGTACAAACCATGTAAAACATCATACATTCAACCACTGATGGAAATGAATATCTCTCGATGTATATAGAATCTTCTTCTATTCTATGTGCATTATCCATCGATAATTTTTTTTAGAATAAGGGAATTATCAAATTATTATAATTATGTATTATTAATATTTCCATGTCCATCCACGCGTACTAAGGCTAAGACATAAAAAATGTTTTGGTACTAAATACCTTCTTATAAGAACCTCTAAAAACTATTTCTTGGATATGATATGACTAATATCTAAAATTCTATAAAATTAAATATTTAACTCATCCATCTATAACTTTACAAGTGTAACTATGAAAATATCATCCACATTGAGATGATGAATAATGAATCTTATGTTTTCCTTGATAGTAAAAATAATCCACATTTCACTTTATAAAATTCTATTATTCCATTAAGGCATCAAAAACATAGTTCCGTTTTCTTGGTACCTACTTCAACCCATATATACTATAATTGATTATGGAAACAAATAATTACATTTTACTCATTACAAAACATTATTTATGATCTATGTATATCTATCCCTTCAAATAACATTGCAGTTATGTAGTTATTACATAAATTCCTTCAAAAAGAAACCTACCATAAAATGAAATGATAAACATTATCTGAATCATCATGTTATTCACAACCAAATAAAACCAATCTCTAAAATCTACTTTATTCATTTGAAATATCATCAAAAATATAATATAATTATACCTTATCCAACCATCTCCTCATTCTTTTAATTTTAATACCCCTTGTTTTTATGTTATATTTTCCTTAATGGAAATTCTATAACCTAACATGTTCTGAAAAGATAGAAAGTGTTTATCTCCTCCATAATTTCTAATCCGCAGTCATATGAGTCACTAATAATTATCACATAATCATGGTTTTTGGGTTGAATACTATTTTTATGAAAAATATAGTTCTTTACAAATTCAAACCTACATATTGGTTTTGTGATCATAGGATTCCACCTCAACACCTGTTGTTTAGATCATTTCAATAAATGCATTTCTAAAATTTAGACCAAAGAGTTCAAAATCCTAGATTTTTTGGAACATATGAAAATGGTATTTTTATAAAATGAACAATATAGCCCATTCCAAAACAACACCATGCCTCTATGACATCTTTTATACCGTAACAATCAAAAACCACCAAACATTCATTCATTCCAACATAAATGTGATCCATTGATTATTTTTCATTAAGTGAACCTTGTACTAGGTAAAAATCTTTTGGTAATATATTTTCATTAAATATGATATTCTATATCAAAATAAACTTCCATTGAATATTATCCAAGCACTAGAATCCAAATTTTTCACCACCATACAAAATAAAAAAACATTTCTAACACATATATTATAATATTTACCTTTCATTAGAATTGACATGGATGTATGTGATAATTTTAAAAAAATAGGTGAAAAAAATTAACCATAAATTGAGTCAAAATTTCGTTCGGAAGTGTTTTCCCCATCGGTTGAAAATTAAGCTAATTAAAATTATACAATCCATAGTTATTCAATAATATAAATAACTATATTGGGTAACTATATTGTAACCTAATTCTCCTGGATTCTGAATTTAATGTTTAGTTCATCAATTCGTTATCACAATTATTCTCTAGTGTCATAGGTATAATATTAACTTTTTTTATGTCTTTAATACAAAAATTCATATGAACTAACCACTATTGTTTGATCATATGAATTTAAGATTCATTTTGGATTTATTTACCACCATAGGTCTCCACTTGATTATTCTGAAAAAAACAAAAAAAATTATGTAAAAACAATTACACCCTATATATGGAATTGTAATTGAAGATAAAATAATATGATTTACACCATGAGATCATACCAATATTCCCTCTGTACATATATATGAAGAAATATTAGATTTTTATTCTTTGGGAACCTATCCAATTATGAAATGAACTCATTTTTCTACTTCACAAGGATTCACCCTTTGTATGTTCATTAATCCATGCAATCAAATGTCAATATTCCTCTCACTGATAAGATCCTCATACCATTATCACTAATGATTCCATACAACCATTAAAAAAATTAAATAGAAATTAATATAATGACCCAAGATTTTTATACATGGATATTACATCATTTATTGAAAATAAATAAACACGAACCCAAATACCATAATAGTTTAGTGATTTTGGAAACATGCAAGTATAATAATAGGTTCATAATATATATAAATCTTTTTGAGTCTATTTATTCATATCTAGAATCATTTTCTCCATGTTATAATTTAAAAAATTATTCATATCTTCTGGAAAAGAAACATAATAAAAGGGTGATCTCAGATTCTTGGTAAGCGTAAACAAATGGATATATGTAAGAATAAGGGTATGGGAACGTGATCATAATATTAGTAGACTATACCCCGTATATCAAATATCACAATAATGATTCATGGAATAAATATAAACTGTTCAAAAGACATTTCTCTTAAGATAATCATATAAAAAATCCTCCATATCATAAAATTGGCATACGATGTGAAATTTTGTCATACACATAAATTTTTGTCATACGCATAAATTTGTAACTTTTTAGACATGTATAATAAGTAAAAGTTTCACTAATTAAATTAAGGACATGAAATAAGGCCCTTACATAAACATATTGACATTAAAACTAGGTCTACTGCTAAAATTATGGACATGATAACAAGGTCCACACATTGAATTGTGAATATGAAATCAAGTACACACATAACATATATACCTCATGAGTTATCCATGTTTACCCAATTGATTATAAGGGGATATATGTACATTCATCACTTAATAAAACCATACATATGTGTTCCACAAGAACATAAATCATTCATCAAATCTGAACCCATTATATGAAAGGAGTATCACAAACATCATTAAATTATAACATAACCCTTTGAAAAGAAACAGGTTTCATACATGTTCTTTCATCATAAATATAAACCATTATTATAAAGAATAAAAATGGAATAATTGAAGAATATCACCAATAAAAAATATTTAATTCAAATAGTGTTATGTTAGATTTTTTTTAGAGATCATGTGAAAATAATTCTTCTAAAAAATACACTTTCTTCTTTGAAAATGCTTTCTTTTCATAAAATGCAACACCATTTTAAAATAAAACATTTTATTTGAAAATAATCTTGTAAAACTATAAGCGAAGAATCAAATAATTAAGAATTAATGATGATTTAAAATTATTTTCATGTCATATAAGTTAAAAAACATCCCTTTTAGACTTTTTTCTAGAAAATTCACAAAGTATCTCACTTAGAAAACGACAAAATGATTCCTTTCAAACCGTGTAGTAAAAAATAAAAAAAGGTTCAAAATGACTTTAAATATAAATAGTATAATAGTAAAAATAGTTTTTGAATTTTTTTTATAAAACATGGACATGTAATATAAATATTCCCTAACATAGACTTAAAATGAAACAATGCCAAATATTGAATATATTATGAATTAAATACTCATCACTTTATAACCAATAGAATTGTATTCCCCAGGGAAAAAATAAAATTATATGGATATAAAAATACCATAATACTCTATATTATACTCATAAAAGTCATTCATGGGTAAAATATAGACCACGTAGAAGAAATAATTAGTTTACAAGGCATTTGTCCCACCGAAATAAAATTGACAAAAAAATATATCACCATATGAATTTACACTCTTTGTGCTTCTGATGACCTAATGTATAATAAAAATAAATTTATTATCCATCCATAAAAGAACCATATTAATAAATATAATACCATATATGACTTAATTATGACTTTAAAATACCAGCTTATTAAGAATCCCATGTTTAATTTATGTTTTGGGTAATATCCACTTTGTTTCTCATACATGGTTGGACTTGTTATCCTAGGTCCTCATACTTAGATTTTGATTTTATTATATTTGGAATGATAATAAATATATAAATATGATATTTATTAATTATATATTTATTTATGGTAATCTATAAAATCTATAAATATAAAATTATAAACACCATTCATGGAGACGGAAGGTTGTACGTACGCATGAATTCTATTTCTATAACATGACGTATTGAAATAAAGACAGTAATATATATATATATATATATATTATAGTAGAAATATTATTTCATATATATCATATAATTTCAGTAAACCCAACCTTAATACATTCTATTAAATGAGTGAATGAGTCACATCACTTGGAAGAGGTGATAGTCCACACATCCACAAATGAAGTTATCATATTTCCAAAAAATGGATATAATGAAGGTATGTTTTATATAATATTTACTAAATCATATATAAATCATAAAGACCATATATATTATATAATAACTGAGTTTCTATCCTAATTTCTAACCATGTAAGGTGATAATGTAAAAATTAACAACATCCTTACATGAGGTAGTGGTTCTCCATAAAAAAGAATGATAAGTTCATTTCCCATTAATTGAAGTGTGTGTGGGTGTAAGTCCAACACTTATAATAAAAATATCTCAATATAATTATCATAATGAGGTTATTATATAATAATTTAGTAATAAAAATCTATGGAGTCTAATAAAGAAATAAAACGAAAACATTTGTTGATGAACATTGCATCTTCTTTGGGTATTTCTTTTTTATTTTCACCAAAGGACTTATTTGGTTGGATTTATGAAAAAATTAAGGCATATATGATGATGTTATTGATTTTGGGAGGATATTTAGATAGTGGTTCTCTAAAAAAATATGTCCGGAAGTGTGAATAAATGATAAGAATAGGTTCCCTTTTATAAGAGTGGGGAGGGGAACTTTTGGAATTTCACAAAATATAAATTTATAAGAATTTCAATCTTAATCCAAATACATCAAAAATGATTTCTTTTTCAAATATAACTTGGTAAAATGTATATTTCTAATCAAAAAATATATATTACACTAGTATTGTTATTATTTTATACTGTATCATTTTTATTAACCCTTAGTTAAACAATTTTAATTTTAACTATGGTAACAATGTTTTTAATATTAAGAGGATTTAATTTTTACACATAGAGTGTAAATTGGACCATAAATGTAAAATATGAGGTATTTGTGACCATATATCATCCCATTGTACTTATTTAATATTTTATTATTTTTAATTAATTTAATAAAATATTATTTTCATAAAGAATCACATGTTTAAATTTTGACACTATACATAACATTGAATTCAATAAAATAAATTCAGCAATCTTACTTTGAAAGAATTATGTTCAAACTCCCTTAGTATGTCATATTTACCTATAAAATTATTTGACCACCTTAATTATTTTATTTTATATTTATTTTAATATTTTTAATATCATTTAATTGATTCTTTCCTTAATTGAGTAATTAATGAATCATTATTTTATAATTATTTATTATAGTAATTTCTGATAATTATTTACTCACTAAAAAATAAATATAAATTTCATTGATATAAATAAAAATTTCAACATCTATAATAATATATATAGTCATTCATATCTACAATTTATTTATTTTGTAAAAATTTATACACATTAAAAGTAATAGGTTGACATTTTTTTACTCTATTAGATTTTAATAATATTTAATTAATTTTAATGGAAATTTGTCCATTAAATTATTCAATTTATATTCATATGTGTTAAGGGTCTAATAAAATTCATCTAATAACATTTTTGTTCAAGTCTTAGAGTAGTTTTCTAATATTTATAACATTATTTTTACCCATAATTACCATATTTACACTAAACTGTGGTAATAAAAATTACTAATAACACTATTCATATTGTCCAAAAATAAAATTTACATATTAAATAAATTTGGCCTTATGAATCAAAATTAGAAAATAATTTTACAAAATTAAAAGCATATAAATTTAAGATTTTTTTTTTAAAATTATTCCCCTTGATGGAATGAGAAAAGAAGTTTTTAAAGTGAAGAGGGTGTTACATTTCCCATTTGAAAAATACATATTTTTATTCATGAAATTAGATTTATTATTATCTCATGCCTATCAAATATATTAGATAAGTGTAAAAAAAATGAACATTTAATACATAAATATGATTAAATTTTTTTACAAATTTTGGTTTGTTTAATTTATTGAGATAAAATGGTGTTTGTACAGAGAAAAATTGTTTTCTTAGAAAATGAATTTATTTATTTTAATGTAGTTCGTACATTAATTTATAGTTAATTGAAAACACGAATTATTAATTTTAGAAACTGGTTTAAATCATATTTTCATAATTTAGATAATCATATTTTTAATATAAATTCCATTATCTAAGTGGTAGAAATAATAATATTTTAATAAAAATATCAATAGTGTATTTTAGTTTAGTAAAACATGGTCTTGAGAGTAACACATGCTATAAAAATAAATAAACAATTTGTATAACATAGTACAAACATAGTGTTTTGTTTACCAAAATCTAATATAAGTGTTTCATGTAGTGAAACATAAACTTGGTGTTGCGTACAAAGAAACAATAACTTTGATATTTCATATAACACATTATATATTTAGTGTTTTGTGAAATAAAAATAATCAAAAAGATTAAATTAATAAATGAAACTATTTCACTATATTACATGTGTAACACCCCTGGAAAAGTGAGAATTAAAAGGTTAAATGTTACTACCCATGTCAACAAGGTGAACCTTTCTTTTTGGGAGCCTACTTGATTAAAACTCCACAGTTAAACGTGCTTGACCTGGAGTAGTGATCAGGATGGGTGACCTTCTGGATGTTTCCCAGGGTGTGAGTGAGTGAGGACAAAGCACACTGGAAAAGACATGTGTTGGCTTGTGGGGACAATCATTAGTCTGATAAGCGACCCTAGTGAGTAATAGCCAATGGCGTGCTGGGAAGGCAACCACGATATTACTAGAGACCCATGGGGTCAGATGAAAAGGTTCATGGCCCGGTGAGGTGGGTCATGACAAATGGTATCAGAGCCAAATACCCAGCCGAAAGTGCTTAGGCACTGCCTGGGTTTCATGCTTGGGGTCCACAATTAGGGCGTTGTGCTTTAAAGGGGTGGATAATGTAATACCCCAAGAAAAGCGAGACTTAAAAAGGATGAATGTTACTACCCATGTCAACATGGTGAACCTTTCTTTTCGGGATCCTACTTGATTAGAACTCCACAGTTTAGCATTCTTGGCCTGGATTAGTGATCAGGATGGGTGACCTTCTGGGAAGTTTCCCAGGATGTGTGTGACTGAGGACAAAGATCTGTAGAAAAGACATGTGTTGGATTGTGAGGATAGTCATTAGTCTGATAAGCGACTCTAGTGAGTAATAGCCTATGGCATGCTGGGAAGGCAACCAAGGTATTACTGGAGACCCATGGGGTCAGATGAGAAGGTTCATGGCCTGGGGAGGTGGGTCGTGACAAATGGTATCAAAGCCAAATACCCAGCCAAAAGTGCGTAGGCATTTCCTGGGCTTCAATCTTGGGGTCCACAATGAGGGCGTTGTGTTTTAAAGGGGAGGATAATGTTACAACCCAAGAAAAGTGAGACTTAAAAAGTTTAAGTTTTACTACCCATGTCAAAAAGGTGTACATTTATTTTCGGGAGCCTACTTGATTAGAACTCCATAGTTAAGCCTTCTTGGCCTGGAGTATTGATTAGGATTGGTGACCGTCTGGGAAGTTTCTTAGGCTGTTTGTGAGTGAGGACAAAGCACTCTGGAAAGGAAATTTGTTGGCTTGTGGGGACAATCATTAGTCTGATAAGTGACCCTAGTAATTAATAGCCTCTGTCGTGCTGGGAAGGCAACCAAGGTATTACTGGAGACCCATGGGGTCATATTACAAGGTTCATGGCCCAGAGAGGTGGGTCTTGACAATAAGGCGTTACTTTTACCCCACTAAAAATGAATTGTTCACTCAAATTTATTACGGGTTATCAAAGATTTAATACTTGATAGGTACTTTAATAGAAACACACCTCATAAAAATCAATACTAAAACTCCATTTAAAAAGGAAAAGTGGGAAACATAACAGTTACCTAAAGTAACTCAGAAAAACTGTTCCTCAGAAAATGATTTAGGTGGAAAGTGAAAAATAGACATGGATTAGAAATGGAACTATCAAGTTATGGTGGAGAGTGATATAGAACATGATTTGGAGGAAGTTAACGATCATAAATCCATAACCCAAAGATTCTTGAAAAAGTAAATTGATATCATAAACAATTATGATAACATGATAAAATTTTATTGTAAGACCGTTTACCCTAATGTTGAGGAATTTTCTTGAGAATGTATGCTAACTTGATTTCAGCACAATATCATTGTTTCTTGTGCCGTGATCAATTTCCACTTCATATCTTATTCTATGAAATGAAGGTGAATTTTTCATTCCGGAAGTATTATATGATCAGGATATCTACAAATAGAATTATAGTACATTCCATCTATCCTTATCACAATAAAAATGTCATCAAATGTTATCCAATATGCATAAATTCTCATATGGAGAGTTAATACTTTAATCTCAAAATCCTAATCAGAGTATTAACATAAATAATACTGTAAATGTTTAACCTTATTACCATTATGAAAGATGAAATTTCAAATCTTTAGACACAAGTTCACTAAATTTCTCAAAAACAACTTATCAGTGATCCCCCATATATCGTGAAGTAGATATTTTTTGTCACATACCAAAGATGTGAATATATGCATCATGTATTCTCTTGAAATAAGGTAATTACCATATATAATTATTTAGAAATCGAATTAATTCTTATTCCAATCATTATTGGATATATTTATTAAATCAAAAAATTTCATAAAATCCATTCGTGATATAATAAAACACTTGGTAATCATTTCCTTAATCATTTCCAAGGTAACTAGTATTGTCTAATTAACATATTCATATCTAATATATCTTCATCCAAACATCATTATATAAAAAATTAGAATATATGAAGGGTTATATTTCGATTAATCTTATCTTTCCCATGAATATCACCTTTCCATTAAATAACTTCTCTATGTCTTCAACACGATTCAATATATCCTTTTCAATCCTCAATGAAAAACATACACTGAAAATACTTATATATTTTATGATTGGTATAACATAATATATGAATTCCAAAACATAAACAATTCTTTCATATAACTTTATTATTATACCATTACTCAGGCTTCATCATCTTATTATTTCCTAGAATATGAAATTTGAATCATATATTAAGGTTCCTCAACCTCAATATAATAATGATTCTTATGTTTAATATAAACAATTCTATTAGAACATGCCATAACTTTCACATGTAGTGTGATATCTCTTTATCCATAATAGTATAATCAATACTTGTACCACCTTCCTGATCCTCTTAATGAGAGTTACACTTAAGACATACATTTGTATAATTTGTATACTTTACACATCTGAAACATTCAATTTTAACCTCATTCCTTCTAGTACATACTTTTGAATAAGACCGTAAATCATAGCGTGAGTAATAATTATCATATAAGAAAAAAAGTATCCAATAATAATTACTTATAGAATTCCTAAATCATGAAACATGCTTTTATTTTGATGACACCATAGGATTATTTTTAGAGACATACCTAAAAATATCCTTATAAACATCACTAGGGATCTCTCTAATCATTTACCATCCTAGTTTCTAAAGGATGACTAATCCTTTTCTCTAATACCAACTATAACATCCAATGATTTCTATACATTGATATTGCATAATTTTCGGGGAAATACATAAGTACACACCCAAGGACCATAATAGTTTAGTTCCTTTGGATATTTAGAATTATAATAAATCGGTTGATAATACATATACTTCTTTTCACAACTTTTTTTTAATATCTAGATCACTTTTTGTCAATAATAAATAAAAAAATTCTTTATATCCTAGGGAAATGAAAGATAATAAAAGGGTTAACTCAGTTGCACCATAATAGTAAACTTGTGAGATGTGTAAGTATAAGGGCATGAGAACATGATCATATCATTACAATATCATACCCTACATATCAAAGACCATAAAAATGAATCCTTTAATATATATTTGTTATTCATAAGACATGACTCATAATGGAATCAAAGAACATAATCCACGAGATCAAAACATTTACATAAGACATTAAATTTGGAAATACACATAAATTTGTTACTTTTTGAACATATATAATTAGTAACAGGATCACTCATAAAATAAGGGCATGAAGTCAAGCTCTTTTATAAACATATCAACATGAAAACCATGTCTATGCATAAAATTATGGATATGAAAACTAGGTCCACATATAGAATTGTGAACCTAAAATCAGGTCAGGTATAACATATATACCTTAGGAGTTATCAATATTTACCCAATTCATTAGAGGGAAAAAAGTTCCCACCGATCATATAATGAATAAAACACATATTTGTTCCAAAAAACATAAATCATTCATCATATCAGAACTCATGGAATGAAATGGATTTCATAAACATCATTCAATTATAAAATAATCTATGGAAAAGATATGGGTGTCATAAATATCATTCCATCAGAAGAAAAAAAATTCTTAGAATGAAAAAGAATGGAATTATTGAATTATAAAACTATTAAAACATAAGAAACATTAAATAATGTTATCATGGATGGAAAATAATTTTTAGAGATCACTTTAAAACAATTATTGAGGAAAATATCCTTTCTTCTTTGATTTTTTAATCTTTTCTTAAAATTCTATGTATTTTTAAATAAAAAGTTTTAATTGAAAATAAACATGTACCATTATAAGGTAAGATTAAAATAATTAGGTATTAATGATGGTTAAATTTTTATTCAAGCCTTCTAGGTAAAAACTAAATTTCTTCCATAATTGTTTTTAGAAAAGAAACAATGTACCTTGTTCAGAAAACAAACAAAAAATTCCATTCAAAAAATGAAGTAAAAAAGACAAAAAACGAGTAAAAATGAAATTTAATATAAATAGGATAATAGTAAAAACATTTTTGAAAACATTTTTAGAAAACATAGACATGGATGATATATATTCCCTGACAGAGTCATAAAATGAAATAATCGCAAATATTGATGTTATTGTGAAATAAATACTCATCAATTTATAATCAGAAGAATTGTATTCCCCATGAATGAAAGAAATTATATCGATATGAAATTACCATAATATACTGGATAATAATCAAAAAAATTTATTCATACATAGTATATACACCATGTTGAAGAAATAAGTAGTGTATAAGGCATTTCTCCTATAGAAACAACAGTGAGACAAAAATCCATTACCTTATATCTTGACTCTTATCGTACTGAGGAAAACATGTTGTATAATAAATATAATTTTATTATAAATATATTATAGAACCATATTCATATATATAATACCATATATGACATACATATGAATTTATATTACCCAGTTATTAACAATTCCAAGTTTTAGTTGTGATTTGGGTAGTAACAACTTTGTTTCTCATACATTTATGAATTGTTATTCTTGGTCCTCATACTTATAATATTATTTAATTATATCTAGAATGGTAACCATGGTATAAATAAAATATTTATTCATTATTTATTTATATATGGTTATCTAAAATAGATAGAAATAAAAAACAAAATGCACTGTTCATGGAGACGGTAGGCCGTATATACACATGAACAATGAATCTATTTTATGTCATATTTAATGAAAATAAATGACATATATGTAAATATATATATTTATAAAATAAAAATTCAATAGAATTATTATTTCATATATATATCATATAATTTCACCAAACCTAACCTTAATACCTTTCAGGTAATATCTGAACTAGTCACATTGCTTTAAAGAGGCGGTAATCCACACATCCACACACGAAGATATTGTATTTCCAAAAATTAAAATCATGAAGGTATTTTTTCTATAATATTTAATAAATTTTAAATACATAATAAATACAATATATATCTTATTAATATACTGTTTCTATCATAATTCCCAACCATGATATGTGTTATAGGAGAAATGTATTACATCATTTCATGAGGTGGTAGTTCTTCATACACAAGATTGGTAAGTTTGTTACCCATTATATGGAAGATTGTGTATATTTAGGTATAACCCTTATAAAAAAACATAGTATATTCATTATACTAATGTTATTATATAATTATGTAATATGAATAATTGTTGTGGTTTATGGAAGAAATAAGACTAAAATGTTTATTGATTGAAATTACATATTCTTTGGGTATTTCATTATAATTTTCAAAAATGGACTTATTTGGTTGGATTTCGTCCTATTTTAATGATTATATGATTAATTTAGGGAATTTGAGAGGTGATTTGGATAGTTTTTTGTCAGAACCAAATAGGTTTTGTAGTGTGAATAAAAGAGAAGATGATGCTCCCTTTTACAAGAGAGGGTATACGCACTTTTTGAATTTATCAAATAAACTACATTTCAATCCAAATACCTTAATAATGAATGTTATTTGAATCCAATATGAGATGAGTCCATAATATAATCAGCCAGCATATTTTAGACATGTTTTGTATTATTTTAATCATGTTCATTTTGATTAACCCTAAGTTAACCAGTTTCAATATTAACTATGGAAACAATGTTTTTAAAATTAAAAGGATGAATTTTTTACAAATAAAAATTCAATTAGAAATTACCATCCCATTACCATTCTGAAAATGAAACTTTAAACCTTGTTATGTTTTTTTCATTTCTGTTGATGGGGTATGGTTGAGTTGGAATCGATAGGATTCCTATAATGGATAAGTCAGAGATTTTTTGAGTTGTCCCCTTTAAAAAGAATTTTTAATGTAGGATTTTATAGGGTTACATGTCATGTACCAGGATGACACATCCTATTATGGTTCTACATACAAGTCATGAATGGATTTACGCTTTGATGGGTTCGTTTCGCGAGTCATCATTTCATTTTGTGAAGGTGTTAATGAACATTTTTTTATTTTGAGCGTCCGAATCTATGTCGAGGAAATTTGTTTTTCATTAGTTATGATATTTTACTAGTATATGTTGTGAATGGGGATTTAACATCATGTAGTACACCAAATATAGTTTTTTAAACGGGTAGTGTCTGGTATTTTCTTTTTGGATACTCTCTAGTCTCAACTCCCTTGACCAATGTCATTCCCTAGGAAATCATCAAGCCTTTCAACACTCCCAGATCCATTCATTCAGTGTTTGAACGTCATGACTATTATAGTGTGATTCTCAGGAAAGTTTCCCCCTTGTTCATTATGTTCACTATTTCACCTCTCTTCGGTTTTCAGTGGATCATCATGGAATTTATGGATCTATTCCTTGTGGTGTTGAATCCTGTTTTTGGTTGCTTTTTGAAATCCTATACACCTTCGTTCTCATTAATTGGTGTCATTGTGAGTGTTGAGTTTCAGGAAGATATAGGTGGTTCCATCCCAATTTTCCCTATTGATTACAATTGTATTACTTTATTTATTTTAATTGATGATATATATTCAATTGAAAATAACTTTATTTCAATTGTTTTAATAAAACCCAATTATAGTGAATTGGGAGGTTATAAATTGTTTTTGGCTTGAGAACATTAGAAAACCAAAAATTACATTGAATTGGGGTGTGTTTATGGAAACGGGTTAATTTAAATTGTTGAATTTGAATTTTTTACCTAATGGAAATGATTTCAATTAAATTGTTGGATTTAATTGTGAAAAAGAATTGTGAAATGGATTGAATTAGTTTTGAAAGGATTTAAAGATTGTAAAAATGTGGTAAAAAGTTTTTGATATAAATCTGGGGTTTAATATTTATAGGAGGCATGTTTTTTTTATTAAAACCCCTTTTAGTTTCAAAAATGGAAAATTGCCATTTGAAATAGAAGAATGGGATTTAATTGTATTTTATGAAGACTTAAAATAAATTTTCTATCATTGATTGTGTAAGAGAACATGAAAGGCATAGGTAGTTAGTGAGTTATTTTTAAACACTCTATGGTATTACAATGTTCTAAAACATACATGCAATAGGTCGGATCCCCTATGAGATTGTGATGTGTCTCTATTGGATATTGTGTTAGGGGCGTGTGTATACACATTTTTCTGAGATCACTTAGAGAGTGCAGAGTCCTATCGCCGGAAATACTATCGCACATTTTGGTAGATGAACTTGTTTCTTAGTTGTGATTTATATTTGAGATATAAATGTATGAAAATGTTTTAAAACTGCTTTACATGCCTACTATATTTATATAAACAATTTTATATAAATTTTTTATTCAACCCATTGTTTTATTCCATCACTTATAAATCCCTTTCTTAAATTATTTTTCCATCATTTAAATTGTATAGAGATATTTTTTTATTTATTCATTAAGATAAAAACCCTATTTTATTTTAAATATAAATCAATAATTTGGTTAATAATTTTTTGTAATATATTATGAAATCCTTGATGAGACCCTACTAGGATTTTTAGCTCACACCCTACCTTTTCCATTGGGAATTTCTAGACTTTCTCCTTCCAGGTTCGAGCAAGGGAAAAGAATCACTTATAGGTGGATCCAACTATTTAACTATGGTCTTGGTGGGTTTTGTTTACCTATTTTAGTACATTAGTTATAGAAATTTTGGATTTTTTATGCCTTATTGTATTCTATTACTTTACTCCCAGTGGATCTTTATTTGTTTTTCATAATTCCTTATTTCTTTTTCATCCTCTATGTATTGTGGAAAATTCGTTCCCACTTGCATGTTGTGTGGTGATAGGTTCTAGTCGCCAACCCTTGGGGATCAGGGATGCCCTTCGAGCTATATATGTGATGAATCAGTTACTAGGTTTCCAGGGTACTTGGGCAGGATCATGAGAATGTGGTATCAAAGGGAGGCTATTCAGCTTTTTTCTTGACGTCAGTATGCATTTTTTCTATCATGATAGGACTTAAGAGGTAGGTGTGATTGAGTTCATGTAAATATCTAATTGAAATGAACATTAATGCTATATGGGTTGTTAGGTAATGATTCATTGTGGATTAGTTCTAGTGTTTTAACTATTGTGACTTGGAAAGAGTGAAGTCTAAATAATTTTTGTTCTATATTTTGGGAATAAATACCATTATTGCTCATTTTTAGTGTTAATCTAGTGTATTATTTTTTGTCTACTAATGTTGTGTGACATCATGCCATTTAGAAGACATGTGAATTGAATAAATTAAGAGGATATTAATGAACCTTAGCAAGAGAATCCAATTATAGATCCGAATCTAATTGAGGTGATTATGCTTACTATCCATGCTCTAGGATAGGCACAGTCCTTAGTTCCGATTTAGGATCCAACTTCAGATCCTTAGGGGGTGTTTTTATAATCGTTCTTAAGAGTTAATTTACAAGATGCCACCAGCTCTCAAAGGCTCCACTGATCCTCAACATGCTAAGGAATGGTTGGGCAAGATAGGACGTCTGTTTGAGTTCTTGGATACACTAGACATGACCAAGGTGATGTGTGTCACCTTCATGCTATAAGGACGAATCATGAGATGGTGGGACACAAAGGTGATGAAAATTAAATATGAGGAAATAAAGTGTAAATACTAAAAGGCTATTTTCACTAATCAGTTCTCTCTAGAGTCAATGGTGTTGGATAAAGTTGTGGAGTTTTTCATGATTGACCAGGCGTTGAAAAACATGACTGGTTATTTAAATCTCTTTATTGAGATGATGTAGATTTATATTTAGATTTTATCTAATGAGGAGATGAAGTATCAATGGTTAGAGTTGGGACTTAAATCATATGCATATTATAATTTTTTTCTTACTAAATATGCCCACTTATACAGATGTGTTGGATAGGGTGATGATGGCCAACATGGACCTAGTAGGCAAGTCAAGGTTATTAGGAGTTCCTTTTTCTCCCAATTGCAGCATTGGTTCAATTAAAGGAAAATTGAAGAAGGATTATTATTACACATTTTCTCAATAACAGAGTCATTCAAGACTTCCTACAGCACTAAGAGGAAGTCCTTTAATTTTATATCAGTGTGGAATGCTTTGAAATTCTTGGAGTGTTTTCACATAGACACCCAAGAATTGTAGCTCCTGCGAATGTCCAAGACAATTGCAAGGATTCTGCCATAACTTTTTCACATTTCATAGTGGATTAGGATCATTAGATCTTCCCAACACTGTGGGGGAATCATATTATTCATTTATAAATGGGTTCCGACCACAGGGATTTGGAAGGAATCTACTTCATGTAGTGGCAGATTCTCTAGAGGAAGTAGACACATGTTCAAAGAATTTGAGAGGTACCATTACTATAGCATCTCCATTAGTGAATTCTCTTTTTAATACTGGGTAATATCATTTGATTGTCTTAGCCCATTTTTTTAATCTGGTAAACCTTCTTATAGAGATTTTATCTTGTGCAGTGGATATTACTACAGCCCTTGGTATGGAGATAAATCATGGTCTATGTACTCCTGTATGTGTCTTCTCTCTATCAGATATCGAGCTATCTTGGAGTTTTCTTGTTCTCGACAAGAAATATATTGATGACATATTAAGTATATATTGGTTCATTTATAAAAAGGCACAAATCAGTATTTATCTTCGACAGTTCTACCTTACTACCCCCAGGGGTGTGTCTCTTGTCATTAAAGGAAAATGGCACCCAAGGTCGAGCTAATCAGGAACTTCTTATCTAGAATTGGGAAATGTGATGTCAGTGTTTTATTTTGATATGGATTGAGATTCAAGGAGTGGTGATCTCTATATAGTCATCTTTCAGTTTTAGGATGTGCTTCCCTCATATTTTTCTAGTTTTTCACTCGTAAGGGATGTTATGTTTTCCATTTATTTAATTCATGGAACTCAACCAGTTTCAATTCCCTCTTACACCATTTAACCAGCTAAACTGAAAGATATGATGTCCCAGTTGGATGATATTTTTGAGAAAAGATTTATTCGACCATGTGTGTCACCTTGGGCGATGTTGGTCCTCTTTTCAATGAAGGATGATGGTTATATTTTCTTATGTTATGATTATAGAAAGCTCAATCGAGTTATGGTAAATAAAAAGTGTTAGTTTCCATGGATTGATGATCTATTTGATCTGTTGAAATGTGAAAATTTGTTACCAATGATCGACCTAGAGTTTGGTTACCATCAGTTGAGGATAAAGGAATCATACATTATGAAAACTGCCTTTCGGAGTAGGTATAACCATTATGAGTTCCATTTTACGACCTTTGGTCTTAAAAATGTTCATCTAGTAATTATAGCTTTAGTGAACATGATTTTCCATTAGTATATTGATATATTTATGTTATTGTTTGTAGATGACATCCTCATTTACTCTAAATATGAGGATGATCATTTACAACATCTGAGATCAATTTTGAGTTTGCTGAGAAATCATCACTATTAAACCAAACATTCAAAGTGTGATTTTTTGATTAGATAAGTGAAATTATTGGGAAATGTGGTGTCTGAATAGGGTATATTAGTAGATCCTAAGAAGTTAATGTTTTTATAACTTGGGAGAAACAAAATAATGTCTTCGAGATCTAAAGCTTCGTGGGCTTATCTAGATACAATTGTAGGTTCATGAAGGACTTCTCAAAGGTGGGTTCTCTAATGTATACTCTAACTCAGAATGGGATGATTTTTTCTTGGAATGGTAAATCTCATAATTATTATTTTTTTATCTGAAACATATCTTGACTACCGCGTCGGTGTTGACTCTTCCAGACACTAGGAAGGGATATGTGGTCTTTTATGATGCAATAGGTTCTGGCTTGGGTTTTGTTCCCATGCATGGTGATCATGTAGTATTTTATGGGTATCATAATCTTATGAAACATGATATTAATTATCCTAACCAAGACATGGATCTTGCATTTTTGATTCACTTTCTTAAGAGTTGGCGGCACAACCTTTTTTGTGAAAGGTTTACTATATATTCCGACAAAACAATATTGATTTATATCTTCTCCAAAAAATATTTGAATATTCACTAGAGGAACTGGATATAGTAAGAAAAATAATTTGACTTTGACATCACCTATACCCCAGTAAAAGGGAATGTCATTGTAGATAGATTGAGTAGGAAACTTCCAACCCTTTCAGTGAATTTTATTTTGGAATAGTAGAATTTTATTGATCTCCTTGCAATTTTGCATATTAGAGGGTAGGAGAAAAGGGATGATGTTTCTTTATCCATAATTCAGTTAATATATTCTCTTCTTGAGTTTATTATTCCATATCAAAATATTAATGACGAATTTTTCAGCATTGGGGACTCACATTATTGTGGGGAGATTGTTTCCCTGTGGTCTTTCTCCAAAGAAGATGTTCTATGTTATCAGAAGTGATTTGTTGATTCATTAGTAGAAAAGGTGGCTATGATGAGGAATGTTCATAATTTTTATTGGGTTGTGAACCCACGAACCACGAAGAGCATTAATGATTTGAGGTTGTAGTTATGGTGGTTAGGTATGAGGTAGAGAATTAAAAAAAATTCTTATGTTTATATACATGAAATCACGTGAAAGATGAGCACCAGAAACCATCAGGTTTGCCTCAACCACATCTTATCCCTACATGTAAGTGGAATGAAATAATTATGGACTTTGTGGTTTAGTTTCCTCATACATAGATAAATAATATTATTATTAGTTTCGGGATTGACAGGATGAGCAACTCGGCTCACTTTATACCCATTTTAGAAACAACCAAAGATGATGAGTTAGGAAACGTCTATGTAAAAGATATTGTTCGTTTTCCTAATGTTCTATATTCTATAGTATTTGATAGGGATCCTTGGATTACGTATAACTTTTAGAGAGGAGTTATGGATGTATTGGGATCTCAGGTCCATTTGAACACAAACTACCATCATCAATCAAATATACTGACAAAGAGAGCGATACAAATTCTTGAGGATATGATACTTTCTTGTGTTATTAAATTTATAGATTCTTGGTATGACAACATGGGTATGGTAGAGGTTTCTTATAATAATATTTATGAGACTGTGATCAAAATGGATCGTTTTGGAGCCTTTTATTGCTACCCCAGAAAATATTAACTGTGTTGGTCAACGATTTTTCAATGTTATTGAGTTGAACCAAGCTTGGTAAAAGATACAATAGAAAAGATTCATTTGATACGTAATATGATGTTAACAATAAAAATACAATATAAGTCTTATGTTGATCAATATCATTAACCTTTTGAGTTTTCAGCTGGTGACTAGGTGTTCTGGAATGTTTTACCCCTGTTGGGTCATTGATGGCTTGGGAGGAAAGGGAAGTTTTCTCCTCATTTTGTTGGGCCTTTAGAGGTTGTTGAGTAGGTGGGGATAGTTTCATACCATTTAAAACATCCACTATATATGGCATTGATACATAATGTATTCCATGTATTGTAGTTGATAATGTATTTCTCTAATTAATACCACTTTTAGAGTTAGAGTGACCTTGATATTGAAACTGATTTATCTTTGACTGAATGGCCAGTCATGATAGTGTCTTCTGATTCCATGGTATATTGTGGGAGGGAACTACCTTTTAATTGAGTGTTATGGATGTACAATTTTTATAATCATGAGATATGGTAAAATGAGGTACTGATGAAAGAGAAGTGGTCTCACCACTTTGACATGGAAGTTTCTGTATAGGCTTTCTAGGGATAGAATGTTTTTATAGTGGGTAGGTTGTAACATCATGTTACTATTTTGAAATTTATTCTATAAACCATGTCATGGTTATTTCTTTCCGTTGATTGGGTAGGGTTGAGTTTGATGTGGGAGGATTCCAATAATGGTGATGTTAGAGATTTGTTGGACTCTCACTTTTAAACTGGATTTTTCATGAAAGGTTCTAGAGGGTTATACATATTATACCAGGATTAAACAACATGTATTGGTTCTTCATATAGGCCATGAATGACATCATGCTATGATGGGTACATGTCAGGAAGGAGTTAAAGATTTTTTTTTGAAATTGGAGTGACGAAATTTAAGTCGAGGTGATGCATTTTTTGGCGGTTACGAAATTTGAATATTACATATTCAAAATGAGGATTTCACATCATGAAATCCCCCAACTGATGTTTTTTACATGGGTAGTGTGGGTAGTATTTTATTTTTGGATCGTCTCGAGTCTAAAATCCCTCAACCTAAGGCATGATCTAGGCGATGTCAAAGCCTTCCAACCCTCCAAGATTCATTTATTCAGTGTTTGATCATTGTTATTATTATGGAGTGATTATCGGGTAAGTGTTACCCATTGTTATTTGTTTTCTCTCTTTAACCTCTCTTGGGCATTCAATGGATCATCTAGGAATTGATGGATATATTCCCTACGGTGTTATATCTCATTTTTTGGTTTGGTTTCATGGTCATATACACCTTCATTTTAATGTATGGATGTCATTGTAATTTTTGAGTTTGGGGAAGAAGTAGGTGGTTCCATCAAGACAATACAAATTGATTACAATTATATTGTTTTTTTTTCAATTGTTGATTTAAATTAAATTTCAAAAAATTTCTACCAATTTTTTTTATAATACCCTATTCTAATGAATTTGGAGATTTTAAATGATTTTTTGCATGAGAACTTGGGAAAACCCCCAGTTCAATTGAATTGGGGAGTGTTTATGGAAATTGGTTAATTTAAATTGTGGAATTTGATTTTTTTATTTGATGGAAATGATTTCAATAAATTTTTTTAATTTAATTATGGAAATGAATTGTAAAATAGATGGAAATGGTTTTTAATGGATTTAAAAAATGTGAAAATGGATTTAAAATGATTTTATATAAACTCTTTGGTTTATCTCTGAAAGTGGCATGTATTTTTATTTAAACCCATTTTTGTTTAAAAAACAAAAACTATGAATTTTACATTGATGAATGGGATTTAATTTTATTTTATGTAGTTTTAAAATACATTTCCCATCACTGATTATTTAAGATCACTTGAAAGCCTTAGTTTGTTAGTGAGTTATTTGGACACACTATACAATATTACAATGTTCTAAAACATACATGTAGTGGGTCACATCCTAGATGGAATGGTGATGAGTCACCTTATCCTAGTGGCATATGGATATATGTATACATATTTTTCTAAGATCATTAAGAGAGTGAAAATTCCTATAGCCCAAAATACTATCATACCATTAAAAATATGGCCATGTTTCTCCCTTGGGATTTATATTTGAGATAGGAATATATTTTAATGTTGTCAAACTAATTTACTTTCTCTCAAAATTTATATAAACTATTTTATATTAAAGTTTTATTTTTTCATTGTTTTATTAAATCACATGTAAAGACTTTTATTAAAGTATTTTTCCATCATTTCAACTATACAACATGATTTATTTATTATTTAAAATGAAAAAGATGTTTTATTTAATAATTAAACCACTTCTTTAGTTAATAATTTATTTGAATTTGTTATGAAATCTTTGGTGAGACCCTACATGGATTATTAACTCACACCCTACTTTTTCGTTAGAGTGTTTGTAGACTTTATCCATCTAGTTTAGAGCATGAGAAATGGATAACTCGAAAGTAGATCTAGATGTTGAACAGTGGCCTTGGAGGTTGTGTTTCCCTATCTTAGTAATTTGGTTGTAGTACATTGGGCTTATTTATGCCTTTTGTAATCCGATACTTTATTCCTAGTTGAGCATTCTTTGTTATGAATTTTTTCTTTGTTTCATTTGATTCTTCTATGTATTGTGGAAAATGTGTTCCAACATTCATGTTGATGAGTTCTAGGTTCTAGTCACCAACCTGTGGGGATTGGGAACTCCCTAAAGGATATGTTAGGACCATCTCGGTAATTAGGTTACCGGGGTACCCGGGCAGGTTCGTGACCTGGATTATAAATGGAAAATTGATGATATTATAGACCATATATCATCTCAGTTTATTTAATTAATATTTTTTTAGGTATTTAGATAATTTAATAATGTATTATTTTTATGGAATATCATTAGTGTTAATTTTGACACTATTCATATCATTGACTTTAAGAAAATCAATATTACATGATTACATTGAACCAATTAATTTAATACACGCCTAATATGTCATAAGAACAAATAAATTTCATGAATAACATTAGTTAAGTAAAATAATATTTCTTTTAATATTTCTAATACCATTTAATTGGTGGTTTCATTAATTGAGTAATTATTGCATCATTATTTTTTAAATAATTATCATAATTATTTATTCACTAAAAATAAAAAATTAATTTATATTTTTTAGATAAATATATTATATTACATAATAATATATATATTATATAATATCTTCTATATATCTATATTTTTAAAATACTGTACATATTATATGTAAGAGGGTCATATTTCTTCACCCCCTTTGAGTTTAATAATATTTAAGGCATTTTCTTGGACAATTGTCCATTAAATTAGTCAAAATTTTGTTTTAAAGTGAAAAGTTACAAAATATTGAAATGTTTTTATAGATAAATTCAATGTTTAATTGATTTAAATGAATTAAATTGGATTAAATTACAAAAAATTTATATAAATATACATTAAAACCAATCAAATATAAAATTTCACAATATATATTATTTATATGAAAATATGTTTTCAATTAAAAATCAGCATTTTTCACTATTCACTAAAACATGATACTTATTAGGAAAATATAAAAAAAATAAACCAAAGTAAATTTTGATGTCCCAATTTCAATAAAGAAGTTTATTTTTTTCATGTAACAATTTTAAATGTTTCATAAATTAGTTTCAAAATTGATTCTCCATTAAAAGGCTATAAAATTACCATTTTGAAAAATATATCTTCATATTCATAAAATTGAATTTATTCTTATCTTATGAATATAAAATATATGGATGTGTGTGGAAATATTTATTTAATATTTAATATAAATAAATATTATTAGAAATAATCCCCATTTGTTGTTTGTTTAATATATTGAGTTAAAATTGTGTTTTTACATAGAAAATTAATTTTCATAGAAAATGAATTACTATATTTTTAATTGTTATTAATTTAATTTATAGGTAATTGATAACCGAAATAATTTCATTTTATATATTGGTTTAAATTATATTTTCATAATTTAGCTAATCTTATTTTCAATTTCTATTTGAAATCTAGGTGGAAACTATAATAATATTTTAATAATAATATTATTATTATATTATAGTTTGGTAAAACACGGTCATGCATGTATCACACTCTATCAAAAGAACTCATCATTGTGTATAAGAGAATCCAATCATAGTTTTATGTGAACCAAAAGATAATATATGTGTTGTGTGTAGTGACCCCTCAACTTCGTGATTCCTACAAATCAATAATAACTTGGTGATTTCATATAACACTAGTAATATTATGTTTTGTGTGAAATGAAAAATATCAAAATGACTAAATTAATTCTAAAAAAATCATAAAATCTTGGGGTGTTATATGCATTAGACCTCAAAGATTCTCATTCAGGTTCAAAGATACAACCTTTACGCCTTATTCACCCACCATGGAGCCATGTGTGATATTATACACATCATATGAAAATTTCTTACATAAAATCACATTATTTAGCTTAAAATATATATTAGATCTTCCAAAATCAGAGGATATTGAAAATTCTCTAAAAATTCAGAATAAATATTCCCTCTTTCTGTAAACTCATATCACCCTTGAAGAAATATAAATAACATATCCATGAACAATACAAACCCTAGAAAATATTTCAGATACATAGTTTTATACGCACCCATTTTTAGATTTCGAGTCGATTGATGCGCAAGACTCCATGATCTATGAATATAAAAAAATCAGTTTCACTTATTATAAAAGTGTAACCTTCTTTGTTTATAGTGTTAGAATATAAATATGAATAATAATTTTTTTATTGACTCATCCCACTGAATAGTCCATCAATAAATTCCCTTTCATTTAATAGTTCTAGTTTATTGAATATACTAGGCTAATAAATTTATCTTATATACTTTATCTCTAATATTTACCATTTTTTCAATTCAATTTTTCCTCTAAAAAACATCCCTTGATTTTTTCACAATAGTTGGTTTTGGTATAACCTAGTACATATTCAAGATCTATTAATTAAAAATCATATTATAAATCTCCTTGAACACTAAGCCATTTATCTCTCTTGAGTTTCTCACTTCTATAAAAATTTTATCCTATGATTATTTAAGTGCTGATAGAATGATAAACATCCAGAATTTATTATAAAATACCACTCCAATAGACTCAAAATAACTCTAAATAACCCAAATTTTATTTTCATGATCATCCACCAAACATCATTCCGACACAGTTATGTTGAATAGTCACCACATTAAAAACACTTTGATCATTTCAATTGGAATCTCATACATGTCATTTATTTTGGTCATGAATTCCATAATGATCTTCATCACATAGATATTGGAGACCATGTTCGATGCTAACATCATCTAGATCACACTTACCACATTTTTATCACACCTTTCCCAACCATTATTTTTCATTTATTCAGGATTAAGAAACATCAATATAAGATCAAGATAACATTGGAATAGATATTACACTAAATCTATCCTAAATAATTTTATATCATTCAAATTGAACTTTTTCTAGCTATATAATTATCTCTTAAGATATATCCATCTAAATTTGAAAAATAACATTAAAACTAAAGAAGTTAAATGATAGGGAAAACTACTTACTGTAGTTACTAAATTGAATGTTCCAAGGGGCAATGAAAACACAACTACAATTGATACCACATATTGTACTAATACCTCCTAAACTATAAACACCCTCCAAAACCTCTATGGAGAATAAGGATTCTAAAGGTTCATAATGAAATGGAACCAAGATTTTAGGGTACCAAAACTCGGAAACTTCTCAACCTAAAAATGAAAAGAAGTACCACAATAAAAACCAAAATTTTCTCCCAAAATAGATCAAATAAAATGTAATAATAAAATCAATATAAATCAATTTATTTTTTCATGATTTTATTCAACCCAAAATCCATGGATGATATTGAAAATTTATTGATGAATAATTGAAACTCTTACTAAGTTACATATTCCAAAACATAGTAACAATATATAGGAGAAAAAAACATTACACAAAATCCAAATTAACAATAATAATTAGTTAAAAGTATTAAAATAAGATACCCAACTGATATATTTTTAGAAGATATCTCACAATAGTCATCTAGTTCAATTCGTTCAACCACATTTTGATCTTCATGTTCATCCACCACTGAATCTATGCCACCCCCAGCTACCATTTGAATACACTAACTCAACCATTAACTTTTAGTGAATATTTCCACATCTAGGACTCATCTTTGAACCCTTCTTCATTTGTAAAATATTGTGCCACTACAATATCCAAGGTCATGGATCTATAAGTCTATAGGGATTTTTCCATTATCATAGTTACAAAATCACTCTATTAATTTATGATACTTATACAAATATATTTTTCACACTGTACCCTAACATAAGAAACCAAACATTCAAAAGAGAATTATAGATTTTACTTTGATAGGTTTGACTAGAATAATGATGTTGTAAAATTTATGAAACAATAGAGGCTCTTGAAGAGTAAAGTAAAATATTTATTATCATGTTGAATCTTTTTTTGACCCATCTTATATATATATTTTAAAACCATTTTATTTCTCTTCTACTTTTTATAATGATAATGAGAAAAAACATGGACAATGAGATCAAAACCTTTGGACACCAAGGATTACCCATAAGATAAAATGAGTGAGTAAACCATGTAAAAAAATCTATTTTAATGTGCACATTCTATCTTGATCTCACTCTTACATATTCATTGATTGGTGTAAAGCTGTATCTTTTCCAATTTATATATATTTTTATAATTACTTATTTTCTCACATGTTTTTATATGTTTTACTTAATTCCTCTCATATTATGAAGATTTCACATTTTATAGGAGCGAAACATGACGATTATTATATTTTAATATATATATCATTCTATTATCTGATATTATAGTTCGTGTAATGTTTTTTATTTATCATCCCTTGTTCACAATTTTTATATTGTAATATTTTTCACAATCTATTATTCCCTGTTAAGAGGTAAATTTTTTCAATTTTACATTATTATGTTTTTTTATTATTATTCTATATGATGTATCATTATTAGTAACAATTTTTATTTGAAATTGGTTGTTTGAATATTTCATTCAAATAAAAACTGAATGTGGAAATTGGATGTTATACAGTTTTAATATTAAAGAATTTGATATTTTTCTAATCATTTAATTTTAGAAGTTATTAATTCCTTAGGATAGAATCTTACGTATCCATGGAAGCTAGAGACAAATACCTTATGAATTTAAAGAATAAAAATGTGTTTAGAAATGACATTACACATTTATTTATTCAGAATGGAAAATATCATACATATTCTTCAGAAATTAAAAATAATATATTTCTTAAAAATTATAAATATTCATATTTTTTAAATCTTACACAACACAGTTTGAAGAAATAAAAATATTATGAACTAATAAAAGATTTAAATTTCACTATGTGTTGATCAAAGGATAAAAAAATTACTTATATATACTAAGATAATATGTTTTATAAGTTAAAAATTTTGGAGTAGGGTTTGAAGAATTTATGGAAATGTATCTTATGTTTGAAAAAGAATAATTTTACTTTTTCTGTGTGTCCATATGTTTACATTATCATTTGAAGTAAAATTTTACTCATGTCTATAATGAATAAACTACAACATTATTATGTCTATCTATTTGAGAAAAGAAAAGTGTTATACCATGAAACACTTCTCATGATATGGGGATAAATAGAATTTATGTATGGGTCTTCATAGAATATTATTATGAGTTTAACAATATTTTTAATTTATGTGTTTGAATTTTATAAGGTTTGTTTCATAATATTTAAGAATTATTAAATAATTAAAATGAATATTTATTTCAAATTGACATTGTGTAATTTAAGGAATGTTGTTGACTCATTATTTCACTTCTATTATCAAAGTGATAGAAAATCTAAAAATGACTATTATTAAAAGTGTTATTTTATAAAGAAAATATAAAATGGATATAATTAAATAAGTGATGAAATTATAGAACTATATTAAATATATTTATTATTAATTATCTAAGTATTAATGGGATGAAGTGGATATATTATTTCTATATTATAAATGGTGTTTAGAATTGTCACAAAGAGTTCAGACACACGACAGTGATATTTCTTGTTAATTGAAACTAAAAAAAGAATTGAAATTTGTTTATATTTAATCATTTATATTTTCCCCACTATCACTAAAGATGTATTGGATGATGAAGAAAACATAGATTAGTAATTTATTCATTTTAATATTTCCACTCATGTTGGAAAAAATGAAATAATGAAAAACATGAAAGCTTGTACATACTTACAGATCAATTTTATAATGTTATTATTCATTTAATATATTCTCGAAGACTTTTCCAAGATAATCACATTGATTATTATCCTTTATATGGAATAAGTATAAATCTATCATTTTATATAGTTACAATAGTGCATATAATCTAGTTTCTGTATCCCATTTCTATTTATAAATATGTTTTAACTATTTGAAATCAATTTTGGATTAGTTGTGAGAAAATTGTAGTTTAATTTGAAGTATGTGTCAACTACTTGTAACTAATTGTGAGATCCACAGTAAAAGGATATGAAGTCCCAAAAAAGCATTATAATATGTGTCAACTACTTGAACTCAGTTGTGTCAACTCAAAAAAAGATTTGAACAAAATACCTACGCTTACATTGGGTATTTTTGAACTAACTAGGGAATGTTATTGTTGCCCTAATCTACTATAAAAATCTTGTGTATGATAATATTTATTTTATTTAATCCCAATATATTAACTTGAAAAAAAGAGAGTGACATATTCTATAAAAATTAAAAGTGTAATATTTAGTTGGTTTAAATATTAAAATCAATCAATTCAATCCCCTCTTGAGTCTTCATAAATTACATATCATAGAAAATAAGTGGTATCATAGATGATTTCAAGGGATCCCTAAACAGGTTATTTCTTTATTGAATCTTTTTAAAAAATAAAATATGTTTTTATCATTAAAAATATAGGGAAAAATGATATATAAAGGCAGAGAATAATTACTAATCCAATAGAAGTTGTGTCTATGATTAATTATCCATATATAAATGTTTGGAATTATGGTTGCTAGAAATATTTTAGGGTTTTACATTTATTTAATCATATTTCCAATGTGTATATAATGGTTATGAAACCCTATAAGATAAATAGTAGTGAACTAATGTTATGTAATACTACTCAAGAGGATAATTATGATTTAAATTCAAAATCTATGAATTCTATCATTTGGGTACTTAAACTGGATGAATTCAATATATTTCCTCAATGAGATACTTACAATGATATGTGGGGAACTATCAAGGTATCCAACGAGGGAAACAAAAATATAGTACATGTAATGTACAATTATTTTATTCTCATATTTGAAAATTTTAGGATTTTTGATTTATAATACATTTCGTAAAAGAATAGAATACACTTTTAGATAGTAAATAATGATTCTACCTTGGGTTCCACTATAGTATGAAATGATCAATCTCTAAATGTTATTAGAGTTCTAACTACTATATGGAGTATAATATCTTATTCTATTATATAGTCTATAACTATTAAAGAGATGAATGTTCTAAATTTTATTGGAACTCTAATTATGTATAAGGTTGAGATGAATGTAAACGATGATAATCATAATCTAATCAAAATGTAAAATATTTTTATTAAGGGTTCTATTTTAATAGATGTGAAAATGGAAAAAGATTTACATTATTAATATTTTTACAAAGAATATTATTTTTTTGGGTACAAGTAATAGAATTTTATATATTGGTAGATTATTTGGTATGTTAAACCAGAGAAGAAAAGGATCCCAGAAATCCTTCTAAAAAATAACAAAGGGTGATGAAAAGGAAGTCAGACTATTTGAATACAATTAAAAAAACATATCAAACCTTTCCACCATCAACTGAAATATAAAATTAAATCATGAAAATAATATTATACATTTAATGGGAAATAATATATGAAAAGTACATGGATTTAACCTGGGGATTCATGTGATGAAACAATATCTAACTCTAATGTATAACATTTAATGAGAAAGAGAAAAAATTTCTATTATTTATAATAAATAAGTTCATTCATTATTACCTCTTAATAATAAATATAAAATTTATTATTCTAATTAGCATATTGAGTATTTTTTTTATTAATAAAGATAAATATTATCCTTTAATAAAAGAATTATGTTTATAAATAATTCTTATTATTTCATTCTTATTGGAAAATATGTTTTATATAATAATTTTTTAAAATTTAATTTTAAACGTGATAAATCAATTTCTTTTTTTTCCAATTATACTAGAATTAATAATTTTTTATCTAAAGTAGTTTCAATGAAATTATCTTTTGTTTTGTTTACTATAAGAGAGGATTGGCTCAAGAGAATCCTTATTGTTGTTAATGTAAATAAATTTTTAATTGTAATTGGATGAACAAGTTAAAACCCTATGATTTATTATAAATATTTTGTTCCAAGGTAAAATAGATACAATATATATATTTTACTTGTTTTCATTGTGTAATTATTATACATTAGTATAATTATTTATAATTTAAAACAAAAAATTCTTGGGTGTTATGGGTTCCTGCATTTTTAATGGTTTATCTACCATTATGATGGTAATTTAATATTTTGTTAAACTGTTTTGGTAACATAAATCATGGATTTCTAAAAATGTTGGATCCAAAATAAAATTGGTACCAATAGGCGAAATTCATTGAAATTTCACATGAATGATCCATAAAAGTTGTAATGTTAATTTTTAAATGTATGGTGGTTCTCTTCGAATGGAGATTTATTATATTTCATATGAAAATCAATGGATATAATATTAATATAAAAGATATTTTTAAATGAAATATCACTGTAGTTCACTAGATAAATGGTTACATAATTAAATTAAATATTAATTTCACATATATTAATAATATAATATCTTATTAAAGTGGTGGAACCTTTTTATATTGGGGATATTCTATCCTAATTATTTTAAATTTTTTCCTTCTATATTATATGTTACTATTTTACTGATTCATGGCCTGATATCATTACATGATATTCTATTTTGAATGTGTTTCTAATTATTCCAATGAATCTGCTAAATTTTTTTGTCAGTTTCACTACTTTCTATATTGACTAATGTGTGGTATAATTTAATCTTAATTAGTTGAATATTTTTTACATTTTACATGGATCTTGGTAGTTGAATATTTTATACAAGAAGAGACCAAATTGATGAATATTCACTAAAAAGTATTTTCATGATAGAAATATTTCATAATCATATTTTTTATATTGAGGAATACACTTATATTATGTGGGCAATTTTAGTATATGATTTCATTATATCATTTAAATTCATTATATCATTAAAATTTGACTATACTTAGTGGGAATTTTCCTTTTAACTATATTTATTTTTTCTTGATAATTAATTGAATTACATTTTAAGTTTTTTTCACTATTTAAAGCATGATTTTGTATCTAATGTTTAGTATTTTAATTCATGTAATTTTTATGAAATTGGTATTTTTAATACTTAATGATTTTTGGGTTTTATTTTTTTTATCGTTTTATTGAAAGGTGTCCAAAATCGTCTGCATGTCCCTGGTGCATATGTTTTATTAATTTAGTTGATAACATGTTTATTATATTTATTTTTACCATATCTACACTTACTATTTTTTTAATTTTCAAAAAGAGGGAGTGTTTTTTAGGGGAGTGTTCATGATGTGTTTATACTCTTATATTATTTCATGATAGTGTTTTTTAATTATGAAAATGGGTAAGAATTTTGAGTTTTCTCCTCGGAACTATATTATTTGATATTATATGTTATTCACTATTATTCCTTTATTTATCATCTATTAACAGCTCCTATAATATATTGATATATTTCGTTATATCTTATTCACATTATAAAATTAGTTAACTATAATTATTTATTATTAAATTATTAATTATTAATCTGAAATATAATTTTTTAATACATGAATTTTCCATTGGATAATTTCCTTATTGAATAGATCATTCAAATTGAGAAGGAATCATGAAGTTAGACATTATGATTTTGCTATATAATAATTAGATATTTTTCAATACATCAAATTTATTATGTTATATATTCATATGGAAAAAATATTACATATAGTTGGATGATGAAGATCGATATATTACATATTGGATGAAGAAAAAATAATTTAACAAAATTTATTATGATGTGTTTCTAAAAAAAGGGTAATATCTTATGTATGATTTGAAAGTTAAAAATCTTATATATACTGAAGATCAGAAATCTACTTATGTTTGGAATCTTCCACAAAACATTTTGATGAAATGGAAAAATTATATATTATAAGTAGATTATTATTTCTCAATGTGTTGATCAATGTTATGAAATTTACTTATAATGTCACGACCCATCCCAATGGTTCCCATGTCATGACTCCCCAATACCAACTTCAATAGGCCAGTGGCTCATGACCAGAAAGGAGTAAGATAATTACTAACATGGGAGGTATTTTCTAAGTACCTATACACATGAACACATCTCCATTCCCACAAAATACTGATGTTTAAAAACAACTGAACAACAAATGCATGAAAAAAATCAATATGCTACTATATATTTATGACAAGAAGTAGAGAAAAGTAAATAGGGAAAAATAACAGACCACCATAAAGAAGTTTGTAACATAATTCCAACCTCTAATTAAAGGTAAATTGGCTAATATATGAAAGCCATTGAAAAACACCTCGGTCTGTCTGGTATAACTAACTATCGTCTTGTCCTAGTCTTGTTAGGACCCATCAAAAGGTCAATAGTCTGCATAAGACATGACCCATGCGGGAAAATCCCATGTAGGGGTGAGTATAACTATACGTAGTCGCACACACCGAAACAAAAAATAATACAATATTGTAAATAAATTCTACACTACAAAAGAATATGTCTATAATACATATAACAAAAATATCCAGGTATACTCAATGAAGACACTCATTCTAGGTGTAATCCAAAATCATTGTATACCAAGCCTAGGATTTCCTCTTAAAGATTTCATGAAGCACTCATTTGAGAGAATACACTTCTGAGTGAGAAATAATAGATGCTATTCATATAAGAGGTACTGCTAATTAGGTCTCATCATGAGAGAGGCAAATAAAATGAATGATATGAAGAGAATATGATACAAAGATAAAGATCACAATTAGGGCCATGGGGTGATACCAATATCCCATTCTAGATTAACCAACTATGTAGAGGGTAAGCACCCAGTAGTATTGGTCATGTCAATACTCAGAACTCAACCTAGGCAAAGAAGATGAATAGAGTATCCCACTCCAGACCAATCGAGTGGGGTGGGGGGTCCAAAAACTCTATCTATGAAGTCCCGATGAAGGGATCATAGTATTATTCGTAGGAAATGATTCATACACACCATTATTGAAAGGGTAATGGTAACAATATCTAATTAAAATGGTTAAGGATATGGAATAAAAGAGATATGAGCCCTATATGAAGGATTACATGGAATATAGAGTGGTCAAACTTCATCTCCCATCACCCTAGGTTATACTCGTGTAAATGAACCATGTTATTTTAACCATGTATGTTTTGAAGGATTAAACACAACGTCTAGAGGGGTCACACACTGTGTCCCTGTATTTGGGTTCTCCTCCACGTACTACAGTCGTGTGCTAGTACCAAAAATCATTTAAGGTTTCCATGACTGTGTAACAGTAGATGGGGTAACCTACGATCATGGACCCGATCATGCTATGTGGGGGAGAATACACTATGCAGGAAACTAGTATACTGTACCCCATGTTTATGTACAATCCTAAGAACACACAATGTTCATTTAAGGGGACTAAACACCATGTAGGAAGGGAATAAATTCCGTGTGTATTAGGTTTTTCTAGAAACACTTGTTCTTCCTCGATCCCATGCTCATGCCGCTGACGACTTGTAATCTGGATCGAATCATGAAGAAATTTCGAGATCTACTCTGTTTAAACTTTTATATAACTGTTCATCAGAATCATGGGTACGATTCCATTCAGAAAACATATTTTATTTGTCTGAATCATTATCCATGTATCTCTTTTGGTGATGTGAGGGTCAAAAACTGGTCTCATATGTATGTCCCTACCACCTTCATAACTCAATTGCATTATACCTATCACGGATCAACAATCACAGATCTTTGCACCAAGAAAAATGTGGGCAATGATCGATTTATCTATGTTAATAAAACTATGCGACGAATGAGAAACAACTATGATGAATAGATAATTGGGGAAGAAAATCACGAAACACCAAAAATAGGAAAAAACCATGTCCATATTTGGTTATCCTTGATTCATTGTCGTTAGAATGGTGAATAAATAAACTATCAATTTATAAACTCACAAATTAATATCCCTGCAAAATAAACCCATCCCACATAACGATCAAAATATGGATCAATATTTTTGTGGATTGTTTAGTATTCAACGTATAAATCAAAAATGGGGTAATAAATCCAAATAAAACTCACAACCTACCAAAATTTAGATTGGTCACTGATGATTAATTATTCCTATTTTTTTAGTTTTCATGATCTATTGAATCAGAGGATTTTAGATCTTCAATCCATAAATTCATTATCGTTTTCCTGAGGGGATTCTTGAGAAATCTATACAACAGTCCTTCGATGTCTCTAGGGTTATAGGGATAAACCCCAGATTTCCTAGTAATTAAAGAAGATTAAACTTATATGTCGGAAAAACGAAATAAAATAATTTATTCATATTATTATATTCAGTTTTTCACCCATAATGAATTTTCCACAAATGACCTGTGTCGACAAAAGTTAATTCACTCCTAGGGTAAACCTCACATTCTGAGTTCAATAGTGCCCAAGTAATCTTCAAATGGGTTCCCATTTAGAATTTATTAAACTTTTTTAAGAAACATGTGCATGTGTGCTATTCAATATATTTAATATATTCCAAACACTTATCTCGGGCACACCGGCCCCTAGAATCACATGTTGTCTCAGTGCATAATCTCAAAAATAATCTATGTAAAATTTCAAAATAATACATGTAAAATCCAATTCATTAAATTCTCTCCGCATGGGGGGTTTACATCCAGAAAGTCCAATAAAGGGATACTAAAAAGATGCGGTTACTGAGTACAAATATGAGTCTCCTGCTTGCATGTGCTTTCCTAAAGACTCTTGTTCTACCACTGAAACCACACTAATAGAATAAATCATCTAATAAAGATCCTCACATGTTGATCCTTGATCCCCACTAGGTACATACCAATTGACTCTCCATCCTCTATTTCTAGCTCTCCCATCAGTCGGAAATGTGTGATGGGTCATGCATGTACCTCCACTATAATGACACTTGGAAGAAATCATTCACCCAGTCACACAACATAGGTAGAGCTATTTTTTAATCCATCTCAAAAACCCTATGTAGTACCCATAAAGGGCCAATGAATCTTGGATATAAATTTCCACAACTTCCAAATACCCATAATCCAATTTGAGGTGAAACCCATGGGAACTCATTGTCCCCTTCATCAAACTCCAAGGGCCTCTATTTCCTATCATCACAAGACATCTAATGGAAATATGTAGTCTTCATCTGATCCTAGATGATCTGAACCGTCTCTGTCATCACTTGAACCATCTTCGGGCCCATGAGTGCGGACTCTCATGGATCAGTTTAGAAAATTGGTGACTTATAGGGTCACTCAAAAAAAAGACACAAATAGTGACATAACGATGGTGGAATGGTATATATTATTGTACACAAAACCCAATAGTTGTAGTTGATCCTCTGAACTACAACCAATGTTCAACATGCAATATCATAGCATGTCCTCCAAAATATGCATAGTTTTCTCATTCAAGTAGCCATTTTGTGTGTGAAACATGTTTCTCAAGTGTAAGTAGCTAGCTCCCAACCTCTTCTTGTCCCTTCAAAAATTGGGACGTAAAGCGAGCATTAAGATTAGAAACAATATTTAATGGAACTCCTTGAAGTCTGTCTATCTTCTAAATGTAGAGGCATCCCATGAACTCTAATGATCTCTACTCTCCTATAGCTAGGAAGTGGTCCAACATGGTGAGTTGGTCTATAATCATCTAGATGGAATCGTTTCCAATATATTTCAATGGTAATACTATAATTAAGTCCATATATATTTGATACAACATCTATTCTGGAACCTCAATGGGTTGAGATTGACCTTTTGTAACATGGTGCTCAGCCTTTTCTTTCTAACATGCTTGGAATCGAGAAAGAAATTATGTGACTCCTTTCTTTATCCCTAGACAGAAAACTGACCTTGGAGGTCATTATACATCTTTCCCACACCTGTATATATCGATAAAAGAGATGTGTGAAACTCTCTCAGAGCCTCTTTCCACAACAACATTAGTACCATCGTGTTTTCACTGAAAAGAACAAAATTCTACCCACCTTGAGAATATCCATCAATAGTATGTTGTATGGTTATATAATGACACAAGGTCTTGCAATCAGTATCCCCAAGCTATGCCTCCCTGACTCCTGGAAAATCCTACTGGCACTTCTCCTTCCACATGAAATTCTTCCCATTTCAGTTCAAATATGGAATGGGTGCTGATTTCTTAGGGAAATCATCTATTAATCTCTGGTAATAGTCTTCTAACACAAGGAAGATCTAAAAGTCCATCATTATCTTAGGTGGATCCCAAGCTAACACTACCTCGACCTTGGATGGGTCCACTACCACTCCTTCCGCTGAGATAACATGTCCATAAAAGTAGACCACTTGAATCTAAAACTGTCACATCAAGAGATTTTCTCAAATCTAGTGATCTCAGAGTACATCCATCACTATCGTCAAGTGTCTTACATGTTCCTCCTTAGACACTGATTACAAAATGATGTCGTTGATGAATACTACCACGAATTAGTCTATGTAAATATGAAGGATCCTATTCATGAGGCCAATGAACACTATTTGGGAATTCATCACACCGAAGGGAATCACCAAGTACTCATAGTGATGGTAAAGACATTTCAACATCATATTTAGTATATTCTCTTCCCGTACTCACATCTGGTGATAGCCTGATATGAGTTCAATTTTTAAGAACCGTCTCACCCCTATGAAGTAATCAAAGAGGTCATTAATCCTCAATAGTGGATACTTTTTCTTTACGTCCACCTGATTTAATGTCTTGTAGTCCACACACATCCTAAATCTCAAATCGTCCATCTTTTCAAACAAAACCAGGGCTTCGCTCGGTGAGACAATAGGCCAAACAAATCCATTCCTCTATATGTCCTCCAACTGTACCCTCAACTCACGAAGCACTGTGGGAGTCATCCAATATATTGGTGAGGATATTGCTTCCATGTAAGGGTGTAGATTAATGTAGAAGTATATATTTTTTTTGGGGATGCAAACAACAAAAATCTTCGAGAAATACATCCTCCTACTCCACAACCACTCCATGAAAATAGAACTCACAACATCCACTGCACCAAGGGTCAAGTTAACCAACTTATGAGTAATCAGTTTTTCTCTCCTATACATGACTCTATCATGCACTCTCTAGGTTTTTGTTTTCACCAAAAAAGGAGAAATGGTTTCCATCACTAAGGACACACCGCACCCTTCACCTAAAATAGTCAATATGGGAATGCATTGTAGAAAATAAATCATACTATGAATGATGTCATAAGGCCTTAACCCAACAACCTTGAGATTCCCACAAAAACTCCCACCTCCAAGGGTCATGTCACGGTGTTGACATAAGTGCATGATCACCAAGTCTTCTCTAATAGCTGTCTCCTTGAATAAGAGTCAAGTTAATGGTTCAATTAGATTATCTAAGTATTGATCAAGATATATGGTGATAAAGGAATGACAATAACTTATATCAATCAGTACGAATCTAAATTAGAAAATACCTTTATCGTTCCTTGAATCATTCCTAGATCCCCTGGTTTATAAGCCTCAGCCACCTTCAGATGTCCCCAACCTTGTCCTCTTGCTCCATAAGTGTAGAGACTCAAAGCTTGACGTACATGGACAATACATTACTTTAGAGGAATAATTAATACATAACAAAAACAGACACACAAGGACCGTAATATTTTAGTGTCTTTGGAAACTTGGAACGTAATCTTCTAATCGTGGTGAAAGATCTTCAACATCTCCCATAAATATCTTCCCCTTTTTTTCTTACCTAAAACCTTTCTTTATATCCTGGGGAAAAGAAAACATAAAAAGGGTGACATCAAATGCTCAGTAAGGGTAATCATGGATAAAATAAAACATACCATATAAATTTGAACTTAAAAACATGAACATAATGTTTAAACATCAAAAGCGTGAGCAATGACATAAAACATGGAATTACGTAAGGAATAGATCATAAAGAAACACTAACAATGATAAAATAGAATGGGAATAAAACATGTAATTGTGGCAACCATTAAGCACATGATATGATTTCCATAGTAGCCAAGGCATTGCTTCCAAGACCATCTTAATGGACAAAGTCCCTTTCTGAATCGCGTTCACTCCTCGTTCTAGTCCTGTATTACTAAACCGGTTTAACATTCTGTTCCATCCATGTCTATCTCATGAGATATAAATATTTACCCAATGCATTTGAGGGAGATAGAGGTCACACACATCTCATAATGAAATCATTCTTTCGTGTTCCACAAAATCATAAATCAAACATCATAGCATAACCCATGTAATAAAATTGGATTATTAAACATCATGCCATCATAACATAATACATAATCAATTGATAAAATTTCATCATAAAAAAAGTGAAACAATTCAAACCATAGAGACATTTTACTTGAAACATACACATATGAAATAATGACATCTTAGATGGAAAATAGTTTTGACAAAACACTTAAATGGAATTCTTGATGAAAATATCCTTTCTTCTTTAAAATCAGTTTATTTTCACTAAATTATATGAAATTTTAAAAGATAAGGGTTTGGTTGAAAATAATCTTGCAATCTTGTAGATGAAGCTTCTTGAAAATGAGGCGTTATGAAACTGTAAAAAAAATTTCACGTCGTACAAGTTAAAAATAACATTCTCCTCTTACTTTTGTCGGAAAAGTCAAAAAGTACCTTATATGGTAACCAAAGGAAAGATTACATTAATACAATGTGGTAAAAAGTAAATAAAGGGTAAAAATGTCTTTAAACATTCATGGAAGAATGGAAAACATTTTATGAAAACATTTTTAGAAAAAATGGTCATGGATGATAAACGTAACACTAGTAAATACTTATGTATAAGCAATCTCGGATAAAAATGAGATTGAAAATTTATCCCTTACCTTAGGTCCGATATGCTTGGTACGTATCTGAAACTCCTGTATAATTATTTAAATAATGTCATTGAAATATTATAGAATCATATTCTTTGTTATGATATCATATATGTTTCACTTATGACTTTATATTAACCGTTCTTTTGTAAATTCCATGTTAAAGTAGCGTTTTGGGTAAAATCATTTCATTTATCTTATGTGTTTCAACTTGTCGTTCTTGATATTATTACATATATCCTGATTTAAATAATTATAGAATGTAAAAAATGTTTTATATATAATATATATTCATCATATACTTATATATATTATAGATCTATGAAATACACTGTTCATGGAGACGGTAGGCCGTACGTACGCATGAACGCTGTTTTCGTTTCCTTATTGAATTGAATGAAACTAAATAGATGAAATATATATATATATATACATAAATCCAGTAGAATTATTATTTCATATATTTCATTATTATTCATTAAATAAACTTTATAATCATTCATGTATGGTTAACATGGAGAATGAATCTCAACGCGTCCTGGAGACGGTAGTCCGTATGTACGCACGAGCAATGATATTGTTCCCATAATTATTGAATAGAATTGGAGTGGATGGTATAATATATCAGAATCAGTATGATGTTATAATAACCATATATAGTTATTCTTTACACCATTATACCCATCCATGTAAGGTGTTTGTGGAAAAACAGATTTCACCACGGCGTGGAGACGGTATTCCGTACGTACGCACGCGTGGTGATTTCATTTTCTGTAGGATGGATAGATGGTGAAATAGGATTTTTCATACTTATAATAAAATATCATTATTTTAGTTATACTGATTTTATTACTTCATAATGAAACAACTAAATAATAATAAGTGGAAGAAGAAATAGAGTTGAAAGAATCAGTAATGAACATTACCTCTTCTTTGAAGCGCCTCTTTGAGACCTCCTCTTAGGGAACTAAAATTGGTATCTGAAGAATACCAGAACCTTTAGGATGTTTCTATGAAAGTGGAGAATAGAATTTTTCAGGGTTTTTCCGAACATGAAGGCTCAAAGTGGTGTGAGGAAGAGAGGGAGGAGGTGCCCTTTTATAAGGGAGGAGAGGGGAACCTTTGGAAATATTAAAAATATTAATTTATAATAAATCTAACCCCACATAAAAACCTCCAAAAATGACTCATATTAGAATATTATAAGAGATAGGTTTGTAATCTCATAAACCAATAAAATTTAGACATGTTAGGAATTTATTTTAAACATTATCAACTTGATTTCTCTTTACTTAATCAATTTAATTTTATTTGTGGTAATACAATTCTAAATTTTAAATTATAACAAATAATTACATATTTGTTGTGAATTGTCCATAATTGGATACTTTATAATATTTGAGACCATATAAATTTAAATTTATTTTTTTAAATATTTTTGTAATTTTCAAACAATTTTATAATATGATATTTTTATAAAATAACAATAGTGTCAATTTTGACACTATTCATTTATTTGAATTTAAATAACATATATACAGAAGATATGTTCAAACTAAAAGAATTAATAGATTCATAAAATGGAATATGTATCCAAAAAAGTATTTTAGAACATTAAATAGTTCATATAATATTTATTTTATTATTTTTAAAACCATTTATTTGGTTTATCTCTTAATAAAATAATTACTACAACATTTTTGTATAATTATTTAATATACTTATTTGATGAATAAAAATTAAAAATAAAATCCTATGATGAAGATAAATTTATTACCGTTCAAAATAATACTTTTAATAGAATTTATCATCTTAAAATCACAATATTTAAATTGTTATATTTATTAAATTATGAAGGTGACAACTTTGGCATCATTTAAAATAAAATAATATAAGTGTCATAATCACTTTTATAAGAATAAAAACGGTTATATATTAGGTCATTGGATTATTATGGTATAGATATATACTACCAATAAGTTTAGGTCATGTTTGTGGGCCTTTTAATGGGTATTATTAACTCAATAAAAACTAAATTACTGATTTTTCACTTAATAAATAATTTCTGCATCATTAATGTATCACCATTAATCACAATTATTTAATGCCTAAAAATTATAAATAAATTATAATGATGTAGATAATTTTATTAGATTTCTGTAGACTATTCATGTTCTATGTTTTATGATGTTTATCACTAAATTAAAATTATTATACTTATAAGATTTAAGAGAGTGACATGTTGTCGCTTTCTTTAGTTTTAATAATAATTATATTATTTTCACATTCAAAAGTCCATAAATTGAATCTAATCCGATCCTTAGGTGATATGGGTATACATTTAGCCATCCAATGGAATTTTGGCATGTGTTAGGGTAATTTTATAATATTATATTTATCCCTAGTTACCTGATTTACCTTTAAATATGGTAAATAAAATTTACCGTAGTTACTATTCATAATTCCCAAAAATAAAAAGTAGCCTATTAACATAATTTGAACCCAATGATTCCAAATATGGAATTAATTTTTTCAAATTCAATAAAAATAAGTTGCAGAAATTAAATTAAAATTAATCCTATTGTCGAATGAAAACGGGTTTTTGTTTAAAACATTGCAATAGATTGAATTGATTTAGCCTACGAATTTAATGTAAAATCAATGCTAATGACATACATTATATTAAATGGTAAAAATATACTCTATTTATACTTTAAAACCATTCAATATTATAATTTAACCATATAAATTATTGCGATGAAAAAAGATGTTTTTAATTAAAATATAGCGTGTTTTTACTATTCATCAAAATATGAAAGTTACCAGAATAATATGAAAAATTTGTCCAAAGTAAATTTTTATTTCTTGATTCTAAAGAAGAATTTTATTTTGTCAAATTGAACTTATAAACATGTCAGAAACTAGATTTAAAGTGGGTGCGCCATCAAAAGACGGCAAAACTGCATTTTTTTAAAAATACTTATTTTACCCGAAAAATTTATTTTGTTCTTATACCATGTTCTAGGAAATGTGTAAGATGAATAATAATGTTATAAAATTCAAAATTTAGTTAATAATATTCATAACGGCTATTTCATAATAATATTATAATAATATATCATTGTTTAGTAAAACCCGGTTTTGCGTACAACACACGCTATCGAGGAAGGTCGCGATTGCGTGTAATGCAAGCCAAGTCAGGGTTGCGTGTTGTGCAGGAATCTTTCGTTGTTTCTTACAACAGAATCCAACCATATTTCATTTATACATTGAATATATATATATATATATATATATATACTCAATGTTTCGTAGAATAACTATTATCAAAATTGTGTGTAACACAATCCAAGAATATTGTTGCGTATACTGCAAGCTAATACGGTGTTGCGTATAGCGCAAGGTAATCTTGGTGTAGCATAAAAAAAAGACATTAATGAAATTAAAATAATATTTTTCATAAAATATCAGGGTGTTACATTCTACTCTCCTTAAAATGAATTTCTCCCTTGAAATTCATCGAGGTTATAAATGGTTTACTACTCGAAAGTTTGTTTAATATTAACCCACATCGTAAAAAGGAATACCAAATCTTGGCTTTAAAAACTAAAGTATGAAATGTAACAGTTACCCAAATTAACTCATCACTGGGATTCCACCTATGAGAACATAGGTGAAAATATGTATATGGAAGAAAAATCTAACCATCATGTTCTGATGGAGAGTGGTAGAAAACATGGCTATGAAAAAGCCATCAATCACAAAGCCATAGATTTGTGATGATCTAAGGTACCATCTGATTCATCAGATATAAGGGAACTAGCACAAGATTTTTGGATTTCAAGATCATTTCCCTAAAGTTGATGAAATTGGAAATAGAAGAAATACTTTCGTGATTTTGGTACAGTCTCACTGTTGTTCGTTCTTTGGACAATTTCCACTTCATCTCTTAAAGAAATGAAGTTGAATTTGTCATTTGTGACGTGTTTTCATCTCATGTGACAGAATGATTGGTCATTCCATCTGTCTTAGAGAAAAGGTTATAAAAGTTATCAAAAATACATAAGTCCATCTATAGTGAGATTAATCATATATGGTTCCTAAAATAAAGTTATACTTCATATATCATACTGCTTAATATAATAAAAATAGTTTCTACTAATCAGGGACTTCCTGTAGGCCAGTGGTAGGCGATAAAGGCCAGTCGCAATTCGGTTGTGCTTTCGATTCACACAGAATTGTCCGACGCGATGGGTTGTTGCCCGTCCTATAGGTTGTCCTTTTTCTAAAAATACGTTACTATAACATCCCATCAATAATATAAAAAAAAGTTCTATCCTTAAACAATACTAACTTATGTCCAACATAATCCATTTCAATATTTAGGCTTATCTAAAATACTTCGGTCCAAGCTCATAGTATAAAGAAACCGATTACTTGAAATATCATCAACCAAGCATGTGAATACCATCATTTATCCCCCATATATCTTGTTGGTCACATTCAAATCATGTGAATACCTTAATCATGTATTCTCCTGAAAAATGAATACCCATTAAACCTTACAGAAAACATGAATGATGTCAAAAGTTAACTCTTTCCACATACCAAAATCCAAAATTTTTGTATACTCAAACCATGTTATAACCTTCTCCTTATATCAGTCATGAGCTCATGAATACTATCAAACATTTAATTTTATTCTTATCCCTTCATTATGCGCATATCATCTACATTCCATAAATATCTGAATAACCTTTCATGGATATAGGTACCATTAATCATACACTTTCAAAACTCAAGGAAAGACAACAGTGTAACAATCCTTAGATGTCTCTTTATTCCATAGTACCATGAGATTACTTATACAACATTACACTTGATAAACATTTAATCATTCCACTACCTTCTTAAACATTTGACCGAGCATCAACAATTCATTCATCTCACATATCATTTGTAGTCTCTTCATCATCATCAACATAAATACTACCCATACGGCCGTACTGATTCTCTTCATGAGACTTTCCCTTAGGGCATTGGTTTGCATAATGCCCGTACATTCCACATTTAATACATTTAACCATTGTTGATGTCGTAGAAATACCATTATCCTCATCCATGGTGTTAACTGAACCTTTTCCTTTGCACTTACTGGCTTTGTGCCCTTATTTTCCACACCCAAATCATCTTCCAGTTCCCTTGAAACAATCTCCCCGATACCTCTTCCCACATGATTTACATGAGGGAAATTGAACATTCTTTCCTCTATGATCATCATGAAACTCCATCTTTCCCTTATTATCTGAGTCGGGAAACTTACCAAAGTTGATATTATTGATCATATTATGAGATTGCTGATTAGGAATAATAACGATTTTTGGACTTCGAAATCCCATTTCATTTGGTTTCTCATGAAGAATATCATTCCATTGTCCGTCATATCCTCCATTATCATGAATCTTTCTATTTCCAGCCATTTTCTAAAACCCAAAAAGAATAGTGTGAGAGGAAAAAATCATGTTAGGGAAAACAACATAGTAAAGGGGGAGCACCGTCAATATCTAACATCTTAGGTCAAATTATAAGATCGTTACCGTAGTTCTAGGACTATATCCTATACGTATACTTATCCTTAGGGACATCCCTAGACATACCTTAGAAATATCTCTAGGGATCTCACTAACATTTTCGCATCCTACATTCCAAAGGTTGACTAAACCTCCCTCTGATACCACCTTTAGAGACCCAAAGCTTGACGTACATGGACATTACATTACTTTAGCGAAATACTTAATACAAAAAAAAATAGACACACAAAGACCGTAATAGTTTAGTGTCTTTGGAAACTTGGAACGCAATCTTCTAATCGTGGTGAAAGATTTTCAACATATCCCATAAAGATCTTCACCATTTTTTTCTTACCTAAAACCGTTTTTTATATCCTGGGGAAAAGAAAACATAAAAAGGGTGAGATCAAATGCTTAGTAAGGGTAATCATGGATGAAATAAAACATACCATATACATTTGAACTTAAAAACATGAACATAATGTTTAAACATCAAATGCTTGAGAAATGACATAAAACATGGAAGTACGTAAGGCATAGATCATAAAGAAACATTAATAATGATAAAATAGCTTGGGAATAAAACATGTAATTGTGGAAACCATTAAGCACATGATATGATTTCCATAGTATCAAGGCATTGCTATCAAGATCATCTTAGTGGACAAAGTCCCTTTCTGAATCAAGTTCACTCCTCATTCCCGTCCTGTATTACTGAACCGGTTTAACTTTCCGTTCCATCCATGTCTATCTCATGAGATATAAATCATTACCAAATGCATTGGAGGGAGATATAGGTCCCACCCATCTCATAATGAAATCATTCTTTCGTGTGCCACAAAATCATAAATCATACATCATAGCATAACCCATGTAATAAAATAGGATACATAAACATAATGCCATCATAACATAATCCATAAACAGTTGATATCATTTTATCATAAGAAAATTGAAACCATTTAAATTATAGAGACATTTTACTTGAAACATACACATATCAAATAATGTCATCTTAGATGGAAAATAGTTTTGACAAAACACGTGAAATGAATTCTTGAGGAAAATATCCTTTCTTCTTTAAAATCAATTTCTTTTCACGAAATTCCATGAAATTTTAAAAGATAAGGGTTTTGTTGAAAATAATCATGAAATCTTGTAGAGGAATCTTCTTTAAAATGAGGCGTTATGAAACTGTAAAAATCTGTTCATGCCGTATAAGTTAAAAATAACATTCTCCTCGTACTTTTGTTGGAAAAGTCAAAAAGTACCTTATATGGTAACCAATGGAAAGATTCGACTCATACAATGTGGTAAAAAGTAAATAAAGGGTAAAAATGACTTTAAACATTCATGGAAGAATGGTAAAAATTTTATGAAAACATTTTTAGAAAACATGGTCATGGATAATAAACATAACCCCAGTAAATACTTACGTATAAGAAATCTCGGACAAAAATGAGATTGAAAATTTATCGCTTACCTTAGGTATGATATGCTTAGTAGGTATACAAATCTCCTGTATAATGATTTGAATAATGTCATTGACTTATTACAGAATCATATTCTTTGTTATGATATCATATATGTTTCACTTATGACTTTATATTACCCGTTCTTTTGTAAATTCCATGTTAAAACAGCGTTTTGGGTAAAATCATTTCATTTATCGTATCTTTTTCGACTTTTCGTTCTTGATATTATTACTTATATCCTGATTTACATAATTCTTGAATGTAAAACATGATTTATATATAATATATATTCATTATATACATATATATATTACAGATCTATGAAATTCACCGTTCATGGATACGGTAGGCCGTACGTACCCATGAATGCTGTTTTCGTTTCCTTATTGAATTGAATGAAACTAAATAGATGACATACATATATATATATACATAAATCCAGTATAATTATTATTTCATATATTTCATTATTATTCATTAAATAAACTTTATGATCATTCATGTATGGTTAACATGGAGAATGAATCTCATTGCGTCGTGGAGACGGTAGTCCGTACGTACGCACGAGCGATGATATAATTCCCATAATTATTGAATAGAATTTGAGTGGATGGTATAATATATCAGAATTAGTGTGATGTTATAATAACGATATATATTTATTCTTTACACCATTATACCCATCCATTTAAGGTGTTGGTGGAAAAACAGATTTCACCACGGTGTGGAGACGGTATTCTGTACGTACGCACGTGTGGTGATTTCGTTTTCCGTAGGATGGATAGATGGTGAAATAGGGTTGTTTCATAATTATAATAAAATATCATTATATGAGTTATACTGATGTTATTACTTCATAATAAAACAACTAAAGAATAAGAAGTGGAATAAGAAATAGAGTTGAAAGAATCGGTAACGGACATTACCTCTTCTTTGAAGCGCCTCATTGAGACCTCCTCTTAGGGCACTAAAATTGGTCTTTGAAGAAGACCAGAACCTCTAGGATGATTATATGTAAGTGTAGAAGAGAATTAGACAGGTGTTGGCCGAGAATGAAGTCTCAAAGTGGTGTGAGGAAGAGAGGGAGGAGGTGCCCTTTTATAAGGGAGGAGAGGGGCACCTTTGGAAATCTTAAAAATATTAATTTATAATAAATCTAACCCCTCATAGAAACCTCCAAAAATGACTCATATTCGAATATTAGATGATATAGGGTTGTAATCTCATCAACAAATAAAATTTAGAAATGTTAGGAATTTATTTTAAACATCATCAACTTGATTTATCCTTACTTAATCAATTTAATTTTATTTATGGTAATAACATTCTAAATTTTAAATTATAAAAAATAATTACTTATTTGTTGTGAATTGTACATAATTGGATACTTTATAACATTTGAGACCATATAAATTTAAATTTATAATTTTTAAATATTTTTGTGATTTTTAATCAATTTTATAATATGTTATTTTTATAAAATAACAATAGTGACAATTTTTACACTATTCATTTATTTGAATTTAAATAAAATATATACAGAATATATGTTCAAAATAAAATCTTTAATAGATTTATAAAAGGTCATATGTTTCTAGAAAATTATTTTAGCACATTAAATAGTTCATATAGTATTTATTTTATTATTTTTAAAACCATTTATTTGGTTTATATCTTAACAAAACAATTACTACAACATTTTTGAATAATTATTTAATATACTTATTTGTTGCATAAAAATTAAAAAGAAAATACTATGATAAATATAAATATATTAACTTTTACAATAATACTTTTACTCTAATTTATCATCTTAAAATCACAAAATTCAAATTGTTATATTTATTAAATTACGAAGGTGACAACTTTGGCATCATTTAAAATAAAATAATATAAGTATCATAATCACTTTTATAAGACTCTGAAAGGATATATATTAGGTAATTGGATTATTATGGTATATATATATACTAAAAATACATTTTTGTCATGTTTGTGGGCCTTTTAATGGGTATTATTATTTCACTAAAAACTATATTACTGATTTTTCACTTAATAAATAATTTCTGCATAATTAATGTATTACCATTAATGACAGTTATTTAATCCCTAAAAATTCCAAATAAATTATAATGATGTATATAATTGCATTAACTTTCTTGAAACTATTCATGTTTGATGTTTTATGATGTTTATCACTAAATTAAAATTATTATACTTATAATCTTTAAGAGAGTGACATGTTGTCACTTTCTTTGGTTTTAATAATAATTAAATTATTTTCATTGTCAAAAGTCAATAAAATGAATCTAATCCTACCCTTAGATGATATGGGTATACTTTTATCCATCCAATAGAATTTTTTCATGTGTTAGGGTAAGTTTATAATATTATATTTACCCTCAATTACCCGATTTACCTTTAACTATGGTAAATAAAATTTACCGTAGTTACTATTCATAATTTCCAAAAATAAAAAGTAGCCTATTAAAATAATTTGTAAACAATGATTATAAATATAGAATCCATTTTTTCAAATTCAATACAAAGAAGTTTCAGAAATTAAATTAAAATTAATCCCCTTCTCGAATGAAAACGGGTTTTTGTTTAAAACATTGCAAAAGATTGAATTGATTTAACCTACGAATTTAATGTAAAATAAATGCTAATGAAATAAATTATATTAAATGGTAAAAATCTATTCTATTTATAATTTAAAACCATTAAATTTTATAATTTAACCATATAAATTATTGCGATGAAAAAAGTTGTTTTTAATTAAAATATAGCGTGTTTTTACTATTCATCAAAATATGAAAGTTACCAGAATAATATGAAAAATTTATCCAAAGAAAATTTTTATTTCCTGATTCCAAATAAGAATTTTATATTTTCAAATTGAACTTATAAAAATGTCAAAAACTATATTTAAAGTGGATGCGCCATCAAAAGGCGGAAAAACTGCATTTTTTGAAAAATACTTATTTTACCTGAAAATTTTATTTTGTTCTTCTACCATGTTCTAGGAAATGTGTAATATGAATAATAATGTTATAAATTTAAAAATTTAGTTAATACTATTCATAACGGCTAATTCATAATAATATTATAATAATATATCATTGTTTAGTAAAACCCGGTATTGCGTACAACACACGCTATCGAGGAAGGTCGCGATTGCGTGTAATGCAAGCCAAGTCAGGGTTGCGTGTTGTGAAAGAATCCTTCGTTGTTTCGTATAACAGAATCCAACCATATTTCATTTATACATTGAATATATATATATATATACACTCAATGTTGCATAGAATAACTATTATCAAAATTATGTGCAACACGATCCAAGAATAGTGTTATGGATACTGCAAGCTAATACAGGGTTGCGTATAGCGCAAGGTAATATTGATGTAGCATAAAACACAAGAAATTAATGAAATTAAAAGAATATTTTTCATAAAATCTCGGGGTGTTACAATAAGCCTGGTGTGGACCACATGGGGGTGGTTGTGGTAACATGTTGAAACATTGACCACCTGCTTCCACTCTCCCAGATCCTCTACCATGCCCACCATTCTACAGAACCACCTGCTCCAACCGATGTCTCTACCTTGGTGGATCATCCAAAATATCTCTATCAGCTATACAGTGGTATATAAAATATTAAGTGATATGTCCCCTTCTGTCACATGCATATCACCACCTTTATCTAGGGTAACTGGACCCACCCTGTGAGCCCGGAACTATAGAACATATTTCATGATACTTCCACCTAAAACTTCTTCCATTTATAGGCCTCTAAAACTAACATCACCTTCCTACTGTTGAATTCTATGCTCATGGTTTTCCACAGCTAACAACTTCCAGTTGTAACAGCTCATCAAAGAAAGTATCAACCACCGAAGCTCACTCTTACTCCCCCGACAAAGGTATGAATTCATAAAGGGATCATTCTAGATTGTATGTCTCAATATATACCCCACATGAAGGTCTGATCTCGGAATAATTGATCTCAAACCATATACTTTGACTACATGGAATGGTTGGTAAACCGAAATGAATATTTTTCTATTATCATGCTTCCCTACTAGAGCTACAAAATCTCCTAGATACACATAGATATTAGTTTGGATGGTGAAAACTCCTCCTTGAATATATTCTCTAACTCAATCCAAGAAATAGTCGCATCATCGTAAGAATGGGTAACTAAACCCCACAATTTCCCTAATGAGAAAAGAAAAAGGATTTCTACCAAGACCATTATCAGATCTATTGGTGTTTTAACTAGATGGAAGAATTGGGAAACCGAATCAAGCCAGTCATCATCTACATATGGTTCAAAATCTTCTCAAAACCTGATGGGTCTCTGTCTCTAAAAATCATGAAGCGTGCTTATCCTTCACTCTTCATCCAATAGTGATGCATATACAACATGCTAAACTACATGTGGTTTTTCTTGTGCACCACATAGAGGTAACATATTATGAAGTAGTCCCTTTATCAATGCCTTATCATTAATGGGTTCATCCTCATGATCATCATGCAGAATCGAAACATGTATATGTCCTGGAGGATCATAAAATAAACAAGATGTACTAAATTCAATGAGTACATCTAGAGAGATGACTGAAGAAGAACATGTAATACACAACCCATTCTTATATAATGCATGTACTATTTTTGCCCTGTAACCAGTGATCTCATGTTCCGAGTCCAGAAGTAGGTTATCAGATTCATGGTATATGGATATGTCGGTCACTACCCCAACACTAGAGTCCCTGGCCAAAAAGATGAACTCAGAACATTTAACATTGTTTCCCCAAAACAATCTTACAGACTTTTGGTCCTAAAGTATATCCAACCAGATCTGATTCCACTATGTATCGACACATTATAGTGGGTAATGTGTCGTGTCTATCCAAGCCCACCTCAAACTGTCTAGGTGATGGTGACTAGTACCAGCTAGGCATATTTAAAACTTGGGAGGCATAGCGTAAGTACCAGTACACACAAAAACATATCTAATCACATAAAATGATAAAATGTAAAAACAAATGAAAAAAATGCATTTATACATCTATATCTCACAACTGGAGTATGATAGGAAGTAATGGAATTCAATGGGGACAAATATAAATCCACCACAATGAATTTTGTAACATAGTTCCATCATGCATGTTAAGGTATTGAAAATGCTATCTAGAATCCATAGGAAGACACCCCACTATGTCTACTCTCACAAATCAGTGTCTGGACCTGGTCCACCTAGGAAACCATCAAAAGACCGATCGTATGCACAAGAAACAACAAGTGTGGTCAATTCTAATGCATGGGTGAGTATAAAAATACTGAGTAAGAATCCTGAAAACACAAATCATATATCAAAGGAAATACAATCGTCTCTACACAAGTATATGATTATAATACATATAACATGTATATACATATATATTCAATAAGGTCACATATTCTAGGAGTGATCCACAACCATAGTATACCGAATCTAGGATTCCAGCATGAAGATTCCACGAAGAACTCATTCGGGAGAAAACACTCCAATGCCTGATAACACTTATGATGTCCTTCCAAGTGGTACTCCTCATTTAGTATCATCAAGAGAGAGAAAATTATTCTAAAAGATCTAAAGAGAATATGATACACTGATGAAGATCATAGCTAGGACCATGGGGTGATATGAACAACTCAATCTGGACTAACTCACTAGGTTGTGGATTAGTGCCCAATAGGATTGGTCACGATGATACCCAGAACACTACCTAGGTCACAAAGAAGAATAAAGGATCCCACTCTAGGAAACTTAGGGGGGGGGATTCCAAAAACTCTATCTAGGAAGTCCCACTGAAGGTAGTGTATTCCTAGAAATAGGAAACGATTTGTACCTACCTTTAGAAAAAGGGTAATGGGAACGAATCGTAAAGAAACCATTCCAAGATACAGAGGAAAAGAGTGATAAGACATGTATGAAAAAGTACATGGCATGTATAAGGGTTACATGACATATACCTTAGCCCTATGATCTTCCCATGTAAATAAACCATGTCATTTAAACTCTGTCCACGTAGAAGAAGAGTACCTAGAGTATAGAGTGGGTACAAGTTGTGTCCCTATATCTGAGGTCGCACCCATGAATTCCAAATTTGTGCTAGTACATTGTTTCATACCATATATCCATGAGAATTTACTAGTACCCAGGGTAAATTTTTTTCATGGTCCATTTCATACAGTGTGGGGGAGTACATTCCATGTAGGAAACCTGTGTACTCCACCTCGTGTCCATGTACTATCCATGGTACACGTTGAGTTCATCTAAGGTGACTATACACCAAATATCCAAGGAATACTTTCTGTGTGTATTGGGATTTTCAAGAAACCCTTCTTCTTCCCCCTACTCATGACCCTGCCACCGTCCCCTCGAAATCCAACTCCAATCATGCTGAAATTCATGGATCTATTTTATCTGAATTCTACAATGATTATTCAACAGAATCTAGGTTATTAATCCATTCAGAAAATGTACTTCATTTATCTGAATCATTTTTCATGCATCTCATCCAAATATTGGGGGTTTCTAGACCTATGTGATCCATTTTTCATTACCATCGTTGCACATCTTTTGCATCATTATGATCCTAGATCTACAATCTCTGAACGTTGTTCCATGAAATGTGTGCACAATGATCGATTCATCGGTGTTCATCGAACCAAAGACCAAAGGAAAAACACCTAAAATGAACATAGATACATGGGATAAAATCAAAAATCATGAAATATATTATGTAAAATTTTCCATTTCCATTTAGCCTCAACTCCTTTAAATTATAATGAATATTGTAGAAAAAATCAATTTAAACCCCTACATTAATGTCCACGCAAAATAAACTCATCCCACATAATGATCAAAGTGAGGATCAAAATGATCAAGGATTGTACCATGTTTATTGTAGAAATCAACATTGGGGAAGTAAATCAAAATAAAACACACACCCTGAATCAATTCAGATCGTTCATTTATAATGATAGATTATCATTGTCAAGATTCATTGAATTAGAGGATTGTTGATCTTTGATTGGAAAATATATTGTTGTTCACCTAAGGGGATTCTCTATACCTATCTCTAATGGTCCTCTTGTATCTACAGGGTTATGTTGTTAACCTTGGGATTTATCCATAATCATATATATTTAAATATGAGGAAACTGCAATGTTGGAAAAAGGAAATAATATAACTTATTCATATTATTTGATTCATTTATGTGTGTGCGATGAATTTCTACAATTAACTCATTCCAACTAAAGTTAATTCACACCTAGGGTAAACCTCATGTTCTATGTTCAATGATGCCCACAGATTTTTGATTCGGGAACCCATTTAGACGTTATTCAACTTTTTCAGGAAAACTAAATGTGCATTCTATTTAATATATTTAATATATTTCAAACATTTCATCCAGATACATCGGTCCTCATAATCGTAAGTTGTGTCTGCTTCTAGTCTCTAAAATAATCCATATAATATTTAAAAATAATATATAAAAAACAATGTTATTAAATATTATTTTTTAGATAATATGTTAGATATGTTGTGGTATTTTTAAGAGTGTTTGAAGACCAAAATTAAATAACTCTTCCATTTTAAAAATATGGACTTTATGTACATTTTCTGTTTATATTATTTCATTATTATTTAATGTAAGATTTTAGTCACAACTATAATTAAGAAACCACACAAAATTATGTCATCATATTTGAGAAAAAAGTGTTATACCATGATGAGGATATCACATCATAATGAGAAATAGAATTTAAGTATGAGTCTATATGGAATATTATATCTTAGTTTTACAATATTTCAAGTTCAAATATTTTTATTTTAATAGGAAGCTATCTTAACACATCATGGGTGATTTAATGATTTAAATGAAGGTTTAAAATTTTATTAACATAGAATAATTTACAGAAATATTTTGACATGTTGTTATAAATTTATTATCAAAGAGAGGGGTAATTCTACAAATAACTATTTATCAATTTTTTGTTGCAGGAAGGAAATATAAATCAACAATGCTTAAATTAAGGGTGAAATTATGAAATTACATTGACTATATTCCCCTCCTTTTTGAAACACATCAAAACCATCAATGGAGATATAATGAAAAAATGATCTCTAACCTGAAATGAATGATCATTCCTCTAGTTTAATACAATGTTATTTAGCCTTCTCTATGATGGCACCGTATGTTGTTGAATCATTCTTACATTCTAAACAGCTTCATTTACCAATTTACGTACTGAATGTTTTCATTTAATATCTTCATCATAATATAATGGAGTTAATTACCACTTTTCATATAATTAATCATGTGGTTCTCTATATATAATTTAATTAAAACAGTTTTTATAAGAAAATACAACTAATAGAAGGTGTTGATCTCAACATCCATGATACTAAAATAGTCCAGCCCAATGAATAGCCTCTACTATTTGAGTTTTCAACTATGATTATCCATTATATTGGCGATAAAAACATATACTGAAACACAATTATATACAAAATCACTACTGAATACCCTTCCAAAAATTTTATGTAATCCTTGGATCATTATTAGATATAATAAAGATAAAAACACCATTTATCATGATTACATCTTTAATATAATGTCATGGAATCTGATATAAATACATATAATCTATAATTGGAATAAAATGAGGACATTTATTCAAATAATAAATATTAATCAATATTTCCTTATTCACATGAGATTTATTTTGGAATCTCACACTTAAATCCATGTATATATACTCATTTTCCCATTATACTATTAAGAAATGTGGAAGAATCCACTTCTATTGTTATCATTCAACTTTAACCAATAGACAAGTTAAATATTTCATATAGTTCCCTAGACCTGCACTCCCATATCCGGTATTGAAGACACATACTTTACAAACAATATTTGATACCAAATATAGAATCGTGGATGTAAATATGTCATAATTAAATGATATAAATAGAATATTTCATTACGTACATTCACATAACCTATTAGGTTTGAATCTTTAGAGAATTTGAAAAAAATAATAAACTATTGAATACCATGTCTTTCCCTACTAATTGATATTATATTTCCCATATATATGAAAAATAAATAATCTATAATAAGTATTCAGTATATCCTATTAATTCACTACACATGCTATCCTATATTATATATTATGTTTAATAATTTTCTTTATAACTGAGTGAAATAGCAAATGAAAAGGGTGGGCTCAAATGAATAATTTGGGTAAAAAATAACCAATAACGATAAAAGATATTAATTGAGAATAATATGATAATAAATAATATAGTAGGAATAGATTATCTAAATAATTTATAATAAAATATATTTATGAGTATGTGATATCTATGGTCGACATATCAATAAATTGATGCATGGATAAAACTAAATGGGTTTTTAGTGATGGGATTTATAATGTGGAAAACTCAATTCCATTACATAATCCTAGAAATAATGTTCTTTCATATCATGATCTTAACTTCAAGGCCTTGGGTCTATGTAATAATTTTTTCTAGGTAGGCATTCAAGAAAATAACTAAGATAGTTTGTCTCATGAGACCTATTAATTCATATAAGGGATATCATTAAATAGGAACCACCCATCAAAAATTAAGTCAAATGAATTGAACATATTAGAATATGAATGTGAAATAAATAATAAAGTTTTAATATAATCATCTATATTTTATTAACAAATAAACAATGAACCAATAAATAATCCACCTGCCATAGAAGTCCAAAATCATCCATATGATGTAGTCAAATATATGGAATAACCTTCACAAAGTAGAAAAATAGAATCACATGAGTATAAAACATCCCTGAAAATAAGATAGGTTTTTGAAAAGATTAAATCCCCAATGTAATAAAGGAAACAAAGAGGGGTGTTGACATATATGGAAAACACCCTAGAAAGAAAAATTCTCTGAATAGTTTGACATACGAAGTAATCAAGAATTGATTTGTTTGATTACATGATTTCAATACATACAAATATAAATAATATAATACGAAATAGAGGATATATCATGAATCATAACACCCATTATGGTAAATAACTTTTAATATGAAAATGAAAATGAAAGTTATAACATAATAGAGTTTTTAGAAACCATTTTTTATGTTATCATAAATACTAAGTAACCAGTTATATTCTGAACTCATTTTACAAAACGTGATGTGGAACTTTTGAAAAAAAAATAACATTTAAAATGTATGTCCAATTATTTGTCCTTTAAAAATATAATATGTTTTCCAAGTAAATGTGTTTTGTAAGAAGAAAATATTATTTCATAAAAGTAAAAACTTTTTGATATTTTTAATGTCCATCATTTTAAAACACACATCATAAGAGAAGTTATTTAAAATAATTTCTAAAATTGGAAAAGGTAAATATAGAGGTCCCATGAGATAACACAGAATTAGGTTTCCAATTATAAAGGAGAACATTATTTAGAATTAAAAATATTGAAAAGGAATGTAAAATTTCATTATAAAGGATCCTAGTTATTCATAATAATGATATAATTATTTGGGAAGAGATTAATCTTGGTAAAAATATTGGATTAAAAGTTCATTATCCCTATATTAGAAGATTATGTGACATATAATAAAATATTATGGTTGGATAACCATTTCATGGTAAGTAAATGTTCATGATTAAATTTTATAACTCAATGAATGGTGAATTGAGTTTTCAATATTTCTTATAGATAACATACTCTATAAAAGCATGAAATATTTGAATATCATTTTATGTGGTTAAAATGTAAAAAATGATAAAATATTACATAGTAAAATCAAATTATAGAATTTACGCATCTTATGTGAAAAATTTCATGATAATTATCATAACTAAATGAATAAAAATTGAGTTTGGAAAAACACTTACAGTTGGGGTAACACTTGAGTCAAAATAAACTTATAGAGAAGGAAATAACATGACTTATTATATCCCACAAATTTGAACCTTTAATGTATAAAACATTCGTGTGTGTGTAAATAAGTAAAAAAATATACATATGACACTTGGTTCTAAACATATAACATGTATTAAGGAATCATAATTGAGGCCATGAACGCCCTTACCTTGTTTCCCCTCTTAATCTAATTTTACCTAATCTCAATCATCAAAAACCAAAAAATCCTAATAATATAATTTATAAAATTATTAAAAACTATATAATTTCATAAAATTCATTTATAATTATTTTTTTCATGTATATTAGCTAGAAATCCTCTATTTTCAATATCTTGTGTGAGTAATATTGACTAATTTAAACTAGTTTCAAAATAATAGTGTTTTTATTCATTATTCTCCAAGATTTATTCATTTCTAGATTATAAAATGAATTAGAATTTATAATTTATTATAATTTATATTTATATAATTTCATTTCATAATTAATTTAGGTATTATTTATGATGTAGAAATCAGGGATTAGTTTGTTTTGGTAATTTGTATTGAAAAAACAGTGTTGTCTAAATTAACTAGTTAAATGTTTATATATCCATCCCAAAACGAAAATAAAAATTATATACTAATCAATATCTAATATTATTTTTTCCAAATCCATACTTTAGAGAAATTTATATCACTATTCATGTAGGTGGTTAAACAGACTGAATAAGAACATGTTATAATCTATGTGTGAGTGTGGCAAGGGAAGTGAATCATTTGTAATAATAAAATTACAAAAAAAGTATAATAGAATTATTTAGATGTGGTAAAAGTTATTTATCAGAATTTTGAATATTTATAAGAATAGGGGAAATGAAAAATATGTCATCATATATGAAAAAATCATTTTTCATCCTAGTATGTTCATTTTAGGTGGTTACTTCAACAATGATAACTTATTTATAATATTTCATATAGAATGTATAATTTATATTTAAAGAATAATAATCATGAAATAAGTAAAATATCTATTCACTAAACCATTTTATGGAACAATCATAAAATGATGGGTATGAAAAATGGAATGTGTCATTCATAGTGGTGCTAGTCCGTACACACACGTGAGAAAAGTAATTAATTTTTTTGTATTGAATGGAAGGGGAACAGAAATTGGTAATACCATAAAAATAAAAAAACTAGTTATATTATTTTACATATTTAATTATATATTTATGGTTAAAATTGACTTTGAGGATGGTTTATGAGTTGTGTAATTAAAACACGTTAAAGGTTATGTAGTACTTTGGTTTAGAATTTTTATTTTCCCTCGAAGTGTCCATTGAAAATGAAGGGATTCAAAACCTCTTTTGAGGATAGGTGTAAAGACCCGTAAATTTCAAGAATATTTTTTTCTTAATTTTCTTTGGAATATTACAAGAATGCAGTTTCTGAAAGAACCTGATTCTGAGGTCCGGTGTGCCCGGAATCATTTTCCGAAGTTGGGCTCGGGTACATTCAGTGAACGAACGAGCGGGTTTTTCTAACTTTTGAACCGGTGCTCGGAATCGAATTCCGAGGAAACCGATGGAATCGCAGCGCCGGTATTTTCTTAGAAACGCCTCTAACGGAGTTGTGTTTACCCAGGTGTGGTTTTTAATTTTTGGGCTTTAAGTTAAGAAATAAAATAATGTGGTACGACAAACTTTATTTTATTTCACTTAAAGCCGCTTAAATCCACTTTAATCTACATGTGCTAAGTTGAAGCAGATAGGGTGAAATTCAAAATATCCTACCCTCTTGGTAGGATATTTGTGAGGTGGGCCCTGCACGAGCCCCACCGTTTCTTTTCCCCTAAGTAACGCACCCGCAACCCCCCTCTTAAATGAAAGTCAACTGATGCGTTTTCTAAATTCTTAACGCCCCTATTAATTGTGCAGTTAATTCGTTGAAATTAAATCTATGAATCAATTGTTCGTTACTTATCTTTGTTTTTCAAATTCTTTAGTTGATAATAAAATAAGATGAGGACTTATTTTATTATCTGGTTGTTGTGTTAAACCTTTGGAGAATCTCTAAAGATCTTCATCCTCCTTCGCAAAGAACGCGAAGAACGTGAAGAACGCGAAGAACGCGTAGAACGCCGGCCTCCGATGAAGGGAGACGAAGAACGCCAGACCCCTGGAGATCGATGCGACACGATGCCGACGCTTCTTCCGCAACGTCCCATCCCCGCGACAATCTTCGACTGGCATCTTGAGGTAGGGGATTGCGGTCCATTTAATTCTTTGTGGATTATAACATCAACATGGATTTAATTGTTATAATTAAATCTATATGTCCTTGATCCTCGGAGTTTGTCTACGCGACGCCGGGTACCACGCGACATCGACGCCCTTCCGCGATGCGATGATCCTTTTCCTCCGCGACAGTCAATTCCGCGAAGAACTCGTCTGATGACTACAACGAGGTAGCGGTCATTTTGAAAATGATAATACCCATGTTTGTTTTCCTCCAAGGCAAGAATGCGGACCAACCAATTAACAAGTTGGTCCGCGGATTGTTATTGCGGGTTGAGGTTTATCGATTGCTAGGAATTATGGTGTTGTTTAAAACTGCTAACGCAGTGGGTACAGACTAACAAACAAGTCTGAACCCACGGCCCTTTTGTTCTTGGTGTGCAGAACGACGGACGATGACAAAACGGGCTAAAAAGACGATTTGTTGATTCTGCAGAAAAAACGGGACCCGTTATGAGCTATGGCGCAGATGGAAATGAAATCGGACCACCAGAGCAACTCTGGTGGCCCGCGGATTCCACCGGCGGCGGCGCCCTGTCGCGCCGCCGGACGGACCCGCCATGAATTTAGCCGCGGTGGCAGCAGCGTGGTCCCACGACCGCGTGGGATCGGAGGAGCGGGATGCAGCGGCCTGGCCACGTCCGCTGGCGAGGGCGGCCCCACGCGGGGCCGCGACTTCTCTTCACGCGGGGGCAGCACGCCCCCGCGGTTTCCCTTGCTCAGCAGCTCGGCCGAGCCGAGCCAAGCCGACCCGCCGGCCAAGTCGCGCCCAAGGTGGGCCGGGTCGCACCCAACCGGGTCGGATCTGGACCCCAGTTGGGATTCCCGGTTTGGGCTGACCCAGGGGGGGTTGGGCCGGGTCGATCCGGGCCAAGACCCCCCATTCCGGGACCTTTTCGTTCTTTTGCTTATAACATGAGCTACGGGCCTCCAAATGATGCACCGTCAGAAGCGATGCGATCCTTGGATCGAGACGGTCGTTTCGGTATATCACACTCAAGGTTTCAGAATACTTTGTGTTCGGCCGAGTTGGTTCGTACGCGAAACCAACCGGGCCCTCGGAGCGGAAACGCTCATATCTTGAGCTTTGGACGTCTGATTGACTTACCGTCGACTTTGTTGTTTTCCTCTAAGTGAGATGGATCTTTTGGCTTACTCCGCCCAAGGTTTTGATGAAGGTGGAGTACAGTCGGGTTGGTTTTTCCTTAAAAACCAACCGGGCCCCTAGGACGAAAAAGACAATAACTCTCAGACCGGGCGTCCGATTGACGCACCGTCTGCGACGTTGAGTTCCTGTTGACGATACGGGACTTTTGCATACATCAACTCTGGACTATGTGTCAGTTGATGTATCAGCCTCTCGGCTCGTGGAGCGGACCCTCCCGAATGAGCTTGCTGTGTGCGGGATCCTAGAGATGGCTGTGACTGCTACTGTGACGACGACGACTGTGCAGAGATCCTCAGTGGATTCTACGGCGATGACTACAGCAATCAGCGATCCTTTGTAGGTCAGTGCTACCGATCATGTGTGGGTCCGATCCTGTGTGGGTCAGCGATCAGCGGTCTTGTGTGGGCCGGTGCCTAGAGATCCTGTGTGGGTCCGATACTGTGTGGGTCATTGCGGGGGTTAGTTACCTATCGATCCTTTGTGGGTCAGATCCTTTGTGGGTCATTGTGGGGGTTAGTTACCTATCGATCCTGTGTGGGTCAGATCCTTTGTGGGTCATTGCGGGGGTTAGTTACCTATCGATCCTTTGTGGGTCAGATCCTTTGTGGGTCATTACGGGGTTTAGTACCTATCGATCCTTTGTGGGTCCGACGGCTTAGATGAATCAGTGGAAATATCTGGTCATCTTTATCGTCATACAATGAAGTATATCTGTGTGAACTGAAACCCTGTTTACTTTCCTTTGTGGATTTTTTTGTGCTATCCTATGTGGATTTACGTTTTTCTTTCCCGTGTGGACTGAGTTGTAGTTGGGTTCGGATGTTGGAGCCGAACGAGAATTGATGACTTAGGTATATGTATGGGCATATACCTAAGAAGTGTTGGATGTTACTTCGTGATTGCATCTTTCCTTTGTGGTTTATCCTTTGTGGATTCTGGGAGACTTTCGGGGGTCTCGGGGTCCCTACCGAGTAGCTTATACTCACCCATGCACGGGCTATGCCCGCACTGCGTTGTGTTGGTTGCAGACGACGGACAACGCTGATCGTGGTGGAGGCTTGTGGAGCAGGACGGTACCTGAAGGTGGACCACTGGGTGGGACGTACTCGGAGCGGTCAGCTGGACCCGAGGAGCAGTGGGGGCTATCTGTACCCACCCTTCAGGTGGGACTTCTAGTGGACGGCTCGACGTTGCGGCTTTAATTTTCAGTTGCTGTTTTCCCTTTCGAGTTGTACTTTACTTTCAGTTTGGGTTTGTATTTCAGCCCACTTACTTTCCGCACTTACTGTTTTACCCAGTTTTTACTTAGTGTTTACTTCTGTCTGCATGCTCTGTGGTGTTTGTGGTTTACTTGACAAAGGCAATGCCTTCCCTTTTTCTGGGATTTACGCCTTGGTCTTAGTCGCCAGCCCCTGGTCTATGGAATGCGGGCTTGGGGTAGTCACGACACGGGCCCTGAGGACGGGTCATGACAAATTGGAATCAGAGGAGTTCGGTTCTACTACAGACTCTGATATTTTTCTGTGTGAATCAATAGTGTTTAGCATATTGGGTGTGGTCATCAGTCAAGGGAGTCCAGTGTTGGTGCGGCAGCCGACGTATCCGTACACCAGGACCCTGTCTTTTGATTTCCGACTTAATGCACGAAAACATTGATTGCGTGTGTGTTTCAAGTTTTCATTGTGATTACTTTATGTCAGCTCACCAGGTATACTGTTCTGACCGTGGCACACCTGTTTCTTTCCAGTATGGCCCCATGATGGAAGCCAGCTAGGGTCCCGAGAGTTATACGTGACGACAGCCCGCCGAGCGACGGGGCCTCGGTACAGGGCCCTTTGACAGCAGAGGCACCGACGGTACCTCTACCCGCCGAGCCACCGATGCTTCCAGCACCAGCCGCTGATGATGCACGTCACCTCAGTGCACTTCATGAGTTCCAGCGCCAGTGACCACCCAGGTTCCGTGGGGAGACGGACCCCCAGGCAGCCGAGGACTGGCTGGAGGTAGTGGTGCGAGTTTTCCGGTTAGTGAGGACACCATCAGACCTCATGGTGATCGTCGCAGCGAGCCTACTGCACGCAGCAGCGGGCTGATGGTGGAGCTTGATGCTCCAGGTGCACGATGAGGCATCTCTTCTCTGGACGGACTTTGAGTGCCTCTTCCGCTCAGAGTTCATACCAGCCACCCTCTGTGCGGTGAATATCCAGGAGCTTCTTCAGCTGCGGCAGGGCAGCTTGAGGGTCTCCTAGTACTCGGCGAGATTTACCGATCTTTCTCGTTACACGACCGACATGGTATGAGACCCATTCTTCCGGGCTCAGACCTTTGAGCAGGGATTGAGACATGAGATCAGGGCATCACTAATCTCCCTCAACATTCCGACTCAGGCAGGAGTACTGGAGCGAGCCCTTTTGATCGAGTGCTTCCATTCTGAGCCTTCATCAGCAGCGAGACCTACCGCGGGGTGGCACGTAGTAGAGTCTTCTGCAGCAGGTAGTCGACGGATGACTCATGGGTCCAGGCAGTCCAGACACTCACGCAGACGACCCAGGACACTGGCTCAGCAGTGCGGGGAACACAGTGTGGAGACAGTCTTTCGAGAGGCAGGAAATGCTACACATGCGGCGAGCAGCGCCACATGGCTCGTGACTACCCGACCCACCATGCCGAGGAGCAGCTGACAGTTGAGGGGGAACCCAAGTAGAGGCAGAGGGTCGACCGTGGCGGTCCGCAGGGAGGAGTTGGACGAGACAGAGGACCTGGCCGAGCAGCAGGTGGTGGGCGACGCTTTGAGGCTCTACCACCACCACCACCAGGAGGTCCACCCCGACCACAAGGAGCTGGCGGGCAGGGACATGCACAACTCCAGGCAGCGGAGGCCTACGACCACGGCACACCCAAGATGATTTGATGTACAATATGTGTCTATGACACCCTTGATTAAGTTCTTATAGACACAGGAGCGAGTCACTCTTTCATAGTCGCTGCCCTTGTTCAGAGCTCGGAGATTCCTACAGAGCCGTTGGCTCCATCCTTATGGATAGAGACTCCTACGGGAGAAGACTCGACGATTACGCACTGGTGCCGGCAGTGTGAGCTTACTCTAGGAGGCGAGAGCTTCAGCAGGGATCTTCTTGTAGCGGCTTCGAGGCTTTACGACCTCATCTTGGGCTTGGAATGGTTATCTACAGTCCATGCACAGATTGACTGTATTAGGCGCAAGGTGTGATGTGTACGCACCGACGGGAGTAGGTTCACCTTCACCGGCGAGAAGGGAGCCTTCACAGCACATGATGGAATTCCGCAGAGGAGAGGACAACCCATCACTCATCAGTTGGCTAGCCTCATCCTAGGAGTAGTTGACGTGCAGAGTCCTAGTTTTCCTGCAGTGGTGGATCAGTATGCGGACGTCTTTCCCGACGACGTTCCAGGGCTACCTCCTCACAGAGAGGTAGACTTTTATATTGACATGTACCCCAGGACAACCCCGATATCGACTCCAGCATATCAGATGGCCCCCTCTGAGCTTCGAGAGTTACGAGTACAGTTGTAGGACTTGCAGGGCATGAGATTCATCCGACCTAGTGTTTCACCCTGGGATTCCCCGATATTGTCTTCCAAGAAGGCAGACAGGAGCTTGCACCTTTGTGTCGACTATCATCGCCTGAACAAGGTGACGGTTAGGAACAAGTATCCGCTACAGAGGATTGATGACCTCTTCGATCAGCTTAAGGGAGCATGGTGGTTCTCGAAGATAGACCTCAGGTCATGCTATCATCAGCTCAGAGTTCGGGATGAGGACGTGCAGAAGACGGCCTTCAGATGTCAGTATGGCCACTTTGAGTTCTTGGTTATTCCATTCGGCGTAACCAATGCTCCAGAAGTGTTCATGGGCCTCATGAACAAGATCTTTCAACCATACCTCGATCGATTTGTCGTAGTCTTCATCGATGACATTTTGATATACACGACGACTGAGGTGGAGTACGCCTACCACTTACGGGTTGTACTAGACACACTCCGAGAGCACCAGCTTTATGGAAAGCTCTCGAAGTGTAAGTTCTGGATACGTGAGGTCCACTTCTAGGGACACGTCATCTCTGAGGAGGGAGTTGTAGTGGATCCTATGAAGATCGAGGTAGTGCTAGCTTGGGAGCCACACAGGAGGGTGACGGAGGTGCGGAGTTTCTTGGGAATAGCTGGGTACTATCGGAGATTTGTGCCAGAATTCTCCAGAGTTGTGGCACCACTCTCAGCTTTGACGAAGAATGGGAAACCCTTTGTGTGGTCAGACAGATGTCAGCAGAGCTTCCAGGAGCTGAGACAGAGATTGACCAGCACCCCTATCTTGAGGTTGCCTAAGGAGGTTGTAGGGTACGTAGTCTACTGTGATGCATCAGGGACCGGAATCGGATGTGTCCTGATGCAAGAGCGGGAAGTGATCGCCTATAGATCACGTCAGTTGAGGCCGCATGAGCATAAATCCTCTACCCATGACCTGGAGTTAGGAGCAGTGGTCTTTTCTCTGAAGACATGGCGACACTATCAGATGTGTGAGTGCATTACAGTCTTTTCTAACCATCAGAGTCTCAGGTACATCTTCTCGCAGAAGGACCTGAACCTGAGACAGTGATGATTTCTCGAGTTCCTCCAGGACTATGACTTTGAGATATTCTATAATCTTGGGAAGGGGAATGTAGTATCCGATGCTCTCAGCAGGAGGATGGGCATTCAGCTACTCGAGGAGGCGACAGAGCAGCTAGCCGCTTTGTAGATATCCTTCGTGGATAGAGATGGAGAAGTATTCCTTCAGTCACTCACAGTCTCTCCTCCACTACTACAGTGGGTCAGAGAGGCACAACATGGGGACGCTGACTGTGAGACGCGGCGTGCACAGATATCCTCAGGACACACACCTGATGGCTTCTCCTTTGGAGCAGAGCACGACATTATTTTCAGAGGACGTACCTTAGTACCAGTCGCTTTACGAGAGGAGGTGCTGAGAGAGTTTCACACTTCTCCTTTGGCGGTACGTCCTGAAGTGACGAAGATGTACCAGGATCTCAGACGACATCACTGGTGGCCGGGCATGAAGAAGGATGTGGCAGAGTTCGTTTCATGATGCCTCACCTACCAGCAGGTGAAGGCAGAGTATCAGGTACCAAAAGGCTTGGTACAGGCCTTGGAGGTCCCAGAGTGGAAGTGGGACAGGATATCTATGGACTTCGTGATTGGACTTCCACGCACTTCCAGAGGTCACGACTCCATCTGGGTGATTGTCGACCGACTCACCAAGTCGGATCACTTCTTACCCATCAGAGAGCAGGGCTCAATGGAGAGCTTGGGACGTCTCTACGTTCAGGAGATTGTACGGTTTCATGGTGTGCCATCATCTATCGTCTCCGATTGAGATGCTCACTTTACTTCCCGGCCTTGGAAGGGGTTGCAGGAGGCGTTCGGGACGTAGCTACGTCTGAGCACCGCCTTTCACCCTCAGACGGATGGTCAGAGGGAGAGGACCATTCAGACTCTCGAGGAAATGCTCTGCATATGTGTCCTAGACTTTGGTCGCGGCTGGGAGGACCACCTTCCCTTGGTGGATTTTGTGTACAATAATAGCTACCACTCCACCATCGGGATGACACCATACGAGGCGTTTTACGGCAGACCTGGAAGATCTCTTTTGTGCTGGACAGACCCTGGGGAGTCAGCACTTGTGGGACCAGAGATGGTCTGGGCCGTGACAGAGAAGGTCCAGGTTACCCTGGAGCTGATGAGGATAGCTTAGAGCCGGCAGAAGTCTTATGCTGACACGAGGCGGAGGCCGCTAGAGTTCGAGGATGGAGACCACGTCTTCTTGCGTGTCTCACCTCGATGTGGATTACAGAGATTTGGCCGAGGCGGAAAGTCATCTCCACACTTCATTGGACCATTCCAGGTCCTCAGTAGGATCAGCGAGGTGGCTTATCGCCTTGCTCTACCACCTTAGTTGCACCGGGTGCATGACTTCATCCACGTATCTCAGCTGAGGAGATACGTGCACGACCTGACGCATATCATCGACCATGGGGAGCTCGACGTTGATGATGGGGCAACTTTTGTGGAGGTTCTGGTAGAGATCGAGGATCGACAGGAGCAGGTCCTACGTGGACAATCGATTCCTCTAGTGCGCATCAGATGGCAGCACGGAAACCTCCAGGAGAGCACTTCGGAGCGGGAGGCTTATATACTTTCTCAGTACCCACTTTTGTTTCCCTAGTTTATGATGTATCTTTATAGGGATGTAAAACCCTGAGGTGGGATTGATGTAAAGACCCGTAAATTTCACAGATTTTTTTTTTGTAATTTTCTATGGAATTTTACAAGAACTCAGTTTCTGACGGCGCCTGATTCCGAGGCCCGGTGTGCCCAGAATCATTTTCCGAAGTTGGGCTCGGGTACGTTCAGTGAACGAACGAGCGGGTTTTTCTAACTTTTGAACCGGTGCTCGGAATCGAATTCCGAGGGCACCCATGGAATCACCGCGCCAGTATTTGCTTAGAAACGCCTCTTCCAGAGTTGCGTTTGCCCAGGTGTGGTTTATAATTTTTGGGCTTTAAGTTTAGAAATAAAATAATGTGGTATGACAAACTTTATTTTATTTCACTTAAAGCCGCTTAAAGCCACATTAAGCTGCTTGAGCTAAGTTGAAGCAGATAGGGTGCAATTCAAAATATCCTACCCTCTAGGTAGGATTTTTGTGAGGTGGGGCCCGCACGAGCCCCACCATTTCTTTTCCCCTAAGATAACGCACCCGTAACCCCCCTCTGAAATGAAGGTCAACTGACGTGTTTTCTAAATTCTTAAAGCCCCTATTAATTGGGCGGTAAATTCGTTGAAATTAATTCTATGAATTAATTGTTCGTTACTTATCTTTATTTTTCAAATTCTTTAGTTGATAATAAAACAAGATGAGGACTTATTTTATTATCTGGTTGTTGTGTTAAACCTTTGTAGAATCTCTAAATATCTTCATCCTCCTTCCCGAAGAACGTGAAGAACGCGAAGAACGTGAAGAACGCGAAGAACGCGAAGAACGCCGGCCTCCGATGAAGGGCGAGGAAGAACGCCAGACCCCCGGAGATCGACGCGACACGACGCCAACACTTCTTCTACGACGTTCCATCCCCGTGAGAATCTTCGATCGACATCTTGAGGTAGGGGATTGCGGTCCATTTAATTCTTTGTGGATTATAACATCAACATGGATTTAATTTTTATAATTAATTCTGTTTTTCCTTGATTCTCGGAGTTTGTCTACGCGACGTCGAGTACCGCGCGACAGCGATGCCCTTCCGCGATGCGACAATCCTTTTCTTCCGCGACGGTCAATTCCGCGAAGAACACGTCTGACGACTACGATGAAGTAGGGGTCGTTTTGAAAATAATAATACCCATGTTTTTTTCCTCCATGGCAAGAATGCGGACCAACCAATTAACATTTTGGTCTGTGGATTATTATTGTGGGTCGAGGTTTATCGACGGCTGGGAATTATGGTGTTGTTTCAAACTGCTAACGCGGTGGGTACGAACCAACGAACAAGTCTGAACCCACCGCCCTTTTGTTCTTGGTGTGCGGAATGGCGGACAATGCCAAAAACGGGCCGAAGAGATGTTTTTTTGATTCCGTAGTGAAGAACGGGACCCAGGATGAGCTATGGCGCAGACGAAAATGAAATCGGACCACCGGAGCAACTCCGGTGGCCGACGGACTCCACCGGCGGCGTGGGCAGCCGGAGGCGGTGGCGCCCCGTCGCGCTGCCAGACGGACCCGCCGTGGCTGAAGCCATGGCAGTAGCAGCGTGGTCCCATGACCACGCGGGACTGGAGGAGCGGGACGCGGAGGCCTATCCGCGTACGCTGGCGAGGGCGGCCCCATGCAGGGCCGCGACTTCTCTTCACGCGGGGGCAGCACGCCCCCGGTGATTTCCCTTGCTCGGCCGCTCGGCCGAGCCGAGCCAAGCCGACCCGCCGGCCGGGTCGCACCCATGCCGGGCCGGGTCGCGCCCAACCGGGTCAGACTCGGACCCGGGTCGGTTCGACCCGTTTCGGGCTGACCCATGGGGGGGGGGGGTTGGGCAGGGTCGGTCCGGGCCAAGACCCCCCGTTCTGGGACCTTTTCGGTATTTTGATCACAACATGAGCTACACGACTCTGAACGATGCGCCGTCATCGGAGATGCGATCCTTGGATCAAGCCGGTCATTTTGGTATATCACACTCAAGGTATCGGAATACTTTGGGTTCAACCGGGTTGGTTCGTACACGAAACCAACTGGGCCCTCAGAGCGGAAACACTCATATCTTGAGCTTCGAACGTCCGATAGACGTACCGTCGACTTTTTTGTTTTCCTCTAAGTGAGACGGATCTTTTGGCTTACTCCGCCCGAGGTTTGGACGCAGGTGGAGTATGGTTGGGTTGGTTTTCCTTAAAAACCAACCGGGCCCCTAAGATGAAAAAGTCAATAACTCCCAGACCGGGCGTCCGATTGACGTGTCGTCTGCGACGTTGAGTTCCTGTTGACGATACGGGACTTTTGGATACATAAACTATCAAATATGTGTTAGTTTATATAACAGCCTCTCGTCTCGTGGATCGTACCCTCCCGAACGAGCTTGCTGTGTGCGGGAACCCTAGAGCTGGTTGCGACTGCTACTGTGACGACAACGACTGTGCAGAGATCCTCAGTGGATTCGACGGTGATGACTACAGCACTCAGCGATCCTTTATGGGTCAGTGCTACCGATCCTGTGTGGGTATGATCCTGTGTGGGTCATCGCTCAACGGTCCTGTGTGGGCCAGTGCCTACAGATCATGTGTGGGTCCGATCCTGTGTGGGTCATTGCGGGGGTTAGTTATCTATCGATCCTTTGTGGGTCAGATCCTTTGTGGGTCATTGCGGGGGTTAGTTACCTATCGATCTTGTGTGGGTTAGATCCTTTGTGGGTCATTGCGGGGGTTAGTTACCTATCGATCCTTTGTGGGTCAGATCCTTTGTGGGTCATTGCGGGCGTTAGTACCTATCGATACTTTGTGGGTCTGACAGCTTAGATGAATCAGTGGAAATATCTGGTCATCTTTATCGTCATACAAAGAAGTATACCTGTGTGAGATGAAACCCTATTTTCTTTCCTTTCTGGATTGTGTTGTTCTATCCTATTTGTATTTACGTTTTTCTTTCCTCTGTGGACTGGGTTGTACTTGGGTTCGGATGTTGGAGCCGAAAGAGAATTGATGACTTAGGTATATGTATGGGAATATACCTAAGCAGTGTCGGATGTTACTTCGTGATTGCATCTTTCCTTTGTGGTTTATCCTTTGTGGATTATGGGAGACCTTCGGGGGTATTAGGGTCTATACTGAGTAGCTTATACTCACACCTGCACGGGCTATGCCCGCACTACGTTATGTTGGTTGCAGACGACGGACAACGTTGATCGTGGTTGAGGCTTGCAGAGCAGGACGGTACCTGGAGGTGGACCACTGGGTGGGACGTACTCGGAGCGTTCGGCAGGACTCGGGGAGAAGTGGAGGCTATATGTACCCACCTTTCAGGTGGGACTTCCAGTGGACGGCTCAACATTGCGGCTTTACTTTTCAGTTGTTGTTTTCCCTTTAGAGTTGTACTTTACATTCAGTTTGGGTTTTTATTCTGGCCCACTTACTTTCCGCACTTACTGCTGTACCCAGTTTTTACTTAGTGTTTACATCTGCCTGCTTGCACTGTGGTGTTTTTGGTTTACTTTACAAAGTCAATGCCTTCCCTTTTTCCAGGATTTACGCCTTGGTGGTAGTCGCCAGCCCCTGGCCTATGGAAGGCGGGCTTGGGGTAGTCACGACACGGGCCCCGAGGACGGATCGTGACAACAGGGGACAAAAAAGAGTATGTGGTATCTTGAAATATAAAATTTAGTATATTTTCATTGGAAGATATAACTATAGGTGTGGATTTTAGTTGGTGGAAGTTAGCTCCTTTATAGGTGAAAACGATGGATTGATCTTCTGAAAATAATGTTACGTAAGAGGTATGAATGGAATTGAATGAGAGTTAGGTGATTTAGCATAGAAAAATGTTGTTAATTCTTTTAGGTACGAATTTAAATCATAAAAAAACATTCAATAAGGTCTAAATATCATGTTTAGTGAATAAACATGGAGCCACATTAGGTCACCAATTTTAACACATATTCATATTTATTAATATTTATTTATGGAAATTATTTTACCACAAAAAATATCAGATGAACATTGACAACTAATTTTTATATGATGAATCTAGATTTTAAATAAATTTAATATAAGTAAATTTTAATATATAATAAATTAACATTTAAATTAAAATATATAATTTGTTAAAAAACAATGTTATTAGAGAAATGAAATTTTAATCATTATGAGCTTCCAATCTTAATTAACCCTGATTACTAAAAAATGACTATTAATTTATTTGTATATTAGTTTAGAAACAATCATATAATATTTATTTTAGAATAGGTCAATTTAATTTAAAATCATAATAGTTTTAAAAGTATTATTCATTTAATTTTTATAGTGGTAACTGATATTTACATTGCTAACATTATTTTATTCCAAAAAATGAAATTGATACCATTAGATAAAATGATCATGCTGATTAGAGATTTTAGAAATCGTTTTATCTAATTACATTTCCTTATATAGTAAAAATTAATTCTTATATAAAAAACATAAAAATGTAATAAAAACTATTTTTATAGGAAAATAACCTTCTTAAAATATTAACTATTCTTATTCATATTTCTTATCAAATTCTAATAAAATTGGTGTAAATATATTTTTCATATAAAAAATATATTTTATCAATAATATATTTATCTTTCCAAAAAAATAGAAAAAAATCATATATAGACTACATTTTAAGACATAAATGTTTCTGATTAGTTATTTATCTAGAATAATTTAATTTTCATTAATTAATTAGTACTAATAATGAAATTTTCTTTTGTTTCTATATATATTTCACAATTATGTTTCATTTACTTTTACCCCCCAATTTTTTATCTATATATTAACATTTATATAATGTTCTTATGTTCATTATGGTTCGGTTTTTCAGGTCATGAAAGCATTCAAACACAATAGGTTTTAATGGAAAAATATGTACAATTTAAATTTTACGTGTAAAGGATTTAAAGGTATAATAATAATGTATTTCTTTATTCATTACTAAAAATAATATTCTTGTGGATATTGACCCATCATAGTTATAATAGGATTAAAAAAACATTGAGATCTATACTTATTTTTGAATTATTTTATCACTTGAGAGTCACTCTGTATACTAAACCTATATCCAAATCTTAAAACACCTTTTTAAAATATTAATCCCATAAAACTTTTCTTCTTACAAGAATTATATCTTTATTTAAATACTATGATATTCCTTCTTATCAAACTTAATTATATTGTTCATGGATGATTGTACTAATACTAATGAAAAAAGAAAACATTTTTTGGGATACACAACATCTACTTCTAGTTTTATTAAATCTATAACTACGTGATCATGTTCCAAATATAACATGGTTAATGATGTATTAATTTTTTGACTAAAACGATATTCTACCTTGTTTTCTTTACCTATATAAAAATGATTCCTAATATCATAATCTCTTATAAGTTCTAAAAATACTCTCCCTCCCATTATTAACTATTTTGATTGAATATATACATTAAACTTTATTTATCTATATATATATATATTGTATTTTTCCCCATATAAATGATGCCTTAAATTTTTTAATGAAAAAATTATTACCGAATGTTTTGAATCATGTGGTGGGTAACTTTTTTTAGGGGTTTTAAATTTCATGGTTCATATGATATTTATTAATAATTTTACAACAACACACAACTAATGAACATCGATGAATTGTAACATTAAATAAAAAATTCATTGTTTCTTGGTGTAATGGTTGAAACTAGACAATTAATAAATATTATTTTTAATTCCTACAATGATTAATAAAATTATATTTTCCAAATGAATCAAACTACCTTATGTGTTACATAGTTACTCAGATAGATAACTAAGAAATATTTTCCAAAAAACATCAATAATAACACGCAAGTATAAGAAATCATTGAATCTTAACAAAATAGTAGGTATTATCCACTCTTCCATAACATTAGTTTTAACAGGATTAACTTGTATTCCATCATTGATCAAAATTTTCCCAAAGGAAGAAAAATATATTTACAAATATACACATTTACAAAATTTCAAAATCAACTTCCTTTGTTTATGGTTATGTAGAATAATCCTTGTATGTTTCTTATTATCCTAAAAACATTAAAAATATACAATAATATCATTAATAAAAACAACCAAAAATTTATCCAAATACATATATATGAATATATTAATTAGATATATAAATATAGAAAGAAATTAAGAAATCAAAAGTTCATAACTAAAAATAGATAATGATCTTAAATAGTTTTAAATATTATCCTAAAAAATCCTTCTTCCTTTACCTTAATCTGATTATATCCAGGCCTAAGGAAAATTTTCAAAAAATATTTAACTCCCTAAAGCTGATCAACTATGTCAATGATATGAGGTAACATATACTTGTTCTTAACTGTAATGTTATTGAGTTCTCTAAAACAAATGAAAATACTCATAGAATAATTTTTATTATTAACAAACAAAATAGGGGCACCCAAAGGATTTGTTCTAAGATGAATTAAATCCTTATCAAGTAATTTATGTTATTTATTCTCAACATAAATAGGCCACTTAAATCCATTCGATAAGGAGTTTTCAAAATATTCTTAGTATCAATACCTAAGTCACTGGTGAATCTGACCTCTCAATCAAAAAGAACATTCGAAACATCATCATGATATAAGTGGAAAAATTTATTTACAATAACAATTTCAACAATTTGAATAGTTACATTCGTTTCTATCAGAAGTTCAAAAAAAGTCACCCCCATATTTTATCAATTTATCAACACGATGATATGATATTGATGTTTTTAACTCACTCATATATTAAAATAGAAATACATTCAAATGGTTGAATATAGCATCTTTTGGTTTGAAATCAATCTCATCTTGATAACTCATAATTCAATCCATAACTTGTTTAACATCAAACTCTATTATGTGTAATACAATAATATTTTTCAGAAGAAAATTTTCATTGATAATAATAGAAAGGTGCATATAAGTATTTGTTGTTTTCATACCTCCATTGGGATTTCTTATAAATGTTATGTTTCCATTTATTGCGGTAATATTTCCATTTTAATACAATATTTCAATGAAATAAAAAAATTAGATCTAGAATCAATGAATAAATTTTCATAATCTGAATAAACATATATTCTACATTTAAAATTTTCAATTGAGGGTTGATCATTGGTTGTAGTAGGAGAAAATGACTTCAGTAGACCTTTCTACATTTAATCGTGATGAATAAAACCTTGAGTAACTAACAATAGATATAAGTTTTCATAGGGAACAAATTAATTATAATTAAAATATTTTACTTCAGTATGACTTCTATATTTTCCATTATTGGTTTGATCATTACTCTTCTTTTCAATCATTATCCTAATTTCTTTACATTCAACATCGCTATTACTTTCCTAATACTATTTCATATTCCATAAAATTAACTTTTACACAGTTTTTATATGTAGGATGCTTTCCTTTATATTTCATTTTTGGTTGTTTCTTTTTTTAATTCAACCCTAACTACCTATTATTATTGATTTTATGGAATGAATAAGTGTAATCAAAATCCTTCTCAACCATATTAGAAATTCAAAAAAATTACTCATAACATTTATATTCATGACAGGGAAATAAAATTTGTAAAAATAAATTAAATATACAGTTAAATATATTTATTTTAGTTTCATGATGTTGAAAAAAAGTAATTTTATACATTTCCAATATGGTAAATTTTATTCATATATAGAAACTAAATCGTCTTCAAAATTCTTGATGTTAATAAATTTCTATAACACCTAAGATTCATGTATAGTAAGTGAAAATTCTTCTTTCATATAACTATAACAGAATATAAATTTTTATATTTAATGTCACATAATTTGAATTTGATAGTATGAATATTGATTTTGAATATACATGGTTAAAATTATCGAGGAATTAGTTTTTTAAATATCCCCTAAAAACAGGATTTTATGCGTAATTGAAAATGTATTACTTAACTATCCATCCTTTTAATTATAATAATATCTTATAATATACATAATTATACATTAATTTATTTTCAATTTTTTATAAACAATGATAAGATAATTTGGAGGTAAAGGGGATGCTTTTCAGATACCTTTTTTAAAAAATATAGCTTCCTTCCATTTTAATTATTTAAAATAATATTTTATGATGAATTATTTAATGTAAATTTATAAATTATATATATAAAGATATTAATTTAATTCCATTTTATGGAGACTACTAAACATAATTTTAAGGTTATATAGTCTAATACATGAAAAATTCATTTCTTGGAAAATCATTTTTCGAAGTGTTTTGTGGATTTGTTTTTTAAATAAATTCTTTAAATTCTAAGAAATAATTTTGATGAAATAGAAATTACATTATTAATTATAATAATTAATTTTAGGCAATATCTTCAAATTAATATTTTTTAATAATGAAACATAAACAATTAATAATTAATTTCTAATGCTGAGGTCAAAATGTGCTTATAGGAGGTTAATATAATAATAAAATTATTAAAATGACATAAAAAATTATGAGACTACATTTGTTGGTTATATTTATAACATGACCATATAATAATTGAAATCTATCCATTTGGAACCATTTTTTGAAGATATTTACTTGAATTTTTTTTTGAATCTTTAAAAATTCCATAGTGTGTCGTTCAACTCAATTATAAAAGGGATTCTACTCCCCTCACTTCATCACACCTATTAATGGGTTTATCTCCAAAAAACAATGAAATTTCTCTCCCTAAAATCCTTGTCCAAATTAAATAGCTTATATTCATCAAAAAATACCATCCCCAATGTCCATAATCAAATATCCAAATGTGGGTTTTCTAAGTAAAGGAAATCATCTTCATCGGGATATTTCTTTTTTAACTTATTAATTTATGAAATTAAATTGTATATTAAAAATTAAAATATAATAATACTAGTATATAATATATAATGATATTTTATTTTGTTAATTTAATATTATTTATCCATTCACATTCTCCATCAAATGGGAAGAAATTGATCTTATGTACTATAGACTAGCACCTCACGAACTGATGTAATTTGTTTTCCATGAAAAATTCACATTAATAGTAATAATTATGGAAATAATTAATATATATGATAATTGTGACACAAATTTATTCTATAAAATTAATTTATCAACCACTTCAAAACCCGTTCACCAATTAATATAAAATGTCTTTAGTGTGTACATACATGCTGCATCGCCACGAAGCTATATGATTCATTTTACAAGTAAAATTTTAATGAATGATTCAAAAAACATGTCTTATTAAAAAATATAAGATTTATAAAATTAAATTCTTTCTATAGATTATGAAACAATATTCTATACATAATGACAAAAACTTCTATTAAAAAACATTGATGATTAAACAAAGTAGTTAACAACTAAAACAATTATAAAATTGAAATATAATTAGGAAAAACGTGTTAATGAGTTATAAAAGCATCATATATGATATATAAATATGAATATGGATATTATATTAATTAATAACATGTTTAGAACCCTTATACATGAAGTTATAGATTGCTCAACTAAATTGAAGTGTGAGGTAAGGTATTTCGTCTCAATTTACTTTTCATTGAGACATATTTAATATTAAGCACCTATTAACTTTTATGTGGTTTATATATTAAAAATTTGATATAATTAATATTAATATCTATTTATTCAAGATGACTATTGTTTCAACACATTTTTATTCCTTAAAGGGGTTATAATTTAAAAGGTACTAATGATGTAATGATTTATTTTACAAAATCCTTTTTTGGGATCAACATAATTTCCACTAAAGGAGTTTTATAATCCATCCATCATAATATCCATCAATTTTATTATAATTTTGATATTTAAATAGTCTCCATAATTTATTAAAAAATTTCATCTCTTTTTTAGTTGAATTAAGTAAATGAGTGATTAAAACAATGATACAATTTATTTATCTTTTAATTTGATATATTATTCATCCATATCCATTTTTTAGAATGTTTTTACAAAATAAACTATTATTAATAACATTTTCTATTATAATTGAGTTTTTAGGAGTTTTGAATGAAATGTTTCTATTGTTTTCCAAAATGATTATTTTTAACTTTCTTCACAAAAATTATAAAAATTAATTATTTAATATTTATCATGTTAATGAACTTCCCTTCCACATTAATCATTTTAAAATATTTATAATAATATATATATTTTAATTTATTTTTCAATGAAACATTTTTAGTGAAATTATATTTTAATATTTCAAATCCATTTTATCTATTTTTCTAAAGGAAATAACTTTTCAACAAGTCCAATATTTCGCATGAATTGATGGTCATCTATTATCTTATATTAATTTTATGTTAATTTATATTATCTTATAATAATTCATTTATTATGTTAATTGGACAATAAATTTATCCTAAATATCCGCATTCTGTGTATCATGGAAAGGATTAATTTTTAAATCAAATACAATTCTTACATAATGTGTTTTACTATTAAATCTATTTGATTAACTGGATAAAAATATCATAAATCTATATTATTTACTAAATAAATATATTTATTGATAATTTATATTTTTTGGGATTTAATTGGCCCTTAAATTTTTAGGGAATTCTTTTAAATTCTTGTGATGGGTGGGGTACAGTTATAGATATCCCCTTGATGCATCAATAGGGACCATGCAAAATATATGATGTCCAGATTAAATGAATTTCTAGTGTATACCTACCCATCAATTAAACTATATTATCATAAGGTCTTGATGGTATAGATATCACGATGACATAGATCATGATTTTCAATATTTATATTTTCCATCATGGTAAATTTCATAATTATTATCTATGGGGTTTTTGAATTGATAATATCCTTAGTGGAATTTGGTGCTCATGTTATTGATTAAATAAATGTGTGTTCAGTTATTTACCATGCCATATATATTATTCAATATTTAATTCTAGTATTTTTATATGTATCAAACCCTTAATATGAATTTTTTCTCAACCTTATTTTGATTCATTTTCCCAAGATATTAAGATGTAATATTTTAATGAGTTTCAAGGAGGTTGAGTACTTTATTTTGTTATATCATATATTCTATTCCCTACCTGAAATTCATACCATTTATGTAACAAGTTCTCAAAGACTACTAAAATTAATTTTCCTTCATGATTATATCCTTATATCCATTCCAACATAAGAAATTAGACACCAAATTTAGGATACTAGGGTTGGGGTTATTACAGTTGTTATTAGAAAAAGTTTAGTAGAATCCTTGAGAACTAGATATTAGAAATCATATATTAGATAACATAACCCTATGATTGAATTTTAGGATAATTTTAAGTATAAAATAAATTCATAATTTTTTTAAATTGTAGATATTAATTGGTTTTCCTATAAATACATACCAATATGGATATTACAAGTTGATATGGTATTTTAAAAGATGCAACTTGGGGTAATAACCTAGAAAAGAGTAGGTCGAGTATATCTTAGCCATAATTATGTTTCAAATGAGTGTGCCCTAATTTCACACCTACTTTTTAAATACTTGGGGATATGTATGGGTTAATACTGATTTATTTACAAACACCTATGAGTGTTTTGGAAATATTATTATGATTATAAATTACCCCATGTAAACCATGTTCGTAACTCTAATATAAAAAATGTATAAATTTTTAATTTATGTTTTCTATTACACCAAATTTAGAATTATATATTTTGATTTAAAATTCATAATTTTATGAAATAATTCATTATATTATAACTTCTCGAAATAGAACATGACATAAAGAATTGCATCAATACTCCTGGACAATGTATAAACTTACCAACTAAGAAATCCCATAAAACTTGTGTCAAAACAAATAGAATCATTATCATATTAGTGTATGTAACCCAGGATATGAATAATAATATTGAAAAAACAGAGAAACATGATGTTCCATGGCCCCATAAACATATGATTTATTAATTCATGTGACATAATATTCCATATTTTAGTGGAACATATAATCTAGTGGTGGCTGAGCAATGGATTAATTCCATCGAAAATATATTTTTGGTCTTGGGATAATATGAAAGGGAATAAGTTATATTGGAATTATATCATCTCCAAGTAAATTATGATTAGTGTTGGTCATTGATCTAGAATACAAAGGTGGAATATTAAATAGAACACATGGAATATAAATATTTTAATTTAATATTACTTGATAAATATTTCCCTTACAAGTATGAACTGAAATGAAGAGAACGTACACTTGAATAAAGAAAAAGGAATAACAACGTGTTATGGTGCATGAAAATACATTCAAAATACTATACATGTATGTTATAGGTAATATACATAGTATATAAATTAGTATTGACCATTTTATTAAAGGTCTTAATACATGTCTCCAAATTGTATTTGTTTCTACAAAATTTTCTTTACATGTTGACAATGATTTATGCTCTGTCAAAATAGAGAAGAGTTTTTCTAGGATCTATATATAAAATAAAAATAAAGAGAATAAGAGGCTATATGAACACCAAAAAATATTATTCATCAAAAAATAATAATAAATTTATGAAATTTCATCTTGTCAAAATTGTGTAAGGAACTGTCCTAGATAATGTTTGATGGATATGATATTTTATTAAATGTTTTGTGGTAAGGATCATATGAATAATGAATGTAAGGGAATTAAATATTCCACTAATATATAGTTCATCAATTATAATTAAATGGGAAATTATTCAAACCAATGACCCAAATTTCATGGGATCTTACTATAAAAGTGGAAAAGTGGTGATGGAAGGGATTAAACGATCACTACAACTAATGATGAAGTTCCTAAAGAAGGTGTGTAAGGTACATAAATCATATATTTAAATTTATCTAATGGAATATTGGATTCAATATACTCACAATGATTATATCTTCCATTATAACAATGAAAATTATGTATTTTCCTAACAACATAAGAAGAGTGTTTTGAGTCAAAAATCCTAGTAAAAATATCACCATAACAGGGATTTTTCTATTAGTTCCCATTATGACACATGAATGTACCCAATTTGCTGACATTATTATTATATCTATGGTTGATTTTTAAATAATCATTGATATAAACTATCATTAAAAATAATATTCAAAATATAATTAAAAAGAGATTGAAATTATGATTCATGATAAAGATATAAAATTCCTTATCTTTATAGGAAATTATTCATCATCTAGGTTATATATTTATTTACCCTAGTAGATCTTCTAAATGATAAATTTATAGGATAAGGGTAGACACAATAGATGGATAGAAAATGTAATCTTAAAATTGACGACATACCTACAATATTGAAATAAATTGATTTATTTATTAAATAATTACCTAGATATCCTCCCGAGCATGATGTTTATTTTTCTATTTATTTAATATCTCATGAAATAACTATGTTAATGACTCTATATATAATTACCATTGTGATATTTTTCGAGTTTAAGAGACAAGTAGGGAGGTTTTGTAATAAGGAATTTATGCACCCTAGTTTTTTACCTTTGGGAGTCCCTATTATTTCAGTTAAGAATAAATACATATATATGAGGATCAAAATTAATTATAGGGTAATCAATGTTATTATGATAAATAACAAGTTTCCCCTACCTCACAAAAAATAATTAGTTATGTTATTTCATTAAGATTAAGTATTTTAAAATATTGATCCTGATTACGTATATCATCAATTTACAGTAAATATGAATGATATTCATAATAAAAAACTACTAATGAGGTAAAAATTTTATGATTTTACAATAATTACCTTTATATTGACTAATGAACCCTATATTTTTATGGAACCAATGAATTGAGTATTTACTAAATGTATTGAAAACTTTGTTTTGGCATATATGTATGATATCTTTGTGTATTTTTAAATGTATGCGCGTAATGAGAAAAACATTTAGATTATTATTGAGAATAAAAGATGAAATTATCTGTATTTGAAATATATCATGTGTGAATTATTATATCAGAATATTTCCCCTTTTGGCCATATTATCTCTAAGGATGGTATCTCACTTGATCATGTGAAGAAAAATGAAGTAAAATAATGGTGTATACTAACCATCATAACCAAGGTACATAGTTTAATTGGTTTGATTGGTTACAATCAATGATTTGATCATAAAAATTCCCCATTAGATGAGCTATTACTTATACTTAAAAGTAATGGTTTTTAGATTATATGGATAACGTAATGTGAGCAATGTTATATAGAATTATAGAGGTGTATGATCCAGAACATTCATGAATATATATTGGACACAAATCTTGGTACTCTTTTGTTAAATTTTGAGTTCTTTTATTTTGGGTTGAAACATGGGGTGTGTTTTGGTGAAATTTGAGAAAAATGGAAAAAGGGGGTTATACATGGTTGGTGTACGGTTAGAGAAAATCACGTTCCCATCCTTAAAAACCATGCAATGATGTATAATGGGAAATTTCATGGTTGATGAACTATTTGGTAAACTATGTGCCCTAAAAGGGTAATATGTGCACCCAAAAAAATAGGCGCACGATTGGTGCATGATTAGGGAAAACTGTGTTACCTTGTGAAGGAAACCATGCTGGGGAATTAATTAAGTATGAAAATTAATTCTAGAACTTCTACAATCCTATAATTAACCCCAAATTCACCCCCATTAATTTGAAGTCCTATTTAACGTTTTTTTATCTCTCTAGATAAATTTCATTCCCTCCTTATCTCTGTTCTTCACAAAGAGTATCCTGGATCAAAGGGTACTTCTCTCCTAGTAAGTAATCTATTCTCTCGTTTTTCCCTTGTTCATACTCCATATCTTACCTCATTATTTTGATGTAAGTAATCCATTTTATTGTATAGATCTACATTTATATGGGGATATCTAGATATATGGTTAATGATCTAGATCTTTTGTTTCATGTTCTTGATTTTCTTTAATCTTAATTTAGGGTTTTGAGATTTAGATCTAGATCTACGTCGTTGTGTTGCCCAATTTTTGAGGATTTCCATTGGGTATTTATACTTCAATTGTTTTAGGTAGTTGGGATAATATAAAATTCCCATATTAATTATTTTGATATGTATATTCATCTTTTAGTATTTCTGGTGTTCTTTAGAAATTCCAACCCAAAATTGATTTAGTTATTGAGGCCAATTTATTAATAGGATTATTATTGAAATTGATGATTAATTTGGGAGTTAATCATTGGATTAAGGTCATGTCCATTTTGATAATTATTTGTCGTAAGAAAAAAATGCATGAGGGCCTTGTTAAACATGGTGCTTCAAATGCTTTGGATGTGGCCCCAGTTATGTTTGGTGGGGTAAGAAATGCTCCTGTTGTGAATAATCAGGTTGATAGGGAGGGATCTATGTCAGTGGTTCATGATGCTACTATTTATCTGGGTGAGGCAGATCAGAATCATCAAGTGTAGAAGTCTCCAGGTCATGGCAATGAAGGGATGAAACATGCTGACCCTCCCTCGATGACTGTCCCTTCTGGATCGGGTAATAGAGGTTCATTGGGAGCTAGGAAGAACGCTTCTCTAGAGAAGTCCGGGCCTTCTGTTGCAGCAATTTTTGATCAGTTAAGAGATGATCTGGGTCTTAACTCTTTGTCTGGTGAACCGGGGTTAATGGTGCAGGTGTATGATGGTGTTGCGGTGCAGAGTAATCACTCTGTTGATGCTGGTGACGCATGTAAACCACTTCAATTCATGGGTCGTGGACTTGGGATATGTGGAGGTGCAGAGGATTTTGATTCATTAATTGTAAATTCTGGATCGGATTTTTGCACTATGAATCAATTTTCAGTGCTGGAAGGAGCGAAGGAACTTCAAACTGGTTCAGGAGATGCGGAAGGTGCTCGGTCTAGCCTATTGTAGACAGATTCTGGGCCGGGCAGGATGGTAGGAAACTTGATGGAGGATGAGCCCACACACATAGAATCAGATCAACTGAAGCCTGTGGAGGTGGCAGTGGATGAGGATGTAAAATCGGAAGGGAGAAAAATGAAAAAATAGTGTCTGACCCCAATTGACATCAATATGAAATCTTTGATGGCTGCAACATTCAAGGAGGGAGGAAATGACTGCTACAAGGGATCGATGGAAACTTCTAGAAACTAGGGAAATGTGTCCAGTGGAGGTAATGAAAATGATGGGGCTACCCGTCAAGTCACTTATAGTGATATTGTTCAATGGACAAATGGGAATGTAAGCATGGAGGCATTAACTGCTTAAAATAAGAATAAGCCATGAAGAGACTATTCCAACGTGCCAAAGACTGTATCGACCAGATCCTCTTCCAAAAAAGAAAAAGGGAAAGAAATAAATGTAAAGAAGGGGCAGAGAAAGTCAATGACCATGAACTCTTCGTCTAAAAGAGAGTTACATCTTAGGGACCAGTATCTCAATATAATCAGTCACTATGCTTCACATTCTGAGTGGGAATCGGTGGACCCAGACATCTCAGAGGATGATGATGCTGGAGAGTTTGACATCTTTTGATTGGTCGTGTTGTTGGGGGTAATTTCATTTTCTTTACTTTGTACTTTGTACTGCTTCTCTTTCTTTAATAAATTTTTACGGGACTGGGCATTCGCTCTGGGCCTGCACCTTTCGGGTTAAATTACAAGATTTTGGGATATATGATTTAGATAATTAATCAGGGGATTAATTTTTAGTGGTTTAGATAATTGGTTTGAGGTAATTAATTGATGAATTAGTTAAGAAATACCAAGATACATGTGTTGAGATAATTAATGGTATATTGATTATGATATATTAATTTTATGAGTTGAGATAAACTATGATAGAATGATTTTTGGAAATTAGAGGTATGGCATTGAGAAAATTGATTATAGAATTAATTATGTAAGATTAATATGGCTGATTTGTAATAATTAATGGATAAATGAATTAGTATCATTTACATACTTAATTAATTGGTGAATTAATTAATGGTAATTTTCTGATAAACTAATTCACGAATAAGTAATTTTATTGATGATGAATAATTAATTGATAAATTAAATATGGGTACAAGAATGGGAATATGGTAATTGTATTGTGACAAGTATAAATGGAAACATGTTCACTCACTTGTGAGTAAAGGAATATGAAAAGAATCATTAAATTTAGTAGTATACATGGTAACATAGAAATTACACTTATGAGTATAAAAATGGAAACATAGTCATTCTAATGAGATGTAAGAATTGTAACATGGTAATCATACTTATGAATTTTAATACTGGTAATTTGGTGAATTAATTGTGAATTGATGAATGGTAATACTGATACTCCATGATATGGACTCACATGATAATTCTTTAGGATCCAACATGATTCAGATCATATATTTAGATATGATATCTCCACTGAAATCTCTTATCTCTAGCATGCATCAAAACATGTATTAAGATATGATATTACTTGGGGAATACGTTGGGCTCTAGCATGAGCCGAAGCATGTATTGAGGTAAGGGTGTCCTCCAGAATCCAAGAGTTGATGTGGTTGAATGAGTAATAAATAAGAATGGGATAAAAAAAATTATGCATTAGATTTAATTTTTTATAAACTACATACACTATTTTTTGACTATATATTTTTCTAGACACCATTGGTGGTAACCTACTGATTTTTACTCACACCCTACTCAGACTACTTGATAGTTACCCCCAATAGACATTATTGTTGCTAGAAGGGATAAGAGAAAAGGACCTATGTTATATGGATAGTTGGGGATGGAGTTTGGATGAGGGAACCTTATGTGGTTAGGGAACCACTTGGGAGTTGTTGGTGCCTTTATTTTCAATTTTCATTTTAGACATCATACACATACATTATTATGGAATGTTTTTTTGTTTTAGTTGGATGTTGTATTTCCTGATTTGTTTATCTAGAGTTATTGGTGCTGGTTTTTGTAATATATTTCTTCACATATTGTTATTCTTATTTATTCAGGTGCATTACTCTAATAAAAGAGGTTATAGTCTCCCCGTGATTGAATTATCATACCCTCACTTCTAGTTGGTAGACTCAGGCATATGGGGAGGCGCGCATGAGGTCACATGAAGAACTGGCATGGGGCACCAACAAGTGGCTCCCGAGTCAGGACGTCACAAACTGGTATAAATGGAGTTATCTTTTCTTAACATTTTCTCTTAATGTTTGGGAATGGTATAGATGAATCTAAGAAGAGTTAGGGGCTTGGAAATATTCTCGTGGATTAGAGTTTCAAACCCACATTTGAAAGGAAACATATGTACTCATGGTGGGATTTTTGTTATTGTTGTTTATTTTTATAGTTGGATAATATTTCACATAGGGTAAGGCACTTGATGTGTGAGGTGAAAATTGTTTTTTATATTTTCTGAGAATTGGACCACGGCCCAAAATGGAATGAGTTTTGAGTCAGCATGCATCATTGTAGGAACCTAGGATTATCTTGTGACATGCATCATTTTAGGCCCACATAGGAAACTAGGATATGGGTATGTTTTTGATCATCGAATGTTTTACTTTCTTGGGTAATTGAATTTAAAATAGTTCATAATAAGAAATTGAATGTGGAAAAATGAATCAAGATGACAATAAATGGGTTTCAAATATGAAAACAAGAATAATGAGTATGAGAATACCCTTTTATAACCAGGTCCTAGGTGTAGAATGATTAAAGGTAGTGTTAGAACCTCATTTTTGACTATGTGGTGAGGATTTTTTGGAAATACAAGTTTTTTTCTTTTAGTGTTCCCTCTTACGTAAACATGTTAACATTGATAACTCTATCTTAATGTGAATGTTTGGACTTTTAGAGAGTATGAATCCATTATGGCGCTTGTTGAGAAGAATAATGGGGGTATATCCAAGAATAATCTTATAGTGATGGATCCTGAGGTACCTATAATGCTAAGTGAGAAATTAAGTGAGAGGTTCTGAGAGAACTGTTCTCTCTTCATGCAGTTTATGGAAATAGTCCCATGGCTGGTAGAGTTGAGTGTGTCTGACCTGACAAGGGAGTTTCAGTTGGAGCACCCTTTGACATTTACTATAGGGGGCGGGCCTAAGGGAGAAAAATTCTAGGTTGATTCCATTGATATGATACTTTACCATATGGAGACTCCTAATGAAAGGAGGGCCATGATGGATGCTTATATATTATGAGGAGAAGTGAATTACTTGTGGAATGTTCATACACAGACTAGACATATGGAGAGTATTTTAGGGAAGGATATCTTTGAGAGTTTCTTAGATAACTTTTACCTAGATATGTTTAGGTATGGGAAAAAGGGTATCACATGTGGCTAACATAGAAGAGCATGCCTCCAATGCATTATTCCAGACCCCTTACACATCTGAAACAATTTTCTCTAGCTTTGATAGGAGATGATATAACTACAAAAAAGAATTTTTATGATGGTCTTAAGTGATAGATTAAGTCCCAAATTATCCTGTTTAAATTAAATAAATTTTCCACATTGGTTGATTAGTATCTCATTATTAAGGGGAATCTATAAGAGTCAACTAGTGGTCAATAGGTGGTTTCTACGGGAAAATAATGAGGTGAGATTTCTGAGGGTAGGAAACACCATTATGACTACATTATCCAGGGAAGTGGAAAATAGAGTGGTGTGGAGGAATGGTCCCTTTCACAAGACCTTACTGAAGTGATCTATCAACAGTATAGTAGGCCAAGACACTCTCATTGAAACTATCCTCGAAAATTAGTAGAGTTCCGATCTTGCGACAAAAAGGGACACTTATAGATGATCTGTAGTACACAGTGATAGATGATCAATGATGGAGGAGCTAGATAGAGTCAGGGTGTGGGAAGGGGAACTTATACACCTTATCATACTAGCAGCTATAGTTCCACGGTACGAGGTGGGAGGGGAAAAGGACGTAGTGATTCTTGGTAAAAATTTCCATATTAGCATAGTAATGCAACTTTGGAGAGTTATAAGACATCACAAGAAAGAGGGTAAGGAAAACTACATTCAGTGCAACCTACATTTTTGGATGGCAAGGCTAGATCCTAAATAGTGTTATGTAGTATTATTATAGATTCTACATTATCTAGTGCATTATTTGATATCGTTTCCTCTCATCCTTTTATATCTGCTAATCATGTGAATGGTTTGAACATGGTGGTGGATTTTTGGAGTGGTTTCATGATGATAGATACACCATTGGGAGTGAGATATAGAGACATATGTTTATGCAAGGGATATTCTCTCGAGAGTAGGGAGTATCATTTTCTATAGGATATATATATTCTTGATATGATAGGCTTCAATCTAATTATGGTCATGGATTGCATAGTCATAAAACGATCCCATATTGATTATTACCATAAGAGAGTAATGTTTAAATCCCTTAAGAGAGACTTTTACATTCACTATAGAGAGTGGGAAATCTTGGCAAGAAAAGAAGGTCCAATTATATATTAACTGGTAGAGGTCATAACCCACATTTCTAGTCTATTTCCAAATTATAGGGGTGTTAAGAAATATATATTTCCACCAATGGTGGAACTGTTTCATGATGTGTTTCTTGAAGACGTATCTGGGATTATACCTGAGAGGGATGTGGAATTCATTATTGAGCTCATATCAATGGCAGAGTCGATATCTATTCCACCATACAGAATGTAACCGATAGAGCTTCAAGATATTAAGACTCATTTTGAGGAGTTGGAGGATAATGGGATTATCCATCAAGGTACATTTCCCCAAGGATCACATGTGTGGTATGAAAATAAGGATTATCAGATTTTTCCCTTGTGTTTCAAATACAAAAGGCTGGAGAAGATTAATGTGATGAACTGATATCCTCTTCCATGTATCTATGATTTGTACGACCTATTAATAAGATCTTCTGTGTTATAAATATCGACTTGAGAACTGGGTACCATCATCTTAGATAATGGACTTCTGATATATGAAGGGATTCTCTTAGAAGTAGGTATGACCTATATGATTTTGTTGAATATTTTTTAGGTTAATGAACACTATAGTAGTGTTTATGGTATTGATGAAAAAGATCCTTCATACATACCTAGATAAGTTTCTGGTGGTTTTTTTTGGATGACATATTGGTGTACTCCAAGACTCATGATGATCATTCCCAACAACATGACATCATATTGAGTACACTGAGAGAGCATCGACTATATGCAAAGCTATATAAGTGTTTGTTTTGTATTGATCATGTACACTCCTTGGGTAACACCACCTCATAGGAAGGTGTGTCAGTAGATTTAGATAAGGTCAAGCCAATGGTTTGTTGATAGCAACCCTAGAATGTGTTCAATGTCCATAGCTTTCTGGGGTTACCATGATTTTATTGGAATTTCATTCAAAAAATTTCCTATTTTATAGAACCACTTTATGGATTGACCAAGAAGGGGATAAAGTTTTAATAGTTGGAATATTTTGAAAATGATTTCAAATATTTAATGAGTCTTTTGTCATCGGCAGTAATATTGATCCTACCTATGTCGGGTGGGGAGTATACAATTTATTATGATGCTTCAGGGGTTAGACATGGAGTTGTGTCAATTCAGGGACATCGAGATGTGGCATATGAGCCTCGAAAGATAAGAACACATTAATAGAACTACCCCATTCATGACCTAGATCTATCAATTGTTGTATATGATTTGAAGTGTTGGTAGAATTAACTATTGGGTGAGAATTTTACAATTTATTCAAATCACAAGGGCCAAACGTATATCTTCTCACAATGATATTTGAATATGCAACAGTTAAGATGGGTTGAGAATACGTGTTATTTGGATTTTGAGATATCATACATGTCTAGGAAGGGAAAATTTTTTGCGGATTCTTTTAGTAGGAAGACATAGACTCAAAATGTAAAGGAATCTAGTGTTGAGTGGAAGATGATGACCTCACTGGCTGAACTGCATGCAGTGGTTTGAGAGAGTCCAAAGCAGATGACTCTCATATCAATTTTTGTGGAGTCCACTCTATTGAACTAAATTAAATACATGTAGTATGAGGATGCATAATTCTTGACCATGTCGTGAAAACATGATGGTGGGGACACACCTTCCGATTGGAGCATAGATAAGGATGATATAAACTATGTCAGAGATTGGGTTTTTCTTCCTATTAGCATGTGAGAGGAGTTGATGTAGGAATTTCATGCCTCGAAGTGGGTGGTACATACAGGGGTGACCCAAATTCAATATGACATATGAAGACAGTTCTGGTGTTTAGGTATGAAAAAAGAGATATAAAGGATCATGGAATATTGCTTCACCTTTCAATAGGTGAAGGAAAAACATTAAAAACCTAGTGGATTTCTATAGTTGTTACCTATTCTGAAATGGAAGTGGGATAATGTGACATTGGATTTTCTAGTAGTTATCCTAATGATTTTTAGGAAGAATAATTTTTTCTATGTTATTATGGATCGACCGACAAAAGTAGTGAATGTATTACCTATAAGGGAGACATTATCAGTGGTGAAGTTGGGTGTTTGGTATAATCCATAGATAGTCCATATTTATGGGGTGACACATACTATTATTTTAGATTATGAATCACCTTTTACTTTATGCATCTGGTTTTTCTTACAGAAGGCACTTGGTACACATGTGTTATTGAGTATGGCTTTCCACCCATATGAAAACAGATAGTAGTAGTGTACTATATAGGTGATTAAGCATATGATGTAGGTGTGTGTTCTTTACTTTTGTGTTAATTTAGAGATGAAATTTTATTTTGTGTAGTTTCCCTAAAATAATTTTTAGGGAACTATACATATGACACCATATGATGCACTTTTTGGTCAGTCATGTAAATCCCTGCTATACTGGATGGAGTTAGGTGAGTCATATTTTTTGAAACTGAGACTTGTGAAAGAGACATTAGAGAAATTTAATCTAATTTAAAAACATTTGGATATGAATCTGAGTAGGAAGAAATCATATTATTACAAAATTAGATTACCCCTAGAGTTTATAGAGGTTGATCACGTATTCCTTCAGGTTCCACCCATGTTGGGTTAGTACAAGAGTTAGTGATAGGGAATGTAATCCCCCATATTTGATGGACCATTTGAGGATGTGGAGAGAATCATGTTGGTGGCGTACCTATTTTATCTTCCAAATAAATATAGTTCAATCCACAATGTTTTCTATGTATCAAAACTTCATGAGTACAACAATGACCCTTCTCAAGTGATCGATGTTGATGATGTTGATCTTGAAGTAGATGTTTGCTTTGAGGAATATCTAATATGAGTGTTGGATTGTACTGAGAATGTGTTTTGGTGAAGGTCCATGTCAACAGTTTGAGTATTTTTGATACCTGGGAGTGTGCTGGAGGAAGAATGGGAAATATAAGCAGATATGTAGGCACAGTGGACTGATTATTTTTTCCTAGAATCTTAGAGAATCATGGAAGTATATCTCGAGGATGATTTGTTATACAATGGGGAGATTTTAAGATCCAAAAATTTTCTAGAGATATATCAAGCATTATTTTTGGTAACCATTCATTAAATTTGGATTTCTTTTATTTTGGGTTATAACATGGGGTTTGTTTGGGTGAAATTTGAGAAAAATGGAAGAAAAAGGCGATGTGCACGGTTGGAGCATGTTTAGGGAAAACCATGCACACAACCCAAAAAATACTAAAACCCTGGATAGTGGGGAATCAGATGGATGACAAAAAATTTAGTAAAACATGATCCCTAAATAGAGAAACTATCCACCTCAAAAATAATTGTCACATATTTGGCATACGTTTAGGGAAAACCATGCGCCCTTGTGAATTAAATTGTGTGCGAGAATTAGTTATGTCTGAAAATTAATTTCTAAATTTATCAAACCCCTTAATTAAAAAAAATAGACCCCAATTCAGTAAAAGGTCATTTTTAATGTTTTGGTAGCTCTCTGGATGAATTTCATGCCCTCCTGACATCTATTCATTGTGAATCGAAGCCCGGATTGAAGGATGCTTCCCTCTGGGTAAGTAATATCTTCTCTCGTTCTTCCCTCATTCTTCCTCCATCTCTTCCCACATTCTTTTGTTAGATGAAATCCACTATATTGTATATATATATATTTGATGAGATATATATCAATGATTCTATATCAATATCTAGTAATTCAATATCTTCTTTTTCTTTGATCTGTATTTTTCATTTTGATATTCAGATTTTGATCTTCATTGTTATGCTACCCAATTTTATAGGCTTTACATTTCGCATTAATTATTCAACAGTTTTAGGTAGGTGGTATAATATTAAATTCCCATAGTCATGATTTTAATATGTATATGCGTGTTTTAGGATTTCCATTTTTCTTTAGTAATTCGAACCTTAAATTGATTTAGTTATTGTGGCCAATTGATTAATCAGTTATTTTTGAAATTGATGATCAATGGAGGAGTTAATCATGGGATAGATGGGGAATCCATATTAATAATTAATTATGGAATAAATTATGAGGTTTATGTGTTGAAAATTTAGATAATTAATTATAGTATTAAATATGATATTTAGGGATATATAATTTAGATAATTAATCAGTGGATTAATTACGACATGTTGAGATAATTGTTTTGAGGAAATTAATTGATGAATTAATTATGAAATATCAAGATATATGTGTTGAGATAAATAATGGAAAATTAATTATGTGATATTGATGTCATGTGTATAGATAATTAACGATAGAATAATTATGGGAAATTGGAGGTATATCTTTGAGATAATTAATTTTAGAATTAATTATTTAAGATTAAAATGGTTTATTTTCATAATTAATTGATAAATTAATTAGCAGGTTTTACATATTTAATTAATTGGGGAATTAATTAAGTGTAATGGTGTGAAAAAACTAATTAAATAATTAGTAACATGATTGATGATGAATAATTAATTGATTAAATATCTATGGGTAAAAGAATTGGAATATACTCATTCTATTGTGATATGTATGAATTGAAACATGGTCATTCACAAGTGAGTAATGTAATGGTAAAATGGTCATTTAATTGAGAAGTATACATGGAAACATGAACATTATACCAATGAGTTAAATAATGGTAACATTTTTTTTCTACTAAGAAGTAAGAATGGTAACATGGTCATATTACATATGAATTTTAATAGTGGTAATGTGGCGAATATAGTGTGAATTGAAGAATAGTAATAAAATTGATATGTGATATGTCCCCACATGATAATCCTTCAATATACTACGTGATTCAAATTAAGTATTAAGATATGATATCACTTTTTAATACAACGATATCCATTGGGAGTCAAAGCAGATATTATGATATGATATTACCTAGGGAACACTTTGGGCTCTAGAAAGATCTGAAGCTAGTTTTGAGGTACATGTGTCCTAGAGAAACCTATTGTTGATGTGGTTGAATAATGAATAAATGATAATGTGAAAAAAAAATTTATGCTTTGTAATTATTATTTTATAGAATTGCATAAACTATTATTTTATTGGATATTTTATTTGACACCATTGGTGGTGACCTAATGAGTTGTACTCACACCCTACTAGGGATGGCTGATCCATAACCCAATAGACCTTATTACTACATGACAAGTTATGGGGAAATGCCCTGTATTAGATGGCTGGTCGGGGATGGAGCTTGGATGAGGGAACCAAACGTGGTTTGAGACTTACATGTGAGTTCCTGGTCTCTTTATTTTCATTTTTCATTTTTGACACCAGACTCTTACATTAATATAGAATGTTTTCAACTTCAGTTGGATATTGTATTTCCTACATTTTTTTATCTTGAGTTTTGTTATTTATTGTCCTATATTTATTTTTTTATTTTTATTACTATTTCTTCTGGTGAATCACTCTATTAAAATAGGGTATAGTATCCACATTATTTACTTATCAGACCCTTTTTGTTAATTATTAGCCTGTAGCATACATGGAGGTGCACCTGAGGTCATGCAGAGATCTTACTTGGGCACCAGTATGTGGATCTCCTTTCAAGATTTTATAAGAGTACATTGTTCAATTATTTAATTTTTTTCACCATCAGAAAATTAATGATTTGTGTTATATAGTGGTGTAACAAATAAGGGAATCAGTTTTGTCTAAATGATGAATGATAATGTTATTACCTATGAATCAAGACAGTTAAAGTCAAATGTACAAAACTATCATGATCACGATCAGGATTTATAAGCCTTAATATTTTTTTGAATATAGAGAGAAATTATATAAATGGTGAAAGATGTGTGAGATAAATAGAATATAAGATCCTAAAATACATATTTTCAGAGAAAGTGCTCAACATGATGGAATATAAATTGCTCAAACAGTACAAGCATTAGGATTTCCCAATACACTACTACTAAGGGAATGAAAATATGGTAGAAAACTCATTGAGCAAGAAATTTCATGGAGTTCAAAATATAATGAGGATTGATAAGGATCAGTTTTTCATTGATTCAGTAAATATGGATATGAAAATTATTACATAGGAAGAAACATCACTCATTTTTCAAATGAGTGACAAACATTATTTTATTGGAAATGATAAACGATTCTCAATATGATGACTAGATTTTTGAAAATAAAATTAATGATGTCGATGATGAGAAATTTTAAGAATCCACATATGATGATGTTGATCAGAAATTTTTAAAGAGGCCATATGTCCCATCTATACCTGAGTCAAAAATAGAATTATTGTATTATTCCCATAGATTAAATTTCTATATTCACCCAGGAAGAACCAATATGTTTAGGGTTTTTGGGGAACATTTTTTATGGGATAATATGAAATTAAAAATTAATGATTATGTATGAAAATTTTTGATTTGAAATTAGGTGAATGATGAGAGACAACATCCTAGCGGTGTCATGAAACATCTACCTATTTTTGGGTGGAAATTGGATAAAATTAATATAGAATATGTCACTAGCTTGTGATGGACTCCTAAAAAGGATAATGAAATGTGGTTTAATGTTGATCCCCTTAAAATATTTGTACACTTATTTTTTATAATAGAACATTTACATATTGAGTACCTTTCGAGGATCTACAGTAATGATGTTTTAATAATTCATGGTTCGCCTCTTTCAATTGTGTCTTATCATGATCTAAGATTTATATTGAAATTTTAGAAATTTCTTCAGAAGGGTCTTGATACATATAACTATTTGAGCCCTGCTTATCTCCCTCAAACTGATGGATAGTCTAGAAAGACTATTCAAACATTAGAATAAAATTTTTGGTCATTCTCCCTTGAATTTAAAGGTATATATGATCTTTATTTACCTTTGGTAGTTTTTTCCTATAATAATAGCTTCCATTGAAGTATTCATATGGTTCCATATAAACCAATATATTGATTGAGATGTCATAGTTAAACTTTTATGGATGAATATTTTGAAAGGAATCATGTAGGACCATGACATGTTGAGGAGAAAATGATATTGGTGAGAATATTTGGACTCATGTTAAAGCAGCTCAATGCAGAAAAAATAGTTATGCCATCACTGAGAGGAATAATTAAAATTTCTAGTAGAAATAATGTTTTCATCAATGTATCTCTATGGATGGATATTGTAATATTAGGGAAGAAATAGAAAAATAGTCCCTAGGTATATCATATCTTCTAAAATTATATAAATAATTAGGGATTTTTATGGACATTTAGAAATTACACCATGTCCCTCTATGAAAAATGAATTATTCCATATATCATTGTTAAAGAAGTAAATTCTAGTCCCAATGCATGTTATCACATAGGAATAAATATAACAGGAACCTTTTCTATCTTATTATAAAGAGTCTATCAATATTATTTACTAAAGAGAATATATTAAAAAGAATCAGATAACTCTTTGAGTAAAGTTACATTGGAGAAATCATAAAATGGATGACGCAAGAAGGGATCCAGAGGATATAAACAAGAACAACAAATATTTTTTAAAAAAGTAATGTCCACGAAAATTTCCTGGAATATTTTTGTATGATGGAATAATGTAACACTTGAGATTCATGTATATTATGTGAAAATTCTATTTTAGTAAACCTATAATAAAAGTAATATTATAATTTTTCATAGAATATAATTTTATTTTGATATGATGAATATCAAATTTTAACTAGAATAGTCAGAAAACCTAGAAGGAGTTTTTTATATTTCCCTTAGAAATTATAGTTTATGAATAATTTAAAAAAGTAGTATCTAACAATTCTGTCATTTATTTCTAATAATTTTTTATAATATGTATACTAAAACATGTTTATAAGGAAACAATTTTAAAACCATAAAACATCATATATGTTTTGGAGGATTCATTAAGGGTTTATAAAATTAATAAAAGAAAATCAAAATCAAGTTACTATAATTGGAAAAAAAAATTCTTGTTCATGCTTTCCCATTATACATTTTATTACTTCATTTTCATGATATTATGATATCATAATATGTAATATATATTTTCACCCAATTTAATTTTTACCTCAAAAAATCATCTATCTTTGAAAATTATGTCAAATTTACCATTTGATATTTTTGATGTTATGATTTCAAATATAATATTTATATTTTCAAAATAATTTTATAATTATGAAAAATTTTCCATTTTAAATCAAAATCTTCATTAATTAAAAATTACTAGTTTTTTGGACAATACTAGTTCTTTTTCTGAAAATTTTATGATAATATTGTTCTTATTTAAACTATGTAATCATTTTTATATTAATATTATTGAATAAAAAATATATAATGATAAAATTTATTTCAAAATTATTGAATTTATTTAGATGATAATTTTAATTAAAACTGTATATTTTCCAAAAAAATATAGCATATGTTTCATTATATCAAAATATAATTTCAATCATCTAATATATATTTATAATCATTCAATTTTATAAATATAATTTTAATTTTATTTAAAAAAATACTCATACTACTAGGCTCTAGATACACAACACTTTATTTAACTATAATTATCCATAAGTGTACGGTGTGTGATGGTGGGGTTTTGTTGGGGTGTTTTGAGGAACCATTTTGAGGCATGATCTTGATAGGATTTAAATTCTACCATAAATGGATTTTTATTTTCATGATTTAGATATTGATTTACAGCTAGTTCTTGGTCATGAAAAAAACAAAGTGATTCCATCTTCATTAGAAGCTCTGATAAATGGAATTTTTAGGGTACAATCATATAGGTCAAGACTATTGCATCTTCCATATGTTCCAATAATAATTTATCATAGCCCTTAACATATACTAATCATAATGGTTACTGTACAAAATATATATTATCAATTATTAAGATGTATAACTATCATTAATCATAGAAATCTATACTAGTATAATATAACCATAGTATTGCTTGTGTTTTCAATAACTGCATCACTTTATAAAAAATATTCATTAAAAAATAATTTCCATTAAAAATGTTTGGGTAACTACATTCTTCCCCTGTTTTGAAATTTCACCATATAAATTTCATATCATAGACTAAAAAATAGATGTTACATCTATTTTATCACCCCATCCAGTTCCCATTATACTCCCTCAAACAAGTGGTTTTTCCACAACTCTTCCACAAGTCATGTTGTCTCATTTCATAGAACATTTTCTCTTGGACATAAGATCATCACCGGTTACTCTCGTAAGAAATATCTTTCTAAAAAGGTAAAACAATTGGATTCAGTGAATGTGAGGGGTCTGTTATGTTATTCTTCAATAGGGATACCTGGAAAAAATAATTTACTTGAGCAATGTTAGGTGGGATTACAAGTTGATAGGCTACAACTATGAAGATATTAAAGATCTCAATGGGGATGATATATCTTGTACTATGATTTCTATTCATCCAAAACCTAATGAAATGATTGTGCAACGATATACAAAGGAATATTTTATCTCTGACCTCAAAATATAGGTCTCTCATATGGTTACATGCATATATTTTCTGGAAACATTGTGCAGATTCATAATAAATTTAATGGTTTGATCTCGCTTTTTTATGTTTTGGAAAATATTTTGACCGATAAGATTTATCTCTCCATATTTATGCTGACATGTTATAGTATGATACCTTTTCCCATACATATCCTCATATGGTTCCACGGTAATTATAGAATGTGAATTTTTTTATAATTTAACTCTACTAAGGGATGGTAAGAATCACAACATCATTTGGAAACCATTGGGTGTGATCCCCACATATTCTCTGGAATTTGGATGGATCTCTCAAACTGACTATCCATCTGATGGCGATAAACAATAATGAATCTTATCTCTATATCCATTTCATCATGAAGGATTTTCTAAAACATTGAGGTAAGCATCAAATATTGATCAGGAATAAATAAGGGTGAAACTTATTGTATTCTTACCATTTCTCTTATATAAATCATATTGAGTTACTCTAGAGGGAAATATTCCTTGATAACAATGAACTGCATTGACTTTTTAGGGAACTCTATAACCACATTGATAGAATTAATTCCTATATATTTCTTGGGGAGTCCTCTAATGAACTATATGGTTCCGTTTTTCGATTTCTATACTTGTATGGGAAATGGAGACATCATACATTTACACTTACATAATTTTTCATTTATGTATTGGAATACAGAGCATTGAGAAATAAATTATGCAATCTATCTCAATATGTTATCGCAACATAAATTTTCATTCAAATATATATATATATATATATATATATATATATATATATGTTCTTCTATGATGACTACAGAAGAATAAGATGTGTGCATCATCCAAAAGTTCCCATTTATGTTTTGGTTTTGATGGGACACATATTCAAGTTCCAAACCAAATAAATTATTGTTATACAATGTTAAATAGTATAATATTCAATACCTTATCCAATTGAACCTCATAATCTTTTTTGGGTCTCTTTAATCCTCTAAAGAATTGATTGGTGGGTAGTTATAACATCAAGGTAAAATAAAGATACTTTTAATATTCACATTTCCATCCTTTGTATGTCCATGAATATTAGATCCCTTTTAATCCTCATATTTAATACAATTACATAATATAACACCTAGAGATTTTTTTAAATATTTTTTTTGAAATGAAAATAATATATTTTTATATATTTTATTAAATGAAACACCATTTTTATCTTACATTACCAGTAATACTGAGTTTAGCTTGTGTTACATGAAATACCTAGTTTAAAAAATATTTGGCATAAAATTAAAATATTATTATTTAATACGAATGTTTTCACATGGCCATTGGATTGGAGGTTATGAATAAGATTAATATAATTATTAAAATATAAACTTTACACACAGATATATATGTAATTAATTACTTTGAGACCACTTAATTAGAAATTAAAATACTAACTAGTTAAAAATAATGTAAATATATTTGTGAAATTTTATTTTTATGTGCACAAGTGTGTTCTACATCTAAATATTAAACAAATAACTTTACGTTAATTTTTATAATAAAATATATATATTTTCTATATTCAACAAAATATTTAAAATTCATATTATGTTTTTTTGTAAAAAAGAGGTTATAAATAATCCATTGTTTCACTTAAAAATATATTTTTTAAAAGGATGTTTTAACACCTTTTGTGCACTTATATTAAAAATATTTTTTTCCAGTTTTAAGAAATTAATTTTAAGAAATTCATTAATTTTGGATATCATCATGTCAAAAATATCTTGGAGTGAATTTCAGATAATTTTTTGAAAAGATAATTGTTTCAATGAATAGTAAAAAATTCTAGTTTTTATTAAGAATTTTAATTTATTTTAAAACATTTTAAAAAAATAAATTGTCTAGATATGGATTTAAATTTAATATTTGTTCAATTATATATCTACTATTCAAACTTAGGATATTGGAATTAGTTTCATTTTTGATCATTGATATAAACATATTTTAAACTTTTAAAAAAATATCTTTCAAATATCGCTTTCTAGTCACAGATACAATATAATGTTTAAATTAAAATATTCCACTAATGTGAAGGAAATTTAGAAAAATTGTTTCAATTTTCGGATTTAGTGTAATTTATATTATCTAAAAATTTCTATATTTTTTATCATAATGAATATTAAAATATTTAAAATTATTAATCATGGTTAGGGTAAAAATGGGTTTTCCGGTGGGTTAAAATAAAATTATAAGGGTTAGAAAAAACCCAAAAATTTTATAACACCCATATTATATCCATTTTTATACCTTGGAGTGTTTTGGAATGTGAAAGTCATTGGTACACCTTTTTCTTTTAAAAAATAACAAGTATACCACTCACCGCACTTATAAATGGCTACTATGATCCTCTTTTATTTACACATACCAAATTATTTGGTAGGAATATATATGAAAAATTAATTCATTACTTCCCTATTCTAATATAATAATCCTTATTTTTAAAAAAAATCCATCATATGAATCCTTTTGATATAAACCAAAAGTGGTTTTCTGGAAAAGATATAACACCCCAAACCAAGAGTATTATTATATTTCTTTATCCACCACCTATGATTATTATTAAAACATGATTATATTTTATCATTAGTATTTTAAATACAATGATATGTTATTATGTCAATGGAATCACATCAATGTATTTCCACTCGATACTGAAAATTTTATCTTTACCAACGGTCTAAACTCCTTAGTAATGATTAGATAGCTATTGGTATAAACTATACTAATGGTTTTCCAAACCATTAGTTCTTGAGTCATAGCGGTAGACATATCCCAATGGTTCTATGAAAAACATTGGGATATGTCTGAGAAATTGAGTATATACCAACAGTTTTAATAAACCATTGGTATAAATGTTTACCAATAGTTTAAAACTGTTGGAAATAGAAAAAATAATCTCTATACTAACAGTTTTGTAAAATATTTGTTTAGACATTTACCAATTATTTCCCAAAAACCATTGGTAAATATAAAAAAAAAATCTCTCCCAATGGTTTACAAACCATTGGCATATAATTATATCAACAGTTTACATAAAATCGTTGGCATATCCTATTTTTTTCCTATAGTAGAAAGTCAGCTTGCAGGCCTCCCCTTGTGCACCTAAATCAATTCCACTGGTAACAGTACAGAATGATACACAACAGAATTCATATAGGTTGTGGGGTTGGGGGGGATTCTAAATACCTGCACAATAACTGCACAATTCTCAATACCTGCATAATACATACATAATTCCGTATGAATTCATATATAAATCATACAACACATAATTCGTACAGAATTATGAATACCTCCAAATATTTTTTTAGTTACCCTCTACACAGATACAGAATTAACACATAATTCATAAGGTAATTACAAACAGTATACACATACAAAAAGTATACCCATACAACATGTATACCCAAACACCATTAACACCTAATAAATGCATAAATAATTCAATTCATAATTTAGGAGGTTTAGGGGTTGTTCAGGGGTTCGGGGTGGCTGTCCAAGGGGGTAGGGGGTTTCCAGGGGTGGGGGTGTCCAAGGGGATGGGGGGTGTCTAGGGGGGCTGTTTAGGGGGGGGGGGGGGGGGCTATCCATGGGGGTGCCCAGGGGGTGGAGTGGTGTCCAGGGGGTGGAGTGGTGTACATGGTGTGGGGGGGGGGGGCTTTCTAGGGGGTGGGGATGTCTAGGGGTGGGGGTGTCTAGAGGGTGGGGGTGTCTAGGGGCGGGGTGCTATTTGGGGGGGGGGGGGGGGTTGGGGGTGGTCCAGGGGCGGGGATTGTCCATGGTGGCTGGGGTGGTGTCCAAGGGGTGGGGTGGCTATCCATGGGGGCGGGGATGTCCAGGGGGTTGTCTAGTTGGTGTGGTGGTGTCTATTAGGGGTGGGGCCATCTAGGGGGTTGGGGGATATCTAGGGGGTAGGGGGGCTGTCAATGGGGGTGGGGAGTCCAGGGGTGGGGTGGTCTAGGGGGTTGTGGGAATGTCCAAGGTGGGTGGGGCTGTCAAGGGGGTGGGGGGTGTCCAGGTGGTGGGGTGATGTCTATGAGGGGGGATGTAATGGTTTTAATGGAATGAATTTCATGGATTTTAAGATCATTATTATTTTTAAAATAGTTTTGGAATAGTTTTTATTTCAATAGTATGTGGTTCTATAGAAAAATATGAATGTTTTTTGTTTTTATGGGAGGAAGGAGTATTTGGTTATTAGAAAATGGATAACATTTTTATTGTGGGACAAAAACACTATATGATTTTTGAAATGGAACCTATAAAATAATTTTACAAACTATTGGGGAGAATTAAATAGAATGAAGCCTCTATTATGGGATTTTTAAATTGTTTTATGATGAATTATTTATGAATTATCTTTATGGGATTTGTGATTTTGTGTCCCTTGTTTTATAACATCAGATCATTTTAATAATAGGTTTTGTTTTTGATAATTCTTTAGAATGTTACCACTATAAAGGAATCAAAAATTCCATAAGTGGATATCTCATTTAGCCTTTCTAGTGATCTAGAAATTGTCTTCCGAGTCTTGGGTACTACTCAAACTCTTGTGGAAGGGGAATAGTCATGTTCTTCTTGGATCATTTATTATGCTTGGGAGTTTCTAAAATACCATCCATTATTTTTTATCTGTAATCAAGGATCCCAGGAGGAAACGATGTGGGTATATATGACTAATGGGATCATTGAGTTGTTAGAAGCCCTATAATCCATAGTGGTGGGAGGCTGTCCAGGAGGAGGGGGCTGTCTAGGGGGTGGGGGTCTGTCCATAGTGGTGGCACAACTGTCTAGGAGGTAAGGTGTTTCTAGGGGATGGGCGGGGCTCCCCACAGCGTTTGGGGGGGGGGGGCTGTCTAGGGGTGTCTAGGGGTGGGTGGGGTTGTCCAGGGGGTATGGGGTGTCCAGGGGGTGGGTAAGGTGTCCATGGGGATGGAAGGGATATACAAGGGGTATGGGTTCCATGGGGGGCTATCCATGGTGTGGGGGGGCAGGGGTAGGGGTGTCTAGGGGTGGGCGGGCTCTCCACAAGGGTGGGGGGAGGGTTGTCCAGGGGGTACATGGTGCTTAGTGGTGTGGGTGAGCTATCTACGAGGGTGGTGAAGCTGTCCAGTTGGGTACAGAGTGTCCAAGGTGATGGGAGGGCTATCCACAGGGGTGTCCAAGCTATCCACGAGGGTGGGTGGGCTGTCTTGGGGGTAAGGGATGTCGAGGGTGGCATTCCATGGGGGTGTGGGGCTGTCCATGGGGGGGAGGGGATATCCGAGTGGTGGGTGGGCTATCCACGGGGGGTGGCAAGGCTGTCCATAGGGTAGGGGTGTCTAGGTGGGTGGGTGGGCGGTCCACCGGAGTAGGTGGGCAGTCCACGGGGGTGGGGGTGTACATGGGGGTACAAGGTATCTAGGGGGTGGGTGGGCTGTCCACGAGGGTGGTGGAGCTATCAAGGGGGTATGATATGTTCAAGGGGGTGGTCGGGCTATCCACAGGGGTAGGAGGGCTGTCCATAGGGGTGGGGGTGTCCATAGGGGAAGAGGGATTGTCCAAGAGGGCACGAGTGTCTAGGGGGTGGGTGGGGTTGTCCATCGGTGTATGAGGTGTATAGGGGGTGGGTGGGATGTCCACAAGGGTGGTGGGGCTGTCCAGGGAGTATGGGGTGTCCAAGGCTATGGCGGGCTATCCACGGGGGTGGGAGGGTTGTCCACGGTGGTGGGGGCTCTCTAGGTGGCCACGAGGTGTTCAGGGGGTAGGAAGGGCTGTCAATGGGGTATGAGGTGTCTAGAGGGTGGGTTGGCTATCCACAGGGATAGTGGGGCTATCCATGGATTTGGGGTAGTCCAGGGGGTGGGAAGGTTATCCATGGGCGTGGGGGTATTACCATGGGGAAAGGGGAAGTCCAAGGGGGGTGGGATGGCTGTCTACAGGAGTGGCATGGCAGTCTGTGGGGTCGGGGTGTCCAGGGGGTAGAGGTGTCCAGGGGGGCTGTCCATGGGGGTGGGGGCTATCCACGAGGGGAGGGGTCGTCCAGGGGGTGGGCGAGCTGTCGAGGGGGTGGGGGTGGGATGGGCTATCTAGGGGTGGGTGGGGGCTGTCCAGGGTGGGTATGAGGTGTCCAGAGTGTGGGAAGGGCTGTCTAGGGGGCATGGGGTGTCTAGGGGGGTTGGGCGGGCGTTCCATGGGGGTGGGGGTGTCCATGGGGGTGGGGGATGTCCATGGGGCTGGGAAGGATGTCCATGGGTGTGGGGTTGTACACAAGGAGAGGGGTTGTCCAGTGGGTGGTTGGGCTGTCCACAGGGGTGGCAGGGCTGTCTAGGGGGTACGAGGCATCCATGGGGGTGGGCGAGCTATCCACAGGGGTGGGATGGCTATCTAGGGGAGGGGTGAATGAGTCAAATAAATTCATAAAGTCATGTTTTATTATAAATAGGGAAAAACTAAATATAATGTGACCTACCTAATAAACATATATTCAGGAACAACAAATCAATAAAAATCAAAGGTCAGTAATATCAGTAGAAAATGTTACAAATCAAATTTCCCCTCATCATCAACACTATCATCACTATCATCATCAGCCTCAAACTCCTCTACATCCTCTTCCCCATCATCATCCCCACCCTTCTAAATGACCTCCTCCTTACCCTCATATTCAGCCTTGGCCTCCTCAATTCCCTCCTCCTCTGCCTCTCCCTCCTCCTCCACCTCGACCTCCTCCTCGCCCTCATCCGCCTCCGCATCAGCCTCCTCCTTGCCATCGTCTCAACCACCACTAGAACAACCACTTGGTTCAACATCTATATAGCACATCGATGACATATATTCATCACAAGATAGAATGTCCATTGGTGGAATTGTTGGACATAAAACCTCCATCAGTTTCATAAATGCAGTGTTAGACTTATCAGACTGTTATGCCATCTCTATAGCCGTTTTTTCAGCCTGTTCTACCTGTTCCATAACCTACTGAAACTCAGTGGCACTACAAGTCATACATGAGTAGGGACAATAATTCTTCAGAACTATACTCTTCCTAGGTCGGCAACATACTCTACCAGGGTGCTCAACTACCAACACCTGATGTTAGTGATCGTCTGACCCAAAATTGTTAGGTTTATAAGAATAAAGGGCCTCTAAAGAATCCTTTAACAAATATAAATATATTATTAAGTTAAAAATAGAGATTATAATTTTATATTTACAATGTAAAACTTACAATCTGTTGTCGCGTCGTTTCATTAACCCTACTTCCATATTTTTTCTTCTACTCGAGAAAAATTATTTTCCCCAAGGCACACGTACTACTATATTCAATTTATGCCTCTAAAATGAAATTGAATTTAGGAAAACATAAATAAAAATTGGATAACAGTAATTTATTACATAACTAAAATTATATAACAACTTTAGAAATTAAATAAATTATGGAGGAAGCAATAAAAAGTGAAAGTCATAAAGGAAAATTATAAACTGTTATAACTTCTAGCTCTCATGATCTGGCATCGTATTAAGTCCCAATGTGTGGATGTATGTTTTAGAATCAATGTTTTTTTATTTCTTAGGGATTAATCCTAAATAATTTTTAATAATTACTATTAACAAAAAACCTGAAATTTTTCATTTAAATACGACTAATGTGATTAATACATTAAATTGGATAGTCGTCTAATTAGTAATCATTTGTCGATACTATTCTAATAGAAAATCATCTGTGATATGGGAATGTCTCAAACTCTGTTCCCACTCTATCATTCCAGTCAATCCACATCTTGGTACTATAAGCTCTCCAAATCTCACCTATATCCTTTAGACATGCTGGTCGGGCACCCTCACCATTCAGAAAATTAAACTAAAGCATAAACCATAATATTAATTCATATAAATACCTAAAACAATATATTTCCTTAAGTAAAATAATTTTTTTTACCCATATCTCTGCCCAAGATTTATCCTAGACTTCATTAGGCAACAGTCTCCATGAAAGTGGGCTGAGGGGGATGATGTCGTAGTATTTTTCAAGAGTCACCAAAAAACACCGACATTGTTGCCCTGGTTTTTTTAACCATTTGAAAATATTCAATGTAGTCCACCATCAATTGCGTGTGGTGGTTCCACACTGCACACATGCATGTACGCCCCCGCCTCCTCCTCATATCAGTATATGTTTCTATTATGAAATAAAAAAAATATTTTATCAATACATGTTATAATGAAAATAAATAATGGTGTATGACTTTGTTAGGGTTGTATAAGTATATCGGCGGTAGTATGATCAATGGGCGCCGCTGGATCTGCAGAATCTAAAAGAACACCTTGTACAGATGGAGTGGGTACCAATTTATACTCTGTAGGGATAGACCCTGGTGGAGAAGAAGTCAAATAGGATGGAATATAAAAGACTATAAAGATGTAAGCAGAAGTAAAATAAGATGACAAGGATGGCTGACTGAATACTAAATGGGGAGTGGGAATCATCATCAAATCTGGTACATATATGTGAGGAGGCTCAGATGTAATGGGTGGTGAAAACAAGGGAGGCCTAAATATCTCATTTGTCCCTAACGACACACCAGGAATAGAATGTGGGATGGAAGGTATTTCGGTGGGACTGGCATGGTCTAATCTAGTATGCCGACCAGATCATCTTGCTCTCGTACTACCCCCCTCGTACGAACACCCTGAGTACTGGGACAACTACTAGGATTCTCAAAAAAAAATAGTCGCCTAATAGATGGATCCTGAAAAAAATGTTGAAAAAAAATAATCACATTACATTATATATTATTTATATATATATATGAAATAAAATAATCACTGCATGGACTAGTTGTGGAATTCCCATCTCATTCATGCGACAATTGTTTTATATCATATGTTTCTCTCACCTCTCTTCAATTGGTTGCATTTCCTACATTTAAAAACAAATATGGAAGAAATTAGAAAATTAAATCTAATGTGTAACCAAAAAACACAAAATAAATGATCTTGAATAGATATATAATGAAGTCAGTAAACCATAAAAGATGTAATAAAGAAATTTAATTTGTAATAGGATGGTTATTTTCTAAGTGTCATCGGTCTATTAAAACCATGGAACATTGATTCTACAAGATTCATAAGAGGTAAAGTAGTTATCAAAATTAACAAAAAATTTAATTTCTTTAGCCCAGGTAGATGATGCAGGTTTCTATAAATGTTTTGCAGATGAATACAAACCATCATGTTAATTACCTTGTAAACTGTTAAAGAGAGGTCTTAGTGTTATACTAACTTTATACAAATCACAGTTGAAACATTGAAATGTTCCCCATGTTAGAAATGATGGTTTCATAAGTTTGAATATAGTTCAATTCCAAATAAGAAAATGAAATTCAAATAAAATTTCAACCAATAAACATTGAAGATTCATAATAACAGTCAAGTATAATAAAAAATATTAGTTATCAATATTAAATCAATTTTAATAGTACCAACCTTAACAACCAAAGTCGAGTTAAACCAAAATAATCGAGAACCTGAATGGATGATTTTATTTAATTCCAACCAAAACATTAGGTTCACAATCTACTCTAAAAATTGAGCTATTGGAGTCATAAAAAGTAATAAATTGATCGTTTACAATGGAAGTAGGGATGGTGTATGTTCCATCACCACTATCATCAAAAACATGTATAGGAATTACTTCAATAAGGACAACAAATTCCGGTCGAAGATGGTCTTTGACATAAAAAACCTATTTCTCCATTGATTCCAATATATATGGTTAATTAGTAGAAAGAGTGCGAGTCATATCAATTACTTGAAATCCAAATTCATCAATAAATGTGCCCTGACTCATCGTCAAATCAAACCGCTGACATTTCATCATTGTGACTCGTCCATGAGAATAATAATCCAATATTATTATTTTTTCAACAACTCCATAATAAACTACATTTTCAAATCGTGGTCTACTATCCGATGGACTAGCATAACAGTCTGTTGTAGCAGTAACCATAACACCATCATGTTGCGTTCTCATGTTCTTTTCTCATTCAGTGATAATAAATCTGTACCCATTGATATTAATTTATTTACAGTCACGAACCATGGTTTCAAGACAAAAATCCAAACCTCTTATTTCCTCAAAGACATAGTCAACAAGAAAACTAAATACCTTAAATATAAATGAATATTAAATATAATTAAATATTGTTTTAATTATTTTAAACATTAATATTATTACCATCAATTTTAACCAAGCATAAAACTCTTTGATATGAAAATCCTCCCTCCTTCTCAAAGATAAAGAAGGATTCTTTCAATTTATCATCACTTTATGTTCCATGTAGATAAAAATAGGAATATATTAATAGATATATCTATATATCTATATATATAAGTTATACATATTGAATTTAATTACAAGATGTAATCATAGTACAAATCACAGTTCAACAAAACTGTGCGATGTGCCCTCTTCCACTCAACAAGGTTCAATGTCGTAAATGTATATGATCCAAGAATTCATCTTGTTTTAGGAAGTGATGGAAAACATGGTTCATTTTTCTCATACTATTATTCTTCATTTCTAGTTGGTATGTTCATTCTTGTAGTAAGATCTGAAAAATACATAGAGGAGAAATCCATACATTCTTGATCCGTGTAACTGTTCACTATTTATCCTTCGGGATGATTCCTATTACGTATAGAAGACATTAATGTGTACATATTTATTTCAGTTGGATGCATCCAACGAAAAGAAATAGGTCATCTGAGAAGTATTTAAGTTGAAATATGGACAGTCAGATGCAACATGCATGTGAAAAATGATTAAGGAAATATTTTCTCTAACTCACATAAAATTAATGGAGATTTTGCCAAAAAAAATTCAATAAAGACTTTGACAACTTCTTATAACAAAGATCACTAAAAAACTAGCACAATTAAATAAAATACACCCTTACATTATTGAAAAAAAACATGACGAGTTCCTAATAGAATCAACTCATGCAGAAGAATGTGATAATCATGAGTCTTCAAATATTTTCGCTTCAACTCTCTTCTGTTTACCTGTTTAGAAATGTTACTTGAATAGCCATTAAGAACAGTTGTATTCCCTAGTATATCTAGAATTTTTTTTTCTATAGGTGACAGCACATAAAAAGAACATGGAACTTTCTATTTGTTTTCACTGAAACGCACATGATGCAATTCCGGTCGGATTACCATATCCACAGAGTCACGCCAATATCGTAAATCATCTTTTTTTCTTTCTCTTAACATTTAGATGAATCAATAGAAACTTTTCACATATATTTTTTTCAATGTGAATTACATCTACGAAATGAAATAAAAAATTGGATGACCAAAAAGGAAAATCAAAGAAGATACTTCTCTTCTTCTAGTTGTAACAGGTTTCAGTGGAAACATTCTTTCTCTTTACAGATTTCATTTTACCCTTCACGAATGAAAAAATAAAATCTTTCAATACATTATGAAGATCATTTTCAGACATATGCTGAGGTGGATCATCAGTCTCCATGGTATTTTCAAATCTTTGACGATTATTTCTATATGGATGGTCTATTGAAAAGAATCATCGAAGTCCCATAAAAATGAAACCACAATGATGTTTGAATCTTCTGGATCATGTATTTTACATAAAAACAAGACATGATATTTTTCCCATCGTGCCCTACCCAAACATCATTGTCTAAGTAGGAAAAACATTTATCGTCTTCCTAAGTGCAACATGAATCCGAAATATGCCTTTCGAACATGCATCATATGTGTGCACACCCACATCCTAATGAAGTTTAAACTATTTGATTAAAATTATCATGTATACATCTATATAATTGCAAGGATAAGAAGATCCATATATGAGTATAATCATGAATGTTAATGGTTTTTTCATACACAACCATGGGGAATGATTATAAATGTGTAAAAAAAAACCATCCATGTGTTGTGCATTGTAAGAATCTGCCCAAACGGATTAAAACCGTCACATTAAAGACCCAACTTCACATTACACACATCAGCTGCAAAATCATGATATCGAGCATGAAATCTCTTCCATGAAAATCCATCCATAGCATGAAACAACTCATCATTAGTCTTCATTCTCTCGGTATCATGCCATTTCATTTTTATTTATATTTCATCAGACATAAAAATATTCTAGAGTATGGGGATCAATGGAAGGTGCCACATTACTTCTTATGGCACAGATGATGGTGTTCCATCAGCTTTTGGCTTCTAATAGGATGTGCATCATTTTATAAAATCATTTTTTTTTCTGAATTTTCCTCCTAGAATAAACTACAATATTTTTGGTAATCATGAATTTTTTTTTGTTAAAATCCAAGTTCCTCAACTAACTTTTATGCCATATCGTGTTTTGAGGGATTATCAGCCTCGTCTAGAACTAATTTCTTCATGTAGGTAAGAATCTAATCGATGTAAGTATTATAAATCCCATACATAGTTTTCCTATGAATCAAGTGGATTAAAAATTATAGCCTTTTCATTTTACCGCATTGCCGATATAATAGAGTCGTGGCAGCATCATTCAATTTTTTCACCCTGAAAACATCTTCATTTTCATTAGACGCATCATCTGTGCTCATATTGAAATATTCTTAGTTTAGAATCCTTTATTTTTCATGATGATGAATAAAATAAAACTGGCCATATAACAAATTCTCCAATCCAGTCCTCTAATTCGGATCATGAGGAATTTGATATTTCATTTTCTCCCTATTGTGATACCACACAGAGTAGTTTTCCTAAAAAACATATTTGGTTATGTGGTAACTAACTTCATCATGGCTCAACCGAGGTCTTCCAACACAATTGTAATAGGGGCAGTGTATGTGACCACAATCTGAAGCATTGTGAAATAAAAATTCTAAAAAGCTCTTTAAATTGTTTTTAATATCACCTAACATCCAATCGGTTTCATAAATCCAACATAGATGCATTCTGTAAAAACAATTTTTTTAAGTCATTTCGTCAAAATTATTTCAATAAGATTGATTTTTCATCAAAAATATATTTAAGTAAACAAGAATGTTTCACGTTATAGGAAACCATACCTAACAAACTACTCTATATGATACTAATACTATAAAAAACAACAAAATAAAATATATATATATATATATATAAATATATTTGGAGAACTATAAATGAGTGTACAAGATCATGTTCACATGTGGAGGAGAAAAAATTGAGTAAATTTTAGATTAAAAGAATTTAATATTTTAGTATATTATTTGATAGATCACATACACTACCCTAGGGGGTGGGGGTGTCCTGGGGGTTGGGGGTGTCCAATGGGGTGGGGGTTATCTGGGGGTGGTGGGTTTTCCATGGGGGTTGGTGGTGTCCAGGGTGGTGGGCAGGGTATCCACAGGGGTGGCGGGGTATCCACAGGGGTGGCGGGGGTTTCCAGGGGGTAGAGGGTGTCCATGGGTTGGGTGGATTGTCCATGGGGGTGGGAGGCTATCAAGGGGGTATGAGGTGTCTGGGGGTGTCTGGTGGGAATGGGGGGGGGGGGTCTCTGGGGGGTGTTTGGGGGGGGAGGGTTTCTAGGGGGTGGGTAGGCTGTCCATGGCGTTGGGGCTATCCAGGTGGTAGGGGTGTCCAGGGGTTGGGTGGGATATCTAGGTGGGGTGGGTCTTTCTAGGGGGTATGGGGTGTCCAGGGGGTGGGAGGGATGTCCATGTGGGTGGCGGGGCTATCCATGGGGGTAGGGGTGTCCAGGGTATGGGTGGGATGTCCACGGGGGGTGGGGGGGGCTATCCAAGGTGGTAGGGGGTGTCCAGGGGGGTTGTCCACGGTGGTGGGGGAGTGTCCATAGGGGGGTCCCGGGTCGTGGGGGGATGCACAAGGGTTTGGGGGCCTATCCAAGGAGGATGGGATGTCCAAGGGTGGGGGTGTCCGGGGGGTTTCCAGAGGGTGGGAGGGCTGTCCACAGGGGTGGGGGCTGTTCACGGGGTACGGGTTGTCCAAAGGGTTGGGGTTTGTCCACAGGGGTGTGACTGAGAGCTGTGATATTTAATTGTGTTGTCATTCATTTATGAAAAACAAATGATGTGTGTTAAAGATAAGATTAGTATTTTTGAGTGAAAATCCAATTTGGTTGGATTGGTGACTTGAAACATGATGGTATCATGTTTTCAATTGGGAAAATGATGGGGCATTGGATTCTAGTGGAAGGAATACGGGTTAGTTGATATCTATATGTATTTATTATGAATGATATGATGTGTGGTAATGAGTTAGTAAAAATTTGTATCATCATGATAAGATTATTAAGGGTGTTTTCCTATATGAAGTTGTATGCAATCTTTGATATTTTTTTCATCATAACATGAATTAAATTTAGGATGTCATTAAAAGGTGAAGTCCAGATAGAATCACTATTCATTTAATACATGGAGAGGTAGGCTTATGAATATGGGATGTGCAGATGGTAGTAGGTCCCTGGTCTAGGTGGATATATATGGGGATTTTCCTCCCTTGGTCTTTGTATGAAAGGATTCTAAAAGGATCCCACCACCTTCCAAGGATATATTCTGTCTAGAAAATTTTTTGGTGGGGGAAGGAATTCATCCTATATAGTTGATGTCAATTTTAGATAATGTGGTGCCTTACTCATCAAGATGACTAGACTAGAACCAAAATCAATGAGGCCTCAGACCTATCCAAATCTCTAGAAGTGATGAATTCCTAGTTCTTATTGGAGAACTATAGAACTGATGACTTCCAAACTGCATAGCCCCCCTCCCAACCTCACCCCTAATAGACTCCCCCTGCACATCACCACTCCCCCTGCACACCCACCTCTCCACCCGCACACTGCACATCCCCCCCTGCACACCCCCTCCCATCCACCAACTGCACAACCCCCCCCCCCAACTTGCACAGCCCCCCCCCCCCCCACCCCAACAGTACACCCCCAACCTCACCCCCCAACAGACTCCCCCTGCACATCTCGCTCCCCCCGACCTACACATCCCCAACTGCAAAGCCCACCCCCACTGCACACCCCCTCCACCCATGAACCGCACAACCCCCCTACCCCACCCCACATGCATAACCCACACCCATCCCCACCTCACCCTCAGTAGACTCCCATGCACAACCCCCTCCCCTACTTGCACACCCCCACCTACACAGCCCACCCCCACTGCACACCCACCATTCACACCTGTACATTGCACACCCCCCCCACATTTGCACACCCCCCCCCCAAATGCACCCCCCACATTCACAACCCCCTCCACCACCCCCTCATGCACATCCCACCCCCTAGAATTCATACTCCCCCTTCCCATCCACTTGCACTACCCCCCCCCCCCACCTACACCCCCCACTTGCAAAGCCCCCCTCCCCCACCCCCACTTGCACACTGTAACACTGAAGACATTTGTGAGAAATATTTTGTTATTATGTTATATAAATAATCAAATGAATCTTTCAGTACACACAACACTAGCTTGGCTTTTTTTACACGCAATCACGACCTTCCTCGATAGCTTGTGTCGTACGAAATACCGAGTTTCACTAAACAACGATATGCTATTAAAATATTATTAAAACTAGCCATTATGAATAGTAATACCCAACTTTTGAAATTCTGTAAATTTTATTTTTCAAAATGGACTTCATTTTTGGATTCGAAATATCGAAATTAGCCTAGGGTGAACTTTTGGTATTTTTCTGAAAACATTCAATTTTTGATGAGTAGTGAAAACACTTGGTTACTATTTAAAAAGAGATTTTTTATTTAAATAATTATTTATTTTATTTAAATTTATTTTAGGTCAAAATTGATACATAATACCCATATATGTTCAATGAAATTCATTGATGTAATTTTATAATAATTTTAGATATAAAAAAATTTTATTGAACTTTTCACCGTCTTTTACCCACCTCCAAGGAGAATTTCCAAATTCACATAAAACATAATTTTACCGCTTCTGTGAATGGAATTTCGAAAATACAAGAGACACAGTTGATGTTAGTATGTAATATGTGGTTCAATGAGATGAAAATAATTTTTAGTGAATAGTAACTTTTTACTTTTTTTACCACGGTTAAAAGTAAAGAGGGTAATTAAGGGTAAAAATGATACTATTATTACCCTAAAAAAAAATGTCCTAATTCTATTGTATAAGTTTAATTCAACCAAAAACAACCTTATAAATAAAATATGACCATTAAGGCCCACTTGGATTAGATTAGTATATTTATTATTAATTTATTTAAAGAATGGTTAAAATAGTTAAAATCAATGTTTAATAAAATAATCATTATTAATATAGGGATATACACAAGATAAATTCAACTATAAATATTCATTAGAAAGGTAAAAATATTTCCTACATAATGATATTTTATTTTTAATTTTTAGACTTTAAATAATTTAATTTATTTGTGACACAATGATGATGTAGTAATTATCTTAGTAATGAAATATTGACATAATTGATGTTATAAATACACAAATAAATGTAATTTGAGACTTTTTATGAATTAAACTAATTTTATAGGTTAATATGACATGTTATAATTTATTTTATTAAATTTTTTCGAACTAATATTTCTGTTATGATTTTCACAAAAATCAATTACCAAATAGTGTCAAAATTGACATAAAATAGTATTTAAAACAAATATAATATTATTAATTGTTATCTTATTCCTAAAAATCCATGGTTTGGCCAAATGACTTATATAAGGATTTCTATATATTAATAATAAACAAAATGGGGTTCGTTTGTCTTGTTATAGTATGTTTATTAACCTTATAGTGTAAGAAAACAAGAAGACACGGTAAAAGTTGAATTATCTAACTTAAAGTTAAATCTAAATGATAAGGATAAAATAGATACCTAAACTTGTCTAGATTATATTTGATGAGAGTATTTAGAAACATACCCACCTTAGCTTCGAAATAAATCAATTTGGAGCTATTAAAAACCGAATATGACTTTATAATAAAATAATATTTTTTATCCAAAGGTGCCCCTCTCCTCCCTTATAAAAGGGAACCTCCTCCCTCTCTTTCTCAAACCACTTTGAGCCTTCATTCTCAGAAAGAACCTACCATATTCTCTTATACAAATCCCTAGAAACATCCTAGAGGTCCTGGTCTTCTTCAAATACCATTTTTAATGCCCTACGAGGTGGTCTCAAAGAGTCGCTTCAAAGAGGAGGTAATGTTCGTTACCGATTCTTTCAACTTTATTTCTTCTTTCACTTATGATTATTTATTTGTTTCCTTATGAAGTAATAAAATCAGTTTCACTCGTATTCTGATACGTTATTATATGTATTAAACAACCCTATTTCACCATCTATCCATCCCACGGAAAACAAAATCACCGTGCGTGCGTACGTACGGAATACCGTCTCCACGTCGTGGTGTAATCTATTTTCCACCACCACCTTACTTTGATGGTTATAATGGTGAAAATAAATTACTATATATGATTATTTTAAAGTGGTATTGATTCTGAAATAGTATACCTACACTCTAATACAATTACACGATCATGGGAATGATATCATCGCTCGTGCGTACGTACGGAATACCATCTCCACGATGTGACGCAACTCGTTCTACATGATATTCATTGCTTAATGATTATATAAATGAATTGAATAAATACATATGATATATAGTACACTAATACCATTCTGTAAATGAGGTATCTATAACCTAAAGAGATGAATAAGAATTTATTTGACAAAACATGCCTAAGAACAAAAAGTAATAAACACCCGAATAACAAGTAGCAATGAAATATTACTAATAAGAAGCTAAGAATATGACCATATATGATATCATAACAATGAGTATGACTCCTGAATAAGTCAATGACATTATTTAAATCATTATACAGGAGGTTCAGACAGATACGACGCAAATCAGACCTAAGGTAAGGGAAAATCTCACAATCTCATTTTTATCTGAGATTGTTTATACTTCAGAATTTATTGTGTAATATTTATCATCCACATACATGTTTTCTCAATATGTAATATTATTTATATCCACCTAAAATTGTTTAAATCCAATTTTACCCATCGGTGAGTTTTTAGTAAAAGATATGAAAGGAATCTTTTGTCATTTTTCATACGAGATACTTTTTGACTTTTCTGGACAAATTACGGGAAGAATGTTTTTTTAACTTATACGGCATGAATGGATTTTTAAAACATTATATCCAAGAAGATTCCTTTACATGTTTTGATGTTTATTTTTAATCAACTTCTTTTAGTTTAATATTGTATGAAATGTTATGAAAGGAAAATGTTTTTGAAGTAGAAAGGATATTTTCCTCAAGAATGGAGTTCAAGTGTGTTATAAAAATTATTTTCCATCTAAGATAATATAGGGTTCTGTTTATATCCCTGTTATTTCATTGATTTGATTATATTGTGATGGAATTTTTATTATGAACTCCCTTATCTTATATGAATTGTTTTATGATGTCACGGTGTTTAGGAATCCCATTTTTATAACATGGGTTACGTTATGATGTATGATTTATGATTTTGTAGAACACATAAGAATGGTTTCATTATGAGATGGGTGGGACCTATATCTACCTCCAATTAATTGGGTAATGATTTATATCTCATGAGATAGACATGGCTGGAATGGTAGGTTAAACCGGTTCAGTGAAACATGACTGAAACGAGGAGTGAACTTGGTTCAGAAATGGACTTTTTCCGCTAAGATAGTCTGGGAAATGAGTATTGACTACAAAGAAATGATTATCTATGATTATGTGTGTATGCCACAAAGTTTCATGTTTTATGTTATGATTATTGGGATTAAAGTTCACTACTATTATTTATCCCATGTCATGAAATTGTGATAACTTTTGTAGGTTAAGATTTCCAAAATGATATGTTCTTACGAATATGATGTGATTGATATTTCTTTTGTTTACCCTTACTGAGCATTTGAGCTCACCCTTTTGTATGTTTTCTTTTCCCCAGGTCAGGAAGAAGGATATTAAGTAAGATATACCAAAAGGGACTCTAGATATGACAAAATAAAAGGGAGACAATGTAGATGATTTATGAACCAGTTGTTTATGTTTCCAAGTTTCTAAAGACACAATACCTATATGGTCCTTTCCTGGTTTTGTTATATGTTTTAATAAGTGTTCTTCAATTCTGAAGTAATAACTATGTATGTAAAATATGGGTCGTTATAGTTGGTATTAGAGGAAAGGTATGGTCAACCTTTGAAAACTAGGATGTGAAAGCCTTAGTAAGAACCCTATGGATAAGTCTAAGCATAAAACACGATCTTAGTGTTTTAAAAATGGCCATTAAAAACCTATGATAAGACCTTAAGTGTGAAATTTTATTCTTGATTATGTGTTTTTCCTATTATAATTAGTGTTTCTCACACTATTCTTCTTGGTTTTAGTCAATGGCTGCAACCCGAAGGAACTGTGTTAATTCGGAAGGCGACGGGCAATGCAGTGATTGTCCCCCTGAGCAACCAAACGTTATGGGAGCAGGAATGCGAAATCTTGTAGCCATGCTCACACAACTTTCTCAAGCTATGAATCATGCAGGACTTCCAAACGACCAAAGGAAGGAGCAACATTCTATTGAATCCTTCATGAGGCAACGTCCACCTTCATTCAGTGGGTCTACTGATCCATTAGTTGCCGAACAATGGATTAGTACTACTGAAAAGATTTTTTTAGTTCATCAATGTTCTAAACATGATAAATTCATCTTAGCAGTGTATCGTTTGGAAGGAGATGCTGATCAATGGTGGAATCTTACCATGAATATGAGGCAAAGACATGAAATTGAGTCCATGGAATGGGATGAGGTAAAGAACTTGTTTTTCAATCTGTACTTCCCTCGTATTCTTCGAACAAAGATGGAGAAGGAGTTTCACGAACTAAAGCAAAAGGATGATGAATCTATTGGTACTTATGAAGCAAATTTTACAAGACTTTCAAGGTACGCTTCTGGTATTATTATCCAACATGAGAGTAAGATCGATCGATTATTTAGTGGCTTAAAACCAATTCTTCAAAGGGCATTAGCCCTAAGGGACTTCAATAGCTATGAGAAAATCGTTTGATGTGCTCTCAAAGTTGAGATGGAGATTGGAGTAACCCATCAGTCATATGGTTTTGATAAGAAGAGGAAAATGGAATTCAAATGGAAATCTAAAGTGCACACTGAAATGAAGATGAGTTTTCCCTTTTTCTCAAAGTGTGGAATGAAACATGGAGGGAGTTGTCTTAAAGGTACAAGTAAATGTTTCAAATGTGGAAAGGAAGGTCATCGGGCATTTGAATTCTGCAATGATGCGAAGAAGATGTCCAGTGATGAAAACAAAGAAAATGCTACACAGAGTGCACCTCCTACACTTCAATGTTAAAAGTGAAAGGAAATTGGGTATTATGCCAATCAATGCCCTAATCCAAGGGTTGTTGATGATGATCAACATAAACAAACTCTTAAGGATAAAGACAAAGGAAAGTCACATGCAATTTCTATCAGCAATGTGGAGTACGATAACGATGTGGTGAAAGGTACACTTTCCATCCACTCTAAAGTAGCAAATGTTTTATTTGATTTTGGATCTACCAACTATTTTATTTCTGAAGAATTTTCTAAGGGTATAACCGTATTACCTCAACAATTAGATGTTGAGTTAGCTGTGTCAACCCCAAATGGCACAACAGTCGCATCAAAAGTTTATAATTCTTCTCCGATTGAAGTTTGTGGGAAAGTGCTTCTTGAAAATCTTGTGATCCTTCCTATAGTGTAATTTGATGTGATTCTTGTCATAGATTGGCTTTCTATATATGGATCTCATATCATTTTCCATAGAAAGGAAGTCACATTTCATATTACAGATTAATCTATGATCGTCTATCGATGAAAGGATGAACATAACCTTCCAGTGGAAATTTCTTCCATCTTATGGGTCTTGATTCCACTAAATGAAGGTTATTTATCTCAAATGGTTCGTGAGAAACTCATGATTATGAATATTCCCATTGTACGGGAGTTTGATGATGTCTTTCCGAAGGAATTGCTAGGTCTTCCACCAAATCGTGACGTTGAGTTTTCAATAGAAATCATACCGGGTTCTTTACCTATTTCAAAGACACCTTATAGAATGACCCCAATTGATTTGCAGGAATTGAAGAAGCAACTCCAAGAGAATCTTGATAAAGGATTCATATGCCCTACTATGTTACCTTGGGGAGAACATGTTCTGTTTTTTAAGAAGAAAGATGGATCAATGAGACTCTGTATTGATTATCGAGAACTTAACAAGATCACTATCAAGAAAAAATATCCTCTCCCGTGCATTGATGACTTATTTGACCAACTACGCGGAGCTTAATACTTTTCCAAGATTGATCTTCGTTCAGGGTATCATCAATTAGGGTTCAAAAGGGAGGATATACCAAAGATGGATTTCTGTACAAGGTATGGACACTATGAATTTATAGTGATGCCATTTGGTCTTACTAATGCCCCTGCTATCTTTATGGATCTGATGAATAGAGTCTTTAGAGACTATCTTGATCAATTTTTGGTAGTCTTTATCGACAATATTCTTGTATATTCAAAGATCAAGAAAGAACATTAAGATCACTTGATAATTGTATTGAAGACCTGAGAAAGGAGAAGATTTATGCCAAATTTACAGAGTGTGAATTTTGGCTTCAAAAAGATGCATTTTTGGGTCACATAATCTCAAAAGAGGGGATATTTATGGATCCAGCAAAAATAGATGTCATCGAAAGATTGTCGAGACCAACAACAGTAACTGAGATCTGAAGTTTTCTTGGTTTGGCTGGATATTATCAACGTTTTGTGAATGATTTTTCATGATTATCTAATCCACTCACCAATTTGACTCAGAAAGGAGTTAAGTTTTTTTGGACGGAGGAATGTGAAGAGAATTTCAAGGAGTTTAAAAGAAGGTTATCCAGTGAACCTGTGCTCACAATTCCTTGTAGTGGAGAAAGGTTTGTGATCTACAGTGATGTATCCAAGAAGGGATTTGGGTGTGTTCTCAGGGAAAACGATATGGTGATAGCTTATGCCTCACGACAGTTGAAAATCTATGAGCAAAATTACCCAACTCATGATTTGGAGTTAGCTGCGGTAATCTTTGCATTAAAGATCTGGAGGAATATTTGTTATGGAGAATGGTGTGATATTTATACTGATCATAAAATTTTAAAGTGTATTTTCACACAAAAGGAGCTGAATATGCGCCAAAGAAGATGGTTGGAGCTGATTAAGGATTACAACTTCTCAATTCATTACCACCCTGGGAAAGCAAACAAGGTGGAATATTCATTAAGTCGACAAAACCATGCTAAATTATCCATGATGAGGATCACAAAGGATCTAATATTAAAGGATTTAAAAAGGATGGATCTTGGAATTATAATGAAAGGGGAAAATCGTATCTTTCTCATATGAATGTTCAACCATATATACATGTGAAGATTAAAGAGGCACAGAAATAAGATGTAGAGTTACAAAAGAAGGCGAGAAATGTTCCTGAATTCAACCTTGATTGTGATGAAATAATAAGGTTCAAGAACTGGGTTTGTGGTCCTCCTATCCTAGAATTAAATAAGGAGCTGCTGGATGAGGCTCATAGTTCTTCATTCTCTATTCATCCTGGAAGCACGATGATGTATAGGGACCTGAAAGAGTACTTCTGGTGGGATGGCATGAAAAGAGATGTTTCTGAATATGTCTCTCGATGCTTGGTTTTTCATCATGTTAAAGTTGAGAGACAGAAGTATAAGGAGATGTTACAACTGTTACCCATAGTATAATGTAAATGGGAAAACATCACGATGGACTTTGTCACTAGACTTCCTAAAACATCCAAAGGCAATAATGCTATTTGTGTCATAGTTGATCGTCTTACAAAGTCAGCACAGTTCATTTCTATTAGAGAGGATTTCTCTCTAGATCAGCTTTCCAGGATATATGTAAAGGAAGTGGTAAGATTTAATGGAGTACCACTTTCCATTATATCTGATTGGGATCTGAGATTTTCCTCGAAATTCTGGTGAAGTTTTCAGCACACTCGGGATACAGAGTTGTGTTTCAGCACTGCTTATCATCCTCAGACAGACGGTCAATCTGATTGGACGATTCAAACTCTATAAGATATGTTGAGAGCTTTCTCTATGGACTTCAAAGGTGGTTGGGATCAACACCTACCTTTGGTGGAACTTTATTATAATAATAGTGTTCACTCTAGTATTCAGATGGATCCTTATGAAGCACTCTATGGAAAGAAATGCAGAACTCCAACTTGCTGGGATGGAGTTGGGGAAATAAAGCTATTAGGACCTCATCTTGTTGATGAGATGGCAGAAAAGGTCAGATATTTTCAACAACACATAAGAGCAACTCAGAGTCGACAAAAAAGTTATGTCGAAAATTGAATAAATGACCTGGAATTTGAAGTGGGTGATAAAGTGTTCTTATGAATATCTCACTAGAAGAGGGTCATGAGATTTGGAAAGAAGGTAAAGCTGAGCCCTAGGTATATCGGTCCTTTCGAAATATTGGATCGTGTCGGGAAGGTAGCTTACCGATTGACACTTCCACCGAATCTCTCCCAAGTTCACGATGTGTTCCATGTATCTCTCCTGAGAAAGTACATACCTGATCCTTCATATGTACTCAGCTCAGAAGTTGTACCGCTGGAGCAAGATCTTTCTTATGAAGAATAGCCGATAGAGATTCTGGATTGTAGAGAAAAAGTCCTAGGGAACAACACCAATCTCTTGGTGAAAGTTTTATGGAGGAACCACCAATTAGTATAAGCTACATGGTATCTTGAGGATTTGATGAGGGAGAAGTATCCTCATATGTTTTTTACAAAGTGATGAATTTCAAGGGAGAAATTCATTTTAAGGGGGGTAGAATGTAACACTCGAGACATTTATGAGAAATATTTTGTTTTTTTGTTATATAAATCATCAAAGGAATCTTTCACTACACACAACACTATCTTGGCTTGCTTTACATGCAATCGCAACCTTCCTCGATATCTTGCGTCGTACGCAGTACCGAGTTTCACTAAACAACGATATGATATTAAAAAATTATTAAAACTACCCGTTATGAATAGTAATACCCTCTTTTTGAAATTTTGTAATTTTTTTTTCAAAATGGACTTCATTTTTGGATTCGTAATATCGAAATTAGCCTAGGGTTAAATTTTGGTATTTTTCTGAAAACATTCAATTTTTGATTAATAGTGAAAACACTAGGTTACTATTTAAAAACTGAATTTTTATTTAAATAATTATTTATTTTATATAAATTTAGTTGAGGTCAAAATTGATACATAATACCCATATAAGTTCAATGCGATTCATTGAATTCATTTTATAATAATTTTAGATATATAAAAATTTTATTGAACATTTCCCCGTCTTTTACCCACCGCCTAGGAGAATTTCCAAATTCACATAAAACTAAATTTTACCACTTCTGTTAATGGAATTTCAGAAATCCAAGAGAAACGTTTGATGTGAGTAAGTAAAATGTGGTTCAATGGGATGAAAATAATTTTTGGTGAATAGTAACTTTTTACTTTTTTTTACAACAGTTAAAAGTAAATAGGGTGATGAAGGGTAAAAATGATATTATTATTATCTTAACACATGACCTAATTATATTGGATAAGTTTAATTAGACCAAAAACAACCTTATGAATAAAATATGACCATTTAGGCCCACTTTGATTAGATTAGGACATTTATTATTAATTTATTTTAAGAAGGGTTAAAATAGTAAAAATCAAAGTTTAATAACTAAATAATTTTTAATATAGGGTTATACATAAGATAAATTCGACTATAAATATTAACTAGAAATATAAAAAGATTTCCTACATAATTATATTATATTTGTAATTTTTATAAATTAAATAATTTAATTTATAAATGACACAATGATGATGCACTAATTATCTTATTAATGAAATATTGACCTAATTGATGTTATCAATACCCAAATAAATGTCTTTTGAGACTTTTTATGAATTACACTAATTTTATAGGTTAATGTGACATTTTAGTATTGATTTTATTAACTTTTTTTGTACTAATCTTTCTGTTATGATTTTCACAAAAATCAATTACCAGATAGTGTCAAAATTGACATAAAATAGTTTTTAAATAAATATTATATTATTAATTGTTATTATATTCCTAAAAATCTAAGGTTCTGCCAAATGAGTTAGATAAAGGTATATATATTAATAATACACAACTTGGGGTTTGTTTTTCTTGTTATAATAAGTTTATTAACATTACAATGTAAGAAAACAGGAAGACACGGTAAAAGTTAAATTATCTAACTTAAAGTTAAATCTAAATTATAAGGTTAAAATAGATACCTAAACTTGTATAAATTCTATTGTATGAGAGGATTTTGACCCATACCCACTTTAGCTTCGAAATAAATCAATTTCATGCTTTTAAAAACCGAATATGACTTTATAATAAAATAATATTTTTATTTTTTCCAAAGGTGCCCCTCTCCTCCCTTATAAAAGGTTACCTCCTCCCTCTCTTCCTCACACCACATTGAGCCTTCATGATCGGCCAAAACCTACCAAATTATCTTCTAAACTTCTCTAGAAACATCCTAGATGTCCTGGTCTTCTTCAAAGACCAATTTTAGTGCCCTAACAGGTGGTCTCAAAGAGGCGCTTCAAAGAGAAGGTAATGTCTGTTACCGATTCTTTCAACTTTATTTCTTCCTTCACATATTCTTATTTTGTTGTTTCATTATGAAGTAATAACATCAGTATCACTCATATAATGATATGTTATTATATGTATGAAACAACCATATTTCACCATCTATCCATCCTACAGAAAAAAAATCCCCGCGCGTGCGTACGTACAGAATACCGTCTCCACGCCATGATGTAATCTATTTTCCACCACCACCATACTAGTATGGGTATAATGGTGAAAATAAATCACTATATATGATTATTTTAAATTTTTATTGATTATTAAGTAGTATAAAAACACTCCAATACAATTCCATGATCATGGGAACGATATCATCGCTCGTGCGTACGTACGGAATACCGTCTCCCAGATGTGATGCGACTCTTTCTACATGATCATCATTGCATAATGATTATATAAATAAATTTAATAAATAAATATGATATATAGTACCATAATACCATTCTGGAAATGAGGTATCTATAACCTAAATAGAAGAATAAGAATTTATTCGACAAAACACGCATAAGAACAAAAAGTAATAAACTCCCGAATAACAAGTAACAATGAAATATTACTAATAAGAAGGTAAGAATATGACAATATATGATATAATAAAAATGTGTATGATTCTGGAATAAGTCAATGACATTATTTAAATCATTATACAAGAGGTTCAGACAGTTATGAAGAAAATCAGACCTATGGTAAGGGAAAATCTCAGAATCTCATTTTTATCCGAGATTATTTATACTTCAGAATTTACTGGGGAATATTTATCATCCACATCCATGTTTCCTCAATATGTAATATTATTTCAATCCACCTAAAATTGTTTAAACCCAATTTTACCCTTCGGTGAGTTTTTAGTAAAATATATGGAAGGAATCTTTTGTCGTTTTTCGCACGAGGTACTTTTTGACTTTTCCGGCCAAAGTACGGGAAGAATATTTTTTTAACTTATACGGCATAAATGGATTTTTAAAACATTATTTCCAAGAAGATTCCTTAACAAGTTTTCAAGTTTATTTTTAATCAACTTATTTTAGTTTTAAATTTTATTACATGTTAAGAAAGGAAAAATGTTTTTGAAGTAGAAAGGATATTTTCCTCAAGAATGGTGTTCAAGTGTGTTATCAAAATCATTTTCCATCTAAGATAACATAGGGTTCTGTTTCTATCCCTATTATTATATTGATTTGATTATGTTGTGATGGAATTATTTTTATGAATTCCTTTATCTTATATGAATTGTTTTATGATGTCACGATGTTTAAGAATCCAATTTTTATTACATGGGTTATGTTATGAAGTATGATTTTTGATTTTGTGGAACACATGAGAATGGTTTCATTATGAGATGGGTGGGACCTATATCTCCCTCCAATGCATTGGGTGAATATTTATATCTCATGAGATACACATGGCTGGAACGACAGGTTAAACCAGCTCAGTGAAACATGGCTGAAACGAGGAGTGAACTTGGTTTAGAAATGGACTTTGTCTGCTAAGATAGTCTTGGAAATGAGTCTTGAATACTAAGAAATGATTCTCTATGATTATGTGTGTATGCCACAATGTTTCATTTTTTTGTTATTATTATTGGGATTACATTTCACTACTATGATTTATCCCATGTCATGAAATTATGATCTCTTTTGCAGGTTAAGGTTTCCAAAATGATATGTTGTTATGAATATGATGTGATTGATATTTCTTTTGTTTACCCTTATTGAGCATTTAATCTCACCCTTTGGTATGTTTTGTTTTACCCAGGTCAGGAAGAAGGATATTAAGTAAGATATGCCAAAAGGGACTCTAGATATGATAAAATAAATGGGAGACAGTGTAGATGATTTATGAACCAGTTGTTTATGATTACCAGTTTCTAAAGACATTATACCTATATGGTCCTTTCCTGGTTTTGTTATATGTTGTAATAAGTGTGCTTCAATTCAGAAGTAATAAAAATGTATGTAAAGTATGGTTTGTTATACACACCCCACCTCACTCCCAATAGAATCCCCCATTACAAACCCCACATGCACATCCCTATTCACCCACTACACATCCCCCCTGCACACCCCCCCCACTACACCCCCACCACCTGCACCCCACACCCCAATTACACATCCCCCTCCCCCACACCCATTAGCACATGACACCCCAACCCCCACCTGTATAACCCCACCTCACCCCAGATGAATCCCCTTGCACAGCCCCCCAACTTTCACACCCCCACCTACACAGCCCACCCCCACCTACACAACCCCCCCTCAACTCCATCGGCACAACCCCCCCTCCCCCCACCGGTGGGGGAAAATATACTACCCCTACAAAACTAATATTTTGTAACACTCCTAGATAAATTAGTGATGTTAGTGGTTCGAGAAGGGAAATTCATTATCTATGTGTAAGATAAATTATTTGGAATATGCCAATTTCACATTCAAGAACAACTAAAAACCCTAAATTATGAGGGATTACATTGGACGAGGAAATAATCTAAACCTGGTTTATAAAAATCCATAATACATATAGGCATAAGATGTAACTCCAACTCAACTATTTGAAATGAAAACAACTAGGATGGATCCTTAGAAGATAAGGGGTCACTAGCTAGAAAGAGTGCACCGCTCTGGTAGTGAAAAATTAATCATTCAAATCTATAAAGGGAAGTGGGGGCTTGATATTATTTGGTAAAAAACATTTCCAACGGTTTTAAAAAAACCCTTAAGACACATCACTATATCCAAATATATTTAAAAACCCATTGGAAAACATCTCTATACATTAATATATCCCAACATTTTACATAAAATGATTGTAAAAATTCTTATAACCCAACAGTTTTCACAAAACGTTGGGAAAGACTACAATAAATCAATATATTAAACAGTTTGAAAAAACCATTGGGAATTTTATTATATCACAATGGTTTTAAAAACCATTGGGAAAATGGTATTGGTATAACTATGATTTTCATTAGTGTCTTCCATCAAATGGATATGAATTCATCATTCGTGTGGACGACGGACTACTACCTCATGAACTGATTTTATTTGTATGTTATACCCAATTCTCAACCCTGGATACAGTGATTTATTTAATATTTATATATAATATTTATTATATTATTATACCTATGTAATTATAATAAACCCTATACCTTCTTAACTACCAACATGTTGGAAAATAATAATGTCTCTCTTGTGTGTGGAAGACTACCACCATGTGAACCGATGTGATGTGTTTTTCATTTCTATTTTCCTAAAATGTAAATAAGTATAGATTAAATAAATATATTGGTAAAATATTTATACTTCAAAAATTATGATATCACATATACTTTTGTGCTTTATATTCTTTGGGAAAATGATAATGTCATTTGTGTGTATAGTGGACTTCCGCCTCGTGAAGTGATGTGTTTCATTCGTCACATACATTTCACATAGAAGGTAATAAGGATGAGTTTAAATAAACACAAATGATACATATAACATTAAAATTATTTTGTAAATGTAATATATTATTTAACTTTATTTCATTTCATTCATCTAGAAAATGGAAACAACGTTCACGCATAGGTATGACCATCCTTCTTCAAAAACGATATATTTCATTATGTATCTCAAGACATTTATGATTTACTCAATATAAATTTGTATTGAATAAATATGATATTTATATCATGAAAAAAATTATATGATTTAACAATGATAATATTAGGAATATATAAATTAAAAAAAAATAAAATTGTACATGAAAAAATGCAATTATTACACGAAATGTGATTTTAATAAGGAATTGTTGATAAACAAGTAATAAAAGGTATATTAAAACAATATATGATATGATACATATTTTACTTTTTCAGTAATATATGTGTAATTAACATATATTTATTATAAATTAGTTTCTAATGTTTATTAATTAATTCGAAACATAAGGTAAGCGATTTCCATCTCACTTTTTACTTCTATGAGAAGTATGAAATATTCACCACGTTTTTATTTTGTGTGATGCATATACTTCACAAGAATTTATTTTATGATTCTAAACCTATGAATTATAGGGACATACAAATCCATTAGTCTATCAATATATCATGGGAATTATATTTCAAAACTGACCAATGTGGTAAGAGATTTTTGTCTCAATTTACCTTATTTGAGACAAAAGTTATGTTATGCACAAATATTCTTATATGAGGTGTATATACAAGCCAATTTACATGTTATATCATGAATTTACTTTTTAATGGTATTTTATGTTTCATTTAATGATATTCATTAATGGTTATAATGATTTAAAAGATACCAATGGTGTAATGGTTTTATGTTACAACTGCACAGTCAATAAGGGTTGTTTATATTTATGATTTTGATGATGAAAAATATTATCATCAATATTTAAAGAAACTCACCAATGTTATTATCCTATTTATATTTTATGGTAATACATTTTTTCCTTTATTTTCATCTCTTTATGTACTCAATAGTGAAAAATAATTGTTTTATAAAAATTCATCTTTATTTATCTCTTTGGTTGAAAACACATTTTTCTTCCAGTTTTTTTATAAAAATGTTATCAATAATGTCTTTACCATTCACCAAAATAATTAATAAGGTAATTTTTACCCATTTCTTACTTTATAAAAAATGTTTTGGAAGAAATGTTCATGTCATTTTCCCAATAAGGATCATTTGGATTTTACAGAAAATGTGAAAGTAATATTTTTTAATGTGTAAGGAATTAACATTATTTTTATCCATCGTGAACAACTAATTATATTACAGACTCATTTATATGTGTCTATGTTTATTAAAAATATGTTTTCTAAAATTTTTCATGAATTTTTATTTTTAAAAAATAAGTTTCTAATTTTTAAGGATACTTTCATCATGAAATGATTTAATTTATTTTTAAATATTATTTTATAAGTTGTCAGTGTTATTTTCAAAGAAAAATATTTTAAAAATATTTAATGTTTTAAAAATATTTTTTTGAAGTGGAGAGGATATTTTCATTAGAAAAAATTCCAAAAGATTATTCTTTCAAAATAAATTTTCATCTAAGATGAGATCCTTTTATGTTACTAAGGATTTACTATGTATATCATACAATGATACCATTCTTATTATTTCACTGAATAGTTCATATTTATGATGATAATAAGTTTATTAAACCCGATTATTTTCCATGAGTTGTACAATGATAATATTATTATGAAAGCCACTTATTTTCCACATGTTATTCATTGATAAAAAGATTAAATGATTATAAAACATGGTTCTTTTCCACAGGTTATATCATGATGAAATGTTTATGAAATCCATATCTTTTCATGCGTTTTAGTATGATAAACGTTTTATGTTCATATGGAACATATATGTATGATTTTAATTATGTGATTGTGGTTTTTTACAACAATGTGTGGTGGTTATGTTATCACCAAGATGGATAATACCCATATCTGTAACACCCCAAGCTTCTACGATACGCTTTTCGTTGAATAATGCAATAGCGTGTGTTGTACGCAACATCGAGTTCTAACACACCACAACCAATCAAAAAAGCCGTTATGAATAGTAATACCCACTATTGGAAATTTATAAATTTTATGTTTCAAAATGGACTTCATTTTTGGATTCGGAATATCGAATTAATCTTAGGGAGAATTTTTGATATTTTTCTGAAAAACATCATTTTTTTGATTAATAGTGAAACCACTAAGTGGTAGTTATGAAACTGATTTTTTCATAAAACTTAATTTTCCACTTCTATGAGTGGAATTTCAAAAATCTGAGAGACACAGTTAATATCAAGGAGTAAAATGTGGTTCAATGGGATGAAAATTATTTTTGTTGAATAGTAACTTTTTTCTTTTATTTACCACGGTTAAAAGTAAATAGGGTAATTAAGGGTAAAAATAATATTAATATTACCCTAACAAATGAAATAATTCTATTGGACAAGTGTATCTCGACCAAAAAAACCTTAGGAATAAAATATTATCATTTAGGTCCACTTGGATTAGATTAGGACATTTATTATTATATAATTTAAAGAATAGTTAAAAGAGTTAAAATCAATGTTTATTTACTAAAACATTTTTAATATAGGGTTATTCATAAGATAAATTAGATTATAAATATTCATTAGAAAGGTAAAAATATTTCCTGCATTATTGAATTTTATTTATAATTTTTAGACATTAAATAATTTAATTTATTTATGACACAATGATGATGTAGTAATTACCATAATAATGAAAAATTAAAATAATTGATATTATAAACACCGAAATAAATATAATTTAAGACTTTTTATAAATTAAACTAATTTTATAGGATACTAAAACATGTTAGGATTGATTTAATTAACTTTTTACGAAGTAATAATTCTTTTATGATTTTTTAAAAAATCAATTATTTAATAGTTTCAACATTGACATAAAAGAGTTTTTAAAACAAATATTATATTCTTAAATGATATTAAATTCTTAAAAATCTAAAGTTCGGCCAAAATACTTATATCATGATAGTTGTATCATTAATGGACCACTTGGGGTCTCATAGAGGTATATAGAAAGTTTATTAACTATATATTATAACAATACAAAGTGACATGGTAAGTGTCAAACTAATTATCTAAGAGTTAAAACTAAAATATAAGGTTAATATAATAACCCAAACCTGTATAAAATCTATTGGTTGAGTGGTTTTAGACCCATACCCACCTTAACATTTAAATAATCCTCTTTGGATCTATTATAAACCTAATATTAATTTATTATAAAATAATATTTCTAGCTTTTCCAAAGGTGCCCCTCACCCCTATTATAAAAGGGCACTCCCCCTTCTCATTATTTCACTTCTTCAAATCCTTTTCGTTCATCCAACCCCTACCCAAATACTCTCTCAACTTCCCTAACTACAACCTAGAGGCCTTAGTTTGATCAGAAATCCAACCTAAGGAGCCCTTTTGATCAAATCATAAGGAAGAACTCGAAGAAGAGATAATGTTTTCACCACCCTTTTTCAAATTCATTTCTTCTTCAACTTCTTCTTTCTTTGTCAATCCCATTATAAAATAATGAATCCAGTATCTCCTATATACTGGAATATTATTATAAATATGGTACAACCATATTCTGTATTCTATCCATCCTTTGAATGACATGTTACCATACGTGCGTACGTACGGCTTACCGTCTCCACGTCGTGGTGTAATTGTTACTCAATATATTATTATTTGGATTTGTATAATAATGATTTTTAATTCATGTAAATAATAAATATAACATAATAATGATTCTGTATATTTGATAAAACATCCAATTAAATATTATTTTAACATAAAAAGAATTATATTGTCACTCGTGCGTACGTATGGACTACCGTCTCCACGAACGCGATGAGATTCATTCTCCATCGTATCCATCAAAGTATAATTCCCATTTGATGATTAATAATAGTATCTAAGGACTTTATATCATTATGGATATTAATAAGATACAACCTCTCCATGACAAACACGTCTTACGTAAAAAAACATATAAAAGAGAACGAGTAAGTTAACACCCGAAACAATGATAATACTAAGAAATTATTAACATATCAATGTTAAAAGATCATATATGATATCATATTGATGTATATTATTCTTTTATAATTTAATAACAATTATTTCACCATTATACAGGATGTTAACCTACCCCCAACCAAAGAAAAGTAAAAGGTATGAGTTTATTTCTCAATCTCTTCATTATCTGAGGTTGTTTATACGTAATAATCTACTGGGATTTCTTTATCATCCACATCCATGTTTCTTAAAAATGTATTTCAAAACATTTTTACCATTTACTAGATTATGGGTTAAAGTCATTTATACCCTTGTTGACTTTTATATGTGGTTTATAAAGGAATCTTTCCATCGTTTTCAAAACAAGGTCCTTTTTAACCTTTTCGACCGAATTAAGGTAAGAATGTTTTTTAACTTATTCGGTGGGTGCATCTATTTTCTTCCATTATAAAATCATCGAAGCTTCCCTTAAAAAAATATATAAATATTTTCAAATAAACGTTTTTATTTTATAAATATATGACTATTAAATGATTTCAAAATAGAAAGAGATATTTCTCTAAAAAGAGTTTTGATTTAATCTATGTCAACATCCTTTGATGGATTTTAAGCTTATTTGAAGTTGATTTATTATAATACAAAACATCCATATTTTATTTAAGTTTTTTTGATATGTTTAACTATGGATGTGCTATTTTTATACCATTCATAGTTTATGGAGGAAGTATTGACATTTTTTATGCTAGTTTTAATATGAATGCTTATGTTATGTTTAAACCAGTTCATATGAGGAATTAATTAGGCTTAATATATGACGGGTGGAGCCTGCTATAGCTCTTAGATGCATCGGTACGTCTCAGGAGTCAAACTAGTGTCTTGGCACAAGGCCTTGGAAAAATCTTATTTGTAGTCTTGGCAGGAGGCCTTGGCTATGTGGTTATGATAGTCTGGCATTATGAATTCCATAATTATGAAAGTGGTTATTGATATTTCATGTGATTATTCGATTAGTAGAATATCCATGTGAATAAGTAAATGGAATTATTTCATTTTTCTTTTGCCATACTATGTTGAAGTTCATGTTTAGAAGGCTTTTGTTTTAGTTATAAATTGCCTTAAATGTTTATTCTTATTTATGAAAGTTTCCACTATATTGTTATCCATACTTGGCATTTGAGCTCACCCATTTTCTATGTTTTATTTTTCCCAGGATGTGAAGAAGTAAATTATGAATGACATGTAGGGATAGTATGAGGGGATAATAGTGTGGACTATGGAGGCTATGTTGTTGTAGATTTCATTTTTATGATGTAATGCAAAACTTTATGAATATATCTACTGTTTACAAGGCTACTAAACTAATCGGTCATTCGAGATTTGATCTTTCTTGTGATCATGCCAATGTTTTGTAATAATGTAGAAACTCTAGGTAACTGGTTTCGGGGCGTTACAGTTGGTATTAGAGGAAGTTTAGTACAAACCTTGGAAGCTATATTTAGATAAACTCTGATTAGAGCACATAGATTTAATATGGTCTTTTAGGAATAGTATAGAAGAAATTCGTAGAATTTTGGTATTGTAGAGATTTTATGAGTTTTCCGAACAATACATCCCTGTCTGGATACGAGCAGAAAGAGGCAGCTCTGGCACAGATGTACCTAGGGGTAAAACCCGAAAACACCGCAGTGAGCTAGACTGTAATGGGAACTGGTGCATGACAACAGGCCTTGCTGCACTCTTGGTTACGACACTCCCGGGGGATATTCTTTGGATAACTCTCAATTTATTTATAAATAATTATGAAGGGTTTATGAGTATATACTTCCTCAGAGAAAACATTTTTTTGATTATGGATTATATCCATAAATAGTTCAATTTATGTAAAGTGTTTTATAAGTATAGAATTATGTATTTTGATTCATAACCTGATCTAGTTTATGCCATTGTTTAGAAATGGCGCCTAGTGGAAGAAATGGGAACCATATCAATGCACGCACTCCATGTAGGGATTGACCTCCTGCTCAAGATAATTATATTGGAGCCGGTGATGCAATTGGTGTTGATCAAATAATCACCATATTGGGAAAACTCACTCATGTTATGAATAATAACCTTACCCGTATGGAGCACCCTGATCCACAGCATGGAGGATAAATGTTAGATCACTTCATGATGCAATAACCACCAACATGAAATGGGAGTAAAAATCCTTTAGTAGCTGAGAAATGGATAAATTCCTTAGAAAAAATATTTCAGGCTTTGGGGAGTAGTGAAAGGGAAAAAGTTATCATGATAGTTTACCACCTCACTGGAGATGCTGATCAATGGTGGTCATTGATTTAAAACATTAAGGAAGATGATGAAGTATCAAATATGGAATGGTGGGAGTTCAAATATCTGTCTTTAGAAAAATACATTCCTCGCGACCATTGACCAGATATGGAAAGGAAATTTATGAGTCTGAGATAAAAGGAGGATGAGAATGTCACAAAGTATGAGGCTAAATTTACAAGATTAGCAAGGTATGATGGAGATTATATACGTAACCCATGAAGTAAGATTGATCGTTTATTTTATGGGTTAAAACCATTTCTCTGTCGAGAATTAGTCTCACAATCCTTCTCATCGTACGAAGACATTGTCTCATGTGCTATCAAGACAGAAAATGAATTATCTAAGTCATATGACTTTAATGAAAAGAAAGAGAAGAAGAGATCTAATGATCAATCTGGGAATAGAAATAAGGGGAAGAAGGGAAAGGTTGAATATCCATCATGTGGTAAATGTGGGAAGAAACACTCTGGTACTTGCTTGAAGAGAATGGGTGTCTGTTATAAGTGTGGTAAAAAAGGCCACCATGCTCATGATTGCAAAGGGAAGAAGGAAGCTACCAATGTTCAGTGCTAAAATTGTAGGGAGATGGGACATTATGCAAATGAATGTCATGAGGGTTAGGGGAACTTACCTCAGAAAAGGCCACGGGATCAAGGCCAAGCATAGGCTATCACTACTGCTAAGGTAGAAGCTCAGAAAGACGTGGTGGCAGGTAATTTAATGGTTTCATCATGTTTAGAAAAATCAATATTTGATTCTGGATCATCACATTGTTTCATATCGTCCCAGTTTTCTAAGAAAATTATATATTTACAATTTTATTTAACAAGGGAGTTGTCAGTTAGAAGTCCTAAGGGAAGTATCATTGCAACAATGTTTTTTGAATCAGTCCCCAGTAGAGCACAAAAATTTTCTTTATCTGCTGATCTCATCGTCATACCTATGATTGAGCTTGATATAATCCTTGGTATGGACTGGCTTTTGGACCATGATGCGAAGATTTATTGTAAGAAGAAAGAGGTTATGATTCTTGATGATGATGATGATAAGGAACACCTTATCTTTAGAGAAGAATCATCACCACCCAATTCTTACCGAGATTCTCCCCCAGTAGCTCAACTAAATTCAATTTTTGGGGAGTAAGAGAATGAAATGACTATGGGTGAGGAAATGAATGTTCAAATATAGGATGTACCTGTTGTGAAAGAATCTGAATTTGTGTTTCTGGACGATTTACCTGGACATCCTCCAGAATGAGACGTTGAGTTTTCCATTGATTTTATTCCTGGATCAAGGCCTATATCGAAGACCCCTTATAGAATGGACACTATAGAATTAGTTGAACTAAAGAAAAAACTAGAGGAATTGATTAATAAAGGATTTATTCGCCCTAGTGTATCTCCATGGGGAGCCCCTGTTCTTTTTGTAAAAAAGAAAGATGGATCTATGAGGTTATGTATCGACTACAGGGAGATCAATGCTATAAAAATAAATAACAAGTATACCCTACCTCTCATTGATGATTTATTTGACCAACTACATGGAGATCAATACTTTTCAAAGATTGAAATTCGATCTGGATACCATCAGTTGTGTGTAAAGAAGGAAGACATTCTGAAGACAGCATTTTGATCCACGTACGGGCATTACGAGTTTACAGTAATTCCTTTTGGATTGAATAATGTACCCTCTGTATTCATGGATCTGATGGATAGAGTTTTCAAGGAATATCTCGATGAATTTATGGTGGTATTTATTGATTATATCTTGGTATACTCCAAAATCTACGAAGATCATGAAAATCACTTGCGAATTATCTTGAAGACTCTGAGAAGACATGAATTATATGGGATGATTAGCAAGTGTGAATTCTGGCTTCATGATATTTATTTTCTTGGCCATATTGTCTCTAATGATGGAATCTCTGTTGATACTTCTAAGACCAAGGCAATCCAAGAATGCCCAGCACCGACAAGTATAACTGAGGTACGTAGTTTTATTTGTTTAGCAGCTTATTATCGACGTTTCGTCCAGAATTTTGCCCGGTTGGCTAACCCATTAACAATGCTCACACGTAAAGGGGTTAAATTTGGTTGGACAAAAGAGTGTGAAGAATGTTTCAAATAACTGAAGAGATGATTAGTTAATGCTCCTATATTGACTCTACCATCGAGAAATGATGGGTTTGTTATTTATAGTGATGCATTGAAGAAAGGACATGGTTGTGTCCTTATGCAAAATCATAGAGTCATTGCCTATGCATCACGACTGTTGAAAATTCATGAGAAAAAAATCTTAATCATGATCTCAAGTTAGCAGCTATGATCATTGCTTTGAAGATATAGAGGCACTACCTCTATGGTGAAAAATGTGAGATTTAGACTGATCACAAGAGTTTGAAGTATATTTTCTCATAAAAAGAACTCAACATGAAGAAAAAGAGATGGATTGAATTACTCAAGGATTATGATTGTACGATACACTACCACCCAGGGAAAGCAAACAAGGTGGCAGATGCTTTGAGCAGAAAATATCATGGAGTTTTGAACAATATGAGAATTGAAAGGGATCCAATTTTCATGGATCTAGTGAAGATGGACATGGGAATAACCATGGAAGGTGAAACATCAATTCTTTTTCAAATGGTTGCCAAACCATCTTTACTAGAAAGGATTAAGAGTTCTCAGACTAATGATAAATAATTACAAAAGAAAATTAAAGATGTGAATTATGGGAGATTGAGAGACTCTGTGTATGAAGATGGAATTTGGAAATTTGGGAAGAGGCTTTGTGTTTCCGATATTCCTGATCTAAAAATGGAATTGCTGGATGTTTCCCATAGTTTAAATTTCTCTATACACCTTGGGAGCACCAAAATGTATAGAGATTTGAAGGAACATTTTTGGTGGGACAACATTATGGGGGATATTTCTGATTTTGTGTCAATATGTATGGTTTTTCAATAAGTGAAAGATGGAAGGCAACAGCCTGGAGGATTCATGCAACCTCTTCTCATACCGGAGTGGAAATGGGACAATATTTCGATGGACCTTTTCATGGGGATAACAAAGACTCCTAGAAGGAACGATGTAATATGGGTTATTGTTGATCGTATTACCAATTCAACACATTTTTTTGCTATAAGAGAAGATCTACCATTGGAACGTCTAGCAAGACTATACATTAATGATGTTGTGAGACTTCATGGAGTACCCCTATCGATTGTTTCTGATTGTGATCCCTATTTGACTTCAATATTCTCGAAGAGTCTTCAGAAATCCCTGGATACTAAAATTCATTTGAGCACTGCCTCCCACCTACAGACATATGGACAATCATAATGGACTATTCAAACCTTAGAAGACATTTTGAGATCTTGATCACTTGAATTTTAGGGTATGAGGGATCAATATTTACATTTGGTATAATTTTCCTATAACAATATCTTCCATTCAAGTATTCAGATGGCACTATATGAAGCGTTATACAGAAATAGATATCGCACACCAACCTGTTGGAATGACATTGGTGAAAGAAAACTTGTAGGCCCAGAACTTGTGGAGTACACGATGGAAAAGGTGAATGTAATCCAAAATCACATCAAAGAAGCTCAAAGTAGGAAGAAGAGCTATGCCGATAATCGAAGGAAGGATTTGGAATTTCAAGTCGGTGACCATGTTTTCCTAAAAGTATCTCCATGTAAGGGAGTCATACGTTTTGGTAAGAAAGGTAAATTGAGTCCCAGTTACATCAGACATTTCGAGATTGTAGAACGAATTGGGGTTGTAGCTTACCGATTGGAAATGTCTCCAAGTCTCTCCAAAGTTCACGATGTGTTACATGTATCTCTATTGAGGAAATACATCCCTGACCCAATGCATGTACTCACCGATGAGGAATTAGAACTGGAACCAGATCTATCTTATTGCGAAGATCCCATAACGATTCTTGATACAAGAGAACATGTATTGAGAAACCAGATGACTCGTCTGGTAACAGTCTTGTGGAGAAACCATAATATGGAAGAGGCAACGTGGGAACCCGAGGAACTTATGATGAAGAACCACCCGAGTCTATTCATGCGGTAGTATTATAGAAACATCGAGGATGAAATTATTTTAAGGAGGGGAGAATGTAACACCCCAAGCTTCTACGATATGCTTCTCTTTGAATAATGCAATAGCGTGTGTTGTACGCAACATCGAGTTCTAACACACCACAACCAATCAATCTAGCCGTTATGAATAGTAATACCCACTTTTTGAAATTTATAAATTTAATTTTTCAAAATGGACATCATTTTTTGGATTCGGAATATCGAATTTATCCTAGGCTGAATTTTTGGTATTTTTCTGAAAAACTTCATTTTTTTGATGAATAGTGAAACCACGAAGTGGTAGTTAAAAAACTGAATTTTTCATAAAACATAATTTTACCGCTTCTGTGAGTAGAATTTTGAAAATATTAGAGACACGGTTAATATCAAAGAGTAAAATGTGGTTCAATGAGATGAAAATAATTTATGGTGAATTGTAACTTTTTACTTTTATTTACCACTGTTAAAAGTAAATAGGTTAATTAAGGGTAAAAATAATATTAATATTACCCTAAAAAATGTCATAATTCTATTGTACAAGTGTATCTCGAACAAAAACAACCTTAGGAATAAAATATTATCATTTAGGTCCACTTGGATTTGATTAGGACATTTATTATTATTTAATTCAAAGAAGAGTTAAAAGAGTTAAAATCAAAGTTTATTTACTAAAACATTTTTAATATTGGGTTAAACAATAAGATAAATTAGATTTTAAATATTAATTAGAAAGATAAAAATATTTCGTACATAATTGTATTTTTTTTATAATTTTTGGACATTTAATAATTTAATTTATTTATGACACAATGATGATGTAGTAATTATCATAATAGTGAAAAATTAAAATAATTGATATTTTAAACACCCAAATAAATATAATGTGACACTTTTTATGAATTAAACTAATTTTAAAGGATAATATGACATGTTTGGATTTATTTAATTAACTTCTTTTGAAGTAATTATTCTGTTATGATTTTAAAAAAAATCAATTATTGAATAGTGTCAAAATTGACATAAAAGAGTTTTTAAAACAAATATTAAATTATTAATTGATATTAAATTCCTAAAAATATAATGTTCGGCCAAAATACTTATATTATGATAGGTGTATTATTAATGGACCAATTTGTGGTCTCTTGGTGGTATATAGTGTGTTTATTAACTATATATTATAAAAATAACAAAGTGACATGGTAAGTGTCAAACTAATTAACTTAGAGTTAAAACTAAAAGATATGGTTAATATAATGACCCAAACCTATCTAAATTCTATTGTTTGAGTGGATTTAGACCCATACCCACCTTAAACATTAAATAATACACTTTGGAGAAATTAGAAACTGAATATGAATTTATTATAAAATAATATTTCTAGCATTTCTAATGGTGCCCATCACCCCTCTTATAAATGGGCACCCCCCTTCTCATTAATTCACACCTTAAAAGCCTTTTGGTTCACCCAAACCCTACCCAAATACTCTCTAATATTTCCTCACTACAACCTAAAAGCCATAGTTTGATCAGAAATCCATCCTATGGATCCCTTTTGATCAAATCAAAAGGAGGAACCCGAAGAAGAGGTAATGTTTTCACCACCCTTTTTCAAATTGATTTCTTATTCAACTTATTATTTCATTGTTATTCCCATTATAAAATAATGAATCCAGTGTCTAATATATACTGTAATATTATTATAAATATGGTAAAACCATATTCAGTATTCTATCCATCCTTTGAATGACATGTCACCATACGCGTGTGCGTACGGCATACCGTCTCCACGTCGTGGTGTAATTGTTATTCAATATATTATTATTTGGATGGGTATAATAATGATTTTTAATTCATATAAATAATAAATATAACTTTATAATGATTCTGTATATATAATATATCATCCAATTTAATATTAATTTAATTTCAAAATAATGATATTGTCGCTCGTGCGTACGTACGGACTACCGTCTCCACGAACGTGATGAGATTCATTCTCCATCGTATCCATCGAAGTCTAATTCTCATTTGATGATTAATAATAGTATATAAGGACTCAATATCATTCTGTATATGAATAAGATACAACCTATCCCTGAAAAACACGTCTTAAGTAACAAAATATATAAAAGAAAACGAGTAAGTTAACACCAGAAACAATGATAATACTAAGATATTATTAACAAATCAATGTTAAAAGATCATATATGATACCATATTGATGTATATGATTATTGTATAATTTATTAACAATTATTTCACCATTATATAGGAGGTTAACCTACCCCCAACCAAGGAATAGTACTAGGTAAGGGTTTATTTCGCAATCTCTTCATTATTCGAGGTTGTTTATATGTAAAAATCTACAAGGATTTCATTATCATCCACGCCCATGTTTCTTAAAAATGTATTTCAAAACATTTTTAGTATTTACTAGAATATGGGTTAAAGTCATTTATACAATTTTTGACTTTTATAAGTGGTTTATAAAGGGATATTTCTGTCATTTTCCAAACAAGGTCCTTTTTAACCTTTTCGACAGAATTAAGGTAAGAATGTTTTTTAACTTTTTCAGCGGGTGCAGCTATTTTCCACCGTTATAAAATCTTCAAAGCTTACCTTAAAAGCTTATAATAATATTTTCAAAGAAAATGTTTTATTTTATAAATATATGACTCTTAAATTATTTTGAAAATAGAAAGAGATATTTCTCTAAAAAGAGTTTTGATTTCATCTAGGTCAACATCCTTTGATGGATTTTAAGCTTATTTGAAGTTGATTTATTATGATACAAAACATCCATATTGTATTTAATGTTTTGTGATATGTTTGACTGTGGATGTGTTATTTTTATGCCATTCATGGTTTATGGAGGAAGTATTGACATTTTGTATGCTAGTTTTAATACGAATTTTTATGTTATGTTTAAACCTGTTCATATGAAGAATGCACTGGACTTAATATGTGACGGGTGGAGCCCGCTATAGCTTCTCGATGCATCGGTAGGTCTCATGAGACAAACTAGTTTCTTGGAACAAGGCCTTGGAAAAATATTATTTGTAGTCCTGGCACGAGGCCTTGGCTATGTGGTTATGATAGCTAAGCATTATGCATTCCATAATTATGAAAGTGGTTATTGATATTGCATTTGATTATTCGATTAGTATAATATCCATGTGAATAAGTAAATAGAATTATTTCACTTTATTTTTTCCATACTATGTTGAAGTTCAAGTTTAAAAGGCTTTTTTTTAGTTATACATTGCCTTAAATGTTTATTCTTATATATGAAAGTTTCTGCTATATTGTTATCCTTACTAGGTATTTGAGCTCACCCCTTTTCTATGTTTTATTTTTCCCAGGATGTGAAGAAGTAAATTATGAATGACCATCAGGGATAGTATGAGGGGATAAGAGTGTGGAGTATGGAGACTATGTTATTGTATTTTTCATTTTTATGATGTAATGGAAAACATTATGAATATATCTAGTGTTTCCAAGGATATTAAACTAATCAGTCTTTGGAGATTTGATCTTTCTTGTGATCATGAAAATGTTATGTAATAATGCACCAACTCTAGGTAACTGGGGTCTGGGCGTTACAATATCTACCTCTAATGCATTGGGTAATTATTCATATCCAATAAGATAAACAGGACTGGAATAGGGAGTCAACAAAATTTTGGAATTGAATTTTCCCATAATGATAGTCTTGGATGTAATCCTTTTTTACTACAATAGTTTTGGGAGTGAACACATTCCATTATGATAGTCTTAGTAATTACCCTTTAACTACTATGGAAATTATTTTATATGCATTTTCGTATGACACAATTCTATACCTTATGAAATTTTTACTCTCTCACGGATAAAGTCATTTGATTCTATTATGCTCATGTCTTATGAACTAAAAATATTTATACCATTACCCAAGATTATAATCTCTGATATGTATGCTATGTCTCTCAAATGTTATCATCATATTCTCATACCATTTTTCTCATGTTATGTTTACATATCTCACAGATTTACCTTTACTAAGAATTTGATCTCACCCATTCATATGTTTATTTTCACTATGTTATAGAGAAACGTATTATGTATGATTTGTTTAAGATGGGTGACAGTTATAAATAACAAAGTTATACATGATATAGTTCACCTATGGACTAATTATTTATGCTTCCATGTTTCTAAAGGCACTATACCATTATGATCTGGAAGCTTATTTTTGTGAAATGTAATAAACGATCATCAAAAAATGATTTAATGTATATGTATGAAAATATACAGTGATTGAAGTTGGTATTATAAGATATATTTAGATATTATTTGGAAACTAGTATAATAATTTTTTTATAACCCTTAGGATAAGTGTAATTATAGGGTAAAATCCAAACATTTTGGGGAGGAAGAGATTATGTGGTTTTCCTAGAAATTAATATCTTGGTAAATACAAAAATTGGAGGTTGTTATGGAATATATGTACATATGGAAAATAACTCCAAATAAGTCATGAAGGTATTCAGTCAAGTGTGACCCTGTAAAAGAAAACATGTCTTACCATGAACCTACTTTTACACTCCTAAGGAATATTCTTTGGTTAAATCACATCATCTTTATGAACCAACATGAAGGATTTGAGTAGATGATCATCATGTATGAACTTGGTTAATCCTAATGTGTCATAGATTTAAAAGAAATCTTCTTAATTTATATATCCATAATTATTTTTCATGACTATATGATTTTATACAATGATTAGTGTTTCTCACACTATGATTTTTGGTTTTAGTAAATTTTGGGATGTAAAAGGAACTGGATTAACATTGATTATGATATAAAATGTTTTGACGACAAAAAAAATCAAGTGACTACTGTAGTGAAGGGTATTGTGATTATGCCAAATTACTTTTCGGGATATATGATTAACAACTTCTATCTCCACTAATTCTAAGACTGACCAATGAAGAGAAGGATAGAGTTTTCAGATAGCACTAGTGGAATATCCCATGGGGGAAACAAGATTCTATTTCCTATATGTCTAGAATCTAGTAATAATAACCCATGTGAATGTCTCATTGGAACAATAATATGTTTTGAATGTTTACAATAAGTACAAAAAACAATTCATTTAAAATTAAAAAATGAAATTTTTGGTTAATTAAATGGATGGGAATAATGGTCTCCATGAGGTTTTATCAATGGTAGAATGTTTTATATGTGGTATGTATGGACATTATACAAATCAATTTCCTTGGGAGAAATATTGTGAAGAGAATAAACACGGTAGTATGAGTAATGGTTATACTATTGATGATAAAGAGACAACAATCAACATATGGAAGGTATGGGATGTTCTAATTATATTGTTTATGTTGAATATAAGAATAATTATCAAATTGAGGAAGATAAATTTTAATACATTATTCATAATTCATAATATAAGAAATATGTATTAAGGAATAAGATGATGAATAATAGTTAATTGTTAAGAATGAAATGGGATTATTAAAGTTTCTATGTATTCGAATTAAATAATTATGTTTTACTTATAATCAAATATATAAGGATTCTTCTATTCATTATTTACACAAAGTATTTTCAAGAATATGTTGATCGGTACTAATGAACTAAAAACGTGATTTACTAAAAATGTGATATTTTATAAAAAACAAATTATTAAGCAAAGGTAACCCTTATATTTTTTTTATTTAGATAACTATGTCGGGATAAACAGATTTTTTATATAAATAGAGTAAACTAGATAATATTGATGACCTTTTAACTGATTAATAATTTTTGAAAAAATGGGTTTATGTTATCATTGATGGAGTTTACATAATAATTGGATTTATAGAATCTATTAAATAATATATCATTTCAATCATGGAATGAGGATGTATGTATGTTTTCAATAAGGTTTTATAGAATTTTGTGGCATTACCATATTTCATGAAAACATATTATCAATATATTGACATATTTTGTATTTAAAATTAATATCAAATTCATTTATTTCGGTGGAATAATGATAATTTGATTTTGTATATTTAGTTTCCATTTTTATAAATGTTTGGATTTTAATTATTTTCACACATGGAGGACCCTTAAGATTTAAAATTTATGAAATTTATTAAGTTGAACTTTGGATGTTATTGGATAACTGGTTCGAAAAATTAAATATTTGTTAGTAACTACAAAAAGAATGAATGAATTTTCATTATTTTATAGATCCTATGATCCTATAGTGCTTCAAGAATAAAAAAAAATCTTAAATTATTAATGTAGTATATAATGATGAAATTGAACAAATCACAACCAAAGGATAAAATTGTGCTTATAAAATGGAATGAAATCAACTAAGTAGATATTATCATTAAAATTTGAAAACAATAGGAAAATGATCCTAAAATAAAATTTTATCCAATTACCATAATTTATAATGATATCGAATTCCATTTCACACCCTTTTTGTTTATGGTTATGTGGTTTTTAACTTTAACATGATCATTCACTTTCATTTAATCAAGGATCTCTATCACTCCCATCATTATTTGGACATAATGCTTTTATTATATTTACAAATATTCACTTCAGACCTATGTTCTCTTATTTGAAAACATAGGATGTTTTTTATATATGACTTTCACACATAAATTTATTTTCAATATGATGTTTTATTACCCCTCTTGACGACGTGGTTTTCCAAAAAAAGTACTTCTAAATGTTAAATGCTTACTTATCAAGCACATGTTCAAATTGAGAGGATGAAATATTTTTAATGGTGTAGAATGCAACATCCCAAAATTTTGTGAACTATTTTTTTCAAAAAGAACTGAACATTTATATATTTTTCATTACATTTTACACTTATTTTATCTTTCATTAAACATAATAAGGAGTTTATATTTCATTACATGCAACACCGATTTAAAAAAAATACTATTAAAATATTATTACTTAATATAAAATTTATCACATAGTCATTGGAATTTTGGGTATAAATTAGAGTAAGTAAATTATGAAAATATATTATTTACACATGTATATTAAGTAATTATTTGATGTCAAAATAATTAGAAATGAAAATAAGAACCATTTGAAAACTAAAGAAATCATTTTCTATAAAAACATTTAATGTAAGGTAATGTTTTTTACATTAATAAATTAAAAAAATTAGTGATTTTTAAGACCAATTTATATATTACATTTTCAGTAAATGTTTTGGCATTCATAGTTTTTGTTTTCGAGTAAATAGTTATGAAATATTCCAAATTTTCTCTTAAAAATAATATTTTTAAAAAATATTTTTATTACATTTTGGGAACTTAATTTTATATTTTTTTCCAAATTTGAAAATAAATTATTTTAAAAAATAAACTTCATTTTTCAAGTAATAATTTAAAAATTATAGTGGGGATTATTTTTGATAATTTTCTAAAAAGATACATTTTTCAATTAATAGTGAAAAATACTCCTTTAAATTTATATATATAATTTTTTTAAGCATTTTAAAACATAAAAAATTATAATGGTTTTAAATTAAAAAGTAGTTTAATTATATTTCTATTATTACAATTTATGTCATTTTAGTCAATTTTATCTTAAATATCTATTTAAAAACCTTTTAGACTTGAATATTTTCTCTTTGGAAAATAGATTTCTCATCTCGACTGTATTATTAATATGAAATTAAATTTTACCACATCTATGAATGAAATTTTTAAAAATAGTTTAAATATTTTTATTAAGAATATTTTATATAATATAATTAGGTCAAATTAATATTTTACTATAATTTGTTGTAAAATTAGCAGAAATTATTTAATAGAGTTAAGCTAAAAATCGGTTTATCAGGGTGTTAGAATAAAACAATAAGGGTTAAAAATTACTCAAAACAGATCAAAAATAAATTGGATGACCATATTTTGAAATTATTTCTTTTGGGTTTATTAATGAGTCATTTTGACCCTTTTGGAATGTGAAAATCATGGTTACACCATTTTCTTTAAATAAAATTCTTGTGTACCACTTACCTCGCTTATAAGAGAACACCCCCTCTACCCTCTTATTAACACTTAAAAAACATTTGAATCTTCCGAGAAACTCCAATAAAATTTTCTTAATTACCTCCTATTATCCTAAAATTCATATTTTCTTCATAAATCTAACATAAGATTCATTTTGGTGCAATCCAAAAGAAGATGTCCAAAGATGTTGTAATGTCCCTATCCGGGTATTTTATTTCATTTCATATTCCACATCTTTCAATTATTGTTAAAACATGATGATATGAAAAAATTAGTTTCTCCCATATACTTTTATTTTATTATGTTTATTTAATTACATAAATATATCTAATCTTTCGTCAAATGTTATACGAAATCATCGTTCATGTGTATGGAAGACTACAACCTTATGAACCGATGTTATTCGTTTTCCATTACCAACTATAAAGGTTTGATATAATGATGGATTTAATGTTTATATATATATATATTATATATGATATTATTATAAATATTTAATTATAATTCCACATCTACCTTCTTACCTCCCAAACCATTGGAAAATACTAACGGCACTCATGTATTTGAAGGACTACCACATTACGAACTGATGTTACGCATTTTTTATTTCTATTTTAGTAGTATGGTAATATGGATAGTTTAAATATATATATTTGTAACATATTCATAGTTATATAATTATTAAATCACATATAACTATTTACTATTCATTCCATCGGAATGAAATAACGTCACTCGGGTGTACGGAAGAATACCACCTCATGAAGCAATGTAATTCGTTATTCAAAAAAGCTCTAATGGAAGTAAATAAAAACATGATTAAAAAATATTATGTGATATATATGAAATAAAAATTATTCTATAATGGTAATATATTTTTTTTCTTTCTTTCAGTTCATCTTTTGGGAAAATTGAAACAACGTTCATGCGTACATATGTCCAACCTTCTCCATGAACAGTATATTCCATTTTCTATCAATAAAATTATCGATTACTCAAAATAAATATATAAGGAATATTTGTTATATTTATATAATGTTTTTTATTTTGGATATAATGTAACCATGGAAAATTTAAAGTACAATATAAAACAAAATCAAAACATACACTAAAATCAATGCAGTTATTACCCGAAACGTGATTTTAACAAGGAATTATTGATAAAAGGTTATTAAAAAGTAATAATTGAATCATATGGTTATGTAATATAATTATAATAAATGTATATTTTTATAATATTTGTTCAAACATGTATAAAGGAATTTGAGTTTTAAGTTAAGGTATTTTTGTCTGACTGTTTACTTCTGCGAGACACATGCCTTATCCACCACCTATTTCTATTCTGTGGAAGATATAATTCCCATAAATTTATTTTATGATGATTATATTGTAAATAATAAGGATTTATATATCCATTTTATTATCTATCTTTCATGGATTTTACTATTGAAATGTTACCAAAGTTGTAAGCGATTGTTGTGTCAACTCGCCTTATTTGGGACATAAGTTATGTTTCACACCTATATTCTTATATATAGTGATTATAATTATCATTTAACAAGTTATAAAATCAATATAATTATTATCATGATATTTAAAGTCTCATTTTATTTTATTCTTTAATGTGGCCTACGATTTAAAATATTCCAAAGTGGTAAAGGTTTGAATTTACAATCTCATTGTTTATCGGGATTGTTTAAGTTTATGCTTCCAATGATGAAATTTTATAATATTCCCCTAAAAAAACTAATTAATTTTTTTCCACTAGTTATTTCTGGGGAATACATGGTTTCCTATCATTTTAATCTTTTTATGTGTATAGTATTTTATAAGAATGACTGTTAAAAAAATAATCTTTATTTATCTATTTTGAAAAAACCCATTTTTTTCCTGAAAACCATGTATTCTAAAAAATATTTTAAAAAATGTTTATAACATTCTCAATAGGATTTACGGACAAAATTTTTACCAATTTTTTAATTTTTTTAAAAATATTAGAGGATTTTTTATGTCATTTTCTAAATAATATCCTTTTTACTTTTATCAAAAATGTGAAAAGAATATTTGTTTTAAGGTGCACAACATGAACGATTTTTGTACCATCATTATCAAATAATTATTTTACATATTACTTTATATTTTTAAAATATTATTTAAAAAAATATTTCCAAAAAAGTTACTTTTTAGTTTAAAATGTAATTTTTCATAAAGTAAGGTATATTTTCTTCAAGAAATGATTTAAATGATTTTAAAAACATTTTTTATAAGTTTTAAATGTTTTTTTTGAAGAAAAGGAATTTGAAAATATATTTATTTTATTTTTGAAATTAGAAATACTATTTTCCTCAAGAAACATTCCATGTTATTTTTCTTTCAAAATCAGTTTCCATATATGATGGAATCATTTGATGTTACTTTTTCTTTACTAATAATATAGTTGAGCGTTTCCATTATAATTCATTCTATGAATGGTTGTTTATGATGAAATGATATTTATGAAACCCATTTCTCTTCCTTAGTTTCTACCATGATAAAATTATTGTGGAACCCTCTTTTTTTCCTTGGGTTGTGATACAATGAAATGATAGAATGTTTATGGTACATGTTTCTTTTGCATAGTTTATGTTTTGATGAAATTTTTAAGAAGCCCATTACTTTTCATGGGTTATGACAGGATGAATGTTTTATGATCTTGTGGAATAAATATGTATGATTTTAATTATGTGATGGTGGTTATGTTATAACCATGGATTGTGGTTACGTTTTAACCATGACTGATGGGACTTATATCTCCCTCTAATTCATTGGTTACTGATTTATATCTCCTGAGGTAATATTGTCTAAATTGGAGATTGAACCTAGTTCATTATGGGAATTTTTATACCATAATATTCTTGGGAGTTAACCTTGACTTATATGATGGGTTATGGAGTGAAACCATTCTACAAAAATTATCTCGACAATCATCCTTGAACATCTAGGGAAATTATTTTCAATGATTAGGTATATTCCAAAATTCCATATCTTATTCCATTTCTATGCCCTCATGGATTATGTTATTTTACTCTATTATGAACCATATTATATGAACTAAAAATATATATTCCATGACCCATTATAAAGATCTTTGATATGGATTGTATGGTTTTCAAATGTTATTTTCATGTTCGCATACCCTTTTTCTCGTGTTATTTTATGTATCTCCCTTGTTTTCCCTTCATGATCATTTTAGCTCATCATTTATAATGTTTATATTCCCCATGATGTGAATAAATTTATTTTATATGATTTTTCTACGAATGGTTCTAGTTATGAAGAACATAGTGGTATATGATGTTGTTCACCTACGGACAAGTTGTTTAGGATTCCAAGATTCCAAAGTCATAATACATTTATGATACTTTGGAGTGTGTTTGTGTAATGTAATAAATGACATAAAAATTGATTTAATATCTATATATGAAAAGTTTGTGTTTTTATACATGATCCTTTCTACTTAGATCATCTACCAATTTTCTGTCCTTCCTAGGAATGTAATGTCTCGAACAATAAAAATCCTTGATTACCAATAATCACCTTCATTGGTTATAATATGCTTCTTTTGTGTGAATATATACAAGAGATGTTATTAATCTATTTATATATCACATTACTCTCCATAGAGATACTGCCACCAAAAATTTCATGTTAAGATCATGATATCCAAATCCACGACATGAGTTCTGTTATTTTTGTTAATTGATATTTAATTATAAGGAGGCATAACCACTCACATTATCATATTTCATGAGTATAGAACCCAATAAGTCATTAGATTCATTAATGTAGATAAAAATTATTTTCCCTATAATGGGATCTATTAGAAGTGGTGTAGTGATTAACCACTTCTTTAGATCTTTAAATTTATCATTACATTCATCAGTTCAGAGAAATTCTCCTCTCTCATTTTAATTTTGTTAGCGGGTTTGAAAATCATGAGAATTTTCTCACAAATTGATGATAGTTCCCAACTAATCAAAGGATACAATTTATCTCTATCACATATGTTGGTATGGTTTATCATTCAATTACAACTATTTTTGAATAATCCATAGATATCCCATTACAAGTGATAAGATCCCCTAAGAATGTTACTTGGTCAATAAAAAAACCACATTTTCTATGAATTCCATTCAAATTTTTCTTTTCACACATTCATTAGTATAACATCAAAATACTCAACATATTCTCCCTTTGTTTTATTGTATATATGAATAACAACTATGAACACTACAACAAATATTTCAATGTAATCCCAAAAGTAATTATTCATTAAATCCATGAATATATAAGGAGTATTAGTGAGCCCAATGGAAAAAATATGAACTCATACTTCCATTACCTTATATGAAAATTATTCCAGGGTATTTCATTATTCTACACTTTTAATTGATAATATCCTGATCATGGATCTATTTTATAAAATTATCAGGCTCCAGGTAGCTGATCAAACAATTCATTAATATATTCCGGATGATAGTCATTTTTATCATGATCTTGTTGAGATTATGGTACCCAATAAAGAGGGAATTTGATACATCCTTATTCTAGGTGAAGAGGATTGATTCACTCTATGGTGAAGAACTTGGTTGTATAAACCCTCTATTCAAATTCTCCTGCAGTTTCTTCTTCATTTCATCATGTTTAATAGTGGAAATTATATATGGGGATATGGATAATGAAAAATCTCTAGGTATAATCTCTACTAAAAATTAAGCCTCATGTCTTTGAAGAAGAACGAAAAATTATTTTAGAAAACCATCAATGTATTCCCTCCTAATTGGTCTGTCATTATAGATGATATTTTCCCTAGGCTCAATCATATGAGCAAGATACACTTGCTCACAAGTAAATATTATCAATTCTGTAGACGATGATTCTAAAAGGGATGCAGATCCCTACATGAACTTATATTTAATTAATTGGTGGACTGAGATATGAAGGTTTATTTACATTTTGTGGAAATTAATGTTCCATATATGTAAGAAAATACAATCCATACACTAAATAACATCAAATTACACTAAATAAAGTATCAAAAATATTTTTGGGAAGTTTTGTTTGACAATATGGATATGTGGGAAGTTATATGCTTGGTTTGTTATAATTTATTCATTTTCCATTTTCCCTGATTTTTCAATAACCATGTTTTTTATGGTTCATGTATAGTTAAACTATTCTTGAGTGATATGAAAGAATACATAGAACCATAGATGATAATACATCCATTCAATATTTGATTCTTCAAATTATCATTAACTTCATCCAAAATATATATTTTGTTGATAATTTAAATACTATTAAACATATAAGAGGGAAACTAAAAAAAATTACAGGATATAATATAAATAACACACATTCCTTAACTCATGAATTTATTGGTTTTAGACAGTGTTATCTATCATTTATTTCTTCAAATAAAATTTTATTAAAAATTTTATACCCTTAATAATGGTTAATATAGACCTTGAAAAATACACAATGCTATCCCACTGTAGTTTCAAACCAGGTGTGAAGAAAGGGCTCTTTTTCTCTCACAGGGTGAAGATTGAATTGAAACCCAATGTGACATTTTTAGGGTTATAAGCCCTTTGTAAAACTATTCTTGATCCACATCCACTTGTAGTATCAAGATCAGGATTTTGTTTCCTGATACCACTTACACAATACATTAACATAATTCAAGGATGTTTTCCTATGTTCAGTATTATCCCTAAGGCTTGAATAAATTTTATAATCCTAATCCACAAAATAACTAGAATTTCCTCTAACACCAACCATGAAAACCCATATCTTTTATATATATTAATTAATTATTTATTACATAATGGTACATATATTAAAATCCCATATTATTTTGATACCCAGTTTTCGGTGAAATATGATACATATCACAATAACATGAATCATGGATGATTTTTTTTTAAATCTCTATAAAATGCCCTTAAAATTCTATTTTTTTCCCACACCTGCATGGAATAACCTAGGGGTGTACATAAGAAATGGGTGATCTCTGAAGCATAATAAATTAATAATCAAAATATAGAATAATATAAATAGTAAATGTGATGAAAGAGGCAATTAAATTTATGATAATATGGGTGAGAGTCATGAATTTCATAATAAAAGCATGATATAATTTTATAACCTAAAGAAAATATGGGAATTCAAAAAAACATAAAACAAGAAATCAAAAACAAAGGTGATGGATAACAACCTAGAAATACTAAAATGGATTGATTAGGATAAATTTTTTTGAATCATACATGAAATAAAATAAGATGAAAACAATAGCCAATTTATTGGATCACTGTATAATTTTAGACCCACACGTCATATTCATATCATATAGATGCATAAGTCTGGATTATAGATCATACAACATAAGGAATTATTTTATAACTTTATATCTTGTGGCTATGTTTTTGGGTAACACACATAGATGTCCCCAATCAATAAAGGATAGTAACATCAATTTTAATTCCTATGAATGGAGATGTTAAAGGGTATTCACTATAAAAATGTTTTTCTTGGAAATCATTAGATAATTTAAACCGTATAACTGGGGTACATAAATTAATCTAAACCAACCACTAACCATCACATGATTTTTTCAATTAGTTTTTTTCCGAATTGTCTTGGTTTTAATTATTTTATAATGATATAAACTAAAATAATTAAAATAATACCTTTGGGAATATGTAAGTGAGTCATGTTAATACAAAATTTATTTTAAAATCATAAAATATAATCTTGGTTTTGTAGGATTCATTACGGGTATATAAAAATAATAAAATAACTTTATAACCACGTTATTTTAAAGGGGAAAAAAATTTTTGGTCATGTATTCCCTTTATACTATTTATTAAATCAATTTTAGCCTATTATGATTTCATATTACATATGTATATTTTCAGGATATTATAATTTTAACCCAAAAAATATACTCTCACAAAAAAATTTAAAAAATTAACCATTTGAAAATATCTGCATGATGAATAAAGAAGTCATATTTATTTTATTTAAATAATTTCTAAATGAGTGATTTCCCACTATCAAATCAAAGTCCTAAGTTGTTAAAAAAAATTGGTTTGAGTAAAATAATAATTTTTTTTGACACGTGTAATAAATACATTGGAATTAATAAAATTATTCTATCATGTATATATATATATATATTTGATAATAGTAATATATAAAAATATAATCTGATATATAAATATTGAATTTATAAAAATAGGGGTTTACATTGAAACATAATATTTTATAAAAACAATTTTTTTTGGTTTTTTTTGTATCAGAAACTAATTTTCATCAACTCATATATATTTATAAAAATTGAATAGGATAACTATTGTAATATTTTTATTAAAAATTATTCAAATGCATACCATATTGTTCTAGAAACATAATCTTTTATTACACCAACATACACCCTAAGGGTACTTTGTGCAATTGTGTGTCTTTATCAGGGTTGTTCAGTGAACATTATTTGTGTTGTGATGTCAATAATCTTGAACTTCTATCACTACTGGTTTTGTTCATGCTTCTTGATCTTCTATCACTATTGGTTTTGTTAATGATTAATTTTTTTAATTTCATCTTCAAATTGGTCAAAGAAAAAACTGATTAATTCAAAATCCCATTAATGCTCTTCAAAATTGGGTTTATATGGTATGATCATACTTATCGAGACCATATGTTCATCCATCTATATTAATTAGACATTATCAGAACCGTTAATACATACTAATCATAATATTTACAATTCCATATCCATTTTATCTATATTTAAGTGGATTAATATCCTTTTAAATTTAGTAGGATATAATGGTCTAAAATAACAAAATCAGTTAATTTTTTATCTTTAAATACAATAAATAATATGGGATTTTTTAGTTTTACACAAAAAAGTATTAATAGAAGTTTTGTTCATTACATTCTTCCACCATTAAGAAATTTCACCCCCAAGATTTCATTAAAAACACTAAAATAGATGAGGGGACATTTGTTTCATCACCTCATCTGGTTCCCATGTTACTTAAATAAACTTCTAGTTTCACAAAAACACTCTGAACATGCATGTTTTATTATTTGGTAGAAATTTTTCTATATAATTTAAGTTCACCACCAGATTACCCTCATATAAATGATCATTATAAAAAGTAATAGCCTCTATATTCAGTAAATGTAGTGGTTTTGTTATGTACTTTTTAAAGAGGGATATATGGAACACATCATTTACTTGAGATAGGTTAGGTTTTACTGCAAGTTAATAGGCCACAAATCTGATTTGCTCAAGCGTATCAAAGGGAATGGTGTATCTTGGACTAAGAATTAACTTCTTCCCAAACCTCATGACATTCTTCGATGGTGATATCTGAAGGACCACCTTATCTCCAAACCCAAACACTTTGTCTGATAGATGATTGTCAGTATTGTTTTCTATTTTATTTTTGATGATTTTATTTGATGGGAAATTTTTTAAGACTTATTTTTCATGTCTTGAATAACATCAGTACCTATAAACATCTTCTTTCCAACATTATACCAAAATGTTGAAGTCTGAAACCTCTTCCCATATAAATTATCATAAGGATCCATTTGATTTCTAAAATGGAAATTTTTGTTATATAATAATTCCACAAGGGGAATGTGCTAATCCAAATATCCATGAAAATTGATTGGATGTGATATCAACATACTATCTAGAGTTGGAATGGATATCTTAGACTAAATATCCATCTAAGGGTGATAATAAGTACTAAAACAATGCTTTGTATCCAGTGTTTGATGATGGATTATCCTAAACCTATAGGAAGTCCTTGATTTTCAGGTATATATAGTGTAGAGTGGAACTCCATATATTTTTAACACATTAATTATGTATATCATGGAAATTTTTTCAAGTGGGGAATGTTCCTTGATTTTAGTGAACTTCACTAACTTTTTAAGGAAATCGAGTAACACCCAGATGGAGTGTTTTCTATTAGATACCCTAGGGTTTCCTTTGATGAAATTAATGGTGAAATTTTTTCATAAGTGTTAGTTTGAAGTAAAAAATTATGCAAGGATTTCATTTTTACAACAATGTTGTGATATAAACCCACATACTTTTATTTTATGGAATTGAACATTACTTTTTATTCTTAAATAGGTGGAATATCCACTATGTAATAAGACATTCTAAAACCAAAATTAGGATCATTAATTTTTTAACAAAACAAAATATAACTTTTTCACTTCATTTCAATAAAATTATTCAAAATTCCACACAAAAAACTAACAAATACTCTTTTAATTTTTAAATACCATTCAAAATGTAATATTTTAGTTCATTTTAAAACCCAAACAAACCATAAACAATAAAAAGAATTATGTAACTTGAACAACTAATGTAAATGAATATAAAAAAGAGAAAATGATAAGAAAATGGATTAGGGGTATGAAATAATATAAGGATACATAAAAATAAGGGAATCACCTACATCAAACCACAAATTATAAAACAAGTTTTGTGGGAAAATAATTAATTATAAAATATAAATTATCATAAATATATTATAACTATGAGATCGACATCCATCCTATGATGCATCTGCAGCGAAGAAATAACCCACTCGACCAGCACTCACTTTCCTCATCGAGGGAACCCCTCTCTAGCCCAAGTACAAAAAAACATTATGGACACCAGGCTTTGGGAGAAAAAACTAGTGTACAATAAGTCAATATATCTTACATAGTAACCAGGATATCTATGATGAGTATAATGAAGAGTGAAGAAAATAGACAAAAGATTTATCTATGCATACATCATAAGAATAAATAATAAATATAACCTCATCTCCAAACCCCTTTCATCAAAAAACCTCTTAACACATCATATAATCATCAAGAAATAATAAAAATTCCATAAGATTAAAATCCCACACATTATATTATATAATGGGAAACAATGACGTGCTCACAAATAAGAAGCCATTTTTTAAAAAAAAATCCAATTGTGCATTTGATGAAATTTTTTCCCATAATACCAACTCCATTGTATTTCATAAATATCACATAGTTAATTAATTTTAAAACATTTGTAACCACACACCATTTTTAAAACCAGACTATAAAATCTATCATTTTCATTAAATGTCAAAAAAGTGTTTTAAGACCTACAATTTTCAACCAAACAATTAAAATAGATTTAAATACATTTTCAAAAACACTAATCTTGGGAACATGTATGTAATTTCAAAAATATAGTTAAATTTCATAAAAAACCCGTTCTTCTAAGTTTAATATTCATGAAACCATAAGGTAATCCATCATAAAATTTAGATATGGATATACTTTCTCAAAAATGGGACTTATAAACCTCTTGAACATAATTAACTGATAAATAAACTAATAAAATATACACACTTTCCACATATAGAATTTAATTCAACTTAAAACATGATTCCTTACACAATAAGCCCCCAAACAAGTAGGAACCTCCATATATGATCCCTAATCAACAAAAACTATAGGTTAGAGCCAACCTAAACCCCAAAAACACCATTCATAGAGACTATGATTATACAAAAAAGGATAGACATTGAGAAATAGAAAAGGGAAGAGGATAGATAAAACAATATGCCAAGAGAGAGTAATTACCTTGAGAACCACTTGGAATCCACATAAAAATAGTTAGAAATCTACGAAGCGAACATTTTGAGATCTTTTTTAAGCTCACAATAATTTTTTCAAGAGTGAAAGAGGAGGAGATGAATATTGGTATGTAAAATTAAGGTGTTAAAATATTCATTTGACTTTTTAGTTGATTCTTGAAAGTCCACACTTCTTGGTCTCATCATCTTACAAGTTGCACAACTACCACAGGGGTGCATCTAACTTGAGAACTATAGCCTAAATAGTTTATCCCATATGTCTCCCCTTAATAATATCTAACCATAAAGTTCACCCCTATACACAAACTAATATTTATAGTTACCAAAGAGGATTTACATGGTTTGAAAAACCATTCCCTAACCATGAAAAACTAATTTTTAATAAAATCACCTCATTTTCATGAAAATATATGATTTTTAGTGTTTTCATATCAATTTGTTAAACATTATATTGTAGAAAAATAATAAAATATTCAAAAAAAAATCACAAAACCCCATAAATTTAAAATAAACCCATATCTAAATAAAATAAAATAAAACGGTGACCCCGAGGTTCTATAATTCTCCCCAAATTCCACTAGAAATAGATATAGATTTAGACATAATGGTTTAAAGGACTACATAATTTGTTATCTTTGGATATTTGTAACATGATAATTAATAGATAAAAGATGTTATGATTGGTATTCTCTATATCACATTTTTTCTATGATTATATAGTTTATTTGTTTTCTCCTTATGATTATTATTTATATTTTTTCCATGGTCATGTGTTTTATTATACTGGTGTGTTTTTCCTTAATTTTTTTGATGATTTATATTGGGTATATTTATAATCACCCATGAATGACCTTATTCCATCACGTGTGATGTCCTTGTGGAAATAAAAATGTTTGGGATAACAATTATAGACCGAAAGATAATAAATCTGGATGAGAATTTTTATAGTAGATGATGATGGGTCCTGGTGGCGATAGTTTTAGATAGAGTTTGTTCCAAGAGACCTCACAGAGATGAGTTGTTATGCCTTTCTTGGGGCCAGTAGTACATGGTGTCTTATGTATTCTATATTTTTATTTCCATATTGAGATTAATTCATGGATTTATACTAGATTGATGTTATCTCATGGATATTTTGTTATATAGACCACTTTTCTATACATATTTGTATTTTTTTGATATTATTATGTATTGATGATGCTTTATTATTATTTTTTGTTATGTATGGATAAAAAGGCAAGTTTATTCCATCTTTGTGTTATTGACTAACTCCAATCCTACTAGATGTAGGCTTGGAGTGGCAAAAATGGATTACTATTTTCCCATGTTATAAAGACCCTAACTCTAGTAACCTAGATCCAAAGCCTTACATTAAAACATTTCCACAGATATATTGGGTCAAATCCCAAAGGACCAATCAATTTAGTAGTTTTTGAGAACCAGATACATTCTATATACCCATTTTACATTTTTAATGGAAAATAAAATATATTACATAATAAAAGAAAAATAATTGTATCCTTGGAAATTTGTGGCATGAATTCTACTTCCTATCCTAGGGAAAGGAATCAAAATAAGGGTGATCACAAATTATTATTAAGGGATAATTACAAGGGAATCAACCATGAATTAATAAAAATAATGAACATGTAATGTTATAAAAATGAACACATATGCAATTTAAATAAATTTTTTATCATGATATGATAAGGAATAATCAATATTGAAATGTAAATAACATAAAAATGAATTCCATTTAATCAATAAAAAATAATTAATTGAATCTAAATATATTAACATAGTTAAAATACCATGGATAACAATAATTACTATATTATCAATGATGGATATTATTAATTATTATATTTCATGATCTCATGAATCATGATACCTCTACCATCAAGATCTTTCCTCAAGACAATTTTAAACTAATAGGAAAAACCCATTCAGATTTGAGAAAAAAGTTTGTCCTTGAGACTTATCGATGAATAAAGGGTATATATATAACTGGTCCCCAACCATATCTATATGTCAAAATAATTCCTCATATATCAAATTATCAATTTAATTCATTAAAATATGGATTATCATCAAATATTTGTATTCATTAAAGGATATAGATTTATTTATATTTCCCTAGTCAATCACAAAACATTCACAGTAAGCACCATATGTAAAAATGGTATATATTTTATGACATAATAATAACCATCATAAAATAGTGTTTATATTTAAGATAAATTTATTTTCCAATGAAAAATTATCATAGGAAAGTGATTTTTCATGAAAAAGTTAATAATCACAAAAGAAAGTGAGATTATATAATAACTTTAACCACTTGGCAAATTTCATGTCAAATTTACTTGGATTAAATAAAACAAATTGAAACATCACATACCATGAATTATGAATGAATCATTATATTACATTTAAAGGGGTAATTATATACCCATATAAAATAAACGAGGTGTATATCATTATAATATTCCTTAATGAAGGTAAATTAAGATGAAGTCATTTACCTCATACTTCCTTTTGGTCAAACATAATATAAACTCCATATAGTGGTTTCAAAAATGTTATTAAATTATAAATGAACCATATTAATATTTATAATATCACATATGATCCTTTTATAACATATAATCACTCGTTAATTAAGAATCATTCATTATTTTCATTGTTTCAAGTGTTAATTGCCCAGATTTCTCATTCAGCCTTTTTTATGAAAGTTATAGTTCTAGTGAAAATTATGTAGTTACAAAATCTAATAAATAATAATCATTAAATAAATAACATATTGATACATCAATTATAATTGTATAAACAATCATGAATTATGTTTTTTTGAAATTTTGTATGTTACAATCAAGGAGACTGTATGTCGTACGTACACATGAGTAACATTTCAATTTTTCAACGATCTTTATTGGAAGGATTTAAGAAATATTTTATCTATAAATAATTATAATATTATAATAAATACACTATTATATCATTAAATATAATATTATATTCATACATTTTATTTTTTTATGAAAAGAGACTCCCATCGCTTCGTGAAGGTGATAGTCCACACGAACTTGAAGGATGTTATCATCATCAAGTGAGTGAAATGGTAAGAAATAAAATGATATATTATATTTTTTGAATGATAAGTTTTTCATGAATATCATAAAGATTTCATTTACATAACATAAAATAATTTAAATTATCATTATCACCTCCCACATAAATTGTTATCGAAAGACGAATAATAGCACTTGGTGAGGTGGTAGTTTTTCGTACACATGAGCGACATTATCGTATCCTCTATGTAATGGAAAATAAATAAGATATATATGATATAATTAATATGGAAGTATTTTTATAATATATATATAATTTATATTAATTATATCCATCATTATTTTCTTTTATTTGATATGGTAATGGAAAAACGAATCACATCGGTTTGTGAGGTGGTAGTCCGCCGTACACACAAATGATGATTTCGTAACACATTTGATAGGGATGGTAATGGTTGTGCGTCATTATTATAATATAAGAAAAATATGATTATATTTTAAAAAATATTTTATTAAATAATCAATTTTTCATTATAATTAATGGGTATGGAGGATGAAATAAAATAATAATTCTCATTGAGTAATGTTATCTCTTCTCTGGGTAATCTCCTTAGGATTTCACCAAAAGTATTCCTAGGTTGGATTTATTACAAGTATTTAGTCTTCTAAGATGAGGGTATGTAATTTGAGAATTTATTTGGTTATGTATTGGCATAAAAAATAAGGTGTGACTATGTGAAGAAGAGAGAATTGGTGGTGGACTATTATAATTAAAGTGAGTGGCACAAGTGTAATTTTTGGAATGAAAAATGTGTACCCATGTTTTAACTATCCAAATGAAAAAAATGGAGTATTAAAGATCCTTAGACATTATATATTCAAAATATGAACATAAAATATACTTTAGAATTTTTGTTAGGTCATTTAAATTCTAATATTTTTAGTTTGACCCCCCGGTAAATCTATTTTTACAATAACCATAAGAAATATTTTTTACTGTTTTCCCGATTAATTATGGTCAAAAATTAATTTTTTTATATTATATAATATAAATTGTGATGATTCTAAATATTGAATCTATTTTTTAAAATTTCATTCACATAAAATACAAAATTTAATTTAGAACTTATCTTGTAGATGTAATCAGAAAGCTGGTTTTCAAAGATAAAATTTTCAAAAGTTCCAAAATATTTTATATAAAAATTCAATATAGAAAATATTTAAATGACTTAAATAATATAATTAAATAAATAATTGAAATAATTTTATTTTAATATATATTTTTAGTATAATTTAACATTATAAGTAATTTAAACAAAAAGTAAGTTTTAATTAAAATTCACTATTTTCACAATTCATCGAAAAATGACAGATTTCATAAATATCCTAAAATTATACTATAAGAAAATATTAATATGATGATTTAAAAAATGAAGTTAATTTTATAAAATAATTTTTCTTAATTTATTAAAATTTAATTTCAATTTATGTGCACTAAGTGCAACAAAACCACCTTTTAGAAAAAAATTCATTTTTTTCAAAAAAATATTATTTTTTATTTTAAGTGATTCATATTTTTATTTCTAATAAATAGATAAAACATTTATATGTGTCACAACAATATTTTTTTAATCATTTTAATAGTACTATTCTATACTCTCTAATTCAACATCTAGGTTATAAGTTTCATGTTTAAATAATATTTTAATAGATTATTTTGTTTTGTTTAAACCCATTATTGCATACCTTGCAAGATATTGATGAAATAATGTTTATTATAATATAAATATATTTTAAATTCTTGGGGTGTTACATTATTCTATACTAAAAAAACCTAAACCTTTAAATTTCATTTATATTACCTTTTAAATATATTCAGGTAGTTCTTCTTCATAATATCCTCTAGTTCCGACAATACTTCCCACATTTTGTGATTTATCCAAAGTACATTTTCCATTAAAGTTTCTTGATTCATCAACACTTTCTTTATAGTATCAACAATATGGATTAGTTATTAATATTATAATATATCATGTTCTTATTATATTTTATTATATTTGAGAACATGGATTGGGTCTGGTATGTACTTCCTTATCAATGATACATTGAACACATAATGTTATTTTGAGAGATTTATCAACATTTTTAAATGATAAGAAACAACTCCAATTTTATCAAAGATTTAAAATGTTCTAATGTACTTAGGGATCCGTTTCCTTTATTAATAAACCTTATGACACCTTTACATGGATATATATTCATGAAAATATGATCTCACACTTGGAATTCCAAATATTTCATCTGATTGTAGGCATAACTCTTTTTCCTACTATGATATGCATAATTGAGAGTATGGATTGAATTTACCTTTTTTTTTGTCTCTAAAAAATATTCTACGCCAACAATCTTCGTTTAATAAACTTCATACCATCAAGTTGGGGTATGAAATATCTTTACATATAATTATTCAGACAGTTCCATTTGAATACATGAATGGAAATTATGATAATATGAAAACTCTACCTAAAGAAAATATGGATCCAACATATATTAAAAGTCGAGAGAGAATAACCTCAAAAATTTCATCCACTATGTAAATATCCATTTCATCCTATCCAACTATTTTAGTAAAGTATGTACTACTCAAACGAAGCTTAAAATGAAGATCATTCTGAAGACTTTTCAACAATTTTGATGTAAAATGGGGATACCCACTAGACACAATTGAAAGAGGATCACCATGAAGTCCTATAACTTCATTTTTATATATTATTCTGAGGAAATAAATAGGTAAATGATCTCTTTTAGTAAATAGATATAGATATTTGGAAATTAGAACACCGATAAACTATATTGCATCATTATTTCTAATATTATTGGTAGTCTTATAACAAATTCAATGGTAATATCATCCCATTTCCACATAGATGTCAAAAAAGGTATCATGAAACCTCAATGATTTTTTCTCATTAATTTCACCTTTTTGAAAACAAAACATCTATATACATAATCATTAGTTTTCAAATTTCTGTTTTCCTACTAAAAATGTTACCTCAAATCCTTATACATCTCGAAACTACCATGGTGTATACAGAAATTTGAGCTAGAGCATTGTCCAAAAATTCCATTTTTTCTATGGTATATATGGAACACAAATTCACATTCGAAATTTATTCACTCCATATTCATAAATGTATTCCACTATTTTCACATCATTTATGATATTAATTTTCTTCTGATAGTTCTCATCATTAAATTTAGAAATAATTAACTTTTATAATAAATTTTGTTTCTCAATCACTTGAAAAAACGAGTTATGTATCCTCTACCTTAATAATTAACATATTAATAAATACAAGATCGATGAACATAGGATATATATTAATCCTATTGTAGGTCAGAACCCCATCATATCCTTTTTCAAATAGATCTTATCTCTTATTTTCTTTCCCTTGGTGGTAGTGTATTAATAAATCATAAACATTCAGTGTCTCAAGCCATTACATTTTCCTCATGATGAGCTATTTTTGTGAAAAGATGTATTTTTGGATATTATAATACATTTATATATAACGAAATTTACCATAATAATAATTTCTATATTTCTTTAAATAAGATATTATGGTTGCCAACTCGATATCATCAGTTGGATAGTTGTGTCTTTGTATCTTGAATTTCCATGATTTATATGCAATAACATTATCGTTTATCATTAGTAAAAAACCAAGTAACTTCTTAGATGCATCACTTTATATCTAAAACCAATCATTTTTGGATGGTATAGTAAAAATGGATCGTTGACTAATATTATATTAATTTCATCAAAATATTCCTCACATTCTATTGTCTAAACAATTTTAACCAGCTTACATGAATGTTTTTAACTGGTTATCTAATAAGGAAATATTTCGAAAAATTTAATGATAGTAACCTATCAAACCAATGAAACTACATAGCTCAAATATGTTCATTGGTATAGGCCATCCTATGAGAGAATTTTTTTAAAGATCAACTCAGATTACAACTTTGTAGACAATATTTCCTGGAGAATAAAATCATTCAATCCATAAATCACACTTACTAAATTTATCATATAACTCTTTAATTTCAAGAATCTAAATAATGTTCCACAAGTGATTCTAATTGTCCCCATAGATTATATAATACATTAAAATATCATCAATTAATACCATAAAAATTAATCCAAATCTTCCTTAAATACATTATTCATTAAGTCTATAAAAACATAAGGTGAATTAGTCAATCCAAATGGAATTATTGTAAACTCTTAATATGCATACACTGTTTGGAATGATATCATCAGAATGTATTCATTCTTTACTCAATATTAATGATACCTAGAATAATGTTCAATCTTTGAAAAATATTAGGCTCTATAAATTTGATCGAATAAGTCATCAATGAAAGGAAGATGTTTATTTTTCATCATTATAATATGATTTATTTCCCTATGATTGATGAACGACCTCATGGATCCATAATTCTTTTTAATGAAGAGAACAAGGTCTCCCCATGGTGAAACACTATAGAGAATGAATCCCATATTTCCCAAATACAATAGATGTTTCTTTAACTCCACTAATTCCACAATGGTCATTATATAGGGATTATTTGATATTGGTGATTCATCGGGGATGAAATCAAAAGAGAACTCAACTTAATTATTTTGGTGACGTTTTGGTAATTACATAAGAAATAAATCAATGTATTCCAATATATTATTTACATCCTATATTTGATGATTACCTTAATCATCCTTAGATACTTTTTTCTATTCTTCTCCAAGATTCTCATTCAATGGTGCTATTGGGGGTGGATATAAATATGAATCAGATGATGAATTCTGTTCTCTAAAGATATATAATTATATATACTCCTCACAAATCATAATTTCATTCTTATTGAAATTGTTTTTTGCATCATTTTTGGGAATATTTTCTATAATAAGTATTATATCTAATTCAACAATATTTCTGATAATAAGGTCATAAAATAGAGAATATTTATGTGTCATAATGAGGACTCCCTAACACATCATTGTTGTAGTGATACATCCCCTAAGAGTTATGAAATCCAACTCCCTTCTTAAATTAATAGGTAAATTTCTAAAATTTTCAGAAAAGTGGTTATATATTAAAGAGTGAGAGGATCTAGAACCAAATAAATCATTAGATAAATTTGAATATAATATTAATGTACCTGTCTCCACATCATTGGGTAATTTCACCTTTGCTAATATGATCTCATAAACATGGACTTCTCCCCTTGTACTCTTCTTTGGTGGATTCCCATGATGCATAGCAAATTAAATTGCATAGTTACCCATCTTCAAACAGTTAAAACACTAAATAGTTGTGTTATCTATCCTCCCATTGGATTATTTTGCGCAGTTACGCTTATCTCAACTATTTTAACAAACTCTTAATACCTTCAATAATTTCCCATGGTGAATCTTTCCAAATATTTCACAATGTTAAAATTGTTGTGTTCTATTGTTCTTATTTTACACATTCTATTTTTCATGGTGTTCTGATATCCTCTTATTACATTCATTTCCCTAGAATATTCATGATTTAGACTACTCAATATATGTTCTAATGGAACCTAAAACTATTTCATCATATGAAGAAAAATTTGATAGACTGATGGCCTTCATATACTTGGATTAATATCTTAAATTATGTGGTAAATATTTCAGTCCTTGTTATGCATATAATATTTTTCATACCTTGATAGCCTTTTAAAGGTATACTCTTCCTCAACGACACTTTCTTATTCCTGTTACTTTATGTTGAGGAAAAATATATTCATTTTACTTTTTTCTCATGAGGGGATATATTTACTGATACATGTATCCTTAAATTATTTTCATTCCATAATTTATATTTTTTTTCTCCTTGTTATTCTGTATCAATTTCCACATTTGATCCACATATCTATTGAGAAAATACACTACCAATTAAACCTATTACTTTTCACCACATCCCATGTCCATAATTATATTCTCTATAGAATTAATCCATTACTAATCTTCCAATGGTTAACTAGTCCTGTCAAATGATGTGGGATTATGTCACATAATGAAATACAACATAGGATAATCTAATTTTAGAAGAGTTTTGTCCATCTAGAAAAGGATCTTTTTCATAACCTGAATATGCTTTCCAAATATAGACTTAAATTTCTCAGTTCCAATACCAACTATGTTGGCTACCTTGGAAGGGTAATATATACATTGTCTATGTGTATTGATACTCTTAATACAAATCAGAACCATTTATAAACAATAGAATATACTAAGATAACTGAAAAAATTATGTATTTTTAATCGTAATGTTTAATTCAAAATATAGTGTAACACTTATCATAATTTATAATTTATGCATTGTCAATCTCATAATAATAAATTTGGTTTCTTTAGTGATATCATTATTTTCATATCCTTCATAATGGTTTATAAAAAATGGGAATTATCCTAAGCATGCCACATAGGAGAGTAAAATGAAGATAATAGTAAGGCCCATTTTCATGCACCATCTGAAAATTGGGTCAACCGAATGTGCCCTTCTCAGAGTTATTACTCATAGGTAACACTTTTTTAGAACCATGTACTCTTATAGAATCCAGAAAGAAATTCATTTCTAGTAAAACCCACATAATATCATCCTTACCAAAAAATTTGGATGTTATTCTATAGTTATCCTCAAATCCTATCATAGGGTTTTGTTTCCGAGTATATGTTTCCCTAAATCTAGTTACCATGGTTTCTACTAAACATCCATTGATACAAGATGTAATGACTCTTACTCCAATAAACTAGAGTCAGTGCCTTACATTATTACATTGGAATATATACAAAGGGTCAAATCCCAAATGACAGATCATTATAGCCGTCTTAGTGAACTAGATACATACAGGACAACTACTTTACATTTAGATTAAAAATTAATATATAATTCATAAAAAAATCAAATGAACTGCATCCTTGAAAACGCATTCCAATAATTCTTCCTCATTTCCCGGGGAAAGGAAACAAAATAAATTATAAATAATATTCTCATTAATGTCTATTTATAGTAGAAGTTATCATGAATCAAGAATCATTATCAATATGTAAAGGTATAATACAGAATAAATGTTCCATTTAAATATCTTAACTATCATGATAAGAGAAGTCAAAATCAATATGTCAGGGTAAATATCTAAAAACACATTGTATTTAATCAATAAATGAGAATGAAATGCATCCAGAGATAATATCATAGTGAAAATATATTTTATAACTACAATATTTATATTCTAAATGAAATAAATTGTTAATTATAGGATTCTATGATCTTTGGCATCATGATAACTCTACCATCAATATATTTCCTCAAGATAGTTTCAAACAACTTTGTACAAACCCATCTGATTTGGATACCTATTTTGTATCATGAGACCTATCGATGTACCAAGGAGATATATATAACCATTTCCACATGTATTTTCATTTACAAATAATTCCTCATATATATATTTGTTGGTATAATTTAGGAAAAATATTATATATAAATAAATATTTGTCTTAAGTGAAGGATATGGATTTATCTATATTTCCCCAGCTAGTAAAATAATATTCAATCGATGAACCTTATGTGAAAATGATATAATGTTTTTGAAATAATAATATCCATTTTAAAATAATATTTATTTTTAAGATATATATTTTTTCCAATGAAAATTGATCACAAGAAAGTGATTATTTCAAGACAATGTTAATAATCACAAAACAAAGTGACATTGTACAGTAACTTTTACCAATTGGTAAATTTCAAGTCAAATAACTTTTGATAAAATAATTCAAATTCAAACTTCAAATACTATAAAATACTAATGAATCATGTTATTACATGTGAATATGGAACTATATAACCATATAAAAGAAATTAAGTGCACATCATTACAATATTCCACAATGAAAGGAAATTGATATGAAGTCTATTTTCTCACTCTTAATTTTGGTTGAACATGATTTAAACTATTGTATAGTGGTTTTAAGAATTTTATTAAATTATAATAGACCCATATTAATATTTATTATATCAGATATGATGTTTTATAATATTATACAACCCGTTCATTAGTAATCATTCATTATTTTCATTTGTTCGGGAGTTAGTTGCCTTATGTTCTCATTCATGATTTTTCATAAGAGTCCAAGTTCATGTGAGTATTATATAGTTCCATAACATACAAAATAAATAACATATAATATTTATAATATTTATACATAAATAATACATTAAATATTAATTAGGAAATTTGGTTTTGTGAAATTATGTACATTATGATCATGGAGATGGTAAGTCGTACGTACGCATGAGTAATGTTTCTGTTTTCAAACATCATTATTGAAACAAGATGATTAATATTTCATCATTGAAAATAATAATATTATATATACCATATTTTTTCATTAAATATACTTATATATATCATTCATTTGGTTTCATGATGAAAATAGATTCACATCACTTCAAGAAGGTGACAGTCCACAAGTACATAAACGATGTTATCATATTTATTTCAGTGATAATGTAATAAATAAAATGATATATTATCCAATAAAAATTATATATATTTAATTATTATAATTATTATTTCATGTGAGTCCCATATAATCATTAATATTATCCTTATAACTTTTCATTTGGAGTGTTACTGAAATAATAATCACATCGCTTCGTGAGGCGGTAGTCTACTGTACACACAAGTGACCTTATTATATCCCCTACAGAATAGGAAGTAAGAAATTTACATATGATATAATTACTCTATATTTATAATAATTTTAGAAATATAATATATATATTTTATATTCATCATCATACCCAACTTTGAGAGGTTGTAATGGAAAAATGATGGTCATCATTTTGTGGGGTGGTAGTCTATCGTACACACAAATAACGATTTTATAACCTTTTTTATGAATGTTGGGACAGTTTTTGGTCAGGAAATAAACAAAAAAACATCTTAGTGAATGTAATATATTGAGTTTATCATATGATAATTATATTATAATAATTCAATTATCCAGAGGAAAAAATAAAATAAAAATGCTCACTCTAGAACGTTACATTTTTTGAGTAACCTTCTTAAGTTTGCGTTGAAACCTTCCAATGATGGATCTATGCCCAAAATAAGGATTCTAAAATGATGCTATGTAATTTTTTAGTCATTATCATATGTATTGTTTAAAAGAAATATTTTTATGCAATTAAGAAGAGATAAGTGGATGGCCATTTATAAGTGAGGTGAGTCACACACTTGAAATTTTTGGAAAGAAAAAGGTGTTCTTTGGTTTTTTCAGATGTGAAAAGGGTCCAAAATGGTGTATCATCAAGAAATATAAATGATATGGTCCAACTATTTCCATAAAATATATTATATAGAAGATTTAAGTCACCGTAACATATATATTTTTTACTTTAACCGCTCGTAAATCCTTTTTTACGTTAAGAACTATAAATAATTTTTAACATTATTTACTATTGAATTTGGTAAAAAATTAATTTTACCTTAGTATATAATATAAATTATTATGATTATAAATATGTGATAATTTTTTTCAAATTAAATTTACATAATTTTATATTTTTAGTTTAAAATTATTCCAGTAGACGCAATGAGAAAGTGGGTTTTCAAAAAGAAAATGTTCAAAAGTTCACAAATTTATTATATGAAAATTAAATATGAATGTGATTATAAAGATCCAAATTGTATTATTAAATATATAATTGAACTAAATTTATTTTAATACCGATTCAAAATATAATTTAACTTTATAAATAATTTAATCAAAATGGGAGTTTTAATTAAAATTCTGTATTTGTTACTATTTATAAAAAAATAAAACATTTTAAAAAAATTAATAAAAAAACACTAAAATATAATTTAAATATGATTATTTAAAGAAAAAAATCATTTAATTGAATAAAATATATATTTTTAATAAATTATTTTAAATTATGTTCACGAAGCATGACTAAATTGACCTTAAAAGAAAATGATTTTTTTAGAAAAAAAATCATTTCCTTTTAAGTAATACTTAATTTTTATTCTAATCTGTAGATAAAAAAGTAGGTGTCTAAACTATATAATTTTCATAATTTAGTTATTTTTATTTTTACCCACTAATTTACGGTCTTAGTTATAATAGTATTATTTAAATAATATTTTAATATAATACTATTTTTTAACCTGGTGATGCATGCATCAGAATCTATCAATGAAATTAAATTTATTCTAAAAAAAATACCATGAAAATTAAAGGGTGTTACACATGTATAGACTCATTGGTCTGGGTCCTGTTATGATTTTATCATAGAATTTGAGTCTAAATGATGAATTTTATAGTATTTTATATGATTTAGTTTAGAAGTTAGTGTTGTGATTCTTTCAAGGTATTGAGTTATGTTATCATACCATCGAAACATGAATATATGAATTAGTTGACACATCATTTCTCTAGGAATCAGATAACCAATTAGGTGAACTAAAACAATATGGTGTCATTTTTATAGTATAAGTAAGTTGTTACACGCCTCATATAGTGGCTTTTCATGTGATACCATTCCCATCATGCGACAAATCAACTGAATATTGTTTTGTAACTGTGGGTTATTTCTACTAGATATAAGATTCTACCCATTGGTATCTATCTATTATTTGAATTTTGGGTTAATATGCCCTCATGCCTATACATGATCTCTTTTCCCAAGATTAGTTGAGTAATGATATATCATTTTTTGACCAATTGTGTTGTATCTTCAACCAAGAATGAGGGGGATAATATTTCCCTATATGTGTTTAGTATTGGATCCTTTATAGAGTAGATAAATGATCCTACTATGATGAAATATACTACCTAAATAGTATTTTATATGAGTTCTATAGTTATATTTTCCTCAGGACATTATAAGGAAATGATGATCTATAGGTGCTAGAGGACTGGTTGGATTCTGAGAATTATGCTACCTGTCTGGTTTGAGAATCCACCAGTTAGATAGTGATTCCTTCATCTTATCTTTCCTTTCTAGTGTAACAGATTATTTTTTATTTTTATTCAAACTAATTATGGTACTATCCAATCATGTTTAGAGATATAGATTGTACTCAGGGAGTCTTATTTGTTGATTTCAAAGATGAATTATGTTAAAAATTCAATTTTAGGTCTGCATAACAATGAGTTTAATGATTTTTATGGAAATTGAAATTCATTATACTAATTGAGAATTGATTCTTATAAGCTTGAGATTTTGAGAAGTTTCATTGGTGTTAGTTTCATGTTTGGGGTTGTGCCTTGTTTTATTCCCCATCTATTTTAGAGACCAAGAGTATAATTTTATGCTTCAAATTTTTAGGTGTAAGAAACATACTTTTTTTAATAGGTAAGGATTCAATAAAGAAAACCATATGGGTTTCATGGATATATTTCCTAAATAAGGTTATATTTCATATTATATATTTACTTATTATATTATTTATATCCTTGCAATAAGTAGTTCTAGTAGGAGATTTATTGGTGTTGTACTTGATAGGGATAGATGATGATCTAGAATATCTCTCGGATCATATTTAAGATATACATTTCAATGTTAGTTTGATAGATAATCAGGAAGTAGAAAGTTATTCATGATTAATGTCTTTGAGAAAGAGGTAACCCATTATGTCTGATGTATTATTTTGGTCTTCTTCATAGACACACATACTCTTTAACATTAGTGTAATCCATATCACCTTCTAGTGTTATTGTTTGATGGTTGGTGATTGTAGAGGATGACCTATATAGACAGTCATGTCCAAATACTCCTACTAATGGTAGTGATACATTTCTCACAGCTACTGAACGTGTGTAATTTCTATCAAATAAAGAAGAGGTTTTATTGGATTTAAGTTATTTATTTACATAGTGGTGAGTTTCAATTTATATTCCATGTTAATTATGGTAGTGATATTACCTGAAGTGGTTATTAAAATCCTCAGTTTTTATCATTGAGGATACACATTTATATCCACATTGTGTGTCTAGATTTCATGTTGAATTTAATTAGAGGCTATTCTCATATCTTATACTATCTATTTTATATGATAGATAATCATAAGAATCTAAATTTTATTAAAAATGCCTATTGAATGAATGTTTTAATTAGGATATGTATAACAACTTTAAAAATGGTTCCCAATTTTTGATATTTCATATATTTGGGAACATCTTCAGTTTTTTGATGATGATTATTTATAAGATGTGATAGGAACAACTAAGGATACCTTAAAACTACTCTTGATGTTGTTGGGATTAGTGAATAACGTGATGTTATTATTTGGACCTTGAATTGTTTTTTTGGTATTCATTAATGAAACTATAATTTGAACTAAATTGGGGGAAAGCATATTAGGAATTTAGAGGTTGTTTCCACATTATTTGAGGACTCCTTCAATGTTGAAAAAAATCATGGTGTGAGTTCTATTTTTAAAAAATCCATTCTTTCAGGAAATATATTTAATAGAGTTATGTAGTGTATTTATTATGTTAAATTCAAGGATGTAATGAATTATGTTATTAGGTTGTAATTATGGTTTCGTAGTAGCTGATTCCATTACTAAAGATTACTGTGCTTATCAGATGTGGGAGATATCTATGAAGATGGACTTGGTAAGATTAATTTTTGTGTATGATGTGGCAAATCATTCACCAATTCCAATGATCCTATTGTCTTTATTCATGTGTGAGGTGTAGTTTGGTATTATGGATTTTGGATAATGTTAGGATTTATTTTTAAATAAAATCTTCCTAAGACCTTCCCTTGAATGTGTGGATTAAATAATCATTCATCAGGATTGAATAATGAGGTTTTTAAAAAGACTCTTCTCTGGTGATGTGATAAGATATTCTGAAAATTGTTTCCGGAGTGTGTATTCAACTTTTGTGGTGTAAGTATTAGAGATAATAAATGTTTTGTGTGGGAATATTTTAGCTATGTAGTGAGGGATATTTCTTAATGGGATGTGTTATTATTCACTCATTTTTAAATGGTGTTATCTTAGGTTTTGGGATCATTATAGTTGGGTTATCTAAATGGTCTGGACAATCCACTATGAATTTTTTCAAACTTGGAAGATATTGGGTGATGTGTTGGTTGTATGGTGGTTATTATTGATTGAATATGTATCATGGTGTGATTATTAGTCGCATTGACATAAATTTATCACAATAAAATCATGTGATGTTAAGTAGTGGTTATGGGATTGTGGGGAATTAGATGTGTGGTTAAGATGTTTCTAATAAAGTATCTTTTGTGTTTATTATTAAATTCGGGGATCTTGATGAATAATTAGATAGTTATCTATATAATGATACTTTTCGAGAATGGTGATAATAGTTTTTGGTTTCCTATTCAGGCTATATGGATGGGTGACAAGCAGTTATAAATTTTTTCGATATGTAATCATGGAGAGTTCATGTACGATGATCTTATAAACATTTCTATAGATTTACTAAGATATGAATGAGCTGAATTATTATATTAATGGGTTAATATGTTCATTTAAAAGTATTTTTATATTGGTATAGCATAATGATTAGACCTATAGGGTTAAATTGTGTATGAATTCATCTTGGATGTATTCCATGCTAGGGTTTTTAATAATATTATCTATTTAACATATCTGGTTATTTAATTTTTAGGGATGAAAGGGTTTAATAGTGTCTATGAAGTAGAGAACCAGATTTTATATAAATGGGGAGTTATTTTTTTATGTTTTATGTTTTAGTCATTTAACAGTGGAAAAATGAGAAATTCATCACAGCATCTAACTTCAGAAAAAAAAATATGATGATTTTGTTGAACACAGAATGCAATGCTTACTCTTGGGATTAAATTTGGTGAAAATAATTTATAGTTTAATATCATATGATATTATATATTTAGTACATACATACATACATATATATATATCCAATGATTTTATATGAATATATCTCTTAAATAGATGCTTTAATGTAAATTCTGACATATGTATTGTGTCCAAAGTGACATGTTTTTAAAAGATGTGGTATAACTTATGTTCTCAGGTGTCGATCAATAGGATGAGATTTTTCATGAATTTATTTAAAATAGAAATTATTCCCCCACGTAACTTTTAAAGACAAAAAAATTATTTTTATTAATTATGTGGTTATGGAATGGCCACATAAAGATGGAATAGAATATTAAATGTTAATGGGATTGGGGTTCTAAGAGAGTTGACCAAGGATTTATGTGTGGTTTAAATCATTAATTATATGAAATTTATTGGTGGGTATAAAAGGCATTAACAATTGATAAATTAATGCATTGGGGAATTTGATGAGAAATTTGTTATTATTTCCATCATTGACTTTTCATCTCTTAATCCTTATTAATTCCTCAAAAAATAGTGACTCTCCTCCTCTCCGTTTTCTCTTTGTGGGAGAAAAAGATCAATAAATGTTCTAAAATGTTCAAGATAATAAAATATTGTCCATTACATGAATAATGAGTACTGAAAATTCTAATGATAGTCATGCTTTTAAGAGATAAAAATTGTTCCACAAGGTTAGAATCTTTTTCCAGACCTCTTTATTTACATATATTGGGTGATTTAACACTTTTTTTTCTAATGATCAAATCAAAAAAAATTATAAGGTTATATAATGATTATAATTTCAATAATCCTTAAATACAAAAATAAAAAAATATATTTGAATTTTATTGAATGATGGATTATTATCAAGGATATTTCATGGGAATTAGAACATTTGGTAATTGGATTTGATGGATTTCCTTTGAAAATGATTTCTTGGTGAACAATGAAATTATAATTACTTTAAAAAAATCCATAAAAATGATTCTCCAATGATAAATATGATTATGATTTTACAAAGATAATAATTTTTTAAAATAAAATATAACATTATATAATTTATTCTTTTATTATAATTCAATTTATATTGAGTGGACATTAATTTTTATCATCACCAATTGGAATATGAAAAACTTATTGGATTATTAACAACATGGATTATAAATATGAAATAGTAGAAAAAATAAATAATTTTCAACACCATATTATCTCATAATGAAACTATTTAATGCATTAATTACATTATAAAAACAATGAGATATTTAATATTTGGTAATTAATTTATTATACAATGGGATTTAAATGAAGATTATACCACTATTTTTATCTATAATTCTATTTTAATAAATTCTCATTGATGGCATATCTTACATTTTTTATAGAAATTTTTTCCACAATGATAAATTATTTTATAATTTGATGAATGATTATTTTTATTCAATAATAGAGAATACTATTTCATCCCCACAAATAATTAATCTTTATTTGTTAGTTATTTTCATGAATTTTTTTGGGGTGGTCAGATTTTATGAAACCCACTATTTTTATATTATTTTTCCACATTATCACACAATTACCTTCTCTTGGTTTTGGGGTGATAAAATTAATAACATAAAAAATTATTGGATTAGATGAGGTTGATGGGTTTTTGGGATGGACCAAATTGGATTCATGACCAGAGGTAGAGGAAACAATTATGTTTGCAAAGTGGAATAAAAGATTCTATAATTTTTAGAAAATTTCCATCTACATGGCATATAGTCCCTGGTCAAATGAATTGTATGGAGTTTAACCTTTTTAATATATATAAATTTATTTATATGGTACAATATTTAATATTGAAGAGATTCTTTTATAATAAATGAGTGGGTATAATAACTAGTAAAGAAATAAAAAAAGGAATATATAGAATATGATCATGATGGATACAAATAGGGAATGATCATAATATCATAATTCATATCATAAGAGATTTATCTTGATGAACATTAAAATTTGGTGAAAATATAAAAATGAGACATTCATAATAATATTACTACAGTTTATCAACAAGGTTTCATGAAACATAATTACCAAATATATCCACTAAGGCATTATAAAACATATTATATTCAGAGATTAATTATTTACCTAATGAATTAGAGAAATATCAAGTAATAAACTTCATATTAATTAATTTCTGTGATCCAAAATGACCAAAATAATGCATTTTAACAATATTCAATAGTGAATAAAGAAATGGTTTCATATTAAATCATTTAGTAAATAAATACTAAAATTATTTTAAAATATTATCATTTTTAAACCATGAGATTGAAATACGTGTTTCATATTTTTAAATCAGAAATAAATAGATTTGGTTATATCTTGGTGAATTTATAGGGACATAGAAGGGTTTTGGGAATTAAAAATATAAAATATTTCATGTAAAGGAGAGAAATTCATTAAATGAATTCGGTGGAATGACAAGTGTACAACATTGACTAAGAAAAGAGAATAATGAGATTTAATTAAGGACACTCATTAATAATATTCTATTTTGGCAGTAATTGGATAATAAAAGGTTTACTTTATGAAATTAAATAAAATTTTATATGACATACTGCAAAAGAGGTACTTGAATGGAAAAGAAGAACATGAGAGTTCCCTTAAATTGAATAGTTTCTTCCTAGAACATGAGGGTGGAACATTAATACATTAAGGAAACCTATGTGGGACCCTTTGGGAGGTAAAATGGAAAGTAACTTATTGATAAAGGATTTAGAGTAGAAATGAATTGTGTGATTAGTGGGGATTTATATTAAAAGAGAAGTAATTGTTTAACAATTTTGGAATATTTGTCTTGGAATTCTAAGTTGTGATAAATTCAAAACCATTGGCCTACCATTAGTTTTTTATATAGGTTTTGAATATATACATCATGTTTTATAATATACTAATGAATTCAAACCGAAATCCATTTTGAATTATTAATTTTGAAATAAAAATGTATATTTTAGACAAAATATATTTTTAAAAATATTAATTTCATTTTTTCGATATTGAAAGTCATTTATAGTACTATAAATTGATTTAATTCCATTAAAATAAATACTATAATAAAATAATTTATTTTTTTGGACATTAAAATAATTATAACATCACTTTTATGTATTTATGATTCCATAATATTTACCATACATTATACAATATTTTATATGTTACCCAAGAATTAGTCTCTCACAAAAAAACAATGAAAAATTTACTATTGCATAATTTTGAAATGATGGTTAAAAATCTCATCCTTTTTTTAAGAAAATTTTCTAGTAATGTGAAATTTTAATTTTGTAATATAAATAATCATTTATTGACACCAATACTTTTTATTATATAATTGAATTTATTCCCCTTATAAAAAATATATATATTTTCATAAAAATGGTTTATAAAAATATTTTACACCTTAGTACTACTTGGGGATTGATACAAACCAATAATTAAAACAACATATGTCTTAAGTGTATGATGTGAAATGTTGGTGGATCTAGGAGGTCATTTGACCAAAAATGATCTAGTTGTGATCTACTCTAGTGATAACTACTCTCATAAGTGATTTTATTCAAGGGTCATATGTAAAATATCTGCATGGGATTAATCAAGAGAAAACCCCAATGATGTTACCTCCATCCCTACCACTAAAAAAATTATTTTCATAAGGTATGAGTCTACTAGTAGGGGCCATCCATTCATAATTCTTCATTCAATAAACTCTTATCATTACCCTTAATATAAAATAATCATAACATTCACTTTATAATGTTTACATTACCAATGATCATAATTTCTAATTTTCATATAGACCAATGGTCATATTTATCAATAGTTTTAAATTAATAATTTAACATTAATACACTAACAATCATATTTTTGATTAAATATTACTCATATAATACCAAATATAAACATTTACTACTTCATTCCCAATGGATATTATAATTATTTTGATAATGTATATCATATTCCTAAATTTTGTTTTTAGTTTAATGGCTTTTAGGGAAAGTGTAATTTTCTTGGTAGAGTTTCATCCTATGAAGTATACCATTACATAATCATTACTCTTTGGTTTTTATATCCATGTTATAGTATCATATATAAATATTTTTATTATTAATTGTGATGTAATATTACTTTTTATAAAATTATTTCACTATACATCCATTGTAAAATATAATTAAATAGTTAGTATGAAAAATAAGAGTTATTTTGTTTATAAACAATTGATCTTTTGGGACCTTATATTTTCCCCTTAAGAAATATCCTCCTCAAAATTTTTGTTCTAGTTCAAAGAAATGGTTTATATTTACTTTATAACTTCTTAAGCTTCTTATATAGAATCTAAAAACATGTGATTTCTCTATAGTAATATCATAAGTCATTTTTTATTATTCATAAAATCTTGTTCTATCTGTCTAAGAATTTATATCAGGTATCCTTCATAAGAAAGGTCAAGATATAATACCATGCCATTAATATCATGTAAATGTGTTGGGTTATACATATGTTATCTTACTATAGACATGTATAAGATATCATGTACATTGGAAAGATTTAGTGGTGTTTCTAATAAATAAGAAATGAGTACCCAACCCATGAATTTTCACGGCATAATAATTTAATTATGAATTCAATTACAAATAATTTTGATTTTATTAAATATTATTTCCTAGAAAATAAGTATATACAGTGTCTAATAAGATAATATAAAACTAAAATAGCCAATCTGATTAACTAAAAAAGGTAATAAATGGAATTTATTATTAAAATAGTACGCAAATGGAACATTATTACAATATTATGGTCAAAAACTAAAGTAAATAATTATTTTCTTGATTTGATAACACATAATTTCCATACATTATTTTATGTATGGTGAAATATAATACAAAAACATTTATCAATGGACATGAATATCATGCTCCATGAATGAAGTTGCCATCAATCTACATCAGTATTGTTTTCTCGAAAACATGGATCTATTCCAATGTGTCACTGATCTGCTCAACATGACCTCATTAAATCATAGGATGTTAAATGGGGGATGATATAGGATCTTGTTCCTGATTCTTGGATCATTCATGGCTGTAATTTAGTAGGGTTTGATATCTACCTTACTGAAAATTGTTGTAATCTTTAGAACAACAAAAGAACCATATTTTTTATTCAAATACAAAACATAAAATCATGAATTATTAAAAAAAACAATAACTAGATAGATTTAGAAAGAATTTAGTTTATTTATATAAAATAAATAATTTCAAGAAATACAGTAAATGAAGGATCGTACATATCCAAACAATTGAGTGGTTTCATACAATTTTTTTTCAGTGCTTGGGGAGGTGTTGCAGCAGGGCAGTCCCCATACCCTAGCAAGATATATCTTCCTCCCCCCAATGGGTTCTTGTTATTGCTCCACATCTATGTTATCCTTTCAAACTCAGGAAGTCCTTATTCCATATGTCTGAGACCAAATAGAATTATTTTTACCCCTTTGAAAAAGATACACTTGATATAAGAAAATTTACAATTCATTACAATTTGTAATGAAATTCTTTTTGTTTTTAATTTTTTGGTATTTTCTTTTTTTATAAATCTAAACACAAAACGTTCCTCATAAATGGTAATATATTTCTATCATGGTTAAGGTCTTCATATATACTAAAACATTATTTTATAATTCGTAAATTGATATAACAGTGACGTGAGAAATCTAATCAAAGTTAGCTAGGTTGTTGAATATATTTCTCAATATCCTTACCTATAAAAAACTCTGTGGAAATAATGGAAGATTGGGTGTGAATTTTGTGAAGTAATATTTGATAAATGTTGTGATTTTAATGATAATACAATGTGTATCAAGGATAAGAGACAATAATTTATATTTTCAAGGGGAAAATACTGAATCTGCATATAAAATGTGATCGATTAATAAAATAAATTCATTTCAGGATGTAATTGACTACTTATAAGTGTTATAATATCCCTCAGTAATTACAATGACTCTCATTGTCTAACATGAAATTCCTTAAGATTCATCTTCCAAGTGAATAAATTTTAGAATATAAATAATAATATGGATCATGAAACGCAGAGAATATTAGTAAAATCTTCTTTAATTTAATTAAGTATGAATAATTTTTTATTTCAGAAAATACATGAAGGGAAATATAAGTGAAATAGAGGGTGAAAATATTTGATAAATGAGATATCTTATATCTCATTTTAATGGTTATATACCCCTATTTCATCATTGGTGATCACCCCAGTTTAATATTCCATTAATACTTACATTAAAATATTCCACTTCCTCTCTACTACAGAGCTCCAAGAATATTTTAGTTGAGTTGGTTCCTTATATATGTTAATCTCTAGTCTCCCAGTTGGATAGACTCAATAATTTCCCCAGAGCTATATTTTTATCCCGATTTATAAGAAACAATTTTATTTAATAAAACTCATCCCTACCTCAAACATAACACGTTTTGGCTTCTAAAGTTTCATTTTCTAACCACAATGGTAACTACACAAACCCCTATAATGTTTCATAAACCAATTTTAAACATCTCACATGCACTTAAATAACTATTAATCCTTGAATCATATGTTGTCCCAAATAAATCTTCATTATCTTAACATAAAATTTCTAGACATATTTTCTGATTTCTTCTTATTCATCTATATGTTCTAAATTATTTGAAACCAGATATTAATAATTTTTTCATAACATGAAGTAATTATTAAATTTCATAGTCAATGATCCTCAGGTCCAACTGGATTAGTAGAACTTCATCCTTGCTAAATTTCCTGAACATTGGAACCAAAATTGAATGTTCTATAATTACCAACAGTCATGGTGAATCACTCAAAACTATCTTTTAGAAGATATATAATTCAATTATTTATTAGTTTAACCAGTGATAAATCAATAAATCATTAATTTCAATTTCTGAATGGGAAGTCTCATTGAAACTTAACATCGTAAATTCTTAGTAATTCATCTCTCCCTATAATCATAAGCTCATAATGGTTATCCATCCTCTTCATTTGATCAATGGTTAATTAGTGTCTCCTCTTCTTCAATAAATTCATTTCACATTCACCCACTTCTACGTATATCAATTTCAACAGCTCAAATCCAATAATTTAGTCCTCAATATATTCTTAATTCACCACATCATAAGATGTATTTAAGATTTAACTATGTGCCAAACACTTCATCTAAATAAGAATCAAAAACATCTCCTAGGTATAGAAAGCTGAATCTCGTCTAAGGTTTAGTGCCTAACATCCGACAATTCAACAGCTCACAAAGGTGTGTCTCAAATGGATATAAGTTCATCTTTATCCTTTCCCAAAGAAAAATTAAATCCAAAGTTGTGTTTATTATTCGATATCATCTTCAAAAAAATAAATCCCATGGTCATCTTCCATGTATATTTATTTTCAGGCATTTTTAAGTTTAACTCGTGTATGTTGGTCAAAAATTGGTTATCATAACTCTCATGGATTCGATTTACCCAAAATAGTTTCATATTATTACTTCATCAAAACTTGACCATAATTATTGAGTAATTGTGATACAGTGGGTGAATAAAATATAAAGAAATAGGATACACATTTACTATAGATTATGTTCAGAGGGAAGAGGATTCTACGAGGTGGGTATTTTGATAGGTAAAGGGTCATGGAGGAGAGGGAGTGGAAAATATAAGGATATGAATTTGAAGGAGTTGATTTTGGAGGATAATGGTTTAAAGGAGGCATATAGGTGGAGTTAAAGATGATGACCGAGGTGGAGGTAGAGGCGGAATCATAGGCATACTGATGAAGTGGCAAAGACCAAGAAGGCATATGTGATAATGGTGGAGGAGAAGAAGCTGAAGGATATTGAGGCAATGTCATATTCCAATTTAGAGAAAGAGAACAAGGTAGAGGTGGTGGAGGACGCAAAGGTAGTGGATATAGATAAAGTATCATGTAGGTGATAAGAATTGAAATTCTGAGGGAATTGGGAAACATGGAGAGGATCCCACACAAGGTGAAACACTATAGTTATGACATATTGATAAACAATTAGAAGCCTTTAGTATATATAATATACACCCCATATGTAAATTAAGGGAAAAAGGAGAGGCATTGAGAATACCTATTTTTGTGAAAAACAATTAAATGAATTCATATATAATGGAATGAAACAAAGATTTTGAAAATATAGAAAGCACCCAATTATTGATAATGTGTCTAATTAATGATTAACCATCATATTATAATAAATGAAATGACTTGATTCCGAGTTTATAATCACCTAAAATAATGAATATTGTGTAGTGTAAAGGGGTATACAACATCATGTATTGTAGCCAGTGGAGATGTTTTCCCAAGTTAGTTTCCTAAATATTATACTTTCAAGATTAATAATTTCTAATATCCTATAAAACCCCTTTATATTTTTTATTTGAATGAGATTATAAGTGGAGTGCATTTCTTTGAAGATATATAGAATTAGTAAAGGTGAATGATGACGGATTTCTAGTCATGGATATTAGATGTACGGTGACTGGATGGATCGTAAGGAAACCCCTCATTCTCATGGTATTATCTTTGCTTGTTTGAATTATAAAAAACCTTCACAGGTCGTCACAACTCCCCCAATTACCACTTCTATACCCACATATCTCCCTTCTTCCACTCGAAAGGGAAAGTGTCCACAACATAGTGAAAAAAAGCCCCCCGCTGGGGCCATGTTGTCCCATACACTGAGCTACATCATGCCCCTGGAGATGGATATTGGCCCAATATTTTACCCAGCAACAAGTATTTTGATTCATCATGAGATGATAAGAAGTACACCTCAAGGAACATCTTATATCTAGTGGACTCATATATGGTTCCGAAAAACAAGGAAGACCAGGTTGACCATCCTAATGTCCCTAGTCTATGCTAGTGTCAATGAAATAGTGGATATATGATTTTCTAGAATGCATGAGCTAGTACCTCTAACCTAGTTGTGAATCCTACTTAGACCAGATGGTAGGCTCATCGTGTGCAGTCCTCTCATTCTATCCTAGTGGATTCACTCACACTATCGTTTTTACTACTCAATTAGGCTAAGATTCTACCAAGGTGAGGTGCTTAGTCATTCTCAAATATGGCTATGTCTCAATTATCTGGTTGTATGCCGATATTCATTTTATGTGGTTTGAGTAGTGAGTAGTTGTAACACCCCAGGTAAATAAAGAATATGGCTATTTTAAAGTTATCCCTATTTGTGAATAAAATGTCAATATTAATTTAAATGAAATGCTATGCTCGATGTCTTACCCAATACGCAACAACGAGTTCCGTTGAAATCTTACGTTGCACTCTAATAATAAAATAATATTATTTTAAATGGTAGTTAACGCCTAGTCGTTGTATTGACAGGAATGAATATAAATAACTAAAATATGATTATATATGTTTGTTAAATGTTTTTACTTTTATCCAATAAATTTTAGAGGCTTAAAATACAAATGAATCCCATCTTAAGCACTGAATACACTAGTATTTTTAATGGATTGTTTTACTACCTTTTGATGGCAAACCATTTTTTTAAATCAAACTTTTGACAATTTTATAAGATTTATTTTTCAAAATACACATATTATTTATGATTGGGATATTGAAAGTTACCATGGGTTAATTTTTGGTATTTTTCTGACAATGTTCATTTTTCAATGAATAGTGAAAAATACTGCATTTTACATCAAAACTGATTTTTCATATAATTAAATTATATGGTTATATTATCCTTTTAATTTGTTTTAAAGTGTAATTAGAATATACTTTTACTATGTAATTCAATTATGGTCATTGGGATTAATTTCACTTTGGAATTAGGCATAAAGAGGTGCCAAACCTTTCATAAATATTGTTTCTAAAAAACCCGCTATTTGTTTTGACAATGAGAAGTTTTTCTTAAATTAATTATTGAAATTTATGTGTTTGGAATTTGGTAAAATGGATTAAATATTTGGAATCAGAAGGAACAAATTATGTAATTAAGACTCTTTTGTTTTTGGACATTATGAATAGTAACGACGGTAATTATCTTTAATTATCTTGATTAATGAGTAATCAGGTAGTTAAAGATAATAAAATAATATCATAATAATAAAAAATTACCACAACATGTGTCCTAAGGCTACTGGTTGTCTCATGGCCGACCATGGTATGCCTTGTGCAAAACATGGGGGCCCCATGGAATCACTTTTGTGAGAAAGTGACTTTTTATCTATTTATTTTTAAAGAATGTTAAATGTAACAAAGAATGTATAACCTAAGTAAAATATTTTTATTTTTTCTAAATAAATGATATTTTGGACTATAAAAATTCATTAGAAAGATAAAAATATTTCCTACATCATGATATTTTTTTTATAATTTTTAGACATTAAATTTATTAAATTATTTATGACATCATGATGATGCAGCGATTACCTCATTAATAAAGGATTTAAATAAAATGAAAAGATAATGTAAAATATAAGATCTAAACATGTACAAAACCTATTGGATGGGTGTATTTAGAACCCTTATCACCTTATCCTCTAAACACATTAATGTGGGACCATTAAAATCCGAAACTCATTTGAAAATAAAGTTACATTTTATACCTTTCCAAGAGTGCCCCTCCTCTCCGCTTATAAAAGGCCCCCACCTCTACCTCCTTACCCACACTTCCAAAGCCTTTGGCTCGGCCAAACCCTACCTATTTCATCTCTCCACATCCCTCTATAACTCCTTGAAGCCTCGCTATGGGCATAATCCTTTCCATGGAATCATTTGAGATCAAATCAAAGGAAGTTACCCGATTTAAAGGTAATGTCTTCACTTGTGTCCTTTTGTTTTATTTTGCTTCTCCAACCCCCTAAAATCTTTTTATTCATTTATTTTGTAACAAATACAGTATTTCAATATACTAAGATGTTTTTATATGAAGGATTAGAGCTACACTTACACACACCTACATCAAATGTTTAAAGAACATAATGTTTCTCTGGATGGTGAATTTCTGCCTCATGAAACGATGATTGTTCAACATTATTCTAACACCTTCAAAGGTTGGCATTAATATGACACTATATTTATATATGATATATAATATTCTTATGTTTTACTTAAGCTTCTATATTTTTCATTTATGGCATAACTTTATGGTTTCCATTGTGGGTAAACGCGATATCTTCATTTAAGGAAGTGCGGACTACCACCCCCTCAAAGTGATTGGATTCGTTAATACCATATGTGGTACGTATAAAGGATATATTATATGATATTATATATGATACAATAATGGAATTAAAATAATATTATCTATCATTATGTTTTAATTCCATGAAATATGAAATAGAAATGGAAGTAGCGTTCATGCGTACGTACGCCTTACCGTCTCCATGAACGGTACATTTCATTTCTTATCTCAAAATGATATGTAATATTATAAGTACATATATATAATGGATATATATGTAATATATTACATCGAAATTATTGATATCATTATGGAATTATAACATATATATATATATCTCATTTTGTTTTAATTAAATTAATATGACAAAAAAATGAAAGTAGCGTTCATGCGTACGTACGGCCTACCGTCTCCATGAACGGTGCTTTTCATTTTTTATCTCCAAATGATATGGAATAGTATAAAATGAATATTTACTCGATATATATTATATTTTAATCGTTAATACTATTCTGGAAATTATTTACTTATAACTACATGGGAATATTTTTTTCAAACAAGTTCATTTTTGACTCATGTACCGAACATCGGCAAAAACGTCTGATATGAACTAACATTATTAAAAAATTATTATAAATTATAATATGTGATATTAACTGAATAATAATCTCTAAAGGAGTTACTTAGGCAATTATTAATTGACCAAAGTTTATTATTCAGGAATATAAGGAAATGAACAAGACAAGTTGGACTTGAGGTAAGGGATCCTACTCCTCTCTTTCTTTTTAAGTACACTTTTTTATGTCATTCCTTTTAAAGCTCATCTTTATTATTATTGGGATGCTCTTTTATATTAATAATACTGTAATTTTTATGTTCATGTGATGAGAGACCCTATTCTCTCTCATCAATCCATTTAGAAAGTTTTGAGTGGCGCCGTTAGCCTACCGAATTTTCGTAAGAGATCTAACCTCTATCTTTCTTTTTAAGTACTCTCCTTTATGTCACTTCTTTTAAGATCCACTTTTTTATGTTTGGGGATGTTAATTTATATTCCTATTTCTATAAAATTTATGTTAATATGATGAGATACCCTATTTGATCTCATCAATCCATTTTTGTATGTTTTATGTGGCGCTGTTAGGCTGTCGAGTTTTCGTAAGGGATTTTTCATCTCACTTTTATTCCTGTGAGATTTATGCTACATTTTCCACAATTTCCTTTGAGTGGTGTATGTACAGCCCATTATTATAATCTTTGTGTAATATACTTTATTTTATGAGTATTTACATCAATGATGTATTGTCCTTCTTTCATGGGGTGTATGTTTTGAAAGATACCCAAGTCGGTAAGAGAACCTTTCATCCTCCTCTTTTAAAAGACTTCTTTTGTTGGGCCTTTTAATTTACATATTGTTATGTTGGGATATGTTCTCATATATCCTTATTGATGTAAATTTTATGTTCAAGTGATGAGATACTCTTTTTATCTCTCATCAACTCATTTTGATGTGACGATGTTAGGCTGTCAAGGGAACTTCTTAACCCAATTTCAATTTCTTTGGGTTCAACATGTAGTTATTGAATATGTCATATTTTGAATATGTGTGAATGACCTTTTATTGTTTTACACTTAATATCCAATTGTATTGGGTGTATTTATATTTGTTACATAAAATTTTGAGATTTATTTATCCTTAATTAAAGGATACCTTCCTTATAAGGGATTCCATCACATTTTACAACTCTATTGAGACTTCATTGTTGTTATGCACCAATTCACTCTTATATGGTGTATATACTGTCCTTTAGAATGTTATATCATGAATCCATTTATTCTCATGATATTATAAAGTTCTGATTAAATGTTATTCCTCAATTATTGTATTCAAGTGTCTCTAATTTTGGTAAAAACCCTTTAACCAAAATTTTGCTTTAAATGTTTTAATGATTTGTTCTTATTAATATCCATGTTTTGAAAATGGTTTTAAGGATTTATTTTATATGGATATTAATGGTTTAAAATGTTAAAATCATCAAGGTGGTATGGGACACTTTTATTCAAAAATCTCTTTATTAAATGTTTTAAATGGTTTTGAAAATGGTTTTTTTTCATGGATTCATTATTTCAATATCCTAAAATGTTATATTGTGATTGAAATGTGGAAATGTTATATTTCCTTTATGCATGTTTTATGTGATACATTTATGTTATGGTTCTTGAGAATCGTTATGAAAACGGGTGGTTCCGTGATAAACTAAGGGCGGATGAGCCCTATATAGCTCTCCAATGCATTGGGTAACACGAAGGAGTGAAACGTTAAGGTATCTCCGAAGAGATTTAGGGAATATACTGTGGTGGGTATTCCAAACGTAACCAAGAGGGTTACTCCCTATGTACGAATTTTATGAATGCCTCAAGTTACCTTTTATGTCTTATGATTTCTATGATTTATTCATGATTTTATGAGGTATGTTAAAGTGCCTATGTTTTATGGGTAAAGTATGATTTCATTATTATGTATATATGAACTCATGTTTCCTTTCCATATTTTTATAACACTTACTGAGCTTTTTATGCTCATCCCAAGTTTTTGAAAAAAAAATCACAGGTCAAGGGAAAGGTACAAGATGTGATGATAGTGTCAAGGATGTATCAAGAAAGAATCCGTGTTTTATTTTAAATATGTTTCCTTTTATGGAAAGAATGAATACTGTCTTTTATGAAACCACTTTGTTTAAATGGGGAATGTAATGCAAGTTTCATGATCTAATTCTCTAAAACTCTAAACCTGAAAACATCCTCAATGTGTAATCTTGTAATAACTCAATATTAAGTAAGGTTTAAGGTTGTGGCCTTATAGTTGGTATCAAAGGTCAGTTTAGATAACTTTAGAGGTTAGGGTATTTTTTAAGCATAAGTGACATTACCATAATGGTTAGGAATTCAGAAAGAGTCCTAGTTTTAGCTAAAGTGAATGAGTAAGTATATATTAGTGTTTATCTTCCTCATTAGTAAATGATGGTTTTGTTGATATACTCACACTAACCTTTTTGGTTTTAGTAAATGGCTGGATCTACCAGGCACCAAAGTAACACTGGATATGAAGGAAAATGTGATAGTTTTTTGAGCAAGAAACTGAATGATATGGGAGCTGCAATGATAACTCTTATGATTACCCTCAACCAACTATCTGGAGACATGATTGACCACATAAACCTTGGTGATTTCTCTAAGGCATCATATATGCGAGAAACAAATCCCTACAGAAGTACAGGTAATAATCATAAAGGTAATTGTGTTCAAAAACCTATGTGTCATTGATGTGGAAAGAAACACCTAGGAAAATGTTTCAAAGGGACAGAAATATGCTATAGATGTGGAAATGAAGGTCATAAAGCAAGAACCACCCATGGAAAAAGGAAGCATCCAGTTGACTCGAGGAAAGGGAATGAAGTTATTTCTGAGGGATCAATTGAATGTTTTAAATGTGGTGTGAATGGTCATTATGAAAACACATGTCCTATGAAGAATTTTTGTGAATGGGATCACCAAGATTGTACAAATTTTCGTTTACCAATACCTACTGCCATTCCAATTGAGGATGAAGAAACTGAAAATGACCAATCAAAGGTATGGATTATTTCATGACTATTGTTTTCCTATTTTGGAATATTAGGATATGATTCATGATTTTGTTTGTAGTAAATAATTATTTCAGAATAAGTTGGAAAGGAATGGTTAATGGATCATGAAGAATGTTGAATGAGTAAGATGTCAACATATAAGGGCTTCAAGAGTTATGGTGAAATTCTTAAGAGTATTAAGTCTCTTTTGATGATGGGGTTACTTTAGAAGACATTTTATATTATCTGTAACCCAGATGTTTAATATATGAAAATTTTATTCAAGGAATAGTTATCTGTTCTTTTGTGGACATAGTTATAAAGAATCATTTGGGTTTATATGATCCTTACTTTTGAGGTAATTATGGGTTACTATATGTTATGATGGAAGTGAAAGGCATGAGATAAAATTGAGGTTAAATTATGTTATGTTTATTTTTGATAATTTTATCTCTTTTTGGGAAATTATTTGAGAATTAAATAGTTTTGGAAAAAGGAAAACACGCAGACCATGTGACAACCCATCGCATCGGACAAAGCTGCGGGAATCGAACCCACAACCAAAGTGCAATTGGTTTTTATCGCCTACCACTGGACTACGTGAAGTCCCTGGTTAGTTTGACTGATTCTTTTTAGTTAGATGATTTTATGAATTAAGAGTAAGTTGATTTTGGGGTTTATATGGAAATTTATTAACCTATCATGGATGATATGTGATTAGGTTAATTACTTTTCAATACGAGACTTTAAGAGAAACTGATGTTGTTTGAAGATAAATGTTACGATTTAACATGGAAGACTATGTGAATAAATACTTAAAATATTTGGGTTTCAATATTAGTTTGGTTTAGTTTAAATAATTTTTATGGAAAAATTGTTTATCGAATGGTCCTCGTTGAACATTGGGTTTTGTTGGACAAATTTTGGAGATTAAGAATAGATTTTCTTTTTATAAAGGGTTATCCTTTTCTGGATTATCTGATTCTGTACTAACCTTTTTTGTTTTGGTTTTGGTTAAAGTCTAAAGACATGAGAAGTATATAGTTCTCTTTTGTGGATTAGGTGATTCTCTAGAAGTTGATTATAGTACTCTTAATGTGAAGAAGTTTTCCTAAATACTCGTCTTTTGGAGAAAATATGAGTTTGTGTAAGGAATCTAATAAAAGTTGAATGTAAACATAATAAGGGATTATGTTTCCTTATGAACAAATTCCTCAATAAAAAGTCACTTACAACAAAAATGTTGTCTGTTAACTTTTCCTATGGAGGAATCGAATACCGTTTAACCCATCACAAGTTTGTGATTTTCTTATGATTAACTTACTCCTATACATGTTTACTATCACTCTCCATCAGAACATGACCCTTTGTTTTTTCCTCCATGTCCATATTTTCATACTGGGAATCCCATTATGGGTTAACTCGGGTGACCTTTGTACTTATCTTTCTTTATTTTAATGTGATTGTTTTACCGACTCTTTTTCCGTTGTGGGACGTTCAAGGATGTTTCCAAGCTCAATTTTAAAATTTCGAGGACGCAATTCCCAAAAGGGGGGAAGGATGTAACACCCCAGGTAAATAAAGAATATGTCATTTTTATATTTATCCCTATTTGTGAATAAAAGGTAAATATTAATTTAAATGGAATGCTATTCTTGATGGCTTACCCAATACGCAACAACGAGTTCCTTTGAAATCTTTCGTTGCACTCTATTAATAAAATAATATTATTTTAAATGGTAGTTAACGCCTCGTCGTTGTATTGACAGGAATGAATAGAAATAACTAAAATATGATTATATATGTTTGTTAAATGTTTTTACTTTTATCCAATAAATTTTAGAGGCTTAAAATACAAATGAATCCCATCTTAATCATTGAATACACAAGTATTTTTAAAAGATTGTTTTACTACCTTTTGATGGAAAATTTTTTTTTTCAATCAAACTTTTGAAAATTTTATAAGATATATTTTTCAAAATAAACATATTATTTATGATTGGGACATTGAAATTTACCTTGGTTTAATTTTTGGTATTTTTCTGACAATGTTCATTTTTCAATAAATAGTGACAAATACTGCATTTTACTTCAAAACTGCTTTTTCATATAATTTAATTATATGGTTATATTATCTTTTTAATTTTTTTTAAAGTTTAATTAGAATATATTTTTACCATGTAATTCACTGATGGTCATTGGGATTAATTTCACTTTGGAATTAGGCATAAATAGGTGCCAAACTTTTCCTAATTATTATTTCTAAAAAACCCACTATTTGTTTTGACAACGGGAGGTTTTTTTAAATTCATTATTGAAATTTATGTGTTTGTAATTTGGTAAAATGGATTACATATTTGGAATCATAAGGTCCAAATAATGTAATTAAGACTCTTTTGTTTTTGGACATTATGAATAGTAACAACGGTAATTATCTTTAATTATCTTGATTAATGAGTAATCAGGTAGTTAAAGATAATAAAATAATATCATAATAATAGAAAATTAACACAACATTTTTCCTAAGGCTACTGGTTGTATCATGGCCGACCATGGGATTCCTTGTGCCAATCTTGGGGGCCCCATGGAATCACTTTTGTGAGAAAGTGACTTTTTATCTTTTTATTTTTAAAGAATGTTAAATGTAACAAAGAATGTATCACCTAAGTAAAATATTTTTATTTTTTTCTAAATAAATGAAATTTTGGACAATAAATATTCATTACACATATAAAAATATTTCATACATCATGATATTTTTTTTATAATTTTTAGACATTAAATTTATTAAATTATTTATGACATCATGATGATGCAGCGATTACCTCATTAATAAAGGAATTAAAAAAATGGAAAGATAATGTAAAATATAAGACCTACACATGTCCAAAACCTATTGGATGGGTGTATTTCGAACCCTTATCACCTTATCCTCGAAAAACATCAATGTGGGACCATTAAAATCCGAAACTCATTTGAAAATAAATTTACATTTTATACCTTTCCAAGACTGCCCCTCCTCTCCTATTATAAAAGGCCCCCACCTCTACCTCCTTACCCACACTTCCAAATCCTTTGGATATGCCAACCCCTACCCATTTCATCTCTCCACATCCCTCTCTAACTCCTTGAAGCCTCACATTGGGCAGAATCCTTTCCAAGTAAGCCTTTGACCTTATATCAAAGGAAGTTACCCAATTTAAAGGTAATGCCTTCAGTTGTGTCCTTTTGTTTTATTTTGCTTCTCCAACCCCATAAAATCATTTTATTAATTTATTTTGTAACAAATACAGTATCTTCAATATACAAGTATGTTTTTATATGAATTATTAGAGCTACACTTACACACACCTACATCTAATGGTTAAAGAACATACTGTTTCTGTGGATGGCGAATTTCTACCTCACGAAACGATGATTGTTCAACATTATTATAACACCTTCAAAGGTGGCCATTAAGATAACACTATATTTATATATGATATATAATAATTTTATTTTTTACATAAGCTTCTGTATTTTTCATTTGTGGCATACCTTTATGGTTTCCATTATGGGTAAACGCGACATCTTCATTTAAGGATGTGCGGACTACCACCCCCTCAAAGTGATTTGATTCGTAAATACCATATGTGGTACGTATAAAGGATATATTTAAAGATATTATATATGATACCATACTGGAATTAAAATAATATTATGTATCATTATGTTTTAATTCCATTAAATATGAAATAGAAATGGAAGTAGCGTTCATGCGTACGTACGGCTTACCGTCTCCATGAACGGTACATTTCATTTCTTATCTCAAAATGTTATGTAATATTATAAGTACATATATATAATGGATATATATGTAATATATTACATCTAAATTATGTATATCATTCTGGAATTATAACATATATATATATATCTCATTTTGTTTTAATTCCATTAATATGACATAAAAATGAAAGTAGCATTCATGCGTACGTACGGCCTACCGTCTCCATGAACGGTGATTTTAGTTTTTTATCTCCAAATGATATGGAATAGTATAAAATGAATATTTACTGGATATATATTATATTTTAATCATTAATACTATTCTGGAAATTATTTACTTATAACTACATGGACAATTTGTTTTTCAAACAGGTTCATTTTTTACTCATGTACCGAACATCGGCAAAAACGTCTAATATGAACTAACAGTATTAAACAATTATTATAACATTATAATATGTGATATGAACTGAATAATAATCTTTAAAGGAGGTACTTATACAATTATTTATTGACCAAAGTTTATTATTCATGAATATAAAGAAACGAACAAGACAAGTTGGACTTGAGGTAAGGGATCCTACTCCTCTTTTTTTTTAAGTACACTCTTTTATATCATTCCTTTTAAAGCTCATATTTCTTATTATTGGGATGTTATTTTATATTAATCTTACTGTAATTTTTATGTTCATGTTATGAGAGACCCTATTCTCTCTCATCAATCCATTTTGGATGTTTTGTGTGGCGCCGTTAGGCTGCCGAATTTTCGTAAGAGATCTAACCTCTCTCTTTCTTTTTAAGTACTCTCCTTTATGTAACTTCTTTTAAGCTCCTCTTTGTTTTGTTGGGGGATGTTAATTTATATTAATCATTCTATAAAATTTATGTTAATATGATGAGATACCCTATTTGATCTCATCAATCCATTTTTGTATGTTTTATGTGGCGTCGTTAGGCTTCCGATTTTTCGTAAGGGATTTTTCATCTCACTTTTAATCCTGTGAGATTTATGAAACATTTGCCACAATTTCCCTTGAGTGGTGTATGTACTTCCAATTATTCTACTCTTTGTGTAATATACTCTAGTTTATGATTATTTACATCAATGATGTATTTTCCTTCTTTCATGGGGTGTATGTTTTGAAAGATACCCAAGTCGGTAAGGGAACCTTTCACCCTCCTCTTTTAAAAGACTTCTTTTGTTGGGTCTTTTAATTTACATATTGTTATGTTGGGATATATTCTCATATATCCTTATTGATATAATTTTTATGTCCAAGTGATGAGATACTCTTTTTATCTCTCATCAACTCATTTTGATGTGACACTGTTAGGCTGTCAAGGGAACTTCTTAACCCAATTTAGATTTCTTTGGGTTCAACATGTAGTTATTGAATATGTCATCCTCTGAATATGTGTGAATTAGATTTTATTGTTTTACACTTAATATCCAATTGTATTGGGTGTATTTATATTTTTCACACATAATTTTGAGATTGATTTATCCTTAATTTAAGGATACATTCCTTATAAGGGATTTCATCAGATTATACATCTCTATTGAGACTTCATTGTTGTTATGAACCAATTCACTCTTATATTATGTATATACTGTCCTTTGGAATATTATATCATGAATACATTTATTCTCATGATATTATAAAGTTCTGATTAAATTTTATTCCTTAATTATTGTATTTAAGTGTCTCTAATTTTGGTAAAAACCCTTTAACCTAAATATCGCTTTAAATGTTTTAATGATTTGTTCTTATTAATATCCAAGTTTTCAAAATGGTTTTAAGGATTTATTTTATATGGATATTAATGGTTTAAAATTTTAAAATATTGAAGGTGTTATGGGAAACTTTGATTCAAAAATCTCTTTATTAAATGTTTTAAATGGTTTTGAAAATGTTTTTTTTTCATGGATTCATTATTTCAATATCCTAAAATGTTATATTGTGATTGAAATGTGGAAATGTTATATTTCCTTTATGCATGTTTTATGTGATACATTTATGTTATGGTTCTTGGGAATTGAAATGAAAACGGGTGGTTCCGTGATAAACTAAGGGCGGGTGAGGCCGATATTGCTCTCCAATGCATTGGGTAACGCGAAGGAGTGAAACGATAAGGTTTTCCGAAGAGATTTAGGGAATATACTGTGGTGGGTATTGCAAACGTAACCAAGAGGGTTACTCCCTATGTAAGAATGTTATGAATGCCTCAAGTTACCTTTTATGTCTTATGATTTCTATGATTTATTCATGATTTGATGAGGTATGTTAATGTGCCTATCTTTTATGTGTAAAGTATGATTTCATTCTTATGTATATATGAACTCATGTTTCCTTTCCATATTTTTATAACCATTACTAAGCTTTTTATGCTCATCCCAAGTTTTTGAAATGTTTTTCACAGGTCAAGGGAAAGGTACATGATGTGATGATAGTGTCAAGTATGTGTCAAGAAAGAATCCGTGTTTTATTTTAAATATGTTTCCGTTAATAGGAAGAATGAATAATGTCTTTTATATAACCACTTTGTTTAAATGTGGAATGTAATGCAAGTTTCATGATCTAATTCTCTAAAAATCTAAACATGAAAAGATCCTCAATGTGTAATATTGTAATAACTCAAGATTACGTAAGGTTTAAGGTTGGGGCCTTATAGTAGTGGGATATCACCAAACCCATATATAATCTTCTGGTTTGACCAGTATTTCCTATCATACCCACTTCTATATAGAAACATCTTATCTACAGAAATGTGTGCATGGCATGGAAGTATAATTTACTTAAGAACCTCGTTATCATTCCACCAAATCTCTTGATTCTTAAGGATGTCCTCCTATCCAAAGATATGAATTAAGCCCTATCGAAATATTTGAGAAGCCCCCTCTAGTTTAATATAGAGGTAGAATATTGGGATGCCTTCCATTATGAGTAAGTATAGCTTGCTAAATTTCAAGACATATTTTTATTCAATTGAGAATATGATGGTTCCCCCATGAAGCGGGGCATCTTCCCATTGAATATCTCTTGTCAGTTCAGTGGTGTAGAAGTTTGTTGATATCTTGATGACACAGGTTCTAGGATCAATGTCATCCCCACCTGGAAACTCCATAAGTTGGGACTATCTAAAGAAAACCTGAATCCCTCTAATCTGAAGATCCTAGGTTATGATAGGATGGAGAAAACCTTAGTTAGAATGATCTATCTAATGTTCCAATTTTGTGGCCCAGTTTTCAACACCAAGTTTATGGTTATCTCACAAGACACTGCCTATAACTCTTTTTTCGGTAGACCCTGGTTCCACCTGCACGTGGTAGTTCCTTCCACCTATTAGCTATGCCTCATGTACTCCCTGAATAGTAGATTGGGTATAATCTAGGGTGACACATCTCCCTTTTCCTGTTCTAGAGCACAATATCTAGATGCTGACTATTAAATGATCAAGGAAAAACATTTTTAGGACAATGATTTTGAGTTCACTACAAATGTGGCTGACCTGTGGATAGACTTGGATGATGCCTTCATCCTCACAATCCATCGATTGGATTCCATAACCCCAGAAATGGTATATTGTTTTTTAATTTCCAGAACAAGGAGAAAGTGCATTCACAAATACATGGAGAGATGGAAGATCAATTTATACTCCCACATGAATCAAGATCCATTAATTCTATAACCCATTACCATTGTAATATATAGGGATGTTCACCCAAAAACAACAACAATAACCCACACTTTCTTCTATCTTTGGGAATTATTGATTTGTCTTAAACTGATGTGCTACTATTTCATTGATATTATCATGAATGGACCCTTGGGTCAAAGTACATATTGTATTAGATTGAAAGCCTTCATTGTCATGGGTTTTCTTGTGCAGTAATCCCCTAAAAAAGGTTCCTCTACCACTCATGTCGGAACCATAGTTCCATTAGGGTAAAAAAATGGAGTAAGTTCACCTTTCTAATGATCCTATCACTTTAGAAAATGAAGAGAAATTGGAAGATGATCCTTCCGTGTTTGAGGACGGTGTCTCCACCACCATCTATTTTTTGGTATAGGTTAATGTCGATACATAGGCAGAACTAAGACCAACACAAATCAACATAGCCATGTCTTCAAAAAAGTAAAAAATGTATATGGATTTACTGAAGCATCATCGAGATGTATTTTCCGGGAGATATGGGGAGATTCGAGGAATAGATTCTCATGTTTTTTTCCACCACCTTGGTCTCCCAATAATCCACCATGGGTTTAAATAGACTCCCATGAATATTCACCCCTCTCACGGTTCCATGGTTGAGGCTAAAGTTGATAATATCATTAAAGAAAACATTATCAAAGAAGTATAATACCCCATATGGTTATCCAGCATTGTGCCCATAAGAAAGAAGAATAGACATATCAGAGTCTGCATCACCTTCGTGGTCCTCAACCATCACTATCTAAAAGATGATTTCCCACTTCTCGTGACAAAGATATTGATTGATGCCAATATTGGATTCCAAAATATCCCCTTCATAGATGTGTATTCTGGATACAACCAGATCCAAATGGACTCTGAGGATATAGAGTATACCACCTTCAGAGAACAACAATGTACTTTATATTAGCAGGTAATTCCTTTAAACTAAGAAAATGTAGGAGACACTGATAAGTGATCCATGCACCACATATTCAAGGTGATCCTCAAGACCTTGGTGGAATGCTACGTAGATGATTTGGTGGTCAAATCCCACCATCTTTATGACCATCTTAGAGATCTCAAGAAATTGTTTGACTTCCTACACTCCTACCATTTGAATATGAACCCCTTAATGTGTGCCTTAATGGTTTCTTATGGAATTTTTTTTATATTTTTCATCACATATAGAGGCATCAAGATCAATCCATAGAAGATCAAGGCCATCAGCTAGATGCATCCTCTAAGAAACCTCCACAAGCTCTGAGCCTTTCAAGGCCACTATGCCAAAATACGCCAATTCATTGAAAATATGGATGGAATATGTAATACACTTTCCTAACTCATAATGAAATATTTCATCTACTAGTAGGATGAGGAGTTTTGGACCACCTTTAAAGAGATTTAGTAGTACCTAATACAGCCTCTAGTTCGGATACCCCTCATTTTTGAAAATCCACTAGTCTTTTAGGTGACCTCCCTGAAACTATCCCTCAATGAACTTGTAGCCTATAAGAACATAGAAGGGATGGATAACAGCTTATAATGTCTTATACATATGTTCCTCAATATAGAGATTAGATATTCCCCTATCAAGAAGAGTTTTCTCATGATATTATACACAGTGAAGATGTTTTAGCATTTTCTACTACACAATGAGATATAGCTAGTGTCTGCAGTAGACCCTAAGAAGTATATTATAAACCAACCTTTGTTGACAGGCTATCTAGCTTAGTTTAAAGTGATCCTTCAGTATTTCGACATCATATTTATCCCATATAAATCAATCAAGGGTTAGACACTAGATGATTTTATCACAGACTATCCTGCCTCCGCAGAGCAATCATTGGATCTTGACTTCCCAAATGAGTCTATCCTCTTAGTGTATCACACTTTTCCATGATGGAAGATTATCTTCGATGGTTCTTCCCAAATCCCGATAGGCATTAGTCTAAATGATCCCATACTCAATAGATTATGTTTTGGTATCATAATCATCACACCCACAAAGGCTATCTTGCCCTACTCATTCTTGTTTCCAGAAGGATGAACCAACAATGAGGTGGAGTATCAAGCTCTCATCACTGTTCTAGAGATAGCCCTCAAGATTTATTTTCCCCTCTTAAATGTGATGTGGGTATCTGAGTTTTTCATGAATCATATTAATAGTGATTATGTCGTCCGAAAACCGGAGCTCATGCCTTTGTTAAAGAACACTCTCTATCTAATGGCCTAGTTCCCTTCCAAGCCTGAGGTCACTCATGTTCCTAGTTCATATAATGGTCGAGAAGATGCCTTGGGAAGCCTTTCTACTTCCCTTGAAAAGCCTAGACAAGATTTTTTTATCATCCTTGTGGCATAATGAAGTGTCATCGCCCCTGTTACCCTCGACGATGATGATGGCCAACGAGTGAGCCATCTCACCGCCGGTACCTCAATGATGGGCCCACCAAATCCCTCTACCACAATAGAAGAGACCTCATATTGGAAAAATACATTAATTGAGTATCTCTATAATGGCCATCTACTGATAAACAGAGCTGAGTGTGGGAAAACCCATCAGTATGTAGTGTAGTTTACTCTCCAAAGTGGTCCTAGCCTCAAGATGCCCCCCTATAGGTGTGGGTTTGATGGAGATATCTTTCATTATAATCAATGAGACGAGATTCCTTGGGTTATGCATGAATTTCATGTTAGCTACTACAGGGCTCATCAGGTGGGGCCAATTCTCTCCCACTAGACCTATAAGTTGTGCTACTTATGGCCCACCGTGGTTCATGACTATGTCGAGTTGGACTAGAGGTTTTATGCATGCCATATTCATCCTAATTTCATGCATCGGCCGCTAGATCCTCTCCATACTACAAAGAAATCTTTTCCCTTTGCATTCCAACAACATGATGTCATGGGACCATATCTGCTAGATACATGTCATAAATGCATGTTCATCTTGACTTCCATTGATTCCTTTTCCATGTGGACAAAATTGATCCTTCTCAAAAAATTAATTTCATGTTTTATCATTGATTTTATGATCTCAAACATCACTTATATATTCAGAGTCCCTAGTGGTGTTCTCACTGATAACGACACCAACTTTTATGCATCTGATTTGAAGAAATTGTATGCCATGTACAATATTCTTTCCAAACACACATCCCACTATCATTCAGAAGAAAATGAAAAAAACACACTACAATATTTTTTATAAAATGGTTTTCAGAACAAGAAATGTTGTTTTGAAAAGTTCCCCAATACTCGATGGGATTACTGAACAACAACTCACAATTACACTCTGGTGACCCCTTACTCCCTAGTTTACGGAACAGATGCAGTCCTTCCCATTGAGATTTTGTTTTCATTACTCTGCACAAATTTATATGACCAACATACCTCAAAAATTATTGCATACGTCTTTCTAGTTGAATAGGATGCCCTTGATGAGAGTATACTTCAGGATTTTCACAATTTAGAGAGGAACCACAATAAAATTGCTATGGATTTCAAATATAATGTTTTTATTCTCTATTTTGTTCAGGGTAACATAGTTTTATACCTGAGAATTCCACTGAAACTATGAAGAAATACACCAATGTTGGATCCCAAATGGGGGGGGGGACCTTATATCATCTATAAGGTTTACCCCAATGGTGTGTACTCTCTAGTCACCATGGATGGTGAGCATATTAATCATCCCACTAATTACAAATTATTAGAGAATTATATCTCATAATAATACATATTTCATCATTGTCGTACGATGTTAAACTATGTGATCTGTTCATGTTGAAAGACATAAAACTACTCGTCCTTCATCCCGCATGATGATAAACCATAATCAGTAAATATACCCTATAGTTTAAGCTCAATGACCTTAAACTATGTTCTATATCTTCCTTACTACATGAGGTTAATCTTCATGGAATATCAAGAACTACGTATGGATTAATTCTTTCCTCAATAGGATACGTAGGAACTCGCAAACATTTTTTCATTGGGTCTAGCAACATGATTCTTTATCTTCTGTCTCTTGACCTAGGGATTATTTAGGGTGTGAATGTTGTGTTATGAGGCCTCTTTGGTTTTCATTCATGTCAGGTTCTCTATAGCCATGCCATAATCCCCCCTTAGGATCATATCATCATGCCCGCATCCTTATCACATGACGTTAAACTGCACATAATTCTAAGAACTACCTTTAGATTCATTCCCACCATTATGGGATATGTAGGGTAACCCTGACATTTTTTCTTCATCTCGAGTAATAGGTTCCAAAAACCTTATCTTGTGTTTTTTCCCTTGGAATTAGTCTCATATTGGGGATTCATGGTGTGGTATGAGGCCTCTTTGGTCGCTATTCACATCAGGTAGTCTTCATCATTTCATGCACACCCCTTCTTCAGGACCATAACTTTTAGCATATTTACCACATGATGTTAAATAGAATGAAATATCATGAACTACATTTTTCATTATTCCTTTCCTTGTAGGATATGTAGTAACACCTAGTTGTATTTTCATCAAGTTTGTCCCTAGGTTGATCAACCCATCTTGCCCTTTTCCTTACTCGTCCTTTAGAGTCATATATCTTATTGAACTCCTCATCCTCTGCCTCTTTATATCAACATTCTTAGATTTGGTATGTCGTGGGACTTAGAGTGTTGGATTTTACATGGATATTATATCATCCCACCACCACGATTCCTGCATTCCCCTCATTTGGGTCTCCATTATGATTCACATTTGAGTGGACCCCCATAAGGCCCGATCCCATGTCTCTTTGGCTTACCAACCATCATGGGTCAACATTCTGGAGGATCTCGAATGACAACTTGATACAAATACCATGGTTCAAATTGAGTTAGTGGTCAATCATTAGTTGTTTGTTACCATTCCAAGTCACATGATATGGATATTGTGTTACAAGCATGGTCAGCTATTATCGTCCAGAATTATCACCAACTCTTCCACATCCCAAATGTTGGTCTCGTGATTCACATTCCTTCTCACATCCTTACATCTAGAAGAAATCTCAATATCCTCAGTTTCATTCATCCATGCACCTTTTCATGCTAGGTAGGTGAACTGATGTGGTGGGGTTATCCTGGGACCCACACCTCAGTTCCCCGATCATTTTTTACATATTTTGTACAGATCTTATCTACCCCCTTTTTTCTGCATCGAGTATGGAACATATTTAATTTTGGATTTCGATATGGTTTTTACCATCATGAAAAATGTTCACATCCATGGTCCAATCTTTATGATCGTAAACTATGATCTAATGTTCTATATTTTCCTTATCGTACGATGCTAAAATGCACGACATATCAATAACTATGTGTGGATTGATTCCCACCCTTGTGGGATACATAGTGACACATAGACATTTCATCCTTGGGTCCATCCATTATAGTATCCCGCTTTTTTGTCACATAAACATTCATTACATTCTACAAAACTGAGGATCTTTAATGTTTAGTGTATTCGAAATAAGGAATATAATACATGAAACAAATAAAGCATTCTTCTCAAACACTTGAAAGGATTCTCTTTATGTTCATCCTAGGTTCATTACTGCATCTAATAACCTGGGATCATACATCAAAAGAAAGGGTGAGCATAAGGCCCAGTAAGGGAAACAAGGGGAAACATTTAACATGTAACTTGAGATACATCAACAATGTCATGAAAAAAAAACTGTAAGGCATGAGAAAGAAATCATGAGGCATATCATAATAAAAATAACATTTTTCATAACTTGAAGATGTGGCTACATAATTTAACATAGAAAATCATGAACATATCACCAAGGTCCATCCCCAAGGTGTCATTTAAAAATTACCAAGTTTATTCACCAAGATATCGTGAAAATTGTAATCTCTAGTGGTTACATCATTACCCAATGCATTGGAGCGCTATCAGGGCCCATCCTTAAATTTTACTTTATTATAATTTGAGACACATATATCATCATAAAACATTTCATAAATAACCCATATAGCATAAAATAAATGGGTTTCATTTTATAATCATAACATTTAAGAAAACTACTTTAAAGACATGATCTTTACGTCACTTTAAAACCCACATAAAAGGAAGGTGGGTCTCATGTATATAAAACCCAAAATTTAAAATAGTACATTTTGGTATATATGTGAATACCCATTTAGAAGAAAGAGCTTTGAGTATTCACCTAATAAAATAAAATAACTTTAGAAAAAGAGAGAGACATTTTGAGACGGAAATTCTGTAGCATAACGGCTATTTTACGAGGTTTTAGAAAACATTGAAAAGAGAGGGGACATCGGTCAAACAATCATAAATGACCCATAAAACAGTAGAGGGACCGAATATGAAGAATATATGAACATGGTAATGAAATTTTAAGGACATTAAATTTTAAATGAAAAACATTGAAGGAAGACAAAAATTAGATTTCTCTTATGAAAATTCGGCAGCCTAACGACGTCACTTAATCTTCAACAAAAATGAATTGAAAAGATCAAATAGGGTCTCTCATCATATGAAAATAATATTTCAGTATGATAGATATAGAGATAATACCCCAACATAATAAAAAAGGAACTTTAAATACTTGACATGAAAGTAGAACTTTGAAAAATGAGAAGGGTGAAAGATCCCTTAAAAATTCGGCAGCCTAACGGCACCACTTAAAACTTCAAAATACTGAAATTAAGAGATAAAATAGGGTCTGTCATAATATGAACATAAGAGTTTAGTATGATAGATATAGAGATGATACCCCAACATAATAAAAAGGAACTTGAAAGACTTTACATGAAATTAGAACCTCAAAACGAGAAGGGTGAAAGAACCACTTAAAAATTTGGCAGCCCAACGGCGCCACTTAAAACATCAAAATACTGAATTGAAGAGATAAAATGGGGTCTCTCATAATATGATTGTAAAAGATAATTATGATTGATATAGAGATAATAACCAAACATAATAAAAAGTAACTTTCAAGACTTGACATGGAATTAGAACTTGAAAATGAGAATGGTGAAAGAATCTCTTAAAAATTCGGCAGCCTAACGGCGCCAATTAAACATTCTTAAAATGAATAGATGAGAGAAAGAGGGGATCTGTCATAATATGAACATGAAAAGGGCAGTAAGATGAATATAGATTAACATCCTCCAACATAAGAACATGGAGCATAAAAGAAATGACATAAAAGAGATTACTTGAAAAAAAAGAGGTCGGATCCCTTAACTTAAAACGTAACTCTTAAAACTCAATGGTTGGGACCTTGAGGGATTGGGGGAACCTTGAAAGGAATCCTTGGGAGTTAATGAGACGAGAAATTCATTGGGGGAGAGTTGGGAGTCGAATTGATGAGAGGATGGCTTGTTATTTATAGGGAAAGTGAGGGGACAAGGCATTAATGGCCAAGGGACACCTCATTAGTGGTTTTGGCAAAACCACGGGCTTTCCCATGGTCTTTTCCCATGCTATTGGCCACTTGGGACACATCATACCTTATCTTACTATTCATAAGTCGACCATATTGATTACATACTTAATACATCACTTAATGATGTCATTAAACACTTGTAACTTAAAAACAGTATTTTCACTATTCATCGAGAATTCAACTTTCTCAGAAAAATCCCAAAATTTCACCTTTACCAAATATCGATGCTCTGATTTCAAAAATGAACACTAATTTATAAAAATAATTTTATAATTATTTATAATTTAATTTTTAAATAAAAACACTATTCACCAAAAATTCATTTTTTCAAGAAAAACCCTCAAAAATTATGTTAACATAATATCGATGCTCTGAGTTCAAAAATGAAATCCATTTTATAAAAATAATTTTCTAAATATTTTTAATTAAATTTTTAATTAAAAAACACTATTCACCAAAAAAAACTAATACTTGAATAATAATTTATGAAACCGTTATTTAAAAATTTTATTGAATCACATTACTTAATCAAGGTGCCTAGATTATTTTAATACTTTCTTTAAGTGAGATTACTAATCCATTTGGACACATTACTAATCCTAATCATAAAATCACTATTCATATTTTACTATTCATCAAAAATCAAGTTGATCTTATTAGACTCTAAATTTTTTACTGAACATAATTGTAGAAGACCATTTTTTGAAAATCATTACACATTTTTATTTATTTAAGGTTTACATAACCATTTTTAAAATATCCTTTCTCTAAAATTCATCAAAAATATGCATACTATATTTATCTGGACATTTGAAAATTCATAAACTTCATCATAAGAAGAAATCCCAATTTTTATTTAAAACATAGGATTACACAAGGTAGTTGCGGTCTCTTTACATAGCCCCTTATCACACCAGCATAGGACCTAAGTGTAAGGTGTGCTAAGGTGAGATAATCTGAGGGAGGCTCGGCCAACATCTCACGAGTAGTAATTTCTATCATTTTGAACTTCTCACAATGTCGATTTCGTTCTAGCTTCACCCGATGATGTTCGGCTTGGGTTTGGTCCAGAGCAAAGCCCAGTGGTGGTACCTCCTTCCCAAGTTCTATTATATGGGCTTCGATTGGTCCGAAACTACTGGATGAGGCCATCGAATCTTCTATCTATATTAATTAACCAAGACTACTTGTATTTAGAGACAATAATCAAAACGTTTAGTTTCCAGTGGTCATATTGAAAAATGGTCATATAATAGTCAAAACCCAACGGTCTCATTTTAATTATACTCATGTTATCAAATGAAACAGTTTTGTTGAGTATCAAAAATAAAATAAAACACAAAATTAGGAGACAAGATTTATTGAAAATTTTGGGTCGTTACAATCTTCCCCCCTTAAGAAATTGCATCCTTGCAATTTTTAAAATTGGGTTTTGAAATTTCATTGAAAGTCCCACATCGGAAAAGAGTCAGTAACACAATTACTTTAAAATAATGAAAGGGAAGTACAAAGGTCACCCGAGTTAACCCATACTAGGATTCCATTTAGGAAATCATGGACATAGAGGAAAAAACAAATTGTCATGCTCTAAGGGAGAGTGATAGAAAACATTATTAGGAGAATGTTAACAACAAGAAAATCACAAACTTATGATGGGTCAAACGGTATTTGATTTCCTAGTCGGAAATGTTAATAGACAATGTTTTTTTTGTTTTATGTTCCTTTTCATAGTTTTGAGGAATTCATTTACTACATTGAATAAAAACATAAGGAAATATTCCTACCTTTAAGTAGAGTTTAATCCTTTAATAAGTTTCTACCAAAACCAATCTTTTCTCCAAACGATGTGCATTCAAAAACACATGGTCTCATCAAAATCACAAGAATAATCTTCTAGAGAATCACGTATTCCAAAAAAGAAAAACTATCTATCTTTAAACATTAATCCCAAAAACAGAAAGGGTATGATAAAACAACTCTTCAATAAGAAAGAATCCCATACAAAGGGAAACTACTTTTAAATCTTCAATGTTGTACGGTACTACCTAGAGTACATCATAGACCATTCCGTAAATAACTGTCCTTAAAATTCCTCTAAATAAACCAAACTAAGATTGAAACCCAAATAAAAGAAGGATTTGATAACATAGTCTTCCAAAATAAACTTCATTGTTCATCTCCAAAAAACATCAACCACTCCTAACATCTTATAAAAAAAGTAGCTAACCTAAACATATTTTACCCAAGATAGGTTAATCATTCCCATAAGTAACCTAAATTACTATAAGTCCGCCTTAAATTCATCGATTCTTCAAAATATAAGTCAACCTTTACTCCTCAAGGAAAATACCGTAGTAATATTTTTACCTCGATCAAATAGGGTTCCCAAAATAGTGAACGTCTTCTAAAATAATAATCATCTTTTAATCCCCTAATCATCTCTGTCATATTAATATGGAAATTGTCACATTTCCTATCACATTGGTTGTTGGGACAGGTTCTTCCATTTCCCACCATTAACTAAAAAAGAAAGTACAATTAGCAGCTTAAATACTTATCCAATAATCATGAAAAGGAACTTAAATCATAGAAGGATAACTTGTAGATGATAAGTATACCCTAACATGTGATCCCGTAGGTTCCAAACTAGGTTATCCATGATCATATATTCTTATGTGAGTAGTTATTTTATTTTATCCTTGTTCCTTTGATAATGGTTCATACTATGCTTATGAATTTACCGAAGTATATCCTCCGGGAGTGTCGTAACCAAGAGTGCAGCAAGGCCCGTTGTCGTGTACCAGTTCCCGTTTGAGTCTAGCTCAAAGAGGTGTTTTCAGGTTTTACCCCTAAGTACATCTGTGCCAGAGCCACCTCTACCTTCTCGTATCTATATAGGGATGTATTTTCTTGGCAACCCATTACTCAATACTCCCCAAAATACCAAGAAGATTTCCTATATATAAACATTTCTATAGGATTCTTCCTAAAGTTTTCATAACCTAATTTCCAAAAATAACTAAACCATCCTTTGATACCAACTATAGTATCCCCCTTTTTTGTCACATAAACATTAATTACATTGTACAAAACTGAGGATCTTTAAGGTTTAGTGTCTTGGAAACTAGGAACATAATACATAAAACAAAAAAACATTCTTCTCAAACACTTGAAAGGCTTCTCCTTATGTTCATCCTAGGTTCATTACTACATCTCATAACCTGGGGACATATATCAAAAGAAAGGGTGAGCATAAGGCCCATTAAGGGAAACAAGGGGAAACATTTAACATGTAACTTGAGATACATCAACAATGTCATGAAAAACAACTTTAAGGCATGAGAAAGAAATCATGAAGCATATCATAATAAAAATAGCATTTTTCATAACTTGAAGATGTGGCAAAATAATTTAACATAGAAAATCATGAACATATCACCAAGGTCCATCCCCAAGGTGTCATTTGAAAATTTCCAAGATTATTCACCAAGATATCGTGAAAATTGTAATCTCTAGTGGTTACATCATTACCCAATGCAATGGAGCACTATCAGGGAGCACCCTTAAATTTGACTTTATTATCATGTGAGCCACATATATCATCATCAAACATTTCATAAATAACCCATATAGCATAAAATAAATGGGTTTCATTTTATAATCATAATGTTTTAAAAAAACTTCTTTAAAGACATGATCTTTACGTCACTTTAAAACCCACAGAAAAGGAAGGTGGGTCTCATGTATGTAAATCCCAGAATTTAAAATAGAACATTTTGGTATATATGTGAATACCGCTTTAGAAGAAATAGGTTTGAGTATTCACCTAATAAAACAAAATAACTTTAGAAAAAGAGAGAGACATTTTGAGATGGAAATTCTGCAGCATAACAGCTATTTTACGAGGTTTTAGAAAACATTGAAAAGAGAGGGGAAATGGGTCAAACAATTATAAATGACCCATAAAACAGTAGAGGGACCGAATATGAGGAATATATGAACATGGTAATGAATGTTTAAGGAAATAATATTTGAAATGAAAAACATGGAAGGAAGACAAAAATTAGATTTCTCTTATGAAAATTCGGCAGCCTAACGGCATCACTTAAACTTCAACAAAAATGAATTGAAAAGATCAAACAGGGTCTCTCATTATATGAACAATAAGAGTTCTGTATGATAGATATATAGATAATACCACAACATAATAAAAAAGTAACTTTAAATACTTGAAATGAATGTAGAACTTTGAAAAATGCAAAGGGTGAAAGAATACCTTAAAAATTCGGCAGCCTAACGGCGCCACTTAAAACATCAAAATACTAAAATGAAGAGATAAAATAGGGTCTCTCATCATATGAAAATAAGAGTTTAGTATGATAGATATATAGATCATACCCCAACATAATAAAAAGGAACTTGAAAGACTTGATATGAAAATAAAACTTCAAAACGAGAAGGGTGAAAGAACCACTTAAAAATTCGGCAGCCTAACGACGCCACTTAAAACATTAAAATACTGAATTGAAGAGATAAAATGGGGTCTATCATCATATTATCATAAAAGTTAATTATGATAGATATATAGATCATACCCCAACATAATAAAAAGGAACTTTAAAGACATGACATGGAATTATAACTTGAAAACGAGAATGGTGAAAGAATCTCTTAAAAATTCAGCTGCCTAACGGCACCACTTAAACATTCTTAAAATGAATCGATGAGAGAAAGATGGGGTCTCTCATCATATGAACATGAAAAGGGAAGTAAGATGAATATATAGAAACATCCTCCAACATAAGAACATGGAGCATAAAAGAAATGACATAAAAGAGATTACATGAAAAAAAGAGAGAGGTCGGATCCCTTACCTTAAAATGTAACTCCTAAAACTCAAAGGTTGGGACATTGAGGGCTTGGGGGCACCATGGAAGGACTCCGTGAGAGTTAATGAGACCCGAACATCGTTGGGGGAGATTTGGGAGTTGAATGGATGAGAGGATGGCTTGGTATTTATAGGGAAAGTGAGGGGACAATGCATTAATGGCCAAGGGACACCTCATTAGTGGTTTTGGAAAAACCACGGGCTTTCCCATGGTATTTTCCCATGGTATTGGCCACATGGGACACCTCATACCTTATATTGCTATTCATAAGTCGATCATATTGATTACATACTTAATACATCACTTAATGATGTCATTAAACACCCGTAACTTAAAAACTGTATTTTCACAATTCATCGAAAATTCAACTTTCTCAGAAAAATCCCAAAATATCACATTTACCGAATATCGATGCCCTGATTTCAAAAATGAACTCTAATTTATAAAAATAATTTTCTAAATATTTTTAATTTAAATTTTAAATAAATACACTATTCATCAAAAATTCAGTTTTTTCAGAAAAATCCCCAAAAATTATGTTAACATAATATCGATGCTCTGAGTTCAAAAATGAAATCCATTTTACAAAAATAATTTTCTAAATATTTTTAATTAAAATTTTAATTAAAAAACACTATTCACCTGAAAAAACTAATACTTGATTAATAATTAATGAAACCGTTATTGAACCATTTTATTAAATCACATTACTTAATCAAGGAGCCTAGATTATTTTAATACTTTCTTTAAGTGAGATTACTAATCCATTTGGATACATTACTAATCCTAATCATAAAATCACTATTCATATTTTACTATTCATCAAAAATCATGTTGATCTTATTAGACTCTAAATTTCGTACTAAACATAATTGTAGAAGACCATTTTTTGAAAATGATTACACATTTTTATTTATTTAAGGTTTACATAAACATTTTTAAAATATCCGTTTTCTAAAATTCATCAAAAATATGCATACTATATTTATCCGAACATTTGAAAATTCATAAACTTCATCATAAGAAGAAATCCCAATTTTTATTTAAAACAAAGGATTACCCAAGGCAGTTACAGTCTCTTTACCTACCCCCTTATCACACCAGTATAGGACCTAAGTGTATGGTGTGCTAAAGTGAGAGAATCCGTGGGAGGCTCGGCCAACAACGCACGAGTAGTAATTTCTATCATTTTGAACTTCTCGCAATGTCGATTCTGTTCTAGCTTCACACGATGAAGTTCGGCTTGGGTTTGGCCCAAAGAAAAGCCCAGTGGTGGTACCTCCTTCCAAAGTTCTATTAGATGGGCTTCGATCGGTCCAAAACTACTGGATGAGTCCATTGAATCTTATATCTATATTAATTAACCAAGACTACTTGTATTTAGAGACAATAATCAAAACTTTTAGTTTCCAGTGGTAATATTGAAAAATGGTCATATAATAGTCAAAACCCAACGGTCTCATTTTAATTATACTCATGTTATCAAATGAAACAGTTTTCTTGATTATCAAAAATAAAATAACACACCAAATTAGGAGACAAGATTTATTCAAAATTTTGGGTCGTTACAATCTTCCCCCCATAAGAAATTGCGTCCTCACAATTTTTAAAATTGGGTTTTGAAATTTCATTGAAAGTACCACATTGGAAAAGAGTCAGTGACACTATTACATTAAAAGAATGAAAGGGAAGTACAAAGGTCACCCGAGTTAACCCATACTAGGATTCCATATAAGAAAACATTGACATGGAGGAAAAAACAAAGGGTCACGTTCTAAGGGAGAGTGATAGAAAACATGATTAGGAGAAAGTTAACAACAAGAAAATCACAAACATATGATGGGTCAATCGGTATTTGATTTCCTAGTAGGAAACGTTAATAGACAATGTTTTTTTTGTTTTATGTTACTTTTCATAGTTTTGAGGAATTCATTTACTACATTGAATAAAAACATAAGTAAATATTCCTACCTTTAATCAGAGTTTAATCCTTTAATAATTTTCTACCAAAACTAATTTTTTCTCCAAAAGATGTGCATTGAAAAACACTTGGTCTCATCAAAAGCACAAGAATAATCTTCTAGAGAATCATGTATTCCATAAAAGAAAAAATATCTATCTTTAAAAATTAATCCAAAAAACAGAAAGGGTAAGATAAAACAACTCTTCAAAAAGAATGAATCCCACAGGAAGGGAAACTACTTTTAAATCTTCATTGTTCAACGGTACTACCCAGAGTTCATCATAGACCATTCTGTAAATAACTGTCTTTAAAATTCCTCAAAATAAACCAAACTAAGATTGAAACCCAAATAAAAGAAGGATTTGATAACATAGTCTTCCAAAATAAACTTCATTGTTCATCTCCAAACAACATCAACCACTCCTAACATCTTATAACAAAAGTAGCTAACCTAAACATATTTTACCCAAGATAGGTTAATCATTCCAATAAGTAACCTAAATTACTATAAGTCCGCCTTAAATTCATCGATTCTTCAAAATATAAGTCAACCTTTACTCCTCAAAGAAAATACCATAGTAATCTATTTACCTCGATCAAATAGGGTTCCCAAAATAGTGAACGTCTTCTAAAATAATAATCATCTTTTAATACCCTTGTCATCTCTGTCATATTAATATAGAAATCATCACATTTCCTATCACATTGGTTTTTGAGACATGTTCTTCCATTTCCCACCACTAACTACGAAAAGAAAGTATAATTAGGGGCTTAAATACTTAGCCAATAATCATGAAAAGGAACTTAAATCATAGAAGGATAACTTGTAGAAGATATGTATACCCTAACATGTGATCCCGTAGGTTCCAAACTAGGTTATCCATGATCATATATTCTTATGTGAGTAATTATTTTATTTTATCCTTGTTCCTTTGATAATGGTTCATACTATGCTTATGAATTTACCGAAGCATATCCCCCGGGAGTGTCGTAACCAAGAGTGCAGCAAGGCCCGTTGTCGTGTACCGGTTCCCGTTTGAGTCTAGATCAAAGCGGTGTTTTTGGGTTTTACCCCTATGTACATCTAGGCTAGAGCCACCTCTACCTGCTCGTATCCAGACATGGATGTATTTTCTTGGCAACCCATTACACAATACTGACCAAAATACCAGGAAGATTTCCTATATATAAACTTTTATATAGGATTCTTCCTAAAGTTTTAATATCCTAATTTCCACAAATAACTGAACCATACTTTGATACAAACTATAGTATCCCACTTTTTTGTCACCTAAACTTTTATTACATTATACAAAACTGAGGATCTTTAAGGTTTAGTGTCTTGGAAACCAGGAACTTAATACATGAAACAAAAAAAACATTCTTCTCAAACACTTGGAAGGATTCTCCTTATGTTCATCCTAGGTTCATTACTTCATGTCATAACCTGGGGATATACATCAAAATAAAGGGTGAGCATAAGGCCCAGTAAGGGAAACAAGGGGAAACATTTAACATGTAACTTGAGATACATCAACAATGTCATGAAAAACTACTTTAAGGCATGAGAAAGAAATCATGAGGCATATCATAATAAAAATAACATTTTCATAACTTGAAGATGTGGCTACATCATTTTACATAGAAAATCATGAACATATCACCAAGGTCCATCCCCAAGGTGTCATTTGAAAATTACCAAGGTTATTCACCAAGATATCGTTAAAATTGTAATCTCTAGTGGGTACATCATTACCCAATGCATTGGAGCGCTATGAGGGAACACCCTTAAATTTGCCTTTATTATCATGTGAGCCACATATATCATCATCAATCATTTCATAAATAACCCATATTGTATAAAATAAATGGGTTTCATTTTATAATCATAACGTTTTAAAAAAAGATGCTTTAAAGACATGATCTTTACGTCACTTTAAAACCAACAGAAAAGGATGGTGGGTCTCATGTATGTAAAATACAGAATTTAAAATAGAACATTTTGGTATATATGTGAAAACGCCTTTAGAAGAAAGATCTTTGAGTATTCACCTAGTAAAATAAAATAACTTTATAAAAAGAGAGACATTTTGAGACGGAAATTCTGCAGTATAACGACTATTTTACGAGGTTCTAGAAAACATTGAAAAGGGAGGGGACATGGGTCAAACAATCATAAATGACCCATAAAACAGTAGAGGGACAGAATATGAAGAATATATTAACATGGTAATGAAATTTTAAGGACATAAAATTTGAAATGAAAAACATGGAAGGAAGACAAAAATTAGATTTCTCTTATGAAAATTCGGCAGCCTAACGACGTCACTTAAACTTCAATAAAATGAATTGAAAAGATCAAATAGGGTCTCTCATAATATGAAAATAAGAGTTAAGTATGATATATATAGAGATAATACCCCAACATAATAAAAAATAAACTTTAAATACTTGACATGAAAGTAGAACATTGAAAAATGCGAAGGGTGAAAGAATCCCTTAAAAATTCGGCAGCCTAACAACGCCACTTAAAACTTCAAAATACTGAAATGAAGAGATAAAATAGGGTCTCTCATCATATGAACATAAGAGTTCAGTTTTATATATATATATATATCATACCCCAACATAATAAAAAGGAACTTGAAAGACTTGACATGAAATTAGAACTTCAAAACGAGAAGGGTGAAAGAACCACTTAAAAATATGGCAGCCTAACGGCGCCACTTAAAACATCAAAATACTGAATTGAAGAGATAAAATGGGGTCTCTCATCATATGATCATAAAAGATAATTATGATAGATATAGAGATCATATCCCAACATAATAAAAAGGAACATTCAAGACTTGACATGGAATTAGAACTTGAAGACGAGAATGGTGAAAGAATCTCTTAAAAATTCGGCAACCTAACGACGCCACATAAACATTCTTAAAATGAATCGATGAGAGAAAGAGGTGGTATCTCATCATAATAACATGAAAAGGGCATTAAGATGAATATAGAGTAAGATCCTCCAACATAAGAACATGGAGCATAAAAGAAATGACATAAAAGAGATTACTTGAAAAAAAAGAGGTCGGATCCCTTACCTTAAAATGTAACTCTTAAAACTCAATGGTTGGGATCTTGAGGGCTTGGTGGCATGTTGGAAGGACTCCTTGGGAGTTAATGAGACCATAACATCGTTGGGGGAGAGTTGGGAGACGAATGGATGAGAGGATGGCTTGGTATTTATAGGGAAAGTGAGGGGACAAGGCATTAATGGCCAAGGGACACCTCATTAGTGGTTTTTGCAAAAACATGGGCTTGCCCATGGTATTTTCCCATGGTATTGGCCAATTGGGACACCTAATACCTTATATTACTATTAATAAGTCTACCATATTGATTACATACTTAATACATCACTTAATTATGTCATTAAACACCCGTAACTAAAAAACTGTATTTTAACTATTCATCGAAAATTCAACTTTCTCAGAAAAATCCCAAAATTTCACCTTTACCAAATATCGATGCTCTGATTTCAAAAATGAACTATAATTTATAAAAATAATTTTCTAAATATTTTTAATTTAATTTTTAAATAAATACACTATTCACCGAAAAATCATTTTTTACAGAAAAATCCCCAAAAATTACGTTAACCTAATATCGATGCTCTGAGTTCAAAAATGAAATCCATTTAATAAAAATAATTTTCTAAATATTTCTAATTAAATTTTTAATTAAAAACACTATTCCCCCGAAAAAACTAATACTTGAATAATAATTTATGAAACTGATATTTAACCATTTTATTGAATCACATTACTTAATCAGGGTGCCTAGATTATTTGAATACTCTCTTTTATGAGATTACTAATCCATTTGGACACATTACTAATCCTAATCATAAAATCACTATTCATATATTACTATTCATCAAAAATCAAGTTGATCTTATTAGAATTTATATTTCGTACTGAACATAATTGTAGAAGACCATTTTTTGAAAATCATTACACATTTTTATTTATTTAAGGTTTACATAAAAATTTTTAAATTATCCTTTCTCAAAAATTCATCAAAAATATGCATGATATATTTATCCGGACATTTGAAAATTCATAAACATCATCATAAGAATAAATCCCAATTTTTATTTAAAACAAAGGATTACACAAGGCAGTTACGGTCTCTTTACATATCCCCTTATCACACCAGCATAGGACCTAAGTGTAAGGTTTGCTAAGGTGAGAGAATCCGAGGGAGGCTCGACCAACATCGCATGAGTAGTAATTTCTATCATTTTGAACTTCTCGCAAAGTAGATTCTGTTCTATCTTCACACGATTAAGTTCGGCTTGCGTTTGGTCCAGAGCAAATCCTAGTGGTGATACCTCCTTCCCATGTTCTGTTAGATGGGATTTGATCGGTCCAAAAATACTGGGTGAGGCCATAGAATCTTCTATCAATATTAATTAACCAAGAATAATTAAATTTAGAGACAATAATCAAAACATTTAGTTTCTAGTGGTCATATTGAAAAATTGTCATATAACAGTCAAAACCCAACGGTCTCATTCTAATTATACTCATGTTATCAAGTGAAACAGTTTTGTTGAGTTTCAAAAATAAAATAACACACAAAATTAGGAGACAAGATTTATTCAAAATTTTGGGTCTTTACATCCATAGAGTCGAAAACCTCTTCACACATTCTTAACCTAGGTATCTCCTAATAATTTATATTGTGGTGTTAAATTATTTGGTCCTCATTCGAATTGGGTTATAGTAGGTGTTCAATATACATCATGTTGTGAAACCCCTTCTCTATCATCCTTACCACATGATGGTAAACCACACAAAATTCAAGAACTACATATGGCTTGATTCCTTCCTTCCCAAGATATGTAGGAACACCCAGACGTTATGTCATTTGAGTCCATCCCCAGGTCCATTAACCTTATTGGCCATTTTCCCTCTATCATAGTCCATACTCAATGACCTTAAACTAGGAGCCCCTATTCCATGTAACATGACTCTAAGATATTGGTCAACCCATCACTTGCATGATGTATAATTACAAGGAATTTAGGCCATCACCGAATATATCCTATTTGGAAGTAGTTTTAATCTCAATTAAGACCGATACCCTCACCAAATATGCTTTCATTTGGTGGCGTAATTTCAAGAGCGTTGGAATCTATTCAAAAATCACATCTCTCCATTTCTATGATATGTGTGTCTTTTATTTATATTCTCATCCTCCTCCACAATTGAGGTAACCCCCTAATGGCCTGGTCCCATGAAACTTTGGCTCCCCTATTGTCATGGGCCAACGTTTCAGAAGACATTGGATGCCACTTAGAGATTATACCCATGTTGAAAATGCGATCAGTGGTTGGCCCTAATTTTTCGATCCCCATTTTAGGATAATGTGGTATGGATTCTATGTTGAAATCATGGTCAATAGTTATTCTCCATCATCATGCCATCCTCACGATGATCCAAATTTTATGTATTGTGATTCAAACTTCTCATTCCCCTTTCTTCAGATTGATTCCAACACCCTTGGAATTACCTTGCTCGTGTACAAGAGCATGTTTGGAAATGAGGTTTTATGACTTTGATATCCTTAGTCTCTAAATCATCACCCCTCTATCATTTAGAACACCCAAGTGATCAGTGACTGGATAACACTCGTATATCATATATGTGTGGTTATGAGATCGTCCCATGTTTCTAATACCGGGTATGACCCATGTGATCTTTGGGATTCATTGTCAATTTTTTCGTAGAAATAATTGAAATTCAATAACCAAGATAATCATAAATATGTCCATGAACCCAGTTTAAATGCATAGGTGGAAGATGAAATTATTGCTCAGTTTGGCCAAAACATGTCCCTTAACGATCTACTCCCTCAATAGAATGCTTCAATATCACCACCCCACGGCATGTGGCTTCTAGGTCTTCCTACTGCTTCCCAAGCTCTTTATTCTAATCGATAGTTGTAGATTAAATATTGTCAGCCCTGATCTATTTTTTGTCCAATTCAGATTGAATTTCTTCCACATAATGACTCACCTGTGCTAATTAATCCCGGGCCTCCACCAGTTGGTGCTTTCATGGTTCAGTGAGCCCCGTCTTCTTAGCATTGAATTTGAAATTCTCTCTCATCTTACCATCAATTTTTTGAATCTCTTTCTCGACCTATTGACGTTTCTGGATATTTTCAGAATTTTTCTGACAGCACATGGCATATAAGGGTTAACTAATCACCCACATCCTCTCAGAAAGGTTTTACTGGACCAATGTGGCTTGATATCTTACATCTACCCCTCTCGTTCATAGATCTCATGTAAACATACTAAACAATATCATTCTGCCTATCCATTTAGGTTCTAGAACCACATTGAGGAATCATTTGATTAGCTTCCATGCTCGGAGCTGGTCACTTTTTCTATATTTAGCTGAATCAGAATCAGATTCATTTAGCTCTAAGGGATCATCATGTGTCATGCTTGGGAAATTTGTTAAGGAGCATAACAACAAGATCTTTATTGGGCATCAAATCCAATGAATCAGGATCCAAGTTGTCTGGTTGATCCTCATAAGTAGATTCTACCTCAATGATGCCAGCGCTGGTGGGTCCACGTTCTGCTCCACCAATGGCTTCACCAGTCTCCAAAACGGAAAACTCTCCCGAAACTATAGCCTTTTCAATTTAGGTGCTTGATTCAATGTTAATTATCACCCCCCTTAATGAAGGGGCCCCAAGTCCTCCAGAAATCTGTTATAGTAGGGTGCCCACCATTCATAGAATTTTTTAGAAAAGGGATATTTCAGTCATGTTGTTTGAGAGAAAATCATGTATGGGCACAAGGATCTAGCGGCTTATGATATTAAAACTCTTGGTCTCACCATTATCTTTTTATCACTATAATTCCATGTGTGGTCCCCTGTATATGATGGTAGTCTATTTAGGTTCCAAATTTGTTTCCCTTGCTTCCCTATCATATCTCATTTCTATGGACTCTTTTTATTTGGTGTGAGTCCTAGTGCTTGAAATTCCACAGCCATTGACACATATTCATCCCCAATGATAGGGGTGTTCTTCACAAGGACCTCCTACAAATGTAGATGTGGATTGGAGCCCAAAGATAAAGTGGGTAGGTTAATAGAAAATGATACGAGTCTGGGCTTACTCCGAGATTTGAAGATAGTTTTCCCAGATAAGTCTCCTCAAAAGACCTAATTTCACCTTCATCAGGATATTATTCCTTGAAAACTACTTCCTTGTCACCTTCTTGAAGGTCCCCAGTGTCGAACGCTTCCCCCAGGAACTCTTTGATAAAGACAAAAGAAGGCGCTATTCTAGTTGATCTAGCAATAACATTAGGGGTGGTCTTTGTTATTGGCACATTTACTCATATTATTAGTTGTCATACAGTTCATCAGGAGTATATGAGTTCCTCTATTTAATTTTGGAATTATCATTTCACAGCTAGAGTTGCTTTGAAACCATCCTTGTATGGTTTAATTCCCCAAAGCTGCATCTCATTCTTATTCAAGTTCATCCAAATGTCTTCAAAATTTAGGATGTTTTTTCAGAATTCCTAGAATTTCCAGGTTTCTTGATAGACAACATCAGGAGGGATCACCACATAGAGAATTTGGTTCCCAAGAGCCTGAGGGAGCACCTTGTAGAACCCCCTTGACGATTCTCCTCTCTCTTGGGTTGTCTTAGATGGAGCTGTTGGGTCTAGAGCTACTGCCTCTCTAGCCGCACCTTCAATTGGTTGTGGTTCATGGTTTGTATCCCTCATTTCTTCCACCTCATCACTATGGCCTGCATCAACTCTATCCCAAAGATGTCACCTTTCTATCATTTTCCTCAAATTTGAGGCATGGAAGCCACTGGTTTAATTTCACGGATTGTAGGCATCATCAATGTCTCACTTGGGTAAGAATCTTCCCAACTCAGTGCATATTTTTGAATCAATTCAAATGCGGTGATAGGTGGAGGTATCTCATTCCAAAACATTCCATCCTCCCATGTGAACAGAAATCATATTTGTCTCATTACACAATAATGGATCTCATGGAACACACAAAGTAAAAATTTCGAGTTATCCACTACATACACCTAAATTTTCTTAAAAAATGGTGTGGAGTGTACGGTTTTTATTTGGGCTCACAGTGAACCCACATGACCAACATACCACCACAAAAGGACATCAGATACGACTACTTACCTATAGTGTTTGTTCAATTATCATTGATTTCTTTGATCAGAAAGTGAAATGGGTGGAAGATGGATTGATTGGCTTGTGTAATTTTTATCCGCACATCTGTTGTGCGAAGCGTGAGTGAGGGGATTGCTGTGATATTCAGAATCGCTGGTCAAGAGTGTATCCTAGGTGGAGCAAAAGGATTGTGGAATTCATAGCCTCCCGTGTGCAAAACGATTCATCATTATAGGAAATGGAATGTCCCACACACATACAACAACTACCTCCCTCAATGATGTTTGAGAGTAAATGATATAACTTATCTTGCACCGGTATTCCCAAGTTGATTCATTCTCGAAAAACTTGTTTCACTACCAAAATAAATGTACTCAGTCGTGCTCCAATGTGTACATCCCTAACCAGTAGTATCCCACCACTGATCAACATTGAGATGAATCAGACTAGCCTGACTATTGGATGTTGGCCATCTATAATGTGGTAGCACCATAGATTGCACCAGCTATCCTCTAGGATCCACCATTATGAATCTTTCATACCATGTTGAGCTCCCCTCAGACATGTAGTGGTCCTAGTTGGTAGTTTTTTCAATTATAACGCTCTCGTAGGTAGAAATTTTAGAAAATATCTAAACACTACTTAAAGTCTACATCTCTAATATACTTATTATCACCATTTATTCCTAGAACCAAGTTTATTAATGACTTTTCCAAAGTCTGTATCTATTCCAAATCTTCCAAAATGTTAATATCATGGAAGAAATTATGGTAAATCCTCTCAAAATTACGATGTTGAAAATATGTTGGAGATCCCAGAGACTGATACCAACCTCCCTGTGATTTAGGTGGAATGTGTTGCTATATGAAGACCACCATCATAGCAGTTCTGTTATGAACACCTTCTTTTAAGAATCATGGAATTGGGAAGCCCATGATTCTTCATACCAACCCACTAGCCTTAGAACATGCTCTAACGCAACACTGGATGCACACACCCAATAGGCCCAGGACCACTCATTCGTGAAGTTACCACCCTGGCATAGATCCCAACTCTTGATCCATCCCTTATCCAGATTCCCATGCCAAACCTTAATGATCCTCTTATACTGAGTTAGGTATGTCTCTTCTCCCAAATCCTTACCATCGATGTTCTTATCATAATTGTAGAGGTAGTGCTCTATGATAGGATTATGACCATTCCCGATGTGGTCATATGAATCCCTATACCACTGATATTTTCTTAGATTTCCCCTAAACCAATAGACAAAATCATCTCACCTTTCATTGGGAATGAATAAATCATCCCGCAAGACAAATTATTCCAATCTCAGCCTCTTTCATAACAGATTGCTCTTATGACCATTTGACATCAGTTCCATCAATGATTTATGATCATAAGAGCTCTGAATGTACTCTTCTATTGGTGTATTTTCTAATATTTATTCCCTTCAGGTGGCATCATTGAGAAACTCTTGTGTGGACATCATCCGAAGGCTCAAAAAAATTTTACTTTCCATTCACAGAGACAGATGAAAGAGACTAATTGAAGAGTATCCTTTATCATATCTCCCATCACACAAAATAAATGGGTCAAAATGAAACATTTCAGTGGAAAGCATTCGTGCATCACCGGATCATAGACCTGGTTTTTGCAAGCGCATTCACGGGGAAGATTTCATCAGGAATAGATATCATAAAAACATTAATTCAGGAAGATATAGGTATGAAAAAAGGGCAGTATTTCCCTATTTATAGTCAAGGGTAAACTCACCCTTTTCCGCGACCATTGAAGATACCCATCATGTTGAACATTCGCATGTACTTTACGGCAGTCGTTGGCCAACATGGCTTCACGTAGCAGATCACACTGCATGCTTTGTGATTTGGATTTGTAATTAAACAAGAGTTTTTTCATAGATTTACCCTCATAATACGACCCTATTTTCACTCAGATCCAATCCTATGGGGGTAATTTCTTTACTCCAAAATTTGTACCTCTAAAGTCATGAACAAATTCATAGCCATTTTAAAGGTAAATGTAGTCCCTAGTGGCCATGAATTTAGGATAAAATCATCAAAGGGGTATATTTCACAAATCTCCTTGGTAAATATTCTTTTCAAACCCGGTCTCAAATAGATCACCTCTATAGAGACCAGCCCACATCACTGACTAGCTCACAAATAGATCTCCATTGTTGTGCACTGCCTGCTTCACAAACCATGGTAAAAATTTAATTCCTTCGTAGTGTTACATTTTCATTGTGGGACATGATTTTTCTTGGTGGCCAACTCTAAAAAACTCACTGATCTCTAATTACTATAAATATAAGGCTCACCCCCTCCCCAATCCATTATTACTCTGACCTTTTTCATGATCATATCTCATTTATCACATCGTGAACCAAAAAATGGATTGCCTAAGGTCATTAGGCTATGCGATTTGTGCCTTCATTGGTATTTTATGGATCATTCCTATAGTAGGGATTCCATTTGCGAAGTCCCTCTCCCTCCGCCAAAGAGGGAGCCCCTTTAGGTTTCTTAAGCCTCCATGAATCATTAATCCCTCACAAGCACTCTCCAAATTAAGATCTATTTTCTAAAGTGAAGATATATTCCATCCAAGTCTATCCTTTATGAAGCACCCTTCCACTATGAGGAACCCTTAATTCATGAGGCACCATTCATTCATGAGTCCCCTATTATTTGTAAAGCACTTTTACTGCGTGAATCCTCGCTCTACAAGGCCTTTTTCTTCACAAAAAAATCCACTGTGTGGCACTCTATGATCATATTAAGTGACTTCGTGGTTCCTCAGGTCATGTTTTGACCATTTTTTCCCTTCCTAATGCTTCCATTCATAGGAATGCTTACATTTATTGTGTCTTCACATAGCCACACTAACATGGGCCCCTCGATCGGCCACTCCTCCAGCTCACTCCCACAGGTTATTTCTTGTGCCTTCCCTCCCCCAAGTACAGGTCGATACAAGTTCTGTAAATCCCGGGGATGAGGAGTGAGTCCTCATCATTTGAGACGGTGGATATTAAACTACCAAGATCCTTCATCCCTAACACATGAAGTTAAATTGTGAGTTTCCACATGGGTGGTAGGCCTGAGTGGACCAGAGAGGGTATGGGATCAGGAGATATTTTTTCCACCATTTCAATCCGCCTTCTCTCTCTCATCAGGTTTTGTCTCTATGTGTGCCTCGAGTGGTCTCTAAATAAACCCTAACACACACCTTGATAGTGTGTTCTTAGTATAATAGTCATACATTACTCATACATCTGGACACCCTCCATGGGGAACATTAGTTCATGAGCCTAAAACCATCCCTTGTGGCCACATCTCTCATGAAATAATCATCAGGTCTAATACTACCTCTTATTTCTCACATCGAGAATAACTCCCGTGGGTATAGATAAAGTAATGACACTGACATCCTCTTTGGAACTCTAACCATGTTTTAGCCCCAAACCCCTTTTTGGATGGACTATATGGACTTTGATCCCTACATCTCTAGAAGGGTACGTAGGAAGCCTCCCTGAGGTTCAATCCCGTCACCCATTTGTCCTGGCCATTTAACATCAGTTCACCCTCATCCAACATGATGTTAAGCTATATTCTTGAACTGTGTAGGTTTTGATCCTTTTCTGCTACACAGTGTATGTAGGGAGACTACTTGAGGTTCAACCCCAACCAATGGTACACATTGTTGTTCCTCCAAGGTACATACCCTCTATATGTGACATCATCCCTTTCTGGGAGTCATCCCCTTGGATCCGTCATTTATGATGTTTGATGTTCCCGGGAAGATAACCACGAATAAGATCCACCACCAAATCTATAATCCTCTATCCAAGAGTATCCCTCTTGTGATGGGATTCTAATCATGCATAAGCCCCACCATGTCCCAAGATCAATTTCCTTTGCATACCCCCCAATTCTATGCTCCATCCAGAACTACATGGAATTTTATTTCCTTCCATAGGGATACATAGGAATATTTTCTGAGGTTCAATCCCATCATTCATGTCTCATCCTGGTCTCTCCCTTGATCCCATGTGTTTCATGGATATCATTCATCAACCTAAGATCCCATTTCCTTTAGGTCCCATTTATGCATCCATTCCCACGAGTTTCCCCCTTAGGTTACTAATCGCCTAACCAAAATATATGTACATTGATTACCAAACATAGGGATACATTGGATGCCTTTCTATGGTTCAATCCCAACACCATTATCTCTAAAATTGTTTCACCTCATTCATCTCATCTACATTATCAAATAATCCATTTCCCATCCTGATTCTTACCCGAGATGCCACATCCCGATGGGAACATGCCATTCATACGGGCATCTAACCACGCATAAGCCCCACACAATCCATATAATCCAATCAATAATTTTCCTCTTGTGATGGGTGGTATTAGTGCATAATTTGAAAATCATCCATTTGAACTACATGGGTTCGGATTCCCGGCCACAGGGATATATGGAAAGCCTCCACGAGGTCCAATCCCATCCAATGGAACACCTTGGTGTCCCCTTTTTTGGGACCCACCTTCCATGATCTACCCCTGGTCGTGTCTAGATCTTCCCTCAAGGTGTGAAATCCTGCCTTTTTAGGACACACCACCCTAGGTCCACACTTTTTGGGTGTTCTGAACCATACACCCATAGAACACTCTAGGTGATCCTTATGAGGGAATATCCATATGATATACTCTTATCAGTGTTTTGATCAGTCTAATTCGTCTCTACTAGATGTTAAATATGTGGTATACCCCATGTTAAACAAGGGAATCGTAGGAAAACCCCAAATAATTTCTCTATACTCTGATACCCTACGATCACTTTAGGAAGCCTCAGGATAATATGCCCTTATGAATCCCTCTGGCGGGGAAGAATATAGGTGATAAAATGATCTATTGTCAAGACATTCCTAAGATGCCTCATTGTGACTGTTGTCTTGATTGATGGTTGCTTCTCTGACTTGAGCCTTTAGAATGTTTTGGAAGAAGATCCATAATTAAACAGCATCCAAAATGAGATGGCACTATGAATGAATTTCATGAAAAATGTCTTAATATTTGATGGAGACCCAGACTGTTTAATGAGTTATAAGAATGAATTAAGAGAAGGAGGAATCGATATCCCATCATCTTATTTTGATCAAGGAGAAAACATCCCTAAAGGGGTTACATATGTCGCCCACGATTGGAAAGTGGGAATTCAGAGTATAATGTGGCCATCATCAAGCATCTACACACACATAGAGGGAATTACATTGTAGAAAGTGTCATAAACAATTACATACAAAATAAAAAAAGAAGGATAGTTATATTATTTTATGGGTTAAAAGCTTTCCTTCAAAAGGAACAAGTCTCCAAAAAATTATCATCATATAAGGATAATTTGTCACGTGATATCATGACTGAGAAATAATTATCTATGTCTTATTAATTAAAGGGAAAATAAGTGAAAAATATGGTGGCATAGAAAAGAATGGTTAATGTTAATATTAAAAAAGGAAGTTTACCAATGGTTGATACTTGTGGAAGGAAGCGCCCTATTTCAAGTTTAAAAGCAAAATGGGTTCTCTTCAAGAGTAGTTAAGGCCATCATGATCATGATTTGAAGGAAAATAAAAAACATAACAATGTTCAAAAATACAATTTTAGTGATATGGGATACTAAAAAAAGGATTTTCTAAAGCATCAATGAAACTAGCCTCAAAAACTTTTGTGGGAGAAAGTACAAGCTTAAACAATCATAATAAATGGTTTTGAAGTTCCTAATGATGTGGTCGTAGGTATATTAATCTTATATTTAAATTTACCCAATTATCTATTTGATTCCAGATCATCAAATTCTTTAATATCTGTCATGTTTGTAATGTAAAATAGATATTTTCCTATTGATTTATTATGGGAATTGTTGGCCAGAACTCTTAAGGATACTCTCATTGCAACAAAAATTTATCCTTCATTCCCCATTATGAAATATAAATGTGCTTTAGTTTATAACCTTATCATCATAACTATGGATGTGGAAAGAAATATTAAAATTGAGGATGTACATATGGTACAAGAATAAAATAATGTATTTCAATAGGATTTACATGGACATCATCCGGAGTGAGAAGTTGAGTTTCCATTGATTTAATCACGGAAGAAAGGAAAATATAAGACTCCCTATAGAAATACCATTATAGAAATAGTTGAGATGTAGAAATGACTATAGGAATTGAGTAACGAGGGATTTATTCTCCCTATTGTTTCTCCAATGGTATCCCATGTTCTATTTTTTAAGAAGAAATATGAATCCATGTGGTTGTGGATTGACTATAAATAAAACAATAATATTACAATAATGAAAAAGTAACCTCTACATTGTATTGATGATTTATTTTATAAACTTAAAAAAAGGATAATATTTTTTGAAGATTAACCTTCGTTTTGGATAACATAAATTAGATGTATGGAAGGAAGATATTATACAGACAAATTTCCAAACTAGGTTTGGGAATTATGAGCTTATGGTATTGCATTGGGACTAACAAATGCCCCCTCTAATTTTGTGTATCTAATGAAAAGAGTATTCATGGAATATCTTGATGAGTGTTGTGTGGTTTTTATTGATGATATCATGGTATACTCCAAATGATACAAGGACCATGAGTACAACTTGTGGATTGTTCTTATGACTCTTAGAAGAAAATAGTTATATGGGAAAATTAGGATGTGTGAATTTTGGCTTCAAATAGTTTATTTTCTTGGCCATATTGTCTCTAAGGATATAATCATGCTTGATCTTATAAATAAAAAGGTAGTTCAAGAATGGACTACACCCACAAATATAATAGATGTATGTAGTTTCAATGGTTTAGTATGATACCATTCGTGTTTTTTTCAAAACATTTCCATATTATCTACCCTATTGTTCAAGCTTACTCATAAAGGGATTATGTTTATTTGAAAAAATGAATGTGAAAATGGTTTAAATAACTGAAGAGGATATAAGTGAATTATCCTTTCTTGATTCTTCCATCTGGAAATTTTGGATTTGTGATTTGTAATGATGCATTAAAGAAAGGATATGGTTGTTTCCTTGTAAAAAATGATAGAGTTATTTCATATGAATCAACGAAAATAAAACACGGGAATAGAACTACTGAACTCATGATTTAGAGTCCTCAGGTGTAATCATTTAACTAAAAATGTAGAGACACTACCTATATGGTGAAATATTTGAGATATATAAAGATTAAAAGAGTTTCAAATACATATTTTTATAGAAAAAATTCAACATAAGGAAAAGGGGATGGATCGTGGAAATCAAAGATTATGATTTTTCAATACCCTACCACGTAGGGAAAGAAAACAGTGTAATAAATACTTTGACAAGGAAGGATCATATAGTTATGAAAAAAATAAGGATTGATAAAGATTCTATGTATATAGATCTAGTAAATATGGATATGGGAATTCTAAAGGGAAGTGAAACATACCTATTTTTTTAGACGATTACCAAAAAATATTTATTGTAACGGATTAAAATCCCTTAGATTGATGATGAGAGTTTTCAAAAGAACATTAAAGATGTGAATGATGAGAAATTGGTAGACATCATATATGAAGATGAAATTTTGAAATTTCAAAAGATGGTTTGTTTTCCCTCTATACTATAGCAAAGAAATTATTTATTTGATGATTATCATAGCTCAAATTTTTCAATACACCCTAGTAGCACTAAGATGTAATGTTATATGAAGGACCATTTCTGGTGCGACAATATTATACTAGAAATTATGGATATTGTATAAATATTTTTACTCTATCAACAAGTGAACGATGAAAGACAATATACTAGAGGGGTATGGAAACCCTACCTATTCCTACATAATAATGGGATGACATTACTATGGATATTTTCACTATATTACCAATGAATCCAAGAATAAATGATGAAATATGGGTAATTGTTGATTGAAAAAGCAAACAAGCTCGTTTCCTCGCTATAAGTGAAGATTTTCCGCCATAGCACCTTTCATGACTCTATATCAATGTAGTTATAAGACTTCATGGATCACCAATTGTTGTTATGTTTGATCGTGAACCATGACTTATATCAAAATTATAGAAAAGTATTATGAAATATTCAGACACTGAGCTTCAATTTAGTACTAATTATCACCCTCAAAGTGATGTGACAGTATGAAAGGAAAATCCAAACAATAGAAGACATTTTTAGATGATTATCACATGACTGTCAAGGTACGTGGGATCAGTATTTTCTTTTGGTAGAGATTTATTACAGTAATGACTTCCGTTAAAGTATTAAAAATTCATCGTATGATACATTATAGGGGAAGAGATGTCGTACACCAAATTGTTGGGATGGATTTGGTGAATGGAAGCTTGTAGTACTAGAAATTATGTAAAAAACAAAAACAATGGAAAAGATTATTCAAACACATATCAAAGTATCTCAAAGTAGGAAAATTAGATATACCAATAATCAAAGGAAGGATTTGTAGTTTAAATAGGGGGATCATGTTTTCTTGAAGGTATATACCTAGAAGGGTGTTATGTGATTTGGATATAAAGGGAGACTGTAACAGCCCGAGATTTTATGAAAAATATTCTTTTTTATTTCACTAAAGTCTTGTGTTGTACGCTACACCAAAAGGAGCTTGCACAACACGCATCCTTGACTTGCCTTGTATTACATGCAATCGCGACTTTCCTCGATAGCGTGTGTAATACGCAATACCGAGTTTCACTAAACAACGATATGCTATTAAAATATTATTAACTAGCCGTTATGAATAGTAATAACCACTTTTTAAAATTCTGTAAATCTTATATTTCAAAATGAACTTCATTTTTGGATTCGGAGTATCGAATTTAGCCTAAGGTGAAATTTTGGTACATTTCGGATAACTTTCATATTCTGATGAATAGTGAAAATTACTAAATTATAATTAAAAAACAACTTTTTTAATCGAAATAATTAATAGTGATAAATTATTAATTTGAGTAGTTTTAAAGTATATTTAGAATATATTTTTACAATTTAATACAATGTTGGTTATTGAATGTAATTTCACATTTAAACCAGACATAAACAAGTGTCAATTTTTTGATAGATATTGTTTCTTAAAAACACGCTATTTGTTTTAACAACGGGATTTAATTATAAAATTAATTAATGCAACTTCTATGTTATGAATTTGGTAAAATAGACTTCATTTTTGAATTCGGAAGATGAAATATAGCTTAGGATGAAATTTTGGCATTTTTCTGAAAACCTTCAATTTTTGATGAATAGTGAAACCACTAAGTGGTAGGTTAAAAACTGAATTTTGCATAAAACTTAATTTTACCGCTTCTGTGAATGGAATTTCGAAAATCCGAGAGACACGGTTAATATCAAGGACTAAAATGTGGTTCAATGAGATGAAAATAATTTTTTGGTGAATAGTAACTTTTTACTTTTTTTTACCGCGGTTAATAGTAAATAGGGTAACTAAGGGTAAATATGATATTACTATTACCCTAACACATGTCCTAATTCTATTGGACAAGTGTAGTTCGACCAAAAACAAACTTAGAAATAAAATATGTCCATTTAGGCCAACTTGGATTAGATTAGGAAATTTATTATTAATTTATTTAAAGAAGAGTTAAAAGAGTTAAAATCAAAGTTTATTTACTAAAACATTTTTAATATAGGGTTATACATAAGATAAATTCGATTGTAAATATTCATTAGCAAGCTAAAAAGATTTCCTACATAATGGTATTTTATTTGTAATTTTTAGACATTAAATAATTTAATTTATTTATGACACAATGATGATGCAGTAATTATCTTATTAATGAAATATTGACATAATTGATGTTATAAACACCAAAATAAATGTAATTTGAGAATTTTTATGAATTCCACTAATTTTATAGGTTACTATGATATATTAATGTTGATTTAATCAACTTGGTTCGAACATTTAATTCTGTTATGACTTTCACAAAAAGCATATATCAAATAGTGTCAAAATTGACACAAAATAGTTTTTAAATCAAATATTATATTACTAATTGTTATTTTTTTCCTAAAAATCTAAGGTTCGGCAAAATGACTTAGATAAGGATATATATATTAATAATAAACAATTTGGGGTTCGTTTGGCATTTTATAGTAAGTTTATTAACCATATAGTGAAAGAAAACAAAAAGACACGGTAAAAGTTAAATTATTTAACTTAGAGTTAAATCTAATTGATAAGGTTTAAAATAATATCCAAACATGTCTAAATTTGATTGGTTGATGAGATTACAACCCTATATCATCTAATCTTCGAATATGAGTCATTTTTGGAGGTTTTTAAGTGGGGTTAGATTTATTATAAATTAATATTTTTAAGAATTCCTAAGGTGCCCCTCTCCTCCCCTATAAAAGGACACCTCCTCCCCCTCCTCCTCACACCAATTTGAGCACTCAAGCTCGGCCAACCCCTGCCAAAATCTCTTCTCCACTTCCCTAGAAACATTATAGAGGTTCTGGTCTTCCTCAAAGACCAATTTTAGTGCCCTAAGAGGAGGTTTCAAAGAGGCACTTCAAAGAAGAGGTAATTACCGTTACCAATTCTTTCATCTTTATTTCTTCTTCCACTTCTTCTTCTTAGGTTGTTTCATTATGAAGTAATAACATCAGTATCACTCATATACTGATATGTTATTATAAGTATGAAACAACCCTATTTCACCATCTATCCATCCTACGGAAAAAGAAATCACCGCGCGTGCGTACGTACGGAATACCGTCTCCACGCCGTGGTGTAATCTATTTTCCACCACCACCTTACATGGATGGGTATAATGGTGTAAAGAATAACTATACATAGTTATTACAACATCATATTGATTCTGATATATTGTATAATCCACTCCAATTCAATTCAATATTTATAGAAATGATATCATCGCTCGTGCGTACGTACGGACTACCGTCTCCACGACGCGATGAGATTCATTCTCCATGTTAACCATTTAAGAATGATTATAATGTATATATAAGAAATAATAATGAAATATATGACATTATAAAGCTACTGGATTTATGTATATATATACATATGTATGTCATCTACTTACTTCCATTTCAAGACAATAAGGAAAGGAAAACAGCGTTCATGCGTACGTACGGACTACCGTCTCCATGAACGGTGTTTTTCATTTTATTTATCTTCCTATTATATATATATATATACTGAATATATATGATATATAAATCATATTTTATATTCTGGAAGTATGTAAATCATGATATAAGTAATAATGATGTCAAGAACAACAAGTCAAAACACCTAAGATAAATGAAACGATTTTACCCAAAACGCTTATTTAACATGGAATTTACAAAAGAACGGGTAATATAATGTCATAATTGAACCATATATGATATCATAAAAATGAATATGATTCTGTAATAAGTCAATAACATGATTTAAATCATTATACAGGAGGTTCGGACACTTACAAAGCAAGTCGGACCTAAGGTAAGGGAAATATCACAATCTCATTTTTATCTGAGATTGTTTATTCGTAAGTATTTACTGGGGTGTATTTTATCATCCACATCCATGTTTCATCAATATGTAATATTATTTCCATCCACCTACAATTTTTTTAAATCCATTTTTACCCTTCGGTGAGTTTTTAGTAAAGAATATGAAAGGAATCTTTTGTCGCTTTTTCGTACGAGGTGATTTTTTGACTTTTCCGACAAAAGTACGAAGAATGTTTTTTTTAGCTTATACGGCACGAACGGATTTCTACTGTTTTATAAAGCCTTATTTTAATGAAGCTTCCTCTAAAATATTTCATGACTATTTTCAATAAAATCTCTTTCTTTTAAAAATTGCATGATGTTTTTTTTGAAAAAAAATTGATTTTGAAGAAGAAAGGATATTTTCCTCAAGAATTCAATTCAAGTGTTTTATCAAAATTATTTTCCATCTAAGATAATAAAGGGTTCTGTTTCTATCCATATTTTTACATTGATTTGACTATGTTGTGATGGAATTATGTTTATGAATTCCTTTATCTTATATGAATTGATTTATGATGTCATGATGTTTCAAGAATACCATTTTTGTTACATGTGTTATGCGATGATGTATGTTTTATGATTATGTGGCACACATAAGAAAGGATTCATTATAAGATGGGTGGGCCCTATATCTCCCTCCAATGCATTGGGTAATGATTTTATATCTCATGAGATAGACATGGCTGGAACGGAAGGTTATTTCGGTTCAGTGATACAGGACTGAAACGAGGAGTGAACTCGGTTCAGAAAGGGACTTTGTCCACTAAGATAGTCTTGGAAATGAGTCATGACTAACAAGAAATGATTTTCCATGATTATGTGTGCATGCCACAAATATTCAAGTTTTATGTTATGATTATGGGGATCTCATTTTCACTTCTATGATTTATCCCATGTTATGATATTATGAGCTCTTTTGCAGGTTAAGATTTCCAAAAGCTATGTTCTTATGTATATGATGTGATTGATATTTCTTTTGTTTACCCTTACTGAGCATTTGAGCTCACCCTTTTATGTTTTCTTTTCCCCAGGATATAAAGAAAGGTTTTTAGGTAAAAAAAAGAAGATCTTTATGGGAGATATTGAAGATCTTTCACCACGATTAGAAGATTACGTTCCGAGTTTCCAAAGACACTAAACTATTACGATCCTTGTGTGTGTGTGTTTTTTTATGTACTAAGTATTCCGCAAAAGTAATGTAATGTCCATGTACGTCAAGCTCCGGGTCTCTACAGTTGGTATCAAAGGAAAGGTTTAGTCAACCTTTGGAAACTAGGATGCGAAAACGTTAGTGAGATCCCTAGAGATATTTCTAAGGTATGTCTAGGGATGTCTCTAAGGTTAAGTATATGTATAGGTTATAGTCCTAGAATTGCGCTAACGATCTTAGAATTTAACCTAAGATGTTAGATATTGAGGGTACTACCCCTTTATTATGTTGTTTTCCCTAGCATTATTTTTGCCTCTCACACTATTCTTTTGGGGTTTTAGACGATGTCTGGAACCCGAAGGAACCGTGTTGATCAATGCAATGGACAATGCAATGATTGTCCCCCTGAGCAACCAAACGATATGGGAGCTGGAATGCAAAATCTTGTAGCCATGCTCACACAACTTTCTCAAGCTATGAATCATGCAGGACTTCCAAACGAGCAAAGGAAGGAGCAACATTCTGTTGAATCCTTCATGAGGCAGCGTCCGCCTTCTTTCAGTGGGTCTACTGATCCATTAGTTGCTGAACAATGGATTAGTACTACTGAAAAGATATTTTCAGTTCTTCAATGTTCTGAACATGATAAAGTCATCTTAGCAGTATATCGTTTGGAAGGTGATGCTGATCAATGGTGGAATCTTATCAAGAATATGAGGCCAAGAGATGAAATTGAGTCCATGGAATGGGACGAGTTCAAGAACTTGTTTTTCAGTAAGTATTTCCCTCGTATTCTTCGAACGAAGATGGAAAAGGAGTTTCTTGAGCTGAAACAGAAGGATGATGAATCTGTTGGTATATACGAAGCGAATTTTACAAGACTTGCAAGGTATGCATCCGGCATTATCATCCAACCTGAAAGTAAAGTTGATCGATTTTTCAGTGGCTTAAAACCAAGTCTTCGAAGGGCATTAGCTATAAGAGACTTCAGTAGCTATGAAGAAATTGTGCGTTGTTCTATCAAGGTAGAAATGGAAGTTTGTGTTACATATCCATCTCATGGTTTTGACAAGAAACGAAAGATGGAGTTCAAGGAGAAATCTCAGAATAATGGTGAAAAGAAGATGAATGTTTCCTTATGCACAAAGTGTGGAAAGAAGCATGGTGGATATTGTCTTAAAGAGACTAGAAAATGTTTTAAGTGTGGAAAAGAAGGTCATCGAGCAGCTGAGTGTCGAAGTAATGGAAAAAGGTTTTCTAATCATGTGAATAAAGAAAACACTGCAGAGAACGCACCACCAACACTTCAATGTTTCAAGTGCAAGGAGATGGGACATTATGCCAATAAATTCCCTAATCCAAGGGTTAGTGATGATCAACATGAGCAACCACTTAAGGCAAAGGACAAAGGGAAGTCACATGCGATCACTATTGGCGATGTTGAATATGACAATGATGTGGTGGAATGATTAAGTGTTTATGTAATGGGATTCCAAAATAATGTTGTATCATGGAGTATTGGAATATTTATGTATTGGTATAATGTGGTATTCAAAGTGATTGAGATATTATGCGCATAATGAAGGGAAAATGAGAAAATTAAATGTTTAACAGTATTCATGAGCTCATGATTGATATAAGGACTAAGTGATATCATGGTTTGATTATAAAGAATTTTGAGGATTTTGGTATGTGGAAAGTGTAAACGTTTAACTTCATTCATGTTTTCACTAAGGTTCAATGGGTATTCAAGAGAGTACAAGGTTAAGGCCTTTGAATGTTTGGAATGTGACCAACAAGACATATCTTATGATATATGGGGTTCAATGATGGTGTTAAATCTCTGGTAATCATTTTCACTATGTTTTGA